>VDFB02000007.1:170275902-170328628 GCA_007258455.2 Sequoia sempervirens
TATTTTGGAACATTGTTTGGGATATCTAGCAAGGATCCAATTGTTGCCATGGCATCTGTTGCTTGGTTGTTGGTTCTAGGAATCTGCTCAAATGTTATTTCTATGAAAGATTCTTTGAGAGTCTCCACCAATTTCTTGTATGGAGTGAGCTTATCATCCTTGGTCTGATATTCATTATTGACTTGATTTATGATCAACTGAGAGTCTCTGTAGACTTTGAGAGCTATGATATTCCATCGCACTACTATCTTGAGACCTATGGTCAAAGCCTTGTATTTCGTGATGTTGTTGGTGCAAGGAAATGCCAGTTTGTATGACCTTGGTATGTAGTCCCCTTGTGGGGTGATGAAGAATACACCAGCTCCTGATCCATGCTATTTGTATGAGCCGTCGAAGTATAGTTTCCAGTGATCAAGTATGTTGATGTTAAAAATAGATTCATCTGGAAACTCTAAGACAAGAGGATTCTTAGAATAAATAGGTGCCTCTGCTAGTTGATTTGCAATAACTTGAACCTTAATGGATTTCCGCTCCACACACTCGATGTCATACTTTGACAGTATCATTACCCATTTTTCCATTCTTCCTGTGAGCATTTCTTTTGATAGTAGATACTTGAGGGGGTAAATTTTGGCGATGAGCTTTATCTTGTGTGCCAACATGTAATGTCTGAATTTTTGTGATGCAAACACTACTATGAGGCATGCTTTCTCGATGAATCAGTAGTTTAGCTGATGACCAACCATTGTTCTGTTGATATAGTAGATAGCCCTCTCTGTTCTATTTTCATCATGCTAAGCTAAGAGAGCTCCAAGGGCTATTGCTATTGCAGACACATATAAGATCAATGGCTTTCTTGGGATGGGTGGCATTAAGACTGGTGGTGTCAGTATATATTGTTTGATTTTGTTAAATGCCTCTTCGTACTTTGTATCCCATTTGTACACTACCCCCTTGTGGAGTAGGTGAGAATATAGGTTTCTCTTGTCTTCTAGTTGTGCTATGTATCATCAGATAGATTGAAGTCTACCTTGAAGACCTCTTAGTTGTTTTAATGTCTTTGGTGCTTCCATCTCGAGGATTTCTTTCACTTTTCCTAGATCCACCTCGATACGCCTCATGGCCACTATGTATCCTAGCAATTTACCGGATTGTATGCTGAAGACACTTCTTGGGATTTGGTCTGACTTTGTATTCCTCCAATCTTTCAAAGATAGCACTTAGGGTTGCTATATGATCTTGTCTTTTTTCTTGACTTAGCTAGAATGTCGTCGACATAGTCTTCGACAGTTTTATGAATCATGTTGTGGAATATCAATGTCATGGCCCTTTCATAGGTTTCTCCTATGTTCTTCAGGCCGAATGACATCATGTCCCAGCAGTAGGTCCCCCATGGACAAGTGAAAGTCATCTTATGTTGATCTTCTTTTGCTATCATGATCTGATTGTATCTTAAAAATATGTCCATTAGTGATAGCATCTCGTGTCTTGTTGTCATGTCTACTATCATGTTGATGTTGGGAAGTGGGAAATCATCCTTAGGACATACCTTGTTCAAATCTCTCAAGCCCGTATAGATTCTGATGGCTCTGTCAAGTTTTGAAACAGGTACCAAATTTGACACCCATTCTAGATAATCAATTGGTCGGATGAATCCTGCATCGAACAACTTTTTGAGCTCCATTTTAACCAATAAGGTGGTTTGAGGATGCATTTTTTGAAGCTTTTGTTTGACCATTTTTGCTTCTGGATACACTGCTAAGTGATGAACCATAGTCTCTGGATCATGCCCTGGCATGTCAGCATAAATCCATGCGAAGTTTATTTGTCTTTCCTTTAGGAATGCTGTTAGGAGTTCTTGCTCTTCTGATAATAGTGATTCCATATAAAATGTGATATGTTGGGTCTCATGTATTCCTAGGTTGACAAGATTACATTTTTTGGCCAAGATTGCTGACTTTTCCTGATGAATAGCTCTTAAGGGAAGATTTAATCCTTCATCCTTGGGTGCCTCAGAGAGGTTTTCATCATTTAATACGTCCTTTCTTTTCACTATTTTCTTGTTGGAGAGTGGCATAGTGTGGTTTTCACTCAAGGACCTAGATATGATTCTTAGTTTCTCAATTTTGCGACTAAAGGATTCAATCGTTTCCCCATAATAGGCATGTGTGTCCAACTCCATTATAAACCTTGCCTTGTGATCTCCATCTGGAATGTTATCCCTCAATCCCATGAATTCTGAGAGTGCCTCATCATTTTTGAATGTATCTAGAACCGGCGGTCCTCGTTGGTCATAGTCGATCAGATGGGGATAGACTAGGTGGATCTCATGATTCTGATGATTTGTTTCAAAGGAGAGAGTGCTAATCATACACAGGGTGGTTTCTTCAAATAACCTAGGTAGATTGGTCATGGTATCCTCATCATTGCTACTAATATAGGCCTCAGTTATAAAGTTATGTATGTCTCTACCTGTGGATATTAGTGAGTGTACTTCTGCTAGTATTGGCTGAGGAGAAATGTTAACCGTTCTAACCAGAGGACTTCGGCCACGTATGGTTATACTCGAAGGGGTACATCCAAGGCTAAGATTTTTTATAGCTCATGTCTCTGGCATGATAGGTATTATGAGGCCATTGTCATTTTGTCCTAGTATTTTATTTCTGTTGTAGCCCATTGCAAGCATCATTTGTAGGTCCTTGCTTCTGTCATCCATTGGTAATTCAGGTGCCAGTATTTCTTCTTGATACAACATGTGAGATGGATCTACCTCAATAACCTCCTGGCCAAGGTCTCCCCATCTTGTGAATTTAGGATAGTCTTCAAGAAACATTTATGATGTGGAAGCTTGGTTTTCTTGTGGACATCCCCATGATCTAGGAGATTGTGGTAACTCTCCTATCACAAAAGCATTGTTAGGGAGTTTGTAGCTTCCACAACCATCCTCCTGGATGATGAGCTTGATGTCAGAGATGGTGGGAATGGTGGGAATGGTGGGTGTCTCTATAGCAGAAGTGGACGCGAGAGTGGCGGGGTCGATGTATGGTGTGGATGGGACCTCATCATTCTTTGGCACTTGGGGGATTTTGTAATACTTTGCTTCAAAAAATTTGCAATATGAGAAAGGTTTGGGATCTCCATGGATGGTAACTTCTTATCCATTATGGGTAATTTTCACACATTGGTGGAAATTTGATGCTACTGCTTTCATCGCATGGATCCATTGACGTCCTAGGAGGATATTATATGGTAAGTCAAGGTCTAAGACTTGAAAAGTGGTTTGCATGAGATTCAACCCTACTTGAATAGGGAGTTTAATCATGCCTTGAGACACTCTTTCTTGGTCGATGTCATATGCTCTTATCGTGATGCCCTCTCCTTTGTCAATGGAATCTTCTGATATTTTCAACTGCTTGATGAGGCTGAGAGAACAAATGTTCAAACCCACACCTCCATCCACCAAGACCCTTTTGATTTTTCTCTTGTGTACAATGGATTCCAAGTGAAGTGCACAATTGTGAGATGGTTGGGCAGAGAAATCTTTGTTAGAAAATGTAAGGAGATTAGGTGTTATGATATTTCTGACCATAGCTTGGAATTGGTTCACATCAAGATCTATGGGGATAGTGGATGAGGCCAATGCTTCTTCAAGGATCTTCCTATGGGTGGATGATATTTTTAACAATTCCATGATGGAGATGTGTGTTCGTGTTCTTTTGAGTTGGTCTAGGACATTGTAGCCATTAGGGATAGATCGAGATGCAGGGACTCTATTTGGTTGGGATGATCCTGTGATGGTGACTTTGCCACCTCTTGTGGCGACTCCACAATCTTTGGCATGGGTGACCTTGATGGTGATGACCATGCATTATTCATTTAGGGAGGCAACAACCATTTCGTACACATGATTTACATTTCCCTTCCCTTTATCATTTCTATTCCCTTTGTTTCCATGATTTGGCATCAGATTTGTGTAGATTTTAAGATCCTGATTTCCTGTAGGTTGTTCCACGTTTATGATTTTCTTATCAATGAGATCTTGGATGATGTTTTTGAGTCTCATGCAACTGTTGGTGGTATTACCTTTAATTTTATGAAATTTGCAAAGCTAATTTTCGTTATACCAAGGGGGTTTGACATCGGGTTCTTGGTAATTCTCGAATGTAGGGGGTTTGATGATTTTTTCATCAATCAACTTTTTCATTATGTCCTCCAGTGGTTCTCCCAAAATGGTGTATTTTCATTTGGGATAACTTTTGCATTAGGGTGGTCCTCTTTGGTCATTGAGATTATTGATGGTTGGATTATTGTTGGGTTGGTGTGTTGTGTGATGGTGGTTTTGGTGTTGAATTTGGATTCGCGGTGCGGGTGTATGTTGGCGAGGACCACTAATGACCACCTTGGCATCGACGATGCCATCATTAGTAATTTTTTTGTTCCTTGCCCATGTGCGAGGTTTATCATTGTAATTGGATGGTGGGCAGTTATTTTGTTGTTCATGGTATGATGGTGATTCCGCGGGTTGAGTCACAAGGGCTCTTTCAATGCTGAGCACCTTGGAGATCAATTGCTCATATGTGGTGATGCTCGAACCTTGAGATGAAATGCCAAGCGTCCTTCAAGGTTGGCTATGATAGTGCAAAATTGTTGTTCATCTAGCATGGTCCACCTGCTCTGATTGGACTTAGATCGCCATCATTGTAGAAATGAGGTGAATGATTCACCCTTTCCTTGTTTTAGAGCTAAGAGTTCTTCGAGACTGACATCCATTACGATATTGCATGCATAGTTTTTAATGAATGCATCTATGATTTCTTGGAATATTCTAATGCTTGAAGGTAAGCGAGAGAACCATTCTATAGCATGTCCTACCAAGCTCCTAGTAAATAGCTACATCAGATAAGTATCATCATATGTGACCTCCATGCAATGAACCTAGAATTCCTTGATGTGATCTTTAGGATTTCCCATCCCTCGATATTTGTCAAATTTGGGGATTTCAAATCCCTTGGGGAATGGTTTCATTATCAAGCTCCTATCAAATGGATAGGGACACAAGTTGCTTGGCATTTTGGTTGTTCACCCTGATTGAAGGTCGAGCACTTGTTGCAAGAGCAACTTGAGTTGTGTCATCACATCATTTTGGGGATCAGGGGGTGGGATGAAAGTGTTCTGGGGTGTTTCAATCGTGGGTTAGATGGGTGGGTTGATCGGTGCATTATTTGATGGTATCTGTATGTTTTTCTGAGCAAGGTATGCTTCCACTTTCTTTTGTATGAACAATGCTTGTTGTTGATCTTGTTGTTGTTGCGCTAGGATTTGTGCTTGTTGTTGCACTTATTTATGTTCCAACAATGCTTGTTGTTGTGCTTGTTGTTGTTCCAACAACGCTTATTATTGGGCTGCCAATTTTGTTGCTTCCTACTACTCTTGGTATTGCTTTAATGCTTGCTGATATGCCTGCAATTATGTTGCTTGTCTTTATGCAAGAAGTTGTGCTTGATATTGAGCTTGTTGTGCCTAATATTGATCCTATGCTTGAGCTTGTGCTTGTGCGGCTTGTGTAGCTTGTGCTTGTACTACTTGTTGTTGCAATAAAAGTTGTGCTTGAGCAGCCCTTTTTTCTTGCAATGTTTGTGTGGCTTGTGTAGCTTGGGCAGCTTGTTGTTGTTGTTGTTGCAATAATGCTTGGGCTTGTTGCGCTTGTAAGGCAGCTTGGGTTGCTTGGGCAGCTTGCACGGCTTGAGTAGCTTGCTGAGTGGCTAGTTATTCAGCTTTTTGTTTCTGAACTTGTTGGTATCCTCTTTGGAAAGCAGCTTGCAATGTCACGTCGTATTAGCTTGATGTGGTGGAAGTTGGTGGTGGTTGGGGTGGTGGTGGATTTGGAATAGTGTTTGTGAAGGTGGTGTTGGTGTTTTGCGTGATGGATGGTGCTATTGATGTGATTGGTCCTTGAGAGACCATGCTTTGTGATGTTAAGGGAGTGTTTGATGATGTTTCCATTGCTTGTGTATTTGTCATTTTTTGTTGTGATATCAACGACGAATTTTGAGTGTTTGGGATAGTGCTTTGATTGATATTTGGGATAGCAGTTTGATTGATACTTGGTAGAGGGGGAAGCCCTAAACCAAGGAGTGGTGTGGATGATAATGGAAATGGTGGGAGAGGTGGAAATGTAAGGGGTGTGAGTTGTTATGAGAATGTTGTGGTGTCAAATATGCCCCCTGGTCTAAACATATCTCCCTCTTCTTGTGAATTTGTGAGAAGAGGGGTTTGAGGCGTTGCGTGAAAAATTGATGATGATAGATCGTGATGCAATGTGAGAGGAACATTTTTGTGTAATGGGTTTTGGGGTATGCTTTGTTCCAAGGTGGTGTTTGCACCCAAATTTTGATTATTAAAAAGGGGGCGTGTTTGAAGTGCATTGAGAAATGCACTTCCCTTATTAACATTGGGTTGGGTTGGAGCAAACGATGTTGTGATTTGTGGAATGTTTTGTGTGATGTTTTGAGATGGGGGTGTAGATGAGATGGGAACAGTGAATGAAATTGCAGGAAATGATGTCTCTACTATGGTACTCACATCAAAATCCGAAGGTAACTTGGCCCCTTGTTTCGCTAACTCAAGCATGTATAATGAAGGATTAAGTCTCATCATGATGTTGATGATTCTATGGTTGTCCAGAATTTGGAGCATTTCAGTCATTTCCTCATGATACATTCCAAAGGTAAGGTCCTCTTCTTGGTTTTCTTCTTGTGGATTTTGCGAAGATGAGAGGGTCAACAGATTACTTGATTCAGTGGGATTCATTTCTACATTTGTTTGGCTAAGATCACTTGAAGCAGGTGTTTCTTTGTTGGCTTCCATACTCTTCTTGTGTTGAGATCTAGTTAGAACCATAAAACAAGGATCAATCTTCGAGAATATGGGAGATGAATCTCTTGATTCTTTGGATTGATCTTTATTTTATGCCCCAAAGTAGAAAGTGTTAGGATTCCTTGAGGATCAAAGGTGATGATGTGATTTTGATGTTAGGGATGGATGATATGGATGTTTTTGGCTTTCGACAAATCTTGAATGAGATACTAGGCTTTTAGGACTTTGCAGATTTTGATTTTGATTTTGTTTTTGGATTTGAAATTTTGTCCTTGATTTTGATTTTGATTTTGAACAAAAAGACCTTAAGATGTTGGATGATGATCTAAGGGATAACTTTTTTCAAAGGATGATAATTTGATTATGTGCAAGGAGAAGGATGCATCTACCCACACCTATTCAAACAAGATCATTTCACTAAGTCTATGAAGAAGGATTCATTAACACATACTAAGCTAGACAAGATGATTTTGGATAACTTTGACTAAGCATATGCAAAAGGATGCATCTACAGATACCTAGCCAAAGGTGATTTTGATAATGTTTTCAAGGATTTAATCTCAATGATTTGGATGATTTTTATTTTACCACAAAGCCTAGTATTAAGGATGATTTCAAGATTTTCCAAAAGGTGATGGTGAGATGATTTTGTTTTGATGTTTTGGAGGATGGATGAAAAATATTTTGATTTTCTTTGATCCTAAGATGAACCTAAAAGGGACACTTTGTTTGCCTAGACCTAGGTCTTGAAGAGAATGCAAATGCTTCCTAAAGACCTTTGTAACCAAGAGATGATTTCATTTGAACATTCATTTTTAGATTTCCAACCAATGATTTTTGCTTTGGGATTGTGAGTCTTCAACACACATGAAAGTTTTTTTTTCTTACCTTTTCTTAATGTCTTTATTTCACCAAAAACACTTTCTTCGATTAGGTTTTCAAACTAAGATGTTCAATGTTTTAATTTCTTCAAAACCCCACAAGATATGTTATGTGGAAATTTGATGAACTTAAGGCAAGGGTTTTCCTATTGTTTACTTAAGGAGACAAATTGAGATATAATCCAATGCTTAGAAACCTCTAAGGATGTGAATCCCAAGGGAAAGCCATAACATATGGATTGATTCAATGGTATTTGTCTTCAAAAGGGTTTGAATTTTGGATGAGGTTCAAGTGCTTGTTTCCATGATGTTTTCGATCAAGCAATGCATTTTGTAACCCAAGAATAAGTACAATCCTATGGATGTGTAAGACAATATTTGTTGGATTACCACTTGGACAAGTCCAACTACGCTTATCTCTAGCGAATGGTTAGATGCTTGACCCCACTAGCTCCCCTCCATGACACTCACTTATACGGGGCAGCCAAGCATCAACACCCATGAAACTCCCATGGAATGTTTTCCATTTCTACTAGAAGATAGTAAAAGTGTGGGGTGGCTTGAGAATGATCGTTCTTGCACCAACAAATAGATTAAAGGATTTTGGAAAATTCTAGCACATGGGTTTTAACAAGGACTTTCCATTCGTGGAGATTGACCCATATGGAAAGAGTCCCCTTTCGGATCCATCTTGTCAGAATCAACCTCGTGATATTGGTGTTTACTCCAATATCCACATTTATATACTGGTTGGAAATACTCTTGGCTTTAAAGTGTTACCGGTTGATTCGTTCCCTTGGGTGAGTACTTTTTCCCCAAGGTAGGCCCTCTAGGATAAACAAAAATGAATGAAGAACAATATTCGTAACTCAATCAATCCTTGTTGGCAACAAGGAGAGAGAATATACACAACAATTCCCCCACTCACACTCGCACAAGATGTTCAATTTTAAATCCAAATCGAAGTGTGGAGTTGATTGCTTTGTCTCACCCTAAAGTCATGAAAAAGGCCTTTTGATTCTCAAGATCGCTATAAAGCACGAGAGAAGTGCATACATCCTTTTTCAATGGCTTTAGTTTAAGTAAGCCCTCACAAAAAACAAAGTTACACTTGTTCTTTTTAAATCCCCAAAGCAAAATCTGAGTTTGTTTTAGAGCACCAAATCACAAGTGTAAGACATTTTGTTCAATTTGTTAATCCAAGAAATCAAATATAGTAAGTTGTGATCCTAAGGTTCTTTTTAAGCCCAAACGAAAATTACTGTTCTAAGAAAGAAGTGCTAATAATTCCTTGACGAAATGTTAAACAAACACTAAAGTGTTTAAAAACAATTTGATTGGACGAAATATCATCATGCTCCTCCTTCCTTTGTTTTCGATTTCCAACCTACAAGTGAGAAAAAACTAGTCAGATTCTAGAAAATACAGAAGTTAAAAACTAGAAAATAGAACATAAATTAATCCTAAATCAAAAGCACGTGCTAAAATAAAATTTTCCTTTTTTACTGTTTCCCAGCATCGCAACTCATGATGGCGTTGCAGTTTGGTTTCTAAGCGGTGCCCTCACAACGCCACTTACCAGTTAGCGGTGCTTTGTGTCAGGATAGAGAGCTCAACTGCATCGCAATTTTTGCCCAGCATCACAATTTGCGTCCAGCGTTGGAGTTTAATAGTTTTGAAAATTTTTGCAAGTTGGTGAGTCTAGCGGTAGAGTTTAGAATTCAAATATTTTGGTCAGACGAGTCTAGCAGCGCAGTTTGTGTTTTAAGTGGTGCCATATAGCGACGCTGACAAGCCTGTGGTGCCAAAACAACGATGCTGAGCTCCCAGCATTGGAATTTCCTATGTGTGAAGAAAAATGCAGAAATTTCAAGGAAAGATTAGAAATAATGCTATACAGCCCTCCTTCTAGCACCAAATGTGTGAACCCTTTTCCTAATACCTGCAAAACAACATGAATAAACAAGTTAAACAAGGAATTACAAGCTAAAACAAGGAGTCCCCATGAAATCCATTTACAAATCAAAATAGGAAAGAAAACAATGAAAAACAAAATAAAAATAATGAAATAGCTTGAATCCTAATTTAAATGTGCAAACTCATGATCCCATGGGGGAATTGGTGCCAATTTGATGTGAAAATTGGCCCTTTCCCAATTCCCATGATGAAATCTTGATATGTTGAAGATGATATTGATCCACTTTGATGAAAGATGAGAACTCCAAGCCAAAAATCTGGAAAAAATCCTAGCTAAGAATTCAATGATGGATGGAAATGGCTAAATATTTTAGCATAATAACTTTGCAATGTTTGTGGATGATCAAATGAAGATATGAGCTCTTTCTTTATAGAATTTAAAGATGGATGAATGTCCAAATTTGAGCAATGTGGGACTAACATTCATCCAATGATATGATGCCACTTGTCAAGCTATGAATGGATGATGGATGTGCAAGATTTGGGGTTTGTGCCAATAAATGCAAATATTTGAAATTCAAATTTGTTGAAATGACATGCAAGAGGGAAGGGAAAATGCAATAAATGCCACTGGCTCAAGGAAAAGGACATGTAAGAGGAAGTTATTGCCTTGTTGGATGTACATGTTGACTTGGAATTTTTGAATTCAAATTGAGAGAATATTCCAAAAGATGCCTTGTGAGGAAAATAGAGATTTAATAAATGAATTAAATCTATTTCCATGTGCAATTTGCATTATCTAGAGGATGTGACATGAGATGAGATTAAATTAATCAAGGGTTAATTAATTTAATGAGAGAGGTTAAATGATGTGACCTATTTGACTCAAATTTATGGATTTATTTAAATCAAATAAGAGAGGAATATGATAAGAAGCTAATTAAATAAGGATTTTGATTTATTTAATTAAAAGAGATGGTGTTAGATTAAATCAAATAAGGTTTTAATTTATTTAATTTAATGGATAGACTTTAGAGATTTAATCAAATAAATTCATTATTTAATTAAATATGGATAATTAGATCAGATGGATAGATTTAATTAACAAAAGAGATTGACTTAATTAGACAAAATGATTTATTTAATTAAGAGACAAATATTGATGAATATAATCAGATAGGGGAATTTGATTAAATTGTTAGACCAAGGGATGATTCATGAAGAAACGATGTTATTAAGTCAGGATTAGATGCACAATGTCAATCAGTATAATTTATGTGTCTACAGCCATGTACGCATACATCAATATATGTCGATATAAGTATAAAATATAGGTACAAAATAGCCATATAGGCTTACAAGAATGCCATATAGGCATACAATGTCAAATATATCCAATACAAAATATGTACAAAACTGCCATGTAGGCATACAACAAAAGGTTTTGGAATCAAAAGTCATTGCTCTCCAGGCTCTCAAAATAAAATATTTCCCTTTGTTGGTCGATTAGATGGCGATAGGTCTATCACTCATTTTTGCTGCACTCGAGGAGTGCTCCTGCTACTCCTCCTACTAGCGTTAAGCTTTTGATGAAGTTTTAAATATTACAATTAAAGAAGTAAAGACATTAATATATAGAAATTACATTATAAAAAATGATATATTTAAAAGAGTAATCACTTATGGGCATCTCACGATCACTCTCCATGAGGGAAATATTCGCAGGCTGATGTTGAGGCATGCTCAAGCCCTATATAAACCATCCAAATAAAAATTAGACTACGAATCAATAATTTGGTTTTATTTTTCACTTGAACTAACATCTATAACAACAAATGTAAATTAAAATTTAGTAATTTTCGTCATACCTCCGTTGTCAAAGCCATCAAGGATTGTATAGCAAATGAAACATCGATATCCATTTCCCTCGTAACATTTGGAGGTGTTTCCACAGCCAACATCTGAAAATAAAAAATAGCATGTTATTTAATCACAAAAAAGTTACAATAGCGATCCACATCATGAATTATAGTGTATGAGACCTAATGAATTTTTTTTTTAGTACTTATTAAACTATATATTTATGATTATCATGCTTACTATTTTCCCTATCCATATCTTGTTCGAAAGGACGTGTTTTTAGGCTTTTACCCATAGCAGAAATCTGCTGAATTGTTTGATTAAATGCTTTCATAGAAATGTACAATAAATGTGGTGGCATAGAGAAGGCAACTTGAATAGTTTGAAAAAATTCCTCAAAAGAAATGGGATCTCGTGGTGATGGAATGTCATTACAAAAAAATGCATTTCATGGCATTCCATCACCATAAGAGTGCATTTCTTTCAGGAATTTTTTCAAAAAGTTCATTTCCTTCTCTATGGTAAATTATTGCTTACTATTATGCTTTGATAGATATTTTTCCAAGAATCCATTGTTTGTTGGAAATCACCTATTTTAGGCTTTTAGCCATAGCAGCAAGGAAGCATGAGTAGTTTGATAAAATGCTCTAGTGCACATGTATTAAAAATGTGGTATCATAGGAAAGGTGGTGAGTATTTTGAAGAAATGCCTTGAAGAAATGTGGTCTCATGGTGATGAGACCGCATTTCTTCGAGGCATTTTTTGAAACTACTAACTATCTTGTCTATGCTATTGCTTATTATTATGGTTTCATTGATTTTTTCCAAGCATCTATAGTTTGTCGTGTAGGTGCGCCTTTGCAAGCACATGCCTCCATGTGAAGAAATTGCATCAATTTGCTTATGTTGACTTTCTAAAAAAGTATATATTGAAGTTGAAATTTTTTCATCTATCAACATCTAGTTATTCGTTATGGAATGTGAAGTAGTGCTTTGAGTTTGAATGATGTGCAATGCAACATAACCAACGATATGAATATAAACTACACAAATCTATTAAGTACAATTCATTAGTTAAACACTTTATTCTATTACCTGCGTGAAGGTTTGAGTAAATCCACTAGCACTGGGAGGTGTTCCCTTGAAACATCCAATATTACCCTTTTCAACACAAAAATAATATATTAAAATACCATTCGTAAAACAATGCTATTAACATGTAATAAATTTATAATTGTTTACTAGTTACATACCCCACCGATAGGTGTAATGCAAAAATAAGTAGGTGGAAGGTAGGTGTATCTAGTCTCAACACTGTGACCCTGTAATTTTATTAAAATCATAAAACTAAATTAGTTAATCTTGCATTTCAAAATTTAAATTTAATAAATTAAATTCAATGAACATACTAACTTTTACTCGAATATCAATTCCATACAAATCATGCAAAATTTCAGCCACCCTCTCCATCTCCTTAGCTACATATATAGATCCTCTACAATAGCCTCCTGAGTGTCGATGGGGTCATATGAACAAGTCGCCCCACAAGATTGACACACATGGGTTCGAAGGCCACCACTCGAAGACTCCCCTACATGGCGTTGTAGAATAGGGATAGTATGATGGATGACACTCTGGGTCAAAGTGTTGATCACTTGCAATGTCTCTACATCGACACTCTCCTTTGTGATGGAAGGCATAACAACGTGCTAGTGAGGTGGCCTAGCGAGAGCTCATCTCCCTTGCCATGTAGGATCTGGCTATGCATCATGCCTATCTTGAGCCGACCCCCACCTCTCCCCTCGAAGTCCCTCACATAAAAATAATTTGGGATTTTGTTCAATATGAACTCACTATATAGTTTCCTAAGAAAATACTTGGGGACTTCATAATTGTTGCACGGTCAATCATCAAAGACCATGTACCACCTATCATAAAAACAGTTCCTAATCTCTTGGTGGTGACACCAATGAATAGGAAACCTCTTCGCATTGAGTGTAAGATTTTTATTTTTGCGTGGGTCAATGAATAATGAAAAAAAATCACCTTTTCTAATTTTTAAACCCTTTACTTGTTTATATGATAGTTTATCTGCATAATATGCCCTAGTCACCTGCCTCCTATCTTTCCATCCAGTTATTTGTTTGCTAATTGAATCCACATTTTTTAACATATCTTTCAAAGAATTTGCAAGGGTCATTCTTTCTATGGTTGAACCATTTGGATCACTCAACCTACTAATAAAATCCTCACTTTTTTTTTGTTGCTCTCAATCTCACTAATTAAATTTTGTTGAGTGCCAGGAGGGTGTTGAGGGATTGGTGGAGGGGGTTGTTGTTGAGGTTTAATTTCTTGTTCAAGTTTTGGTTGCTCTTCTTGTTGAGTATTTTTGGGTTTGTGGGTTCATTTGCATCTCCTACAAATTCAAAAATTTATATATCAAATATAACCTTAAACTAACAAAATCAACCTAAAACTAAGAAATTCAAAACAAATAGCAAACAATACTTACCTCTCCCACCTCTTCATTGTCGTGGCACTATCCTTGCAAAGAAATAGCAACCATTGTTGAATATTTTTTCTCAATCCCTCCTCCTAGAACAGGAGCGTGAAAATGAGGGTTTTTAGCCATGGGTAGAGCAAAAGAACAGTCGACATAAAATGAATCACTTTCACATTTTTTTCTTTTAAATTTCCATAACACAAGCATGTTTTAACACGCTTGTGTTATGAGTTTTCAAAAATAAAATTGAAGTTGGCCACCAAATTGTAACCCAACTTGAACATGCGCTTGCCCTATAAATATTGGGAGGTTTTCACTTTTGTTGAAAAATCATTATTTTAATATGTAAAAGTGGAATGTGGGTATGTTTTTTAAAGCAACCCAATAAAATGAAAAATATGGAGATGGAAATGCAGTTGGATCTCTGCCTTTGCTCACCATCTCACAGGGACAATCTGCACACTCATTATTTCTTGCATGATGCATGAGAATGCATCATGTGGCTAGCGGGCTTGAGAGAAATTGAAGGCATGAGAAGAGTTTTGCACGAGAATTATTTGCTTGATGGTTTTAGATATTCAAAATCATTTGCTTTTTAGAAGAAAGTGAAATTTAAAGGGAAATTATTTAAATATTAGGTGGGACTGAGGCATTTTGATTGCACGGGTAATGATTTTTTAAGGGGCCCGATGAAATTTTCAAAGGCCAAGGCATTGAAGTTTTAAAAGATGAGTGTGCCTGATAAAATAAGGAGTTTAAATATTTTAAGAAACAAGTTTTCTTAAATATTTAAATGTGAAACAATAACCTTTGTTGGGAGGTGAGGTGAATATAAAATTGATGATTTTCAAAGGGAGCTTAAATAGTTTTACTCAATGAGTGAAAATAGAGATAGGGTAAAGTGTGAAGTAATTGCTCTAGTTAAAATGCAGTTGAGTTTCTATTCTCACATAGGTGAAAATTAAAAGGGAGACATGGGTAATGTGTTTTTCCTATGAAAACTGAAAGAATGAAAATAGTAAAATCTCAGAAGAAATTTAAAAGGTTCCTTCAACAAGTATTTTAAGTGAAGTATTTAAAATACTTTGTGCATGTGAAAATGGCACAGTTAAAATTGAAGTTAAAAGGCTCCCATTTAAAGATTAGGATTTATTCTTTGTTGTTGGGAAATAAAAATGTGAAAGTCAAATATGAAAGGGGCATGAATGAATGATTTGAGTGGCCCAATAATATTGTATTTAGAATGTCTTCATTTGAAATGAAATATTTTAATGCTAGAAATAAAATGGGTAAGATTTTAAAGTGCATGGGGAATTATTGTACAAAGTAAATAAGTATTCACTATGTAGAATACTTTATTTTACTAAAGGTGCAAAGTGCAACCACTGCTTAATAGAAGAGAATTAAAGGCTTTAACAGGAAGCTATTTTTCACGTTGTTGGGTGAATGAAGTGAAATTCTCCACATGGAAAAATTTTCTATTGTTGAACAACTTGGAGCAAAGGCAAGAAATGGAGGAAAAGTTTGTTACAAGGAAGAGAGATGAGAGATGCTCTTCCTGTCATTGATGAATGGTGGATGAAGTTTCTAGATAACATCTACAAATCAGATTGATTTTCTTGCTTCTTCTATTTCCTTTTATTCTCATTCTTCTCTCATTTTAAAGGGTTCTAAACTTTTGTATGGGTTGGGTAGATAGAGAAAGTCTAAGCCTGAGTCATAAATTGAGTCTGTAAGCTATAATTGTTGATTTCATGAGTAAATATCACCTATTTTGTGCAAGTAAATCATGAATGTCATTAAATTGTCTACAAATTTGTACATTTTAAGTCATATGAATTCAATAATGCAAAGTATATTTCACCTTTTCATCTCAACTTTCTTGAGATTGTATTATTTGTTCATGGTTTTGTTTCAATGAAATGGTTAAATTACTTTGAGTATATAATTGTGATTTCAAGTGTGCAGGTTGGATCTATAAGAAGAGTTTGATTGGAAACAAGAGTGGATCTATTGGTGTAATGCATTAGTAGTTTGAATCCACTAGTTGAAGTTTATTTGCTAGTGAATTCTCTTTAGGATTATGCATTTGACTCCATGGCCTAGAATTAGGCATTTATTTACATCATTTAGCTTAGTGCATTTCAAAAACAAGTTATAAACTCAAAATCATTTTAAATCCTTGTTGTTTGGTTGAGGTTTAGTGTTGATTTCTACTTCCCAATTGTTGAGTGAGTGTTGATATACAAAGAATTTAGCCAGATTTGAATTTGTCAATACTTTCTTTGGTGGAATTGAATTGGCAATTATCTATTATAAAAAGAAATTTCTATGCATAATTGCATTAAAGTCTGTAGGAATTGTAGAGGTTGACCCACCTTGGTCCTATAGAGCTAGAAGTGTAGGAGATTTTAGTCTTTGACTAAATCTTGTCAATTGGCCAAATCCACCATTTAGTCTAATCATTAGAAAGTGGCTAGTTTATAGGATTCATTAGATTGATCGATTTAGAACACCAATAGAATGGCGACTCTGTTGGGGACGTAAGCTTTGTAATTATTAGTTCTCTAGAACTTCTTATCATAAATCACTATGTTATAGGGTGATATTTACTTATAGAGTCAGTCAAATAAAAGCGTCTGCTAAATTTAGCTCAAATATTTGTCAAATATTTGACCTAAGTTCCTGATAAGTTTCCCACCTATTTGTCTTCAAAGCTTGCATTCAAAATTCATGCAAATGCACGTTGTATGTGTTAAATTTTGTCTCAGGTTCAAAAGATCTATTTAAATTTGCATAAGAGAATAACAAAATTACTACTAATTTGTCCCAAGGAATTTGGGTGGCAACTCTAACATCTCTACACCAGCGTGAGTTGGTGTTTAAGGATATTAAAGAAATAAAGAATAAAGTTATAAAAAATTCAAAGAAGGTGACGAACAGGAAGACTCAAGTATAAATGAGAGGAACATGAGGCCACATGAAGAAGCATCTAGAAAAAAAGCTGGAAGGTGAATTATATAAGAACATGAACTTACGTGGGAAATGGATAAAAGAAAAAGACGTAGGAAAAGGTAAGTCTACCCCTCATCCCACCCCTAAACATGAAATGCATTCTAATTCTAGTTTAAAATGTGAAAGGTATCTATTGGACTTTAGTTACAATACTTATAATGAGAGAGGAGAGGGTTTTATGAAGTCTGTTATAAATGAGTACTCCTAAGACCTAGGAATCCAAGCCATGAAGAGGAGAGGAAGGATATAATAGGAAGGGATAGAATAGAAAAGGATAATAGTAGCACTAGGCATGCTAGATCTGAATGATATGTCACCCAAAATTCCCATACACATACCCCTGTTCCTCCTAACCTACTAATCAGAGATGAATATTCTTATGATGTTGTTCCACACCAAGTGGAGACTGTAGTAGTATTTGATAGAGAGTCTACTTTTCCAGATGAAGAAGAGTTTTTGAATGATATGCATTTGCTCAATCAAAAAGCCTCTAAGTGTAATGAAAATAGAAAGAAGAGGGATGCAGAGAAGGAGAAGATAATTAGGGATGTTATGATGCTAAGGGATATGTTGAGAAGGAAGGTTGAGGAGATGGAGGCATTAAACAAATTGCCTGCCCAAGCTAACCAAGAGAATGGCCTAGTTGTCTGAGAGACTGTAGGAAAAATCCTTGTAGATGCCTCAACTGACAATATTGTTGCAAGTCCACAAACTAATAATGTTGAAAAGAATTTTGTCCCATCTACTCCCCCTCCTAAAAATACAAAGTGTGAATCCCATGATGTTGATAAAGGGTAACAACCTATGGGAGAGAGAAAAGAAAATAAAGGAGTAAAACTTGACAAGGGAGGTGCTTTCAAGAAAGATAGATTGCAGGATGATTATGTCCCATTACTAGATAAATTGATGAAAGAAAATGAAGAATTGGATAGGAAGATGAAGGAGATGGAATTACTTGTCATAAAGAAAGAGATGAAAAAGAAGCTCAGCTTCTTGGAATCCACATTGAAGGATCCTGTCCCTGAGACCCAGATCCCTCAAGGCTGCACATCCTCTTCAAATCCTCACACTAATGACAAAACTTCATCTACTGGAAACCCCTCTAGTTCTTCCCCACAACCTAAAGATAAAACTAGAATAGTTCATTTCAATGATCAACATGACTCCCAACACAGGTCTAGACACAATAGTGATAGAAGGAGAGATAATGATAACCAAGAACCTCCTACAAGGATATTGTTGCACATTGATAGGTATAGGCAGCTATGTTTTGAAAATATCCCAGGATATCCAAATCCAGTGCCAAATAATGCGAGGAAACATGTGCCCAAGTTTACTGGAAACAATGCTCTTAGTGGTCAAGACCACTTAAAGGATTTTTAGAGTTTTATAGAAGACTTTGAATTGTGGGATGAGGATGTGTCTATAAAATACTTTATGCAATCCCTAATGGAGGACGCAATGGATTGGTATAGGAGCTTGTCAGATGCAAGCATTGATTCCAATGATTTATTCTTTTGAATCTTCAGAGATCAATATGGAGACCAAACCGATCCATGGTTTAGGTTGAATGAGTTTCATAACATCACAAAAGGGCACAATGAAATGGCTACTAAGTTTAATGTGAGGTTCCAAAAGGTGATGTATAAAGTCCCTTGATTCCTGAGGCCCAATGAAAGAGCATGTTTGGTTGTATATTGTAATGCATATGACTCTAAGATGTGTTATCTTATTAGAGACAAGAATCAACAGTCCCTAAGGGAAACCTACAAAATGGCAATAAAAATTGAAAATAATAGAAGGGCATTTGGTAAAGTTGGTAGAAGGGATGACCCTAGGACTTATAACAACTCAAAAGCCCAAAATGAGAAAGCAATTAAAGTTGCAGCCCCAGATGAAAAGTTGGATCAAGTCCTAAATTTATTGCAAAAGCAAGAAAAGAGTGGAAAACCTTAGTTCTAGAGGAATTAGAGGCCCCCAAGACTTCAAGATTATCCTTACCATACCAATTGGAATAATGAGAAGTTAGATCAAAATAAATAAAAGAACTTGCAAGCTACACCCAACCCTTTACAGAAGAGTACACCAAATTATGTTGTTGAATACTTACCATGGTGTGGATTGTGTGAGATGCCTCATTCATCACATCAATGTACAATTGTGAGGTCCTTGGAAGAAACTCAAGATGATCAGAGGGAGTCTGATTCTCCCCATAATCTAGATGAAACTCCAAATGTATTCATGACTAGGTTAGATTTGGAATGTAGTGATTATTCTTCTAGTGATGGTGTTGGCACAAATGATGTGGATGTGCAAAGACATGAAGTAGTTTTGCACCATTAGCAAGTGCTTTCTGATGAAGAAAGAGAATATGAATACACTACTTGTAATATTGAGGCATGTAGTGTTTCTCTGAGAAGACCTTCGAATGAGGAAATAGATAGATATAGAATTGCATTGGCCACTAGAGCTCAAGAAACAAGTGATCTCCACCTGAGGAATAAGGTGGTAAGTGGCAACCAAGGCCATCCTTGAGGAATATTCATTAAAGAGAACAATATAGAGAGTAAAGAAGTTAAGACAAAAACCAATAAGGAAGAGACCAAGCCCAAAGAAGCTAAATAAATGAGAATTTGGACCAAGAAAGGTAGCAAAGCGAAGGTTATTGTTGATGTTACACACCAAGATTTGAAAGCAAAAGATTTGAAGCCTATTTTTTAAAAGATTGATAAGAAAGTTGATAAGGTGGTCCCTCAGGAAATAGTACTTCCTGAAGTACCAATTTAATCTCCCATTGATATGTTTCAAGTTTTGTCTCAAGTCCAAGTCACAATCCCATTTCTAGAGATGATGAGGATTAATGAGAATAAAAACAAAATGGTAGCTTTCATTAATAGCATTGTTGGGCTAGCAAGCACAAAGAAAAATCTAATGCACTTGAAACAAGTAAGAGTCAAGAAAAGGATATTGAGGTAGGAGCAGTAATTAATGAGAACCCTGAGATTTATTTAGGAACCACCATCACTGGGTATGTGTAGGATCATGGTATGCCAAAAAGTGGCAATATTTGTAGGGTATGTGGCTGACGACTTTTTTTTCACCCAAAATTAATGAAACGAAAAGGGTTTTTAGAGGAGATTCTCAGCTTTCCAAAAATATAAATTATGATTTAATTTGAATTTAATAAATAATTATTATTCATTTTCTATTAGAATTATGACTAAAGTCGATCGATAGGCTAATTGAAAACATGTATAACTTTCAAACGGTATCATATTTTTGAATCCAAAACATGCGTCACATTCTATGCTTTACATACTATAGGATTAAAAAGAAAAATTAAATTTCATGAATTTTTGACCAAGTTAAGGTGGTCGACAGACGAAGTTTTTATATTTTCTAAAAGTTGTAATAAAAATTCACAATTAATTATTTACTTAGAAAAAAATTACAAAAAATATGCATCACATCCAACATGAGTCCTCTCCTTATATATAAAATCTTACAAAAAAATATTATCATTTTATTATGGTTAGGGTGGTCAGACAGACACCTACTTCTTATTTTTTTCCCTGAAATTTAAGTACTACTGCATTGAAATTTCAAATTTTCACCAAATAGATTTTATTTATTTTTAAATAAACCTAGTATTTCAGAAACTACATTCAATTTTCTACAAAGTCTATTGTTACATATTTTTGAAATAATATAGATAACTTATTCAAATATTTACGTCAAGTTGCCTAACACTGATTTTTCTGAATTTTTTGCCACTTAAGGGCCTGTTTGGCATACCATGATCCTGCACATGCCCCACTGCAAATCCTAGTCTAGTCAATCCTTTCTTTTTGAGCCTAATCACTAATGGGAAACTACTCAAGAATTGTATGATAGATTTTGTTGCTTCAAATAATGTTATGATAGTTAGGATAATGGGCTTGAAGGTTGATAACACTTATGGAAAGTGCTATGCTATGGATTCTAGAGAGGTCCCTGTCATCAAGGAAATTTATAAAGTTTCATATAAATTGGTTGCATTCCCTTTAAAGGAGTTGGTCATGAGTGTCATGGTGGTGGATATTCCACTAACTTATGGAATGCTACTATCAAGACAATGGTGTAATTCTATGGGATGAAGTATACAATGTGATATGTCCTTTGCTACATTCTTAATTGATTGAAAGGATGTCAAAATTTCCAGAGAATCAAGATTTTAGCATATGATTGAGGATATTGAAGAGCTAGAGCAGCCCCTAATAATTAACTTTGTGGAAACTAGTATTGAAACCTTTCGTGTGGAAGATTTGAAGCAAGAATAAGAAGCTAAGCCTACACCAATTGTTAGAGAATTCTTGCAAGCACCATAGGAAGATGCTCTATGGACGTTGTATTTTGATGGAGCCTATTCAAAGGAAGGCTCAGGTGCTGGAGTCATTCTTATCTCTCCCAAGGTAAGACTTTCAAGTGCACCTTTTTGTTGCAGTTTTCATGTATGAATAATGTTGTTGAAGATGAGGCCTCATTACTTGTTTAGAAGTTAGCTTCCAAACATGGGATAAAATCGTTAAAAGTATTTGGGGATTCTAAGCTAGTAGTTTCCCAAGTCAAGTCTAGGTTTGTCACTAAGGACAAAAGATTGATACAATATAGGAATGATGTTTGGGACACTATTGAGGCTTTTGATTCTTTTGGAATAGATTGGATAGAGAGAGGACATAATGTCTGAGAAGATTTATTGGAAAATATTGCAATCAAGCTTGATGATGTGACTTTTGATGGTGTCTCAGGAATTAAGGTATAGGCAAGGCCTACAGTACCTGACAACATTTGCAATTAGTAGGTGTTTGAGGATAATAATGACATTTTGAAGTTCCTACATACATTGACAAGTATGAAAGTCAAGATATTGACTTTAGTTCATATGTGGTGGAAGTTGATGGAAAGGAGACATTATTTGGGAACGAGGTAATTCAGTTGAAAACAAATAAAATTCCTAAGGGGTTAGTTGCACTCAAAAGGATCTTTGATGGCCCAGATAGATCAAATGTGAAGCAAGTATCTATTCATAAAGAAGACCTAGAGGAGATAAATTTGGGAACAAAAAATGCTCCTAAGAAGGTATATATTGGGAAAAAAATGAAGCCACATTTGAGGACTCTATTAATTTCCTTATTAAGGAAATATAGACATGTATTCGCATGGTCCTATGATGATCTAAAGGCCTATAAGGAAGATCTATTCCAGCATGAGATCCCACTGAAGCTTGACACAAAGCATTTTAGCCAAAAATAGAGACCTATTAATCCAACCTTGAGGCCTAAAATGCAAGAGGAGCTTGCTAAGCTGAGTGATGCAAGAATTCTTAAGCCTATAGGGCATTCCTCATGGGCATCTAATTTGGTTCCAAATAGAAAAAGGAATGGCGACATAAGACTTTGTGTGGATTTTAGGAACCTCAATGTTGCATCCTTGAAAGATAATTACCCCTTACCTAACATGGAAGCAATGTTACAAAAGGTATGTGGTTGTGAACTGCTTTCTATGATGGATAGATTTTTAGGTTATAACCAAGTTATGGTGAGGGAATCAGAGTAGTACAAAATAGCATTTACCACACCATGGGGGGCCTATGTTTATGTGAGGATGTCTTTTGGCCTAATAAATGCTGATTCCACCTTTCAAAGAGCCATGGATGTGGCTTTTTCCAATTTCTTAGATTTGTTTCTTGCTATCTACTAGGATGACCTTACTTCTCATAGTAAGGAGGAGGATCATTGTTCACATCTGGAGAATATTTTCATTACAACCTTGGAATATGGAATTTTGTTAAATCCCAAGAAATGTGCCTTTGGAGTCAAAGAAGTTAAGTTGCTAGGGCACATTATTTAAAAATATGGTATCCGGATTAACCCCAAAAGAGTAGAAGCTATACATAAAATTATACCATCAAATAATGTTAAAGGGATCCAATATTTATTTGGAAAGATAAACTTTCTAAGGAGGTTTGTGACTAATTTGGAAGAGTTAGTTAGGCCTATCTCGAGGATGCTCAAGAAAGGAGAAAAGGTGATATGGTTAGAAGAGCCTCTCAAATCTTTTCAAGCCATTAAGGATGCTATTAAAGTTGCACCTATCTTGAAAAATCAAGACTCTTCTAAGCCATTCCAAATGTTTACATTTGCCTCTTTTCATACTATAGTAGGAGTATTGTTATAGAAATATGATGAAGGTTTTGAATAGCCAATTGCCTTTTTCAACAAGTCTTTGCAAGTAGCTGAACTCAATTATGACACCATTGAGAAGCAATCTTATGCCGTAGTTAAGGCTTTTAAAAATTTCAAAACATATTTGACTAGTGCAACTATGGTAGCCTATGTTCCAGGTGCAACGGTCAAGGAAATTTTCACTCAACAAGAAACTATAGGTCAAAGATGTAGTTGGATTAATAGAATCCAAGAGTTCAACATAGATATTCAAATTACAATGTTTGTGAGAGTCCAAGGCTTAGCCAAACTCATGGTTGAAACTAATTTGGAGGCCAATTAAATTAATGAAGTTGAGCAAGAAAACATTGCTCCCATCTATGATATGCAGACATGTGGCTGGTACAGAAGGATAGCTGAATATTTGCAGACCATGAAGTGCTTTGATAGAATGCCAAACAATGAGAAGAGAACTTTAAAACTATAGGCAATCAGGCATGCCATCATTAATGGTGAACTCTTGTGGAGAAGCCCAGAAGGTGTGCTTCTTAGGATTGTGGATGGTCACCAAGCAAAAGATCTGCTAATTAAAATGCACACAAGTGTATGTGGAGGTCACTACATGGCTAAGACTACTACAAAAAAGATATTTCCAGTAGGCTTTTGGTGGCCCATAATGTTCAAAGATGCACATAAACTTGTGAAGAATTGTGAAGCTTATCAAAGGTTTATTGGAAAACTAAAATTTTTAGGTAACCTACCACTTGGGCCAATCTCAACACTAGCCCCTTTCTAGCAGTGGGGTATTGACTTTATTGGAGAAATGGAAGTGAACTCTAGTGGAGGACATGCCTTGATTTTGGTTGCAACTGACTATTTATCGAAGTAGGTTGAAGCTATTCCTACAAAAAAGGAAACTAGTAAAGTTTTCATTGATTTCTTGATGAATAATATTCTAAGTAGGTTTGGTGTTCCAGAGAGAATTGTTTTTTATAACATTTTGTGTTTTAGGTCTAAGGAATTTATGGATTTTTGCAATTAGCATGGCATAAATATATCTTATTCATCCCCATACCATCCCAAGGGAATGGAAAAGTTGAGTCTAGTAATAAGAGCCTCATGAAGATTATTAAGTGAATGCTTGAGAAGAATAAGAAATCCTGGGACTTGAAATTGCAATTGGTACTATGGGTAGATAGAACCATAGTGAAGAAAGTCATTGGACAATTCCCTTTTAACTTGGTGTATGGGGTTGAAGCCAGAATACCACACAATAATCTGATGAAAATGTATAAATTTGTTCAGGAATATGACATTGATATATGTGATGAGATGTTGAATCAGATGGATGAGTTGACTGAGCTTGATGAAATGAGAAGAGAAGCTCACAAGAGAAATGAGAGGTTGTAGCTCCAAGTCAAGCACTTGTATGAAAAAAGGGCTATTTAGAGGAAATTTCAAGTAGGGTGTATGGGTTTGATGTGGAGCACATGATTGGAGGACAAAGGTGTAAGGAAACTATGCAGCCATAGAATGACAATTTCCACATAACCCAAATCTGAAAACATGCAAGTAAAATACTCAACATCAACATGCAAGAGAATAGACAACATACCCATCAAATATGACACAAGATATACCCTGGGAAAACCCTCAAGAGGGAAAAAAACCCAGCCTCCAAAAGCATCCACACTCCATGTATTATTCAACAATGAAAACCCATTACAATACATCTGTAGAGACTCCATGAACACTTCTGAACCACAAGCTATCCATGCATTCCATGTGACCAAGCATGAATCCACACATCCCATGCCATGCTTCAAACCCTCACACATGCACAAGCTCAACCTGCTAACCTGCAGCAAACTGTCCAACCCTGACCAACCTTTTGATCCAACCCTCAACAACTACCCATGTGGTTGCTTTTATAGAAACAAGCTCCCACAAAACCACCAAGTGGTATTACATAAACCATGTGCCCAAAACATACTACATCATGTGACCCCACATTTAATATTGGGTACTTTATTATTTTATTATTCCCCAATATTAAATAATTACATTTTTACAATTATGTCCCAATGATGCATACAACAAAGTGGCCCCAACATTATAACTCCTTGTGATGCACATTTACCTAGAAAACCCCTAGGTGCACCACATGCATATTAAATAAATAAAACATTACAAACATTATGCAAGGTGTACAACACCTAATTCTAACAAAAGGAAAGCATGGGAAGTTTTAACCCCTATGGCTTGGGCCTTATTTGATTGTAAACACTCATGGGGAAGATTCCTACTTTCTACAATCACTAACAGGTGAATTTCTGGAACTTCCAATACATGGACAATTCTTGAAACCCTATTTCTCTTGAAATAGGTTGTAGTTCTATGTACATTATATAGTCCTATAAATTTTGTATATATGGTTTGGCATGCTTTCTTTTTGTTGTTTCTGCTTGCCTTGTTTGGGTGAGCTCCTAGCTCCTTTTTGAGTTCCTTTGTGTTTGGTTTACTTCACCAAGAGATTTATTTCTCTCCATACCCATCAGGGGTATGTGTCCCTAAGCACGAGCCACTGATGGAGTCACTAAAATTTTTGACATTTAGAGGCCCTTTTGAGCTTGATAATAGCATGTCATATGTTACCCATAGGTAGGGTTTAAGGTTTTACTTATGTACCATTGTTTTGAAATGCTTCACTTGCAAACCTTGGGTGTTTTAATTTTGCATTGACTTGCTCTGCCCAGCTACTGGTAGTTTAAGTTGCCTTCTGAGCCATCGCTATGCATTCCTTACCAGCCCCTTTACTTAGGTTATTCAGTCACCTTCAACCATGAAGTGTTTTAATTTTCCCAAAGTCAAGTTTTAATTTTTTGCTCATAAATGACTTATGTCTTAGTCATCTTTCTTCAAGGGTAAAAATTTCATCAGCCTAGTCATGGCCCCCTTTTATGACTGACTCTATTGCATGTGCAGGATTAATGATCATCAGATCATGGGACTTAATATGAGTCATTCCCCCTAGCTTGCATAACCAAAACGATGGTACTTTAATTGTTGTGTGGTCTGTGAGATGCTGACATGTGTTTAATCATAGCTACAGACCCCACCATCACTTTTTAGTCAGGCGCTCAAAGTTCTATGATCAATGGTGATTATCGAGAGGGAAGAGTTGATCACTACCATTCCCCACCATCTAGCCAAGATAAGATGCAAGCTCACTAAAGGCTGCAAGGACCGTGAGAATTCACCACATATGTCCTATGAGTACTGGTAGGTGGAGCTCACAAGTACATGAAAGAGGATCTAGTCGGTGTATTTCTATTGGCCAGTTGTTCAAGCTAGAACAACAATGAAATTCAAATGTAATTGACTCAATTTGAGTCATTCAAGATGGCCACCTCAGTTGAAGATCAACGGTACACATTCAAAACAATGAGTACACCTATTATAATTGTTTTGCTTTGAGTGAGCGAGTAGTAATGGTAGAGGTGACCCATAAATCTACTCAATTTCCCTCAAAATATGTGTATATGGTTAGTTCTTGCATAATTGAGATTTGAAGACATGTTTAGAGCAATACAAAAATTGAAAGAAGCAACTTGTAGAGTTTGTCTCGACTGGCATTAGGGTTTATTGTGATTGAAAGCCGTAAGTATGATAAATGCAATTTTATGCTTTTTCAATTGTCTAAATTAGGGTTGGCTTTCAATTTTCTTTCAGTTGTATGTGTTTTATTGATCTGCTTTAATTTCTTTGAGTTAGGGTTAATTTTGTCTTTGAAAGGTTGTAGCCCTATGAAATATTTTAGAATTAGCATTCATATTGAGTCATGGGTTTGAATTAGGAGGCTGGTAGTTCAAACCCTAGTCTACTTAAAATTCATGGGTCCTAGTCTAGAACACTCTCCTAGGATGTAATTGACTTGCTACCCTCCTCTACAAATAAGAAAGCCAAAGGAAAGGTCTTGTTCTATGGCCATACTGTTAGAGAGGGAGTGATGGATAAATAGTGCTTCATAAAGGATGCTAAGTTTCCATATACTAGATGGCAGCTCTTTCAGCATTGGTTCAGGAACAGGAACCTTGGAGTTCCTCCCTATAATCCTTGGAGGTTAGATATGGGAAAATTATTTGTTCCCGACGTGTATATGGATGTTGTTCTTTTGAAAGATATCGTCTGAAGGTATGATCTAATTTCTAGGGTTGTCAGGACATTTGATGGGAAAGATAAGGTAAATATAACTAAGAAAGAAATTGAAGATGTTTTTTATTTGCATGAGTGGATTCAATATTTGGTTCCTTTGGATATGGATGATATCAGGAAAGAACACAACAATACCAAGATATTCATCAGGAAAAAGTTGTTTCCCTTGCATATTGCTATGACTGGTACCGAAAAGCATAGAAACTAGATCAAAATTGGTGAAAAGGAGCTTAAGCCCTTCCCAATGAGTTATTTTGTGAGTTGTTTCAAGAAGACTATATATTCTTTGTGCCAAATCATTGGTTTCTCTCCACCTGACACATTGTAGAAAGAATACAACTATCTGGCAACACATCTACAACACCCAACTTATAACATAGTCTGTGATTATGCCACTTATCTAGTAGAACATATCCATAAGTGTTTAGTTGAGCTAAAGGAAGGGAAACAATGGATGAAATTATGGTGGTATTCACTATTAATGCATATGTTCTTGCATAAAGGGTAGAAGGTTTTTAAGAAAGATATAACTTTGAAAAGGAAGACAAAGTGGGTCGATTTTCCTTTTAAATGTTGGACCCAGATTCTAGACAAGGATGACCAGAAATACAATTATGTGATGTTTCAAAATGCCTTTGCATCAAGAATAAGGAGATACTTGATCTATGAACCACCAAGAATTCCTAAATAAATTCATGAATTCTTGAGACCTATGGAGATGAGGCCAGACTTTAATTTGAGTAATAATTGGGGAGACTTGATTTTATACCCTGATAAAACAAAAATTGGAGTATATGGAAATCGTCTAGATCCATATGTTCTACCAAGAGATGTGCCACTAAGGGTAGGGTTTCTTGAAATCATGAGACAATTAGGAGCTTCATAGGCAACACACTTACCTGATACAACAAATAAAGGCTCATTATTTCCAGAGTGGACAACTTTTGTTGATTATGTTCTAGTAAAAGGGGCATGGAAGCAATTAGTACATCTGCTAGTGCCTTACAAGTTGGAGACTATGTGCCTAAGGAATTATGATCCTGAGGGCTTTATTACTAAATTAAAAGGAGATAAGAGGTTAGATAATTTTGTGCATATCTTCGATTATCCTGAAGATGTCATTAAGAACAGTTTTAGTTTTCCAAAGAAGGATGAAAGGAAAGCTAAGTACCTTTCTTATAGGAAGATGTTAGAGGGAAAATATGGAAGAAGGATCCCAATTATAATCCTTTTTCGAATATACTTGATGATTTTAGCCAGGTCATGCATGTTATGGACAATTTTGAAAGTGTAGTTGGTATATTGAGGGAGAAACAAGAGGTTACATACAAAGGGAAAGAAATAGTGGTTGAAAAAGATACTACCATAACATTGGAAGAAATTACTACTTACCAACCACCCAAGAAAATAATAATCTATTCTAGGAGGAAGAAGGCAATAGATGAAGAAAAAACTTTTCCGACCCCTATAAATTCTAAGGGATCGAAGGAAACTTCTCTTGAGAGTGCAATGCCATCACCTCCAAGGTAGGTTTCCCCACCTATGATTGATCTTGATTTAGCTCCAAGAAGTCCTACTCCATTGGAGCATCCACCCCTTAAGAAACAAAGGATTGAAGCAAGAGGAGTGCTTGAATATTCTAATATAGATGAAGATGATATCTTTATCACTCTTGAGGATATGCAACAAGGAATGCCTCCCCCTGTTGAGGAAATTTCCTCAAGTTCAAGAAAAAGAAGTCTCAGGTTGGGAAAACTTGACGTCAGTGATCTAAATAGTGCAGATAACTTGAGGATTGAGGCTTGTAAAGAGTTTATGAAAGATGAATCCTTTTTTGAGACACCTACATTAAGGGATTTCTGATGGAGATCCAAATCTATAGAATATGCAGCAAAAGTAGCCATTGAAAGGATTTTGCATCCAGAGTTACCTAAAAGTGTCATTCAGGCCAATGTGAGGAGTATTATGAAGAATGAATTTCAAAATATTAATTGCCAGGATGGCAGAGAGCTTACGAAGAAGTATGGTGTGTTATTGCTACCAGAGTGTGATATTTCTAATTCTATAGTCCTAAATGCTATATGAAGGGCTAAAAGGCCTCTAGTGCAAACAAAAGAGGAATTAGATATGGCATTGCATGGTTCTACATTTAGCAAAGATTGGGATGCATTAGCAATCTAGTCATTATCCATGGGATCTAGGAAACCAGTACTTGTTGATTCATGAAATGTCAATGGGCAATTACTTGTGAAGAGATTTACTGATACCCCAGCCTTGGAGGTAGCTAACATGACTATTAATGTTGTTGGATTTACTAAAGAAACTATGGAAAAACTCACCCTTGAAAGGGATAACTTCAAGAAAAATTACCATGAGCTATTTAATGAACATGATAGTAGTCAAAAAAAGGTAGTTGTACTAGAGACTGAGTTGGCATTCTATAAGCAAAGGGAAGAAATGTAGAGAGATCAAGGCCAAGCTAGCTCAAGTTTCCCACCTCGATGTTCTTCAATTTCATCTTCCCAACCTTCCCCTAAAAATTAGGCCTTGGAAATGGTGCCATATAATTTGGGACAAGAGCCACCTTCAGTAGAGGTTCACCAAGAAAACCAGGTCCCAGTTCATCTGATGAACCTACAAGAGAGAAGCTTCTTTTGCAAGTTGAAACATACAAGAAGTTGTTGGAACAGGAATTTATAAGACACAATGTATGAAAACATCTCAAAGATTGTTCATACTATCTTAAAACATCTAAATAAGAAGATTCAAGCCAAACTAAATGGTGTTCATGACAATTACTCCCTGATGATGTGAGCAATAGGATTATCTCAAAGAGATAAGGAGTTGGCTATGCCAATCTTGAACAAGTGGATCCCAAGTGCTGAGAGATTGAGGTTTATAGTTGTTGGAGCCAGCCAACAAGAGGATAAATACCCTAAGGCACTTCCAACATATGAATTTATTTGTGAACTTGGTGAGAAAAAAAATCATGGATATATTGCCCCACTTGAGTAGAAAATAAGAGAACTAAAGGCTCATTATGATCTCATAGATTTGTCACTATTGCCAAATATTTAGCTCACTAATAGTGAAGTAAAACCATTGCAAATGTGGAAAAGGGAGATGGACGATGTTATTGCTTCCCAAGTGAATCAAATAAAGAGGTTAACATCAATACCTTTAATGAAACTTTCAAAAAGTTGACATTTATTATTAGCTTTTTGGAAGATTTTGACAAGGAATCCAATTTTGTGATGACAAAGTATTCCCCATACAGGAAGAAGTTGGATGAAGTCATTGATTTCAATTGGTCATCTGATGAAGAATATGAAGAATGGGGAAGTGTATTAATTGGTCAACTGGGTCTATAAGTATGGATGTGAAACATATATAATTGGTCAAGTATTGTACAGGTATAGCCTTAAAAATTGCAATGTATAAAATATATGTTTCACAGGAAAATATTAGTTGCTAATGATGTGGAATACTAACTGGGATACTGATTCACTTTTTGATTTGCATCATTTTGTTATCTTGCTCGATGAAATGGATGTGCTACAACATAGAATATTATTCTTTTTCACATGTTCCTTTTGGAAGGAAGTTTTTCTTCTTACAACAAATGTAAATAATCTTTGTCTCACGTGTATTCCCTCCTATTTGAAGAATACAAATATAAATAAATTAGGGAATATGTCTTGTAGCAGTCCAATTAGGATGTGACATGTGTACATCTGGCCTAAATCTTGTTTCTACTCCCTTATTCTATAAAAGGGAATTTAGCGCCGTTTGTGTGGGTATTTTGTTGAATTCTGGAATTGAATCATGAAAAATTGAGAACACATAGTGAAGATGTTAAGTCTTTGTATAAATTTTTTACTCTAGATAGTAAATTTTGTCAAATGTATGGTTCCTGAGCATATCTGAATGATAATGGAAGTTTTCTAAGTCTATAGTCTCTCCATTTAGATTTGTACTTGAATTATTAATGAAAATTCTAACCAAAGATCATTTCATTATTTGTCATCATTTTCCTACTTTGATGTATGTCTTTGTTTTAGATGTGGTTCATAGAATGGGTTAAAATGCTTAAATCAAATCATAAATTTGTGTGCAGGATAATTGGATCTAATAAGTAGTCTTTAGAATTTGGTTAAAAGTTTGTGAATTGCAAATTAATATCACTGAGATCATGGGTGTTTAGAATTAAATATACCTTATATTTCAATTTTCTTAGACTCCTAGCCCATAGATAATGGCACTGATCCTAACCCCTTTAAGTTTTTCTCATGGTTCAAGTTACCTGAATTGAGAACATTCTTTTAAAATAATCATTGATCTATCTTTAATTTTTTGTAGTTTGTGTTGTCTTATATTCTTGGCTTAGGATGCATAGTTCATTCAAGGAAATTCTAACCTCTTGGAGAATTTCATCTTATTATACATTGGTGAGAATATATTTTCTTGAATATGAAAAGTATACATGAGTTGTTTGAAAAGAATTGTATAATGCGCACTGTGGGACCACCCTCCTAGGTTTTGCAAATCCCAAAGTGTAGGACATAAAGTGATTGGTATTATATCTCATTATTTGGACAATTATCTTGTAGGTATTCAAGAATTGATTATGGAAAACTCATAGGTATCTGGTGAGATCTGATTGGTTCATTGAAAATAACCAACATCTATAGAGTAGAATTCAACAATTCAGATCTAGAAATTAAGTTGAGAAGACAGAGCAAAGATTGAAGAGTAGATTCAAACCTTGATCATTTGAAAAATCCAAGTAGGATTGATACACCAATTCTAGTGCATGAGTCCCAATCTAGTGATTTTTCATATTTTAGGTGGTCCAGACTTATCTCTACCAAATTTATGTTCTGCCCCAGAAACCCTAATCATGGACTAAATTACCTAGCCTACTATATGAGTCCCAATGTACATTAAATTCAAATTTTTCAACATTTCAGATCTTCATTTGAGTTGCTACAAGTTTCTAGGTTCCCCTCTTTGCTTCTATAGTTTTCTATTCTATTTTGTATTCATTTTTAGGTCATTTAGTGAAGTTTTACACATCATTAGGTTTTTTCATTAGATATTGTGCATATTACTAGTCTTTCCAAGACCTAGCTTGGTGGTGAACCCCTCTTTAGTCATTAAACATACCCTAGGACATCCCTATTGTAGATCTCTTTCTCTCATTCTATTTTTTGGATTGAGATCTCTAGGGTTTCCTTGAGTGAAAAAAGAGTGTGAAGTACGAACCCTATCTCTTCAAAGGTAGGACCCACCTATTTCCATTGTTTTAGTAGCTACCTAGTCTAAGGTTCCCAATGCCCTATCTAGCTATTTCAGGCCCAAATTTATATGCCAAGTTCCTTTGTGTTTTCCTCCTTTTCTAGATTTTTTTTTTATCTCTGTGTTTCTCAAAAATATCAACCATTTGCTACATTTTCATAATTAACTTAGGAATATAATTGCATTGTAAAATTCAGTCAATTAACAGTCAAATAATTACATCCACACATCAAATCCACAAGGATTAAATCCTTGAACCACCATTCTATCTCTTCCATTGAGTTTTGTAGCCAAGTGGATAATGAGATATTTTTAATCCTTCTCTAAATGTCCCTAATTGGAAGAAGTGTGGTTTAGGATCTAGATCCCATTCTACAATCCAAAATTTTGGTGAACCTGACTATTTTTATACTTTAAATCTTCTAAAATCTAAAGCATGTCATTTTAAAATCTAAGTATAATATGTTTTTTGAATTCATTATTTATGCATACATATTTTTTATTAAAAACATTGAAAAAAACCAAATCCACGGTATTACATTTTTCATTCAAAAGACAATTAGTGTTAATTTTAGTCATTGCAAAGTAGATATAGCTCATAATTACATTGAAAAATCTATATTAGGTCATGCTTAATTTTTTTTTTTTAAATCTAAAAGTGTTTTAAGTGATCGTTTAGGCATATGTATATAGTGGAAAAAATGGAAAGTTGCATTGTTGTTGTGGCAAAGAATATATAAAGATTTCAATTTCCATTTTTTTAAAATTAGGATTAGTCAATTACTCTACAGTGGAATCTAAAAATTACATTTTGAATTACATTAATTTCTTAAACATTCTAAAAATTGCATGCATAATTATGTGAGAAATAATAAAATTATAATTCTATGCATTTCTCAAAGGGTATGTGCAGGATCATGATGGGCCAAAAAGTGGCAATATGATGGGTATGTGTAGGGTATATGACTGAGGACTTTTTTTACCCAAAATTAATGAAACAAAGGGTTTTAAAGGAGATTCTAAACTACACTTAAATATAAATTATGCTTTACTTTTAGATTTAATAAACCAAATTATTATTCATTTTTCTATTTGAATTACAACTAAAGTCTTATTTGAATTAGTAAGAACAGTTAAAACATTTATAAGCTTTCAAATGACATCCATATTTTTTGAATCAGGCATTATAATATCACATTACATGCTTTGCATGCTATAGGATTAAAAAATAGATTTCACTTGAAGTTTTTTGGCCGAGTTAAGGTGATTTAGACATATGAGTTTTATATTTTAAAAGTTGTAATAAAAAAAAATCATAATTAATTATTTACTTGGAAAAAATTTACAAAAAAATATGCATCACATCGAGACATGAGTCCTCTACTTATATCTAAAATCTTATTAAAAAATATTATCATTTTACTTTTTAAAATTGGTTTTTATGTATGCTTATTAAAAATTATTTTGTATCATCTAGGTATTAGAATAAATTACATATTTGAAAACTAGTCTCAAAATACTAATTTTGATATTATTGGAATTTTTCAAGATTCAATGTGTAAGTGCTTCAAAATTTTCATCTAACTGTGATAATTTTTGAAAAATTAGTGAAAAGACTTCAACTTTTTGAACATTTTGTAGACTCAACTTCTTGCATGACAAGTACCCCTTGTTATGATTTAGCTTTATAGTGAACATATCATTGACATAAGGTTCAAGAGCCCTTTCATGTTGCATACATTTTTTTATTCTACCTTAAAGGAAATTTATGACAGATGATGTTAGCAATTACTTTAAGTTGGAGGCATGCATTCCATTATGTGCTTCACTTTGTTCACATGTGTTGAGCTTAGTGATGCATTTTTGGCATATTAATCATTTTTGGTAGTGCCTTATCAGAATTATTGGGATTATAATTCTTTGTATGGTTGACATGAGAATTCACCCAATGAATATCGAACTTCACTATCCTTTCTATGTCTGCAATTTTTCGCCCCGGGAAAACTCCACCTAAATGAATATCAGAGCTTCACTGGCGACATTCTTATCAAAGATCACCCTGAAGTCAGATTTTGGACTTCCACTGCTTTATAGTGATTTGGTTCGTAGATTCGCCTGGGAATGCATCAGGCACCCCAGTCTATGAGTTGCTGAATGGGTATGGATCTAAATAATGTTATGCTCAAAAGGCTTGCGCTGGTTGCCCCATTATCGCCTTTTGCATATATTGGGATTTTTTTGCATTATTTTTCCATTATGTTTACATCATGTTTACATTGTGTTATGCTTTTATTATGTTATGTTGTGTCTCTTCATCATGTATTCTTTGTGTTTTCCATGTTGTATTATACTTCATGTGTGTGTTCCTTTGTCCCTACATTGTCCTACCATATGATCTTGAATCTAGGGGCTAGTAAATATGGTGATTTGGTTCATGGTTTGCCTAGAAAATATCAAACTTTGTTAGCCTATGATTTATGAACACCTTGGGTATGGATCATAGTAATATTTATGTAAAGCTTGCCAGTATATGATTATCATACCCCCTCCTTTTTGCATATTTTTATTCTGTTTGTATCATGTTTACATCATGTTTTTATTGTGTTATGTTCATACTATGTTATGTTATGTGTCTTCATCATGTACTCTTTGTGTTTTCCATGTTGTATTGTACTTCATGTGTGTGTTCCTTTGTCCCTACATTGTCCTTCCATAGGATCTTGAATCTGGGGGCTACTACATTCCCTAGATTTTATGTTGTTCTATCTCTTCAATGTTTGGATAAATGGACCCTTCTTGTCTTATTCGTACTTTCATGTGAGTCTAAGCATAAGCTCATACTCTCCCTAAATTGGGGGTTAAATGTAGTGTTCAAAATTGTCACCCTCAACAATTTAACACTAGGTTTAGCTCCCCCTATGTGCTTGGGCCTAATTATGCATTTTATTGCCCATTTTGTGAATATCTTCAAAAAATTAAAAGATGGGATTCAAAATAAATAATTAATATTTACCCTCGATGTTTAAGACCCTAACAAGGATGGGTCTAGACTACAATGCCCAGTGCCCATGTCCATCCCTTTTTGGATCAAATTTAAATATGTCAATATTTATATTTTACTATTTGAAAATCCAAAATCATTTGTCAGCTATCAATATTTTATTTTTAAGAAATTAGAAGATTTGCATATAAATACAAATTTTTTTCACCATTTTAATCCTAGCTTGTTTGATAAGGAAATTGAGATTATTTTTTAGAAATCAAGAGTAGTTAAGAGAAGAATTAGTAAAATTATTACAACATTATTACCCTTTCACAATTTGAAACTCATGCAAGAAGAAATTGAACTAAAAAAGAGTGTAAATGAAGACATCGTGCTATATCTCATCAATTTTTTAAAAATCTAAAACCTTACAGAATGATCATCCATCCATCCAATCCAACTCTAATGAATCACGTCTCACCCATCCATCATTGTCATGACTTGACTCCACCCTGCTACCCTTACCAAACCATGAAGTTGAACCTTACCTATCTCAACCTAAGAAAATAATGAAAGAGAATCATATGAATTATGTTACTCAATCATGAGGATAATATGTAACCTATTGTTATACATTTGGATAGTGAAGAAAAAGATAAACAAGAAGAAAAAAAAGAAGATCATAATGAATTAGCTCTTATATTTTCTAAGTCAATGAATCTAAATGGGCGCAGTTGTGATAATCCTCCTTATGACAGTAATTCACAATGCATTGAACCCGATGCTTCTCCTTGTACAAAAATTGTTGTAGTCCCTTTAGTGTATTGTCTTCCTTCCATTTATGATGAGAAATATTGGGATGCAGATGATTTTCTTTAGATCAACTCACATGTATGGTACATTTATGTGTGTTTTCATGTGTTTTCTTGTACATACATGATCTCCCATTATGTATTTCTTGTTGTATATTTATGGTTGTTAGTTTTCTTTGGATGAACCTTGTTTTCAATGGCATAAGGATACAAAGAAAATGAATTATCTATTGTGCATTTGTATCTCCATTCTTCTTTATCTCGTGAACATAGTTATCTTTTATTTTCCTTTTGAGAATGATGCAAGGCATTGATACATTTAAGTCTCTTCCATTTTAACCAAAAATATTGTATGTTGTTTTCATGTGTCATTCGTCTATTATGTTCATAGTTCCATGGGTACCTAGGGAATGATGTCAATTCCAAACTTATAATCAAATTATATATTATATATGGTATATATTGACCCTGAATCCATGGATTCCTTACATTATATTTGTTTTCTTTCTACGTGGTCTTGTCTTGGGGGTAGCTAAGTGCAAGAAGTTGGGTCCACTTTTAGGGGAAGTGTCATTTTTCAACTTTAAAGCAGGTACACATTTATTTTTTAGAATAGATACCCATCTTGAAGTGAGTACTCATTCCTTTTAAACTCAAAATTTATTTTTTTCATTTGGATTTAGGCTTAGAAAAGGCATGGTAGCCTAAATCTTATCCTTGGCCTAGTAAGTACAAGTTCACATGGCAATGTCAAGAGAAAAAATTGACTTTGGCAATATGGCTAACAATTTTTTTTAGAATTGTTTTATAAAGTTAAAACCCATCATGAGTGATGATGTCTACTTTTCAAATATATATATTTTCTATTCTTTAGTTAATTTTTGAGGAAATTGGTCCATAAACTTGAGATGACAAGTCTTCATATTTTGTTAATAACTTTTAATTGTTTAATTTTCTTTAAAAAAATATTATATGGAATCAATCTACAAACAATTATTTACACAATTTAAAAAAGTAAATTAAAAAAATGGTTAGTTTAGGTCAAATTATGGCTTTTGTACACAAGGGTTTTCAAAAAAACTAATTAGGGCCAACATAAAATTCATAAATAAAATATATTTAGAAAAAAAATATAAGAAAATATCCTCATAAATATTTAATATAATACATATCTTTCCCCAAAAGGAATTAAAAAAATAATTTTATTTAGGTTGAATTATGGTGTCCATACACATGTATGGTATGGTCCTAAAAAGGTAACTTTTAAAAATTGGTTTTTATACATGTCTATTAAAAATTATTTTGTACCATCTAGGTATTAGAATAAATTACATATTTGAAAACTAGTCTCAAAATACTAAATTTCATATTATAGGAATTTTTCAATATTCAATGTGTAAGTGTTTCAAATTTTTTGTTCAATTGTGATAATTTCTAAAAATGAGGGAAAAGACTGCCACTTTTTGAACATTTTTGTGGACCCAACTTGTTGCACTTACTTAGCCAATCCCTTGTTATGAGTTAGCTTTATAGGGAACATATCATTGACATAGGGTTTTCCAATAAGCTCTCAAGATCCCTTTCATGTTGCATATATTGTTTTATTCTACCTTAAAGGCAATTTATTACAGATGATGTTAGGAACTACTTTAAGGTGGGGGCATGCATTCCATTATGTGGCTCACTTTGTTTACATGTATTGAGCTTGGTGATACATTTTTGGCATATTGATCATTTTTGGTAGTGCCTTATCATAATTATTCTAGTCTATGGTAATTTGGTTCATGTGTCACCTAGAAAATATCAAAAAAAATTATCCTATGATTTATGAACACCTTGGGTATGGATCCTAGTAATATTTAAATAAAGCTTGCTAGTATGTGATTATCATACCCCCTCCTTTTTACATGTTTTCATTATGTTTGAATTGTGCTTCCATTGTGTTTACATTATTTTTGCATTGTGTTATGTTCATATTATGTTATTTTGTGTGTCTTCATCATGTACACTTTATGTTTTCCATGTTGTATTGTACTTCATGTGTGTGTTCCTTTGTCCCTACATTATCCTGTCATAGGATCTTGAATTTGAGGGATAGTACATATGGTGATTTGGTTCATGGGTCACCTAGAAAATATCAAACTTTGTTAGCCTATGATTTATGAACACCTTGGGTATGGATCCTAGTAATATTTATGTAAAGCTTGAAATAGTTTGTGATTATCATAACCCCCTCCTTTTTGGATGTTTGTATTGTGTTATGTTCATATTATGTCATGTTGTGTGTCTTAATCATGTATGTTGTGTGTTTTCCATGCTATATTGTACTTCATGTGTGTGTTCCTTTGTCCCTACATTTTCCTACCATAAGATCTTGAATCTAGGGGCTAGTACATCCCCTCGATTTTATGTTTACCTATCTCTTTAATGTTTGGATAATTGAGCCCTTCTTGGCTTATTCGTACTTTTGTGCGAGTTTAAGCATAATTTCATACTCTCCCTAAAGTGGGGGCTAAATGTAGTGTTAAAATTTGTCACGCTTAGCAATTCCACACTAGGTTTAGTACCCTCCATGTTCTTGGACCCAAGTATGCATTTAATTGCCTATTTTATGAATATCATCCAAAAATTTAAAGATGGGATTAAAAATAAATATTTAATATTTAACCTTGATGTTTAAGGACCTAACAAGGATGGGTCTAGACTGCGACACCAAACGCTCATGTCCATCCCTTTTTGGCTCAAATTTAAATATGTCAATTTTGATATTTTACTATTTGAAAATAAAAAATTATTTGTTAGCTATCAATATTTAATTTTTTGGAAATTAGAATAATTTCATGTAAATACAAATCATTTTCACCATTTTAATCCTAGCTTGTCTAAAAAGGAAATTGAGATTATTATTGAGAAATCAATAGTAGTTAAGAGAAGAATTAGTAGAATTATTACAACATAATTTATTTTACCCAAAGCCCAAAAAATGGTAATCCAATTAGACCACCAAATTTGGTAATCCTAAATTCAAGAAATCCAAATATTCAAGTAGAGACTCAACAAGTTGAACCACAAAATTTATGTGGGTCCAAAAATCTATCAATATGGATAGCCACTTGAAAATCCAAAATCCTATTATTCATAAGAATAAAAAAAGTAATCTACTAAGTCAACAAATCCCAAAACACCAAAACCAAAAATCCACAATCACATCCAACAAAAAAATCCATCTTCAAACCCAACAAGGTTTGTGAAATCATTGATCCTCAAATATTTACACATTTATTTATATTCCCATCATCCCATTCACCTCATTTACCTATCCTATTACATTATCCCATATTATCTACCAATCATTACATACCCCTTTCATTCAAAATTTTGTATAGGCTACCTCCCACTTAATTTTCTTTGGTAGTAACCTAGGAGAGGTCAATCTAGTAATTATAAAAACTCACAAACAATATCCATCAAGCATGGAACTAACAATTTGATCTAACTTAAATGGTCATGTATATAGTGGAATATTATCATCTTGCAACATAATCAAACACTTTATTTCAAAAAATATTTAAATATATTTAAAAATATTTAAAATAATAAAGAAACAAATCATCCTCTAGTGAATTTTTTTTTTATGGTGCCTTGAAGAAGTCACCATGATTACAACCTATTTGCAACCATCATTTCTAACAAATAAACAAAAAATAAAAAGTGAAAATTTCCAATGTTGAAAACCCCACTATAGGTGGTAGGTGTATATATAGATTTTTAAACACCATGTTTCCACCATCAAGTTTTCTAGAGTTGGGGTAAGTTATCCATAAGGTAACTCTAATGTTTTAGAGTATGGTTCAGGCATATAGATCATATTGGGTTTGATATAGGATTTCTAGTGATTGACAAACTTATTCATCAATCCCAATCCAAGTTCCAAGATTTACCAACACCTTCTAGGAGTTTATTTTTGATAAAGAAAAATCCAAATCAAAAGAGTGTCAATCATAGACCTTAAATCTATCCTCGAAAAAAATCTTCTTTAGCAACCCTTGGCAACATCAAGTGGTACACCCAATCTTTACTCATCATCTAAATCTTATTTTTTGTCTAATTTCTTTCTAAATTTTAACAATAATCTATATGTAGACTATAACCCTGAAGAAGCTAAAGGTCTTCCAGCCATCTCTTATTTAGATATCAACCTTCTATAAATCCATATCCCTCCAAATATTATTTAGCCACATTATCTAACCTTAGTAGTAATTCAAAATTAATGGACAAATTAGCAAATAGGTTTGTCAGAAATAAGGTTTAAATCCTAAAGAAGATGAACAAAAAGATAGAAAAGGAAAAGGGAAAACATTACTAAGATGGGAGAAAAAAGTTGTATCTTAAAAGAAAATCTCCCAAGGGGAGGCACTAAAAATAAACAAACATATAAGTTAAATGGCGAAGGGTTAAATAAAGAAGTCACTGGTTGTGAAGTAGGAAAATGGCCAAACCCAAAAACTTTTACTGTAATTAATTTTGATAAAAATTATGGGGAAGATATGAAGCCAAACTTCACATAGAAAACCATTTCAATGGCCTTTTGGGAAATTACTATAATGTTCAAATATATTTATCAGAATCATGCATAAATATACTACTTATGTGTACCCTACACTTTGTGGAAAGCTTCTTCCACCCACTAATCCCATCCATATTCATCCCCATCTATTTGTACCTATCCTCATTTCCTACTTTTGACCTTGATAAAAATGTAGATAAGATATGGAAACATGTGTTAGAAATCCTTCAATGTGTCTAAGTATAATGGCATACATAGTGGCATACTTAGATTAAGAATATATCATTCCTATATAATACAACCCTTAGAAATTGTATCTTATATCTCATCCCCCCTTTCCATCTCTAATCAATCCTTCCATCTTTCATTTCCATCAATAATCCCTTGGTGCTAGAAAAAAATTTCTTCTTCACAATTTAAACAGTAGCCAATCCTAATCATATCACACAGTACATCTAATATGAACACAAGATTCATAATCTTAAATTTTAGATCAAACCATTTAAATATTGGGATCCCCTACCTTGTATCTAATCCATATGGTTAATTACCTTCAAATCATATGCATTCAGCCAATCCATCAAGTCAAAGCTCCTAATTATCCACATAAAATGTAAGCAACATTATAGAACAATCTTGCTAAATCTAACCATACAAGATAGCACATATCCAGAGGAATCCATAAGCTTCATCCTTCGTATTTCTGATAAAGGAAACCAATCATCATCATTGGGATATATCCTTCCCAATTCTCATGTTTTACTAATAATATATTATTCCTCCATCAACAATGTTATCATCATCATCAAATCAATCAAATGTTTCATTTTAGGTTGATCAAGAGTAAAGTTCTTTCTATCTTGTCTTTTAATATTTAATACATGCTTTCTTGCTTGTGTGTGTGTCTTCTTGTTTATATTTGTAGTAAAAGTTTTAAACATCAAAAAATGCATACCATGTTTGTTTCAGTTCCCACAATATATTTCCCTAGGGATTCTATATTTCTTTATACTATGTTGTGTCTTGAGGCTGTGATTTTTGGGATAAGAGTATTTTCTTTACTTTCATCTTTATTGTTGATCTTCATGCAATTGTTGGTTTTCATCCATTTGTGTGTTTATTTTTATTGTTTTTTTTCTTGTATCTTTTTTTCTTTATTTCATTTTATCTTTTAAATTATTATTTTGATACACATACGATACATCATCATCATGGTCATTGTTTCATGATTCATAATATCTATATTTTTTTGTTCAAACATAATAGAATCTCTCTATAGATTCCTAGCATCTACTTATCCTCAAAGTACTTCACAATTATCTCACTCCATTTTCACTTCTAAAAATATAATCCATAATAAAATAACCTCATCTAATAACCCCATCATACTTGCCCAATTCATAATTATTCATCAATTAATTAATTTTATTTCCTCCATTTTAATAACATACAAACCTACTCATCCTCTTGAGGGAGCATCCCATTTAATCTATCTAGTGTCAATATGATGCCTCTTCAAGCATTGAAACATCCGTCAAATCTAATCTCAACTAATCCTCAATTTGTTTTCAAGATGCATCCTACCCATATTAACAACATTGTCAAATCAATCATTCATTAATCTTTGACACTTGGGTCATATTCCATCACCAAGTGCTTATATACACTTTCTTTGAAATATCATTACTTCTTATAGTCACTACACCATTTCAAAGAGGAGAAAAAAGTAGACACTCCAATGTTGCCAATGCCAATTTCCTACCTATACACCTAACAAACATCCATTAAAAAAGTAATCAATGAATTTAATTATTAATTAATCCACTTATTAAATTGATTAAATAATCTTTAATTATTTAATTAATTTAAGTAATTAATTATCTACAAACATTTAAATTATTAAATAAATCCAAATAATCATTATATGTAATTAATTTAATCAAAACATGATAAAATCAAACAAAACCTAATAATTAGTTAATAAATATGTAAAAAGAAAAAATCATAGCATGAATCAATTAACTATTTATGAAAATAAATAAATAAATATAAATAAATCATGTTGAATTTATCATTATCCACCCCACTAATCATCATCCACATCCTCAAAACCTATAAATTGAATTGAATCTTCATCTTTCACATTTCTTTTAAATTTGATTGAGTAGATAAATGTTTTCATAATGAGCAGCATATATTATCAATATAGAGTTTATCTAGAATGATCTATCTGAGGTTTGTGAGTAGTGTTTTAGAGTAAATGGTTTTTAGTTTTATTCCAATTCATATTTGTGTTATTTTAAAGTTGCATGCTTACAAATGGGCTTCATCTTTTAGGCAAGACAAGTTCCTACTTTTGTCTCTTCTCGTCTCTCCTCAATAAGTTATTCCGAACACTCAACTATCTAAACAAGAGAGGGAAAAAATGATAATTAAAAGCCTATTGAAGATGGTCAAGACTTATCAAATTAAAATGAAATTCAATGATCAAAGTCCACCTCCTATTAATTTTATTGCTTTTACTACATTAATTATATCCATCAAATTACGAATATACTTTTTTATCAATTACTTCCTTTTTTACGCCGAAGGCGTATCCTATTTGAAGTGAGCCCGACTCACTTTATCCATCCACGGTGCAGCACATTCGGGAGATGATTGGTTTTATCTCGACGATTGATTTTCTTTTGTTTTCATTCGCTACTTCTTAGTTTTTCTAGGCTTGACCCCCATCGCTTTGACTGTCCTGTTGTAATCTAAAAATGTCACGCCGGAATTAGTATAGTCTTTGAAAGTGAAATTGAGGCTGTAGGAATTGAAGGCCCATACATAATTTCAAGAGCTACGCTGACATGTCGAACGTGATTCAGAATGGTTTTGCCACCTATGGGAAGGATGCCAACGCCGTTATGACAGGATTTAGTAGCTATGCTATGGGATCCAATGTCATCAACAACAACTTCAAGGCCTACAACTAGTGGGGCAATGCCACCACCGGAGGGTTCAGCAGCAATGCAGATGACGGCAATTGTGTGACTAACGAGTTTCAGAACTACGCGGTGAATGTAAACGGGAACGACAATAGCTTTACAAACTATGGCCATCTTGCGGGTACACAACAGTCTGTGTTCAAATCATACGGAAAGAATGCCAACGGTGTAGGGATCACCTTCACTACTTATGGGAACAAAACTTGGTTTGATTCCTCTAGTGAATTCGTTCAGTACGCCAACAATTCCAACAATCCCAATGTGGCCTTCAATTCCTACAGCCTAAATTTCAATTTCAAAGACTGCTAAGTCTAGCGTGATGTTTTCATATTACAACAGGATGGTCAAAGTGATGGGGGTCGAGGCTGGAAAGTTCTTCAGGGAGAATCTGTTGGTGTAGGCAAAACTCTCCCAATGCCCGATATCAAAGATTGCATGCCCAAAATATTGTTCCTTCCTGTTTCCTTGGCCGATAAGCTTCCCTTCAGTACCCAAACTCTGTCGGAGCTGATGAACACGTTTCACATTCTAGAGAACTCGACAATGTGCCTCACAAGGCATCCCAAGAATATTAGATTGCTTCTCTATAAAAATTTTGAAATTATTCTTCCTTTCTTGGAACTTACATCATGTTTTCAGTGTTGATATTCGATTTTCAAATTGTCCACTTTTAAGTGCAACAAATGGAGAGAAACAATTTCTAGTCAGGGATTGAATCCTGATTGTGGTGTACATGTTGTAGGACCGGATAGTTGGACACAAAGATTAACAGCTCAAGGATTGAGGTCATACCCATTTTTAAAGTTGTTAAGGTAAGTCAAATCATTTACTAAAGGGAATATTTCACCAAATCTTAGATTGTGGAGCATTTTTGGCTCTTATTTTTTTGTTTGGTGTGATGAGAGCCATCACCTTGCAAGGAGAGGCAACTATCCCAAGTGGTAGAATGAATCCTACGGTCCTAATCAACATATTACTTGGAAAAGAAACACTCACAACACATATTTCTTGTTTACTATGAGATTTGAGGTAGATGATATTGTTGAGGTGGCTCTTAATCCAATTTTTTTGTTGTATCATGTTCAAAGATGCTTTATCCTTTCTTTACGGGGTTGCAATTCATAGTTGTATATCCTTGGATGGGAACCTTCAAGGTTCTCAGGATGACTTCCTTGAACCTGGTGCAGATGTTAAAGGTCACAAACACTAATTGGATACAACCAACTCACACACATATAGGTACAATTAATAAGACAATGTTCCACTTTTAGTATTGCTACCAATGCTTTCAAACTAGCAAGTCACAATCTTCACTTTACCCTTGTCCAGGGGATGGGTCATGGAAGCATTAGCACACCTCTAGCTTTTTTCTTTATTATCAAAGTTTCATTGGTTGTGGATGCTAGGAAAGGTTCTAGGATGTGTGTCATGATTTCTGTGAGTATTGTTAATTTTTACCCTCTTATTCCTAGACAATTATGGGCATCATTGTATCTTGCACTGGCATTTTCATGGTGATAGATGGTAAAGTTGTTTGTTGATTGTGATTTGACCTATTTCTCTCTCCCTCTTGATTTCTCCCTTTATTTATCTCACTCTATATCTCCCCCTCTCTCCTTATCTAATTTAGTCTATCTCTACTTTGATTCCATGTGTCCCTCTATCTCTATGTCTCTCTCACTCTCTCCCTCCTCTCTATATCTCCTTATATCTCTATCTCTCTATCACTCTATCTCACCAACCAAATCTCTCTATATCTCTTTGTCTCCCCCTCCCTCTCTATCCCCCTATCTCTCTATCATGTCCTCTCTATCTCCCTATCTCTCTATCTTTATCTCTCCCTCTTCCTCTCTCTATCTATTTATCTCATTGTTTCTCTAGATCCCTTTATATTCCTCTCTCTCCCCCTCTCTCCCTCTCTCCCTTTATATTCCTCTCTACCCCTATCTCCCTCTCTCCACTATCTTCCTCTCTCCCACTCTATCTCTAAACATGTCTACCACTCTCTATCATTCCATCTCTCTCCCTCTCCCTCAAGTCCTAGACCACTATATATAATTATCTTTCTCCCTCTCTCTCCCTCTATCTTCATCTCTCTATCTCTAATTATATTTTCCTTTCTCCCTCTCTTCCTCTCTCTAGATATATATCACTTCCTATCTCTATCTTTATCTTTTTATTTCTTCCTCTCTCATTCTCTCCTTCTCAATCTTTATCTCTCCCTCCCCTCCTCTCCATATCCATCTCCTCCTTCTCTATCTCTATCTCTATCTTCATCTTTATCTTTATCCCCTATCTCTATCTCCTTACCCCTCACTCTCGCTCGCTCTTCCCCCCTCTATCTCTCTTGCTTTCTACCTCTACTTCTTCCTTTGTCTCCCTCATTCCCTATTCCAAGTATGCCTTGAGCCTATTGGTAATGGACCCTAATTATCTTCTTGCTTAAGAGGTTTGTTTCAATTTTTTATGGATCCTTCTAAGTGGATGCATAGTTTCTTTGAATTTTTTTTCATTCATTTTGGATTCTTCTAAGTGGATGAATAGTTGTTTTGAAGCTATCACTTCTCCATTGAGACCTTTATTGCATAAACACTATCATTTGCACAAATGCATGCAAAAAAATAGACCACATTTTCTCCTAATTTACCTTTCGCACCTCGTTGGCATACCCATTGCACACCAAGGTGCAATTGCTAGTTAATATAAACTATCATTGTTTTCTTTTAGAAATGACTTAATCCTTTAATACTTTGATTCTCCTAGAGTTGACGTCATACCATTTTATCTACTAATGTGGAAATAAAATTTAATATATATATATATATATATATATGACTTTATTTTGAAGGGATATTTGGAGGTTTGTTCATTACGTTCTCACGAGAAAGTGCCGTGGGTCCAAAGTCTTTCGCCCTAAACCAGTCAAACCATATGATTCGACGTACTTAACTCTTTGTTCACAGCTGCCATGGTATCCACACACATTTCAGTCAAAAGGCTTGAAGTGGAGTCGTAGAGATTCTTAGTCCTTTAAATTGAGGCCTTCAGTTCATACGGCGCTCTTGTGAAGCTCGAGGTGGCCTCGCAATTAATTTGTAATTGACCCACCAAGCATTAGCTCATAAAGGAACAGGAACCAACATAATGAATTCTCGAAAAAATCATTCAAAGAAGAACGTGAAGGCGGTGAACTTGCTTGTTGATCAAAATATGGTTAAAATCTGAAGAGATAGGTAAAACGCAGACAACCATTCAGTTTTTACATGTCAACGTGGACTTGGGAGTGGGTATCCCATTGAACATTCAAGAGGCAAACAGTGAATAAGCTTTACTGGGTTTAACATTTGCCGTCGCGAATCGAATATCTCTGACCGACATGACTGTTAAACAGTGTTTAAGACCAATATGACTGAGTTTTTATTCATCGAAGTTAAAAAAGAATGGACACGGTTTTCCTATATTTCCATAGTGCCTTTACAAGTTGAACATGAGACACAAATTGAATCGAATCTCTCTTACGAATATGCCTGCAAACAGTGGTTAAGACCTTGGCCCTATATATTGTCTTTAGTCCTGTTTGTGTTCAACCATACTTGTCTCTTCTTTGTTTCCCTGTCAGATAGAGCAAGGTTGCACAGATATTAGCTTCTCATAAGCGAGGTCTCTTTTAGCTAGACTGTAAGTTCAGTTTTCCACTTTCCTTTTTAAACTTTTCAGTAGTTTCTTATTGTGGGGTCTTCTTCATAGTGTTAACTCTCTCTGTTTTGGGGCGTTTTAGGTTCTGACTTAAAATTGATCAGCTGGGCGGACAAGTTGCCATAGTTTTTAGTTGGAGGGGTCCTTAAAATCTCATTGAAGATGGGAATGGTATTTGGATGCTTCTCAGGGAATGAGAATCATCAGCGCTCCAATCAAGTAAGGCCTTCTGGATCTGCACCTTCATTTGATTCTAATGAGAATGAGGATGAAGTACCTCAGGAAAACTGCTTCATGGGGGAAGCAGAGGAAGATGTGGACAGGGCCTCGGAGTTTTTCATCAAAAGGTTTGATAGGGATCTGAAGTTGCAGAGATCCATGTCTGATGCTCAATACAATGGACACCTTACAAGAGCTACAGAAATATTTTCAGGAATCTGTGATCATCTTTTAGAGTTACTGTGATATAATTGTTAGCCATTTGTTATGTTTTATAGAGTGAGGTTAAGAAAAATAGTTGAGTGTGTATATATAAATCTGTGTACAAGTTACTATATTTTCATGTAAAAGGTGGGAGGAAAGTGTGATATAAATCACTCCGTAAAGGCTTCACTTTCCAAATAGCATAAAAGTGTCACATATTTTCATGTTGAAATTGAGATTATTCCTATGTGGAACAAGAGTTTTTAAGAAATCAAGACGTCATGCGAATATGAAAATAGTCATCTCATAAGCAGATTGCAGAAACACCAGGTTTCAACATCATTATAAAATCAAATTGATTTACCGTGCAAAGCATGTGATGACAAATATTATTCATTAGTGGTTGTTCCTAATGACCTCAACTTTGTTTCTCATGGGTTGCTCTCTCTCTCTCTATATATATATATATATTTTGAAAGATTCTTGTAGGGATGGTATTTATTTATTGAAACGAGCAATATGAGAATTGAAGTTTATTGAGATATTGTCAATTGCAAGTTGAATTTCCCTTTGGATTATTGAAACACTATCAAGTCCCAATATCTCCTAAGGCATATATTATGTGTGAACCATTTGCAATGAGCATAATTGATTAATGTCAAGAAAGGTTAGATTATTGGCTCATATTATGCCATGATTATAGCTTGAATTTTGCGTAGCCTACCTCCCACTTAATTTTCTTTGATAGTACCCTAGGAGAGATCAATCTAGTAATTGTCAAAATTCACAAACAATATCCATCAAGCATACCTTTAACAGTGTGATCTAATTGAAATGGCCATATATAATGGAATATTATCATCTTACAACATAATAGAAAACTTTATTTAAAAAAATACCAAAAAATATTCAAAAATATAAAAAATTAGTAAAGAAACAAATCATCCTCTAGTAAAAACCATTTCTATGGTACCTTGGATAAGGCATGATGATGAAAACCTATTTGCAAGCATCATGTCTAACAAATAAACAAAAAAAATAAAAAGAAAAAAATTCCAATGTTGAAAACCATTTCAATGGCCCTTTGGGAAAGTATCATGATGAAAACATATTTATAGGAATCATGCATAAATCTACTACCTATGTGTACCCTACACTTGGTGGCAAGCTTCCTCCACCCACTAATCACATCCATCTCCATCCCCACCCATTTTTACCTATCTTCCTTTCCTACTTTTTACCTTGATAAAAATGTAGACAACACATGGAAACATGTATTGAAAATCCTTCAATGTGTCTAAGCATAATGGCATACATAGAGGCATACTTAGAGTAAGAACATATCATTCCTATAGAATATAGCCCTTGGAAATTGTATCATTTATCTCCTTCCCCCTTTCCATCTCCAATAACATCCTTCCATCCATTATTTCCATCAATTATCTCTTGGTGCTAGAACAAATTTTCTCCTCCACAATTTGAACATTGGCCAATCCTATGCATACCACATAGTACAACTAAGATGAACACAAGATTCATTATCCTAAATTTTAGAGATCAAACCATGAATATTGGGATCACGTACCTAGTATCCAATTCATGTGGTTAATTACCTTCAAATACTATGCATTCATCCAATCCATGAAGTCGAATCTCTTATTTATCCACACAACACAAGTAACATTGATGAACAATATTGGTAAATCTAACCATGCAAGCTAGCACATATCTAAAGGTATCCATAAGATTCATTCTTGGTATTTCTAAAATCCAAACCTTGATAAAGGAAACCAATCATCATCATCAAGATATATCCTTCCCAATTCTAATGTTGTTCTCATAATATGTTATTCCTACATCAACAACATTATCATCATCATCAAATCAATCAAATGCTGCATTTTAGCTTGATCAGGGGTAAAGTCCTTTTTGTCTTGTCTTTTGATATTTTACATATGCTTTCTTGCTTATGTGTGTATTTCTTCTTTTTTTTCTTTGTAGTAAAAATTTAAAACTTCAAAAAATATATCATGTTCTTTTAGTTCCCACAACATATTTCCCTAGTGATTTCATATTTCTTTTTACTATGTTTGTGTCTTGAGGTAATGATTTTTGGGACATTAGTCAAGTCTTTACTATCACCTTCAATGTTGTTGTTCATGCAATTGTTGTCTTTTATCCATTTGTGTGTTTATCTTTATTGTTGTCATTCATGCATGTTCGTGTCTTTATTTCATTTTATCTTTTCAATTATTATTTTGATACACATATGGTACATCATCATCATGATCCATTATATCAAGATTCATAACATCTATGTACAAAATATAAATTATTGTTCAAACATATTAGAATCTCTTTGTAGATTCCTAGCATCCACTTATGCTCAAAGTACTCCAAAAATATCTCACTCAGACATTTCCACTTCTAACTTCATAATCCATAATAAAATAACCTCATCTAATAACTCCATCGTACTTTTCGATTTCATAGCTATTGATCCATCAACTAATTATATTTCCTCTATTTTAATAACACACAAACCTACTCATATTCTTGAGGTGGCATCCCATAATTTATCTAATGCTAATATAAAGCCTCTCCAAGCATTGAAGCATCCGTCAAATCTAATCTCAACTAATCCTCACTTTGTTCTCAAGATACATCCTTCCCATATCAACAACATTATCAAATCAATCATTCATTAATCTTTAACAATTGGATCATATTCCATCGCCAAGCACATATCTACTTTCTTTGAAAAAACATTACTTCCTATAGTCACAACACCATTTCAAAGAGAAGAAAAATGAAGACTCTCCAATATTGCCAATGTAAATTTTCTACCAGCACACCTAACAAAAATCTATTAAAAAAGTAATCCATAAATTTAATTTTAATTAATCCACTTATTAAAATTATTAAATAATATTTCTTATTTAATTAATTTAAGTAATCCATTATTACAAATATTTAAATTATTAAAAAATCTGAATAAATCAAACAAAATCTAATAATCAATTAACTAATTGTTCAAAATGGTTAATAAATCTTCCAAAAGAAAAAATCATAAAATGAATCAATTAGCTATATGGAAATAAATAAATAAATTTAAATAAATCATGCTAACTGACTAATAATGGTGAATTTATCCTTATCCACTCTATTGATTATCATCCACATCCTCAAAACCTATAGATTGTCATTGAATCCTCATTCACAATTTTTAATTTTGATTGAGCAAACAAATGCTGTCATAATGAGAAACATACATTATCAATACAAAGTTTATCTAAAATGATCTATCTGAGGTTTGTGTGCAGTGTTAGAGTAAATTGTTTTTGGTTTTATTCCAATTCATATTAGTGTTATTTTAAGGTTGCATGCTTAGAAATGTGTTCTATCTTTTAAGCGAGACAGGTTCCTACTTTTGGCTCTTGTTGTCTCTCCTTAGCAAGACATTCCGAACACTCAACTATTTAAACAAGGGGGAAAAAATAATGATAATTAGAAACATATTAAAGATGATCAAGACTTATCAAATTGAAGTGGAATTCAAAACAAAACGATCAAAATCCACCTCTTATTAAATTTACTATTTTTACTACATTAATGATATCCATCAAAATTATGAATATACTTTTTGACAATTGTTTCCTTTTTAATAAGTTTATCATTGTTCTCTTTCAGAAGTCCCTTAATACCCTAATACTATGATTCTCCTAGACTTGACCCAATTTACATGACCATTGAACGGGATACCATTTTATCTGCTTTGTGTGCAAATAAAAATTAAAAAACATATATATTATTTTGTTTTGAAGGGACATTGGGAGGTTTGTGCATTACGTTCTCACGAAAAAGTGCGGCAGGTTCATGGTCTTTCGCCCTTTCCATTCAAACACTACGATTCGACGTACCGAACTCTCTTCACAACCGACATACTATTGGAGTCAAAAAGGCTTGAAGCGGAGTTGTAGGGATTCTTAGTCCCTTAAATTGAGGTCGTGGCCTCACAATTAGTTTGTAATTAACCGACCGAGCATTAGGTCATGATGGAATCTCAAAAAATTCATTCAAAAGAACAACGGGAAGGCGGTGAACTTGCTTGATGATCAAAGTACCATTATTATACATATAGTTAAAATGTGAAGGGACAGGTAAAACGTACACCACAATTGAGTTCTTACATGTGCACGTGGACTTGGGAGTGGGAATCTGCACCTTTATGAGAATGAGGATGAAGTACCTCAGAAAATATACTACAATGGGAATGAAGAGGAAGATGTGGATAAGGCCTCAGAGTTTTTCATCGACAGCTTTAATAGGAATCTGATGTTGCAGAGATCCATGTCTGTGATCATCTTTTAGAGTTATTGTGATAGAATTGTTTGCAATTTGTTATGTTTTATAATGTGAGGTTAAAAAGAATAGTTATGTGTATATGTAAATTTGTGTAAAAGGTCGAGGAAAGTATGATATATACA
>VDFB02000007.1:170328728-170366056 GCA_007258455.2 Sequoia sempervirens
AAAACAGTAAAGAAAAAAATCGTCCTCTAGTGAAAACTGCATGTGCGGCACTTTGGGCAAGACCATGATGAAAACCTGGCAAACAGGCGTCATGTGTAGAATCGAGCATCTACGTGCGCCAGTTCAGTTGAAAGCATCTCATCCCATCCATAATAAATCAAGCATTCAATCCATCTCATCCATAATAAATCCATCCATCCATGAACCATTTATCCAATCCATCTTTATCTATTTGCATCCATCATCTTAGTTATCTTGATCTTGATACAATTTTGGGGCACGCTTTATGCTTGCTTATGGTAAAACATCTTGACATGGGTCATTTTCATTGATCCTATCCTATGTAGCATTATCTGAGCTATGAAGCATTATCCAAAGGAGCTTTCTTGATGCAAACACCTTATCTTATTGCAAGATAATCCTTGGCATCCTTTACTTATCCATCCATCATACACTTATCCAAGCATCCACCCTTCGCATTCCATACATTGCTAGACGGTAGAGCTGAGATATATACATCTTGCTTCGAGAATAAATCTTGGTCTATATCCTCCAACTTATGTGGCGATCCGAACATGGGAAAATATGAAATCAAATTGGCCAAAGCATTTGTGAGCCATAATCCGAATCACTAGCCCATGGCACATTTTGACGAGAAGACATTCCTTATCAGTCTTAATCTTTCATCAAACATCAATTGATATCAGTCGCATCTAAGCTGCACGTCAAACATCACGTCAAATCATCCAAACATCTTTTTTGTTTTGAAGCAGCTTCATCAAACATGATCAATCAAATCCAATCAAAAAATCATCATCTCGGGATATCCTTGTGTTGCTTAACACTATCCTTGCATTGTCGTGTGTCCTCGACAATGTTATCATTATCAATCCTGATCAATCCAGCCCTTGCATTGTTGTGTATCCTCAACAATGTTATCATCATCAATCCTTTCCCAATCCTTGTGTTGCATAACACTATCATTGCATTGTTGTGTATCCTCAACAATGTTATCATCATCATCAATCCGTCGATCTGATCAATCCACCTTAGCTTGGTTTTCAAACAAAATCCCAAACAAAGCACTGATATCATTACACATCCATATCCAAATCGTCAAAATCATGTGAAAAATCCAAAAACATCCAAAACATATCAAAAAATCCAAAAAACACTCAAAAAGTAGAAAACATCAAAACATTGAAATCGAGACTTCGTTGTCTCGATAGCGTGGGCAAAGGCTAATCCTTGATCATCCAGGACATAAAAATCCAAAACATTGAAAACGTCAAAATCCAAAACATTTGAAAATTACCAAAATCCAAAACGTTAGAAAAAATCAAAAATCAAAACGTTTGAAAAATCAAAAAACAAAAACCAAAAAGCGATATAAAACATTCAAAAGCGTCAAAACGGCCAAATATTTGAAAAAATCCATCGCCTCATTTAAGCACCACCCACAATAATCAATCATCATAATAAGCCCACGATCATCACCTTCATCCTTTGGCAATGCAAAGCGAAACAATCATAGCGAGGGCAACAAAATCAAACTTCAATCATTAAAATCAAAATTGAAATAGCGAACCATTGAACCTGAGAATCAAACTCTTGTTCAGGTCACCAAACATGTCGATCGACCTTATATCCATGACCTATCAATCAATTTATCAAATAGCCATCATCATCGTACAATGCATGTCCTAGGATATATCGTTCCGACAATGGGCATCATTTATGGATATCACTTTAGATTCTTATCCTATCAAAACAAATCCCTTTGGCTAGAGGTATGAAGGACATTGGCTTGTTTGTGTACTTGATCTTTTCTCTTGGTTTATCTTATTGCACTCATTCCAAGGACCTCTCAATGACATCCAAACGAAGGATTTAGAGAGATAGGAATGGGGCAACGATCATTATCTTTTGTCTGTTGTGCTTGTTGGATGCTCTTGTAATATAACTTGGCGAATACTTGCTTTGTTAGGTACACCCTAGCAAGGTTTATGTATGTCAAGTGTGAACAAGAATACTCCTATCTGTTTGTCGAGTCAAAGTCCATCACACTAAGTACAACGCCATCCTGGTCCTTCATACCTTGATGCATCGTGCTTAGGCGTGTTATCAAACATAAAGTAAGTGACCCTTTGAAAATACCAATCCTTGATAAGAAAATCATCCATTTATCATCATCATCATCTATCATCATCATCTCTAATAAAGTCACCGACCAATCATGGACTTGTTGGATCCTCTTGTCATCATCGTTTTCAGCTAACATCATCATCACCAATGCATCAATAAAACATCCATCTTGCATCTAAACTGATCGACTACCACGCTTATCATTCATATCATACATAATGGAAACATCGATCATTTCACATGCATTGCATAATCATCATCATAATATAGATCTTGTTAGTCTAAGCATCATAAATCATCCATTGCATAATCACAACATATCACATCATCAATCATCCATCTCATATCATATAGATCATTTAAGTTTGCCAGAATAATATAGATTTGTTATTCTAAAGCATCTTGAAAAATCATCTTTGCATCGTCATCCATATACCACCCATTTTTTGAACCTCTTTTGCTCGAGATGGAGCCATCAAATCAAATCTTTTCGGCTCAATCTCTCGGGGGCAATGTACCAGCGTACTTGCTTTAAATGGGGCATCAGAAAAATCATGAAATTTTTAAATTTAGATTGCGGTGGTTATTCTTTGAACCAACGCAACAAGTACATTGCTTCAAAGAGGGGCAAAATGTAGACACGCAAAATTAGCATTATGCATTTGATCAAAATCACACTCATCCATTCATCAGGGTAAATTCATCAACTTAATCAAACTTGATCCTATCATCTCTTTGATTAAATAAATCAATCATTTATTTAATTAAATCTCATATCATCATTCATCTCCCTTTGATTTGATTTAAATCCCTAAATCAAGTCAAAGTGGTCAAATCGGCCTAATCATCATCCTAGCTAATTAATCTTGATTTAATCTAATGCTAATCCCATCCCACTTGCATTCTCTAGATTTGGCCACTTGCACATGAAATTGCATTTAATTGATTTATCAAAATCTTTATTTTCAACTTGGCATAAAAGGAAGAATATTCTGAGTTTGAATTTCCCCCCAAGTGGACATGTACACCCAATGAGCATTTATGGGGCCTCTTACATGTCCCCTTCAAAGTTGAAACTCGGCATTTGTGGAAAATTTGAATTCAAATTCTCCCTCTCATGGAGCACTCTTCCCAAATCTTGCACATGCATCGGCTTCATCCACAGCGATGACAAGTGTCCTCAACTCATTGGCTTGTTTGAGTCCACATTGGTCCCTCTTCAACATAGCATTTTGAAAATATTTAGTATTGGCTTCATCCTCAAACCGAATCCTTTACACAATTGGATCTGAGTTATTCTCTTCATTTGAGATTTGATCTTGTTCATTTCACTCCATCATCTCCATCATTTGCATTTTATCATTTACACAACTTGAGCTTTGATCAAGGGTTGGGAAAGGGTCACTAGCACATGTGACACCAATCCAACATGGAATAAGTGTTTATCTTGCTTTTAAAATGTCTTCTTAATGCTATTTTTGTTACTCGTGGCATTTCTTTAGCATAGATATTCTATTTCATGGAGGTATTTGCAGATTTGTGTGTTTAGATTAACATTTCTAATGAGTATTTGAAGTGGTCTTACATGCAGATTTTGGGTACTTCAATTTCATTTGAGATATTTTGCAACAAATCCTTGACATCACTTATCTTATCTTTTGAAGAATTAGATGCATAAGCAGTGTTCTGCGGTACCCTGGGATATGTGTACATAGATTGGGGAGGAGCAGATGCACTGGTAGAAGCTATGTCCTAAGTGGGAATCAAAAAATCTATGAATATAGGCATAGTGGGTCGAGGCGATAGCTTTCCGGCATTGATCAAATTATTCTCTACCTTAACAGCAATGTTATATGCATCCGGCAAGGTGTTCCAACCAAGGGACCAAATCATCACCGATATGTCAACGTTGAGAGACTTTAGAGAGAACATGAATGCCAAATCTATAGACGAATAGATTTTTGGTTGAATCCTTTGCCAAGTCATGTGAAACTAGGCATTAAAGTCAGTCATGGCCTCCTGAGGAGCCTGCTTTATGGTTGCCAGCTGCTGAAATAGCGAAGACCGATCTCCATTGTTTGAAAATCACTCATAGAAAGGATCTTCGAGCTAATCCTAGGTACTGATAGTATTGGCTCCCAAAGTGTGGTACCAATCAAGTGCCTTGCCTCTGAAAGATATTGCAAGCAATCTCAATGCTACATTTTGATCAATTACACCATGCACCAAACACACGTCTACCACATCTTGCAGATGATCAGACGATGTTTTTAAGCCTTCCGCAGTGAATTTTGGTAAAGCTTTTAAAGCAGAGGTTGGGATAGGAGCCCAAATGGTAGGTTCTATTAGTGCTATGAGAGGTCTTCCGATGTCCCATGCCACATAATTTATGTTAGCAATTGGTAACATGGATGGTGGAGGGGTCGAGATGTTTATTAGATGGGTTATGATATGTACTGTTACCAGCGGCGGCACTAGCAGGCCAAGGTTGTTCTTTGTCTGGGATCTAGAAATAGGCCTATGGCTCATACACCCACTTTAAATTTAGATACATTCATGCAAATCCCACCAAGCATGCCAAGAAAAGAATTGTTAATGCCTAAAATTGCTAGAAAAATAGCCTTATGGGAAACTCAGTTAATGGGGGACCAATTGTGCTAAACTGAGTAACCTATGAGTTTTGAAAGAAGTCGGCTCCTTTTGTATTTGGGGGGGATGGAATGGGAAAAGGAATCAGATATATTAAAACAATATCTAATCTAAGGTGATGTGCCAAGAGTTAAGTATGGGCACGGTAAATCTTCCTTTCAAATGAGATTTAAGAGCTCGTTTAGCAATTTGCATGTCCAAAAACAACATAAAGCATAGATGAAAAACCCAAGAAGTCTATAGAGTAACATAACACTACTTCCATACTCATTTACTGAATAAGAAAAGTTCAAGACATGATCTAAATCAGCAAAATTTATATTGAAATTATAGAAGTCTTGTAGATAAACTACTAAGTACAAGAAACAACACAGTATAATGTCTTATCCATCAACTAAGAAATAGAGAGGTCGAACAATATGGCACAATCTATGAGTATTAATACAATAATAAAAAAATAATACAAAAGGCCTATAGTCTTTTTCACTTTTTTCTATGATTTTCGAACCCTTTAATCAAGAGTCAAAGCAGTATATATAGATCACCCACTGCTAGAGAGCTAGTACCTAAAAAGATTCCCAGGCATGAGCAATGATGCTCATCGCAATAATTCCCTAAGGTCATTGAAATAGAAAATATCATGATACATAGCACACAGTTGCCTTTGAACAAGATGCACTCCTCGACAAATGATGAATGTGGTCCTAGTATGGAAGCAACAAAACCCTCTAGACGACGTGTGTCACCCACCCACAGAATTGGTTAGGACGTGTGGTGAAGAGGTGAGGCTTCACATTCATTCATCCCTTCCTTTCAATCAAAATCCCTGCAGTGAAGACATAAGGAGAAGTCTGCATTTCAAGCATTGACTATGGGGTTTGCCAAAAAGGTGCCCACAGAATGATGCAACGTGGCATGCGAGTAGAGCTCAAAAGAGAAACAAAGGAGAGAGGGCTCTCAAAGGCCCACGTTGCTGACACGTGGTGCAAGGGAGGAGTTTGAAGTGGAAGTAAACAAAGTAAACTCTTCCAAGGAGCGTGCAACTGACACGTGGAGAAATCGAACGAAGACACTTCAAAAGGGGCCTAAAAATATTCAAACATATGAGGCGTGGACCGAGGCCGATGCAAAATTTTAATGACCACCCGGAGGGAGCTTTAAGGATTGTAATCCATAGCTTTTGGCGACTATCAAGGGAATTTCACCTACAAAATGGGAACCCAAAATTTATGGTGTGAAGACCAGAGCTTCAAATGTGGTCTGCAAAGGAAGCCAATCGACCTCAGATGGCTTCAATAAGGCATGAAAACTCTCTTTTGCCTCATGCAAATAAATTATTCCTTTGAAAGGTAGCTCCATGGAGATCCCAGACCCAGACTTAAGCTGCAAGAGAAGTCGCACTATATGTTGGGTGGCACCTATGTCCACCATAGTGGGAGGTTGACTAAAATATTGAAAAGCAGATAAATCCCGCTACTTTTCCTCAATCTTTAATGCAATGTGCTTCATCATGGCCACCAAATCATCAGAGAGAAAAGGGGAGGGCAAGCCCTTTTGAGTCAAATGGGAGAATTGCATCTGCATATTATTCATAGTCTGACTCAATGTTGTCGAGCAATTGCTATCCTGGATGATGGCCTCATGAAAATAGATGAATTCTTTCACCTTCTTGGCAGCTAACCTCCTATTTTCAATCCCTACATTCACCAAGTTTGTGTTCGCCATAGTGTACAATTTGTCCAACAACTTCTCTGCCTCAGGAACCTTTTTCACAATGAACCATGGACCTTCTCAATCGTTCCATGCACCTCCCTGCTTAAATTTGTTGCATATGCCATGAATTGGAGCACCAGTTGAAGAGTTAAATAGAAAGACTGGACTCTCTCCTAGTAAGAGATGTATAACTGATGAACTACTAAAAGGAGATCCGAATGAGGAGTAGGGGTTGGGGAGGATTTTTCAAATGACCTACCTCCATCTCCTTCTACCTGACATCTTGTGTCAGCTCTTCAATTTTCTTGTTTGTTGCAAAGATTTGTTCCTACAGAGTTTCCAACTCGGCATCCTTTCTTTTCAATGGCTCCTCAGCTTGGCTTCGAGTTCTGGATTCCTTTTCCAGGGAGAGAGTTACTTCTTGGATCTCCTTTTCAAATTGGTCCTATCAGTCCTAAAGCTCCTTGTCCTTCTATTGTATTTCCTGCTCCAATTGAGCTTGCTAATCCTGAAACTCTTCATTCTTTTGTTGCACTTCCCTCTCCACCTGATTCAATCAGTCTTGTAACTCCTAATTTTTTTGTTGCAGTTCGGTAACCAGTTTGGGATCCTGGGACTGGAACTTTGCAAGTTCCTCCTGGAGTTTGGCCTTTTCTTCCTACGCTTGTTGAGAAAAGCATAAAATTTTAGTGTCCTTGGCCTTTTCCTTTTTTAGTAGGATCTCCAGCCTTTCCTTAACATTCTTGAGCTCTTCTTCCTTCTTTTTCAGTTGGTGACTATGCTTCAAAAAGTCAGTAGTTACCACTCGCTGGGTCTCCTCCATCAGCTCAACTTTGTCTTGTTGTTGGGTTGCATGCAAATTGATCCCTACAGCATGGATTGTATAATCCTCAAGTTGCATTTTCCCTTGTGGTTTCATGATGTTGGGAGTCATGATTGAAAAATGTAACGACCCCTAAACTTCATTAAAAGGGTTTGCACGCATGGCTCGATAGGCTTCGTTGCATCTTTTTTTCTCTTTTGGGCTCTGATAGCCTACGCTACAACAGATCTATTATTTTGTGCAAAAAACTCTACACATGCAAAGGGTGCACCAAGAGGAAGAGAAAAAGGGAACGATATCATTGTGGTCTCATATGATGTCTTCTTTGGCAGAGAGAATTTCAATGGGGAGAACGGGGGGGTGTTATGCCAAGGTCCAGTTTGGAAAGTGGTGAAAGGACTCATAGGGAGTGGTGGTGGAAGTAGAGATGTAGAGGATACCATATGTTGGGAAAGCTGAGTCAAATCCAACGTGACAGTAGAAAAAGGGTTAGCAATGGCAGGTCCGGACTAGGCTCTGACAAAACATAGGACAGACTGTGGGGGAGTAAAAGATACCTATTTCATTTGGGAGAGTTGAGAGAAACCTCCCATAGGCGTGGAGGTAGAAAAGGAAAGGCCGACACTCGAAGTAATGGGAGACGCAGAGGTAGTAGAGTTAACCAAAGACTGCGAAGTGAGAAGAGAGGGGGAGAAAGATATTTGAGTTGTCACAGGCTCCAATCCTTGACTCATTGCAATTACTTGTGAGCCTTCTCCAGGAGTTGCATCTATACACGGCCTCTTCCCAGGTGGAGAATTTTCCACCTCTATGACCTCCTAAGATTGTGGGGCTACCCTAGGTCTCTTCATATCCCATGTGTGTGGTAGTGAGGCCTTTGAATGTGATATAGTCCCTTGCATGCTCAGTGGAATTTTGTTAGGTCATTCCACTACTTTTCCAGTTCTTTGTGTTTGGGCCCTTTTCGCCTATTTTATTTTCATTATTGCAGTTGCTTCCTATGGATCTATATCCCCATCCCCACTTGCATTAGTATCATCATTCCCTCTGTTCCATAGATCATTAAATATTTCATCCATGTCTAGCTCCTAGAAGAGGGCATCAAGACATCTGGTCTCCTAACAATAAATCTAGAAGTGTGCAAACTTTTCCTCACTCCACTGAAATTTCTTGGCCAATTGATTACAAAGGGTGGCCCCAATTTTACACTTTTCACTGAGCTTGGCCAAAGTAAAATACAAAGATATCCATGGTGGCCTCTTATCATTAGTAGGAACATAGGCTAGGTCCACAAATAAATCATCCTGTCCCCTGACTGCAGATTCCGTCGAGCTTCCTAGTAGGGCCAGGAGTTGTGAGTCACCTTAATGTCTAGACCCACTAAGTCATTTACAGGATTATAATCTCATTTGTCACAAATTAATACCAACCCCAAATGAGCAAGCTTTTCCGCTAGCAGACCATGTGTCTGCTTCTTTACTATTATTACTATACCGAAGCTCAAAGGGCATTTGAAAAAACCTTTCTTATTTTTTCCTCCGCAAAACTTAACATTAATAATTTTTAGTTGTCAAAATACCTCAAGGGCCAACACCCTGTTTGTGATGCATAACAGGAGCTGGAATGGTTCCTCGATAAAACCATGCAACCTAATGAATGAAAAATCCTCCCCAAGGAACCAGTCGCAAGGAGGTATAAAATCTTGCATCCACCCTGTTTGCTTGGCAAGAATAGGAAATCATAGCAATCAATCAATTTAGCATCATAGCATCACAGCATCAATAGAATTCACATTACGGCAGCATCTTAGTTTTTACTGTAGCTTTCATTTATCAATTTTCATGTCAGAATAGATTACAGTACCATCAATATCATCTAGAAATCATTAGCAATCATTAAATCATTGCATTTAGCATCATTGGATGGAGTGATGCTAAATGCAATGATCTAATGATTGATAATGAAAACTAAATGATATCATGCTACTATAAACTATTTTGACATGAAAACTGATAAATGAAATCTATAGTAAAAACTAAGATGTCGTGATGTGAATTCTACTGATGTTGTGAAACTATGACATTGAGATGCTATGATGCTAAATTGCTTAATTGCTATAATTTCCTATTCCTACATAGTAAGTTTGCACAAATTGGGATTCATTTCCTATGAAGAAATGTTGTATTTATAGATTTTTGGCAGCACATTTGTACAGGGGTAGCACAACAATGGCTTGGATTCAATCTGGAAAATTGAATGGTGAGAGATTGAGAAGCTTGAGCTGATCATGGGGATTGTTACTTCCCATGAAAACATTAGGCAAGATTATAGGAAAGATCAAAGGAAGAAGATTGAGAGGATTTCCCGCAAGTTTTTCCCCAAAGCTTTCCCGTGAATGCCAGTCGAATTAATTAGATTTGAAAAATCTAATTTTATTGGTGAGTGAATAGAGGAATATTTGATTTATGCCTTTATTTGAATATTTTTTATTTATTCAATTTAGCAAAATAGGAAGATTTAATTAAATAAAACAAATATTTGATATTTGTTTATTTAATAAAGAGGAATATGATAATTAAATAATTTTTTAGGATATCTTTATTTAATTAAGAGGAAATATGATTAGATAATTAAATTACACAAATTATTGAAGTTGTGTATTTAATTTAAGATAGAATTAATGGATACAGTATAGAAGAAATAATAATGATAATAATTAAATAAAACAAAGTATTTAAATTTGTTTATTTAATTAAGAGGAAAATAATATGATAAAGATGTAAGGAAAGCTTAGGTGCAGAACAAACTCTCCTAACGCCAAAAACCTTAGGGAAGAATGCAGCTATGACTTTAAATTTTATAATTACAGTGCAATAAGATACACTTGAAAAGAATAACAAAAAAGATAAATGAACACATACACAATTGGACACCAGAATTATGTGGGAAAACCCTTATGGGAGAAAAACCCATCACACCAAGAAAAGCCTCTTTGTATTATAGTAAACAAAATTACATACAGAGATCGAACTTAACTTTTTGATGTCAATTTTTACAGCAGCAACATTCACTGATCAACCTTGTACAGAAATGCTCTTGGAAAACATACAATGAATTCACTCTGATCAATTCGTATTCAATCAAACAAAGATCACATTCACCGAATAGATCATCATCTTCGATTATAGAGTATATCCCTATCGTTCATGGTCTGTTGATCTTCCACACAGGAAAGGTTGCAACAGTTCAACTGCCAATGGTTCCCCTTTCACTTCTCTCATTTGGTCCAAAACAGGCCACATAGGATAGTCATTCAGTCAAAATGGTTCAACTACGCCACATGTCGGTGAGACACCAGACCATGTCTTCCTGATGCCAAAATGCCTGATCCCAGAACCATCGGCATGACCATCGCTATCGACAACATCTTGAGAATTCATACAGATCTTCCAAGTCTCCCTGATGTCACAAAGAAACTGACTATCCTTATTGGCAAGAGTCACCACCATCAGAAAAAGTCATATCAAGTGCAAACCTGTCAGTCAGACTCACTCTATTGCTAAGACTTCACACCAATTTCCATCACGCGCAGCTCCATCGACAAGACCATCATTGTCGGAAAGAGCTCATATCGAACAAAAATCCATCGGCGAGACATGTTTTATCGCTAAGAGTTCACACCGAACGCAGAAAAATCAAAGAGACCAATGTTATCGGCAAGAGTTCATACCGAACACAGACACGTCAGCCAGACATGTTCTATCGGCAAGAGTTCTCACCAAATGCATACCTGTCAGCGAGAACACAACCATCGGCAAGAGATCACACCGAAGGAATACCCGGCAATTCATATTACTCTGATAAGTCTTATGTCGCCAAGAGTCACCTCAACGATCACTGAGAGCCAACCTATCGGTACATTGGAAAGAGTTAAGAAATCTCTCACTGAAAGCCCATGTCTTGTCGATGACTACTGTTGACAAGACATTTCCAATGTCTTAGCGATTTTGATCTTTAGAACATAGCTGCTTGTCGGCAAGACATTTTGAGAGTCTCACTGATTTTTCTCTTTTAGGAGTTTCATGTCAATAAGTTTGAGGCACATTTTCCAACAAAAGATAGAAGAATTAAAAGTGAATTTAATATAAATAAATATTTCTATTTATTGACTAAGTAGATGAATTTAGGATTAATTAATCAAATAAATCATATTTAATTAATTATATTCTCCAGACCATTTTTAGGTGTATACATTTTTCCCCTCTTTGAAGTGATGTGTTTATGCATTGCTTCAAAGAAAATTTTGTGTTGTTGCTGCTAGTATCGACGAAAAAAAATTTAGTGTGCCCTAGACATGATTTTCAAGTGATTGATGGATATATGCCCCCTGGGGAGATAAATTGATGATTTTTTTATTTTTTTGATTTTTTTTTAGATTTTTTCATTTTTTTATGATTTCTTGATGATTTTGATGTAGGTTCGATGAATATTCAGTGATGAAAAAATTTATCTCCCGATAATTGATGTAGAAAGTGCCCCGGGATGTTTTTGAATTAATCTCCTCAAAAATAAATTTAAATAATCCCACAAAATTACCACCTTCAATAACTTATAAAAGGTGAAAAGGGTCCTTTTCACACTCATTTGTGCATTTTGACTTTCGAAAACTTTGTGAGAGAGATTTTTGTGCCACTTAGAGCGAGATGTTGATTCCTTATCACACCCACCGGTTCGAGCGTGTACAACGTCATTGTATACTTGACATTGTGATTTTGAGATCTATACGATATGCAATGGACTCTTCTATCCATAATGTGTTTTATATGATTTTTCAATGGATGCTTTTTCTTTCTGTTCTATAGGCAAGTACATGAATTAGTTTTTGAAAATGGTTACCTTAATGAAAACCTAGCAAACAAAGTGACATTGGCTGACAAACTACGACCTCCAAGATAAACTGTTGAATGCAAATCATGATACAAATGGGCAAGCATACATATGCCTCAAGCATAATTGGTCCCATGAATGACCATACTCTCCAGAACTCAGCCCCAACCAACAAATAATCCCTTTGACCTACGATTAGGACAAAGGAATCCTTTGATGAACCTAGCCAGCACTATCGGCAAAGTGGCGTAATCGGCTAACAGCAGTTGGTAGATGGTACCTCTTTAGAAAATTATATGAGAGAGGTTGCCTATATTGGTGGGGAGGTGGAGTACTATAGAGGGAGATATTATGATGTCATCCCTTCTGAGTAGAGAGTGAGCTACTGTCAGTCTCGATCTGGTAGGACTCATTCTAGGATTGTAAGTGTAGGTGTGACACAGCCTCTTCGAAGAGATCCTTGAGATCCTGGTACATCTGGTGGTGGTAGAGGGACCAGTCCTATGATGCCCGCGCCGTCTGGAGCTAGCAGCACATTATTTTTGTCCTTGTTGTATTCGAGATGTGATGCAAACTTTGATTATTTTGATATACAACAATTTTTTGATGATATATCTCTCTTCATTTGAAGAGAGATATATCATGTTGGCCAAGCTTTGCAATTCTCTGATTGAATTTCAACACTAAGTCTCTGCATTTAAGGCCCTAGTCAGAGGTTTTCTTTTCAAACCACTTGTTGACGGTTAGACATGGTTATTAGGGATTTTTCTCTTTTCTCTTGTACCTCCAACAATTCATCCAATCGGACCTCCATGGCTTTGTTTTGTTCAACTTCTAGAGACTTAAGCAACTATAGTGCAAGAATTTCCATAGATATAGGTAGTAGCACTTCCTTCCCATATACCAGCTCGTACGGTGAAGTCTTTAAGACTTGCATGGGGGTTATTCAGTTTGCCCAGAGCGTTGCTTTGAGGTTCTTGTGCCACTCTCTCTAGTGTTTAGACCCAATTTTTTTGATGATTCAGACTAAATTTTTATTAGTTGACTTTTCCAAACCATTTCCTTGTGGGTAATAGTTCAAAGATGTCTTTAGGAATATGCCATGCTTAAGTGAAAATTGACATACTTTTGAACCCAGGAACGCCTTCACTTTGTCAGAGATGATGGTCTTTGGCAGGCCGAACCTTGTTACTAGTTCCTCAAGGAAATTCACAATCTCTGCCTCAATCGTGTTCTTCAGGGGCATGGCCTCTTTCCATCTAGTAAAGTAGTCTATAGCTGTGAGGATCCATTTATGTCCAGTGCTACAAGTGGGATTAATCATCCCGATGAACTTCAGTCCCCACTGTGCAAAGGTTTCTTCAACCACTGTCGAATTCAGAGGCATTGCTAAGTTTTTCCTCCTTCCTATGAAGAATTGGCATTCTTTGCAAGATTTAACCAAAGAGTGTGAGTCATTGAACAATGTAGGCCAGAAGCACCCAGCACACATAATTTTGATGACAGTGGTTTTTGCAAAGAAATGTTCGCCCGCAGGACTACTGTGAAATATGCCTAAATTTTGTTGTGCCTGCTCTGAGGTGACGCACCGCAAAAGAACATCATTGAAGTTCCTTTTGAAAAAGACCCCTTCAATGAGTGCATATCCGTTGTTCTACAATCTAGAGAATCTTTTCTTCTGAGATGGGAGGATCGGCAGATATTTTCTTGTCTACATTAATCTCATTCTATCTGCCAACCAGCAACCTTCATATGTAGATTTGTTCGTTAGAACAAGCTCAAGTTGTTCCTCCTCAGCTGCCAGTTCTTCATCACGTGCTAGATACTCACACAATCCTCTTCCCCACATGGTCTTTGTGGGCTTTACCTCAATGTCATATTCGAGAATCTTAGTAATCTAGTTGGCCCTTTTTCTGTGATTTCTCCTTCCATAATGTATTCATGCAGACAGGAATGTGCAACATATACAATCCCCTTGTTGCAAGATATGAGATGTCAGAACTTCTTGAGCCCCTTAACAATGACAAATGCTTTCTTTTCGATGAAGTTATAGTTCGTATCATAGTCCTTTAAGGTCTGGGAGTGGAAGGCTATTGGATGTTCTCCCTTTCCTTCATCATCCTTTTGGGTTAAAACAGTAGCAATGCTAGATTTGCTACTGAATACATACATTATGAATTCCTTCGATAGGTCCGGGTTTACCATAACAGGAGCTAAAGAAATAGCATCCTAAACCTTATCAAAGGCTTCTCTCGCCTCTTTTTTCCATTTGAACAATTGGTCCTTTTTTAGCATCAAGGTGATAGGTCTAATTAATCTTGCAAAATCATAAATGAATTTGCTTACAAAATTTACCTTTCCTAGGAAGGACTAAACTCCCTTTTTGTTGACTGGTAGGGGAAGCTCCCTGATTGGCTTCACCCACTCTGAATCAATTGCAATTCCATATTTAGAAACTACATGTCCTAATAGTTTTCCTTGCGAAACTCTAAAAACACATTTTTTTAGGTTCAGGGATATCCCAAACTCCTGGCATTTTTTAAAAACCATCTCAAGATGATCAAAATGATCATTTTTTGACTTAAATAATACCGTTAGATCATCCAAGTAGATCAAGATGATATTATTGATTAATTCTCTAAAGGTGATATCCATTGCTCGTTGGAAGGTAGCCCCCGCATTTGAGAGGCAGAAGGGAATTTTTGCACAAGTGAACATTTCCCACTTGGTAGTGAACGTCATTTTGTGTTAGTCCTCCTCTTTGACCCGAATCTGGTTGTAATTGGAGAATTCATTCAACAGAGAAAATATTTATGAGCCAGCCACTATTTGCAAGATTGACTCCATGGAAGGCAGCAGGTAGTGTTCCTTCAAGGATGCTTTGTTCAAATACTAGAAATCAACACACAGGTGGATGTATCCATTCTTCTTTCAGACAAGAACCAGGTTGGACACCCAAGTCTTGTGCTTGATTGAGAAGATGATCCGAGAGTGAATTAGCTTTGTCAACTCTTGCACCAATAATGCCTCAATCTTTGGATTCACTGGCCTCTGCTTTTGGCGTACGGGTTTTGCTCCTTTCGTCAGTTCTACAGTATGATGGATTATTTCATGATCATATCCCTCAAGGTTATCATATGACTAGGCTACTACTCCATATTTTTCACAAAAATGTATGACCCTCTCTTTAGTATGCTACAAAACATCTTTTTTGACCTTAAGTTTTCTTCCATCTCCACCTTGAAGATCTGCATAATCATTTTTCTCTGCTACAAACTTCCTCTTGTCATTCCTTGCATCGTCATAATGGAATAGATTTTTGAGAGTGGCCAGTCACTTTGGAAGCTCATTAGATCTCAGCTGAATAATTTTCCCTTCATAAGCTTCTACAATTTTTGGTTGGTGTTGATCAACAAATTCTCCTGAATGTTGAATGAATAAGGTGATGTGTTCATCACTTTCGAACACTTGCTAGCTTTGGCTATTTTCTGGGATTGTTGGTCGAACAATCACTCGCATAGAGTGTACGTTATCAATTAGGTCAGAAACAAGGTCAAATTGAGATCCTATCACCGCCATGAGATTTGTAGCTGCATTTTGCTTTCTTGGGACCATTTGGATATTGAAGGCTTCAAATCTTTCAATCAGGCCCCAAACTCTATGCCTATAAGATCTCATGGAGACATTCTTTACTGTCGAGACTCCTCGGACTTGATTGACTAAGCTCAGAATCTCTGAACACCATTATTTTTTTAACACCCATCCGCTCCGCAAGGCTTAGACCTTGCACTAGGCCTTCATATTCAACTTCATTATTCGAACAGGAAAATTGAAAGTGAAAAGACCTGAGTGTCTTTTCACTAGATGGGGATGTCAAACATATCCCGGCTCCTACACCAATTTTGCATCTTGCTGCATCAAAATGCAACGTCCATAGCTCTAAGGCTTGACCGCCCTCAATTTCCTTCATGACCTTCGAAATCACTTGATCCTCATCATAGATGACATAGGTTCCCAATCTGGTGGCATGATAATTTCCAAAAGGATCAATGTCTATAAATTCACTTAAGAGGACCTCTTCTTCATTCATTCGGTCTCTAGTCACTTTCTCATCCTCTAGTAACTCAATACAATACATTTCATCTTTGGTGATAGAGGTATGAGTAGCCTCAAAAGTAATCATGGCTTCATCTGCTACATGTTCTGAATCCAAGGGTTCAGACACTATCTTCATTTTAGCTCCATGCTTGGTCCTAAGAAAATAAAATGTGACCAATATAAGGAAAGATATCCGCCTATCTGGGAAGTGAACTCCCAGGATAAGCAGAGACCGAACATGGAAGGAACGTCAATGATCATTGTATCTTGTGGAACTATGATACTAGGGCAGGAGAGTAGAGTCAAGGGAAGATTCTTAATGACACCTACAATTTCAACCTTATTCCCATCAAGTTGCATAACTCGTCTATTTAAAGGTTCATAGCTAAATCCTAAGGCTTCAACTATTTTCTTAGTCATGACTGTGGTGCTAGGACCATAGTCAATCATAGAATTATGCAACTTCTTACCCACAATGAGAGTCAAGAAGAAAGGTTTTGGTTTAGGCTTACCTTTACTTTCGGTAGAGGCTTCATCTCCATTGTTTGTGAGAACTTTGGCCTGAGGTGATGGATCAACGTCCTTTCCTGTGGATGCTTGCTCTATTGGCTCCATGCTTGCATCTTCCAGTAGGGCCTTCTACAGCAATGATTTCTACTCCGGAATAGCTAAGATATCAGATTCAAAGACTTTTGTTCCTTAGACCTTGTTATAATAATCTCCTTGCGTGGTGGAGATTGTTGTGCAATTGCAGAGGTACTAGGAGTTTGGTCGGGAACACTTTTGGGCTGTGGAGTAACGAGTTCACCTGTGAATCTCCTCTTTGAGCATGTGTTATAATCTAATTGCACTTGTGGGTCCTTTGATGTGGATGCCTCATTTGCAAACACTGTCTCTTCTTCTTCCATCCATGAGAAGAGCACGTGGTCGGGAGCTATATTTGTTTCTTGCTCTAGGGACATCCCTTGCATTTGTGCGGTGAGTATTGTGTTTTCCATTTGTGGAGAGGCATATACGTAACCTCCTAAACCTAATGCCACGCCTTGACTACGATGTTCTACCACTCTTTGTTGTGGATTGTCATGCAAAAAAATTTGAGGCATATGTGCTTTGTTGTAGGGGAAGCACCAAGGATCGATGTCATTAGCAAGATTATTTTTCCCCACTACCAGCTCTCTAATCAAACTTGGGTGAACATTTTGCAGCGGAGTAAGCACTGACACTATCTAACTATTTGTTTGAGCCTGCAGATTCATGTGCACACCTCCTTGGAACTGATTTTGAAGGTAGGAAGATCTTTAACCTTGATAATTTTGGTAAGCTGGCTTCAGAGGCATGGACTGGTTCTACTTGATGGTAGTTATTTCATTTGAGATGTTCTACAATAACTCCTTGACATCGCTCATATCATATTTTGAAGAGTTAGACGTAGAAGCAGTGTTCTGCAATATGCTTGGATATGCATACATAGATTAGGGAGGAGCAGATGCACTAGTAGAAGCTATCTCCTAGGCAGGAATCAACAAATCTATGAATATAGGAATAGCGGGTCGAGGCAGTAGCTTTCTGGCATTGATCAAATTATTCTCTACCTTAACAGCAACATTATATGCATCTAGCAAGGTGTTCCAACTAAGGGACCGGGTCATCACCGAAATGTCAGCACTGAGAGACTTTAGATAGAACATGAATGCCAAATCTATAGGGGGACGGATTGTCAGTTTGGTCCTTTGCCAAGTCATGTGAAACCAGGCATTAAAGTCGGCCATGGCCTCTTAAGGAACCCACTTTATGGTTGCCAGCTGTTGAAATAGCGAAGACCGATCTCCATTGTTTGAAAATCGCTCGTAGAAAGGATCTCCAAGATAATCCCAAGTACTGATAGTATTGGCTCCCAAAGTGCGGTACCAATCAAGTGCCTTGCCTTTGAAAAAGATTGCAAGCAATCTCAATGCTACATTTTGATCAATTACACCATTCACCAAACACATGTCTTCCACATCTTGTAGATGATCAGACAATGTTTTTAAGCCTTCCCTAGTGAATTTTGGTAAATATTTTAAAGAAAAGGTTGGGATAGGATCCCAAACGGCTAGTGCTACTAGTGTTATGAGAGGGCTTCTGGCGTCCCATGCCACATAATTTTTGTTAGCAATTGGTAACATGGTTGGTGGAGGGGTCGGGACATTTATTAGACGAGTTCTAATTTGTATTGTTACTAGTGGTGGCACTAGCAGGCCAAGGTTGTTCATTGTCTAGGATCTAGTAATAGGTTTACGGATCATACACCCACTTTAACTAAAATTGCTAGAAAAATAGCCTTATGGGAAACTTGATTAATGGGGGACCAATTGCTCTAAATTGAGTAACCTCCGAGTTTTTAAAGAAGTCAACTCGTATATTTAGGGGGGTTGGAATGGGAAAAGGAAGCAGATATATTAAAACAAGATCTAATCTAAGGCGATGCACCAAGAGTTAAGTATGGGCATGGTTAATCTTCCTTTCATATGAGATTTAAGAGCCCATTCAGCAATCTGCATGTCCAAAAATAACAAAAAAGCATAGATGAAAAACCCAAGAATTCTATCAAATAACATAACACAACTTCCATACACATTTACTGAATAAGAAGAGTTCAAGACATGATCTAAATCAGCAAATTTATATTGAAATTATAGAAGTCTTGTAGATAAACTACTAAGTACAAGAAACAGCACAGTATAATGTCTTATCCATCAACTAAGAAACAAAGAGGTTGAACAATATGGCACAGTCTATGAGTCTTAATACAATAATCAAAAACAATACAAAAGGCCTACAGTCTTTTTCACTTTTTTCTGTGATTTTCGAACCCTTTTTTCAAGAGTCAAAGAAGTATATATAGATCACCCACCGCCAGAGATTGAGTAACCGAAAAGATTCCTAGGAACGAGCAATGATGCTTGTCGCAATAATTCCCTAAGGTCGTTGCAATAGAAAATATCTTGATACATAGCACATAGTTTGCTTTGAACAAGATGCGCTCCTCAGCAAATGATGAATGTGGTCCCAGTGTGGAAGCACCAAAACCCTCTAGACGGCACGTGTCACCCACCCACATAATTGGTTAGGACACGTGGCAAAGAGGCAAGGCTTCATATTCGTTCACCCCTTCCTTTCGATCAAAATCCCCACGGAGAAGACACATGGAGAAGTCTACATTTCAAGCGTTGACTATGGGGCCTACCAAAAAGGTACCCACGGAATGAGGCAACGTGGCATGCGGTGGAGCTCAAAAGAGAAACAAAGGAGAGATGGCTCTCAAAGGCCTTCATTGCTAACACATGGTGAAAGGGAGGATTTTGTAGCAAAAGTAAGGGAATTAAACTCTTCCAAGGAGCACACAGCTAACACATGGAGAAAGTAGGTGAAAGCACTTCAAAAGGGGCCCAGAAATATTCAAACATATGAGGTGCGGACCGGGGCCGATGCAAAATTTCAATGACCACTCAGAGGGACCTTTAAGGATTTTAATCCACATTATCAATTGATGAGCTAAAGGGGCTCTATAATGAATGGTTCATAAGGCACAAAACTTGTTGAAGGTTTTGCAAATGGGGTTGCAAGCTAAGTGAGCTTAATCTTGGGGAAAACTCTGTGGTTAAGTGTGCTTGAGCTGGAGTAGTACTAGGATGGGTGCCCTCTCGGGAAGGCTCAGTGCTTCACCTTTGTGAGCATCACCTAGATGCAATGAGTGCTAAGTGGACCATTCATTATCATGAGAGATGGGTTCTTGTGAACCACTAATGAAAAATGGGTCTATGAGTTTGACTTGAAAACTACACGGTTGAATCCTAATAGAAATATCATAACAACTTGCAAGATTTTATATATATGAGTTGAAGAGTTTTATAGTCAATGGTTAATAAGATACAACACTTACTAAAAAATTTGCACATGCAATAGCAAACTAGGCGGACTTTTGATTGTGGAGGAAATTCCATGGTTAAGTGTGATTAAGCTAGAGTAGTATTGATGACCCACTATAAAGTTTCAATGCTTCACCCCATGATAGATGGGTTCTTGTGAACCACTATTCATGAAATGAGTTGATTAAGATTGACTTGAAACTATGAATGTGTCTTGATAAATCATCACACTACCTATATTGGTAACTCTAAGCTTCAACCAATTTACCATTATAGAGAAAGGAAGGAAGCCCTTGATTTTATGACCATCTTTTTGTTATTCAATCAACCAACTAAATTCCCATATTCAACTATCTATTTCAATCAACCAAGGTGTTATTTGGATGGAACTCTTATGTATAACTACCAAGGTTTAACCTAGAGAGACTCCATCTAACATGGAATGTTTACATAGCCAAGGACTAGCATTACAAGATTAACTCTAGTTAGGAATTCTCATAAGTTACAACTCGAGACTCCATCTAACCTAGAATGTTTACATAGCCAAGGACTAACATTACAAGATTAACTTTAGTTAGGAATTCTCATAAGTTACAACTCTCCTTAATCTTGATAGACTTTGCATGATTTAGTTTCTAGACATAAACCATAAACCCCTTTAATATGTATATTAGTATTGACATCAATAAGTTCTAACTGCAAAAAAATGCCCTAGTATTCATGCATAATGTCCATCCTCCTTACACAAGACAAACTCCATAAGATTCACCCTTTTATGTGCCTTTTCTAAAAACACCATGAAATTCACCCTAACAGATATGAGTCAAAATGACCACTATACCATAGTCGAATTATTCGATCATATCTTATAATGATTATATAGATATTATAAACTCAAATGCATCTGCCCATGAAAGCATCCTAGTACAAATGCTATTAAGTACATTGGTAGTCAATACAATGTGGGAAACTCTACAAGATTCACCTAGGTCATAAAAAAATGGTCTAATTTGTTCACTCCACCAAAACTCAAGTGAACTTTTGTAACATGCATTTTATTCAATATAAAAAAAAAAACTCAAGTGAAGGATTTAGTATGAAAATTTAAGTAAACAGTATACTATCCTAATGGAAATCTTGCTTCTCCCTGAAGCCCTAGTGCCTGGTTTGACCTCTTTCCTGTCGCCACATGATACATCTATCCTCTAGTGCGTGCAATGGTGATTGTATCAACCCGGGAGTTACTCCTCTTTTGGTTGCAAGCTCAAATTTTAGGGTTCTCGTGTTGTCCTGCAACTAACTATGTTGTGGCCGCTGGAAATGGTATTCGCTCTACTTTGGCCACTCATTTTTTTTTTCCTGGTGACAGTATTGTTGTTGGGGCTAGTAACATTTCCAGTTCCCTACAAAATGCTTCTCCAAGTCGACGCGACAATGCTAACATTAAGTTTGATGTGGACGCTCACGATGTTTCTAGCAACGACATTTGCCTGCTATGGGAACTACTTCTGGTCACTGTGATACTTTTCTTTTGGTTTTAAGTCAATTGTTTTTTAGTAATGGAGTAGGAGGTGCTGAAACAGGGTCTACTTCTCTTAGTCACGGTCAATCCACTACTTTGGGGTCAGGTTGCCATTTCTATGCAACTATTTTTTTTTTATACTACAGGGGTGTCCCTGCGACCCAATCCAATGGCCCAGCAGCCCTTACCTTGGGTACCTGAGGTGAGGTAGGGTGAGACTAGTCCCTTGCGGATGAGATCCCCCGCTCGCAAGAAGTCCCATCTCTTAAATTAGTATAGGGTTTCCTGAATGCCCTCCAGTGACTAAATTCTAGCCCCTCTCCTGTGCACAACCTTCTCCTATGGTGGTTTGTGGACAACACATGATTGAAAAATGAATTGAATATAAGTAGGGGCTTGGTTTATAGATATAATAAGTTATGGCATTCCTTTTTTAATTTATACAATTGGGTTTTTAGATTCCTCGAAGCCTTGGTGTCGGGGCTTCATTGTTTCTTTTTTTTCTCAAATGACGAGGATTTGGGGTTTGAGGGTAGGTTACGGATGTGTGGAGAGCATTCACTCTTGATCAAGTTTTTGACTATTTCCTTCAACCCCTTTCTAAACCATTCAATATTACACTTGTGTGGGTTTGAATTTTGAGTCTTCCTCTTCAGTTCTAGTAAGATTTTTTTTGTGAGGCCATTAACAATACTATTGATCATTTCGTTAAGGTTGATTCTACTACTTCTTACATGGGTCATTTTATGTTTGACTGAATTTTGGTGGACATTGATATTTTCAAGCATTTTCACGAAGAATGTTTTGGTGGTAGGAGATAGAGCTTGGACTCAACTACTTGACTATGAGGGTCTCCCCTTCAAATATAGACATTTTTTTTCATTGGCCACTCAGCTTTTGATTGTCCACTTTCCCAATGGAAGGGTACAATGACATGGAAAAATGTGTGTGAAGATCAATTGACTATTCACACATTTGTTTCTCTAGTTGATGGTTCCTCTTAGGAGTCTCTTAGGATGACACATCTTCTCATGATGTTGGATCTCCTCATCTAGCTTTGATTTCTCATATGACTAGTGTGACTTTGGCCAATCTTTCTCATAGGTGAGTCCTACCTACCTTCTACTTCGGTTGCTCAGTTTGCTATTCATTGGCTTCAAATTACGTTCAACCTACCCCTATTACAATCACTCGATATTACAATATTCCTAGTGCACTTATGGATGGGCTCTTTGTAAGAGAATTCTCTTTCTTCTCCCAAATCTGAAGACTTGGTAAATAGTATTCCATAGGAAATTGTACAAAAGTAGAAGAAAGGTCTAGCCAAATTTTTCTCCCAATCTCATACTAGAGTGAAGGGTGTGAGATTGATTAGGGTTGTGTCAAACTTTGCTTAGGTTGGATCCTTAAGTACTCTTTTGTTTCATGCATTTTCATTGTATTTGTGTTTGTTTGTGTTTGGCAGCTTGGTTACATTTGTGTCTTAGTCCCATCTAGATAGTCTTTGCCTACAAACTTGCTTTGTAATAAGATTGGGACCCTTGTTTTCCATTTCATCTTATCAAGAACATGCTATCCTTAACATTAGCTTGATTGCATAGCAACACTACATTTCCAAAAGCAATGATGATAAGAAATTAATAGAACACAAAATTATGTTTTAGAAGTTGTATAAATGTTGTAATTATGCTAATATGGTCTACTCACATTGTATATTGACTTGAAATTACATATTTGAATCCCAATAAATTGTCGCATTGCCTATATTATTAATTCAAGGCTCCAACTTGCTGTTGCTTTTCCAATACACCCTTAGAACTCTCTAAAGAGTAGCCAGCTCCTATAATCAAGAATTCCCAAGAGGAATGACCAACTTAACGAGTGAAAGCTTTGAAGATTTTCACTCCTTCACTTCAGGCTCTGTGGGACCTAGGAGGGTGTTCCTAATTATGTTCTATTTGATTATCTCAATGAATGACATATCAAATCACAGATCGGTTCCTATGAGGGGTAAATAGCATAATTCACTCAAAGGTTGGCTAATCTTTAAGCAAAAATAACTGTTAATTCACCAAGAACAGGGAAATACTTCACATACACACCTCATGGTAAACAAATTTTAAGAGATTTATGTTCTAATCCTGAATCCATAATCTGGTACACTATTATTATCCTTCAAATGGCAAATACCTTAACAAATAGATCAGTGTCTTCATCAATTGGGCAATAGAGTCACACATCTTACAATCAGTAATATAGAAATTCTTTAGTTAGATGACAACTCTGGACTATTTTCATAAGGCCCTACATTATGAAAACTCGCTGTACCTAAAGAATTACTTCTTTCTAGATCCTTTATAAGTCCTCACAAATTCATTACCTCACTAAAGCATTTAATTGATTCTTTGAACCAAGGCAGAAATAAGAACATGCATTCAAACAAAGTATTTGACGATGAACAGAATATGCTTGATATTTCATTCAAAATTTGCAAAGTGATTTACAAAAGGAGAGTATATGCCTTATGCATAAGATTTGTTTCGATATCTGTAATTTCTATAAGACTATTTAAGATTTACATATGCATAACTCAAAACCAAGACAATTTGACTATTCTATTCACTGGTATTTTTCCTAATTTCTACACTTTATGTATACTAGACTCAAAGATTCAAAAAACCATAGCCCTTGCAAATGAGCCATGATATCCCTTTTATAATGCAAGGGAGCAAAGCAAGTGTCATGTTCAAGATGCAAATTACATTTCAAAGAAATATTTCATTTCAGCTCGAATTTGGGTTGCATTTCAAAATTCCCCACATGTTGAAAACGAGAAAGCAAAATTTGTATCCACCATCAAAAAGGGAACTGCAAAGTACCACCAAAATTCCCTTTACCCGCCAGCTAGGCCATATATCCATTGTCCACATTGCCAAAATTTGTACAATCAACATGAAAACCCCCAAAAATAGTACCACCCACAGAGAACAAAGTGACCACCACAGTAATTTATCAAACATCACAAAAATTTGTAGAGTCCACACACCAATTCTTTTAACCAGAGGCACGATCAACACCAGTACCCAGCCCACGATACACACGCCCACTCCACGTTGTTGCAATAGATGGAGAAGAAACTTCTACTCCCTCCTCTTCCTTATCTTTTTCAAGAACCGAACCATCACGTCCGCTTGGAGTCCTAATAACCAACCGTGGAATGGCCAACACCTCCACTCCATAGACCTCGGTTTGGTTGAGCGACATGAGGTATTCCATATAAGTCAGTCTCATTAGCACTCTCAGAAGGGTTGTCTGTAATAGCAACTAGTGAATTCTACCTCCCATAAGAGCCGCATCCATATCTTATCTTCATGCGGACTCCAGAGGTGAACGATGCAGGCTCTTTTCCCTTTTCTTCAACTTTTTCTGCAGCAATGCCATGGTGCTTAAGTCTGCTACTGCATCTAATAGGAGCACATGGGGGCTTCTCTACAGGGACCTTCTCCTTTGCAGATGAAGCACATTCTGGAATGTCGTCATAAGGCCTCTGTAAATTTAGTCTGGGCGACCTTCTAACTAGTACTATGGAGGCAACTAGCTTGCTCATTTTTTATGCCTAGTAATCTCTCAAACTCACAATTGAGAACTCTTTGCTTTGCACAAATTTAGAAGGATGCTAAATACTGAATACAAGAATGACAATCACTTCATCTATATTTATCGAGCAATTTTGGTGATGTTTTCTCCTCAATGTTGGTGTCACATGCTCGAGGGATTAATTAATGGTTGGCATCAATCTCTTCACCATTAACAACCCAAGTACTTGGAGATTTGCAAATCACTCCACATAATGGATGGGAATTAATTCATCGCACGCATAAGGAATCAATTTGATTGTCCCTAAGGAAAGTACACCATTAATGCTTCAATGGTTGCAAAACAAAATTGGCTATCACATGCGTGCGTTGTTAATTTTGAATGTGTCATCAATTTGATAATGACTTGGACAATTAAGCAGCCCAGATACAGTCAAATCAGGTTTGAAAACCTAGACCCACAACTCATCACCTCTCAGCCAATAAGAAAAACCTAATTGGACACCAAGTCCTCATCCCACAAGATCAGCTTTGCTCTACCCTGCAGTCGAGAATGCTACGTGTCACCATTCCGCGCACCTTGCAAGTGGTTATGCAAGCATTAATCATGTACCGCAAGGTGTGCAATGGATGACAAGGATTAAATATTAATCCATCATTACAATCGTCAATTTCACCGCCATTGGTTATCAAGCATTGGTACAAGGGTTGGGCTCCATACAGCAAGGACACATGTCAACACCTCGCAAACCTCGCACGCTTCAAGATGGCCCTTCATTACTACCTGTGCAGTGTGCGATGGGCAGCTGTGATTCAATCCTCAGATCCAATGGTCCTTGTTCCTACACACACTTCATGTTAATCATAAAAAGGGTCGCAACTAGGCCGACGATGATAGGACCCTTGGGGATGACAACTTAAACCCATTAAAAATATTTTGCCCGCCTATATAAAATTTGATGCTGGACTAAAAGCGGAGAGATCAACTTTTCTAACCGAAGGGTGCCGGTTACCTGATGTGTTTAAAGGCTTGGGTTATGACTTACTTGACCAGCAACCGGTAGGGATAGGTCACCATGAAATTATAACGATGGAGGGTTTTAGAACAAGATGTTTATGGAATTAAGGTTTACAAAACAATCCTAAGCCCATTTTGACTATAGAGCTCAAAAACCATGACTCAAATTATGGCTTTCTCAAAAACTTTTGCAAAATTTTAGGAGCTCTATCAGTATCAAAATTGACCATTGCAAAGATGGGAAAATATTGATTTTTATCACCTTCTATTTGTTATTCAAGATCTTTACTTCATGGCTCTAGCTAAAGATACCATAATCTTCCGCTCTTTCCAATCAACCAAAATGTTCTTTGGTTGGTACTCTTAAAGCTAATTGCCCAAGGTTCAACCTATAGAGACTCCATCTAAAAATGCATTATGGTTACCTTGCTAGGAAGTAACATCACAAGATTCACTCTCGCCAGAAACGTGCTCATAAGATGCAATTTTTCTTAGTCTTGTGGTCTAAACATTAACCCTATTAAATACGTATAGCGAGATCACCTTACTAAGTGCCAATTTTGCAAAAAATGCTTTATTAGGAACTCTAAATGCACAAGGTGCAACCACCTCACACATAACAAACTCCATAAGTTCACCCAAGTATGTGCATTTGAAAAACAAATAAATTTAAGCACCTCAATTAGGATTAACCTATGTTCCACGGAGTTTCTTGACGTGGAGATGAGGGAACGAGGGGATGGGTTTCGGGGATGGGGTGCCTAAGTTTGGGGACGGTAGGGGGATGGCAGCGAGGGGAAGGTAGGGGAGTGGTGCTAAAATACATATAGTACTCAAAAAATTAGTTATAAAAAGATGTATAACTATAGAAGCCTAAGGAATAAGTAAAGTTTCAACACATAGCAATGATTGCATTGAACTAGAAGTAGTTTTTAAATTTTAAAATTAAATTTTAATAGTGAACATTGAAAATCAAAATATAGACATTGGAACAAGAACTAAAAGTTCAAAATTTCATAATCATGATTCATAATTACAATCAACAATGTTCAAAGTTTCAAACTTCAAAAACAAAATAGTAAATACTAGATAGTAATACTAATGACTGATGACTCGTGAGTCAATGGCTAATGGCCCGATGCCTCTAATCATCCCCAAGCTCCATGTCAAACTCCTCATCACTAGAACTGCTAGACCCCACATGATACCCTCTTCCTCTTGCAAGAATGAAGAAGCTCCTTTTGGCTTGCTCTCTACTAAGCTTGCTCCTAACTTCGTAAGTCTCCTTGGAAGTTGCAACTCAAAGCCTCAAACTCAAACTTTCACTTCACTCTTCCTCTTTAAGTTCAAACTATAGCAATGAACTTGTGAATAAGATTGAAACAATATGTCTCTTATAACTTGTTTGAGAGGCCTTGGGGGTTGGGGTTGACTTAGGGTTAGGGTTAACCCTTTGAAGTGACCATTTTCCTTTTGTTTTTTTAAAAGAATCATCAAAATAAATGTTGCACCACAAGATTCTTATGTGAGTTTCCTAAGGTGTTGAGGGGCATCTAGGAGTCTTAGGGACGTCCCAAAGTCCCCTTTTGGAGTTTCTTGAGAAGAAATGTCCAAGAAACATCCCCCTTTTAAGGAAATGTTTGGGAAATGACAGAGGAAACTTGGAGGCAACGGGGGGATGTTTCCCAGCATCCCCGCATCTCGGGGACATCCCTGTCTCAGAAACGCCTGGTTTTTTAGGGGGGACACGTCTCCATGGAACACTAGGATTAACGCAAAATTCACCCTGGAAGACAAAAGTCAAAATGGTCACTACTTTATAGGTTATGTATTTAATCCTATCTTATGATTTAAGCCCAGCCTCAAATGTGTCTACCCATGAGAGCATCCTAGTACAAACTCTGTTTAATATAGAAGATAGGCACTACGCTATGGGAAATTCTAGAATATTCACCAAGACATACAAATCAACATTTATGACATCATGCACAGAAAGGCTCTATTTTGTCCAATCCAACAAACTCAAGTAGATGACTGAAATATGAATAGCAATCAGCCTACTATTCTTAAGATTAACTCAATTAATGCATTCATATCAACACTACATTTCAAAGTGAATGGTTGTGTTGTGTAGTAAAATGCATACCCTTGCATTTTCACACTTGTTTGGGCCTGCCTTGTTTTATTTATGCATCTTTATGGCTTAATTGGTCATACTTTGTGTCCACAAGCCCTATGAACTACATCTTTTTCTAGCTAATCTCGACATTCTCCAATGCATAAATGATAATTTAATGATTCCATTTGTGTCCCTAGTTTTTGGGTCGGGACTAAAACGCCACCTATGGCATCTTTGTCCCCCAAAGGTCTCAAGACCCTGATTTTGAGGCATCTTAATTGGGCCCCTTTTTGGTGTTTGTGCCCCAAGTTTCATGACTTGGGACTAAAACGCCTGTAATGCCCCGTCTTAATAACCTAAGAATGTTGCAATTGTGTAATAAAGGTGTAATAATTTTTTTTTTAAAGTTTAATTATTAAGTTAATTAGTTGCATACATTCATTAAGTTACGCGACGATACACTACTTTGAGTTTTCCATAAGTGACTTAAGTATTTCGCATTGCACATAATAATTAATAACATAAACATTTAAAAATAAACATTGCATTTCATTTGAATACCATTCATAATAACATAAAGTACAAATTTGTTTCATACATTGAATTTGATAACATATACAATACTCATCCATCTGATGAGGTAGTTCAATAACGATTACAATTACAAGTGTTCACCTCATAACATTTGAGGGATGTTTTTACAATACAAATTTTACAATATACAATGTTGAAATATAAATAAGTTTCCAAGTGTGAGTTCTCCATCCATGAAGCTCTCGAAGCCATGATCATAAACTGGGGACCCAACGGAGTAAGTTGCACGTTCCACCCAACCATGTGGTACCCGTAGGTCCACCCCCCGTGCTAGGAGATAGTAATAAGGTTACCTAGACCTAATCTACTAACTCTAGACACTAGTACATAACAAACTATTGGTTACATTGCTTCCAGATTTAAACAATTGATTGTAATCCAAACACAAGCTTAACTGTTACTTTAGGTGGAGTGTCATCACAGCGTTGCAAAGGTTACCCTGGTGTTTCTTCCTAGGTTCCGGCCCCCAATCTTTGGGTTACCCTGGTAACCTCTTACGAAACCCGGCCCCATTTGCATACTGTTGCGGAATCGAATGTCTCTTGAAGAAACAAGACATCGATTTTCCATTCCAAGCCTTCTCATCTTATACTCATGACTGAAGTAACTCAAGAGTCATAAGAGAGGCATAAGCATCTTGTTAAGTGTTTTAAATCTAACTACTATGTACTTTAATTTTTACTGACTTACTAACTATTTGTAAGTTACCCTGACACCCCTTTGTGTGTCGGCCCTTACAAATAGCCACTCCCCTAAACATAACAAAGGTATTCTAGATTCACTATCTAGGGTAGACAAGTGCACAATACAACATATAATACCAAATATACCACAATATACATTACAATCCATTCAGAAAATCAAGTGCACTACCCTAAACTTATTCAATTATATGAATTCAAAAATCAATTTCACCCCCTTAAAGGACTGGAACTGGAAGACTTTAAACCACGTAAAGATAAATTCTTCCCCCTTTTACCCAATAAAAATTAGACATCTGAAAACAAATACAAATCTATTTTTAGGATATATTAAATCCAAATCAAACAATTAAGATAAAGGAAGTGTTTATTGCTAATAATTCTTTAACAACACAACAGTTCTCTACATATTAAATTAATAAACTCATCGAATTCATAATATGCATAACTATATAAACAACAATAAACTTTATTTCTCATTTACCCAAATATTATTTTCCACGTTAATTCTTTAGTCAACTATTCATTATAACAAAGAAATATATACATAATGTATATATATACATACATTTATACATATATTATATATATTGTATATGTATATTTACATATATATATATAATATATATATATAAATAATGTATTATTAAATAACAAAAAACCCTAATTCAGATTTCACCGAACATTTATATTTATTTAATTTAAAATATCAAAACGCGGATTTCGCACGTCTGTTTTTTTTAACAATCGAAGGTTTTGCATAGAACACAGTCTACGGCTGTGTTTACAGCCTACCCCATATGGGAAGGCGGCGGTGAGACAGTCGTCACTGCCTGTAAGGGCAACGCCGGCTGCCTCCACAGCCGTCGCCCCCATATGGGACGGCTGTGGGGGTAGCCCCACGGCCCTCCCCAATAACAGTATACCATAAATTTAACATTTAAACCCTAATAATATAAAATCTAAAACTGTGAATTTCTATTTCGCATGGACAGATTTTTAAAACAATTTCCGTACGGCGATTTTTAAACAAATATCCATAAAATTCACTACAAAATATATATGCATAAATATATATATTTATGTGTATATATGTGTTTATCCATAAATAACAAAAGTATTTTAAATACAAAAATCTTTTTCTGATAAAATTTTCTACAGAAAAATTGAGAAAATTAACATTGCACAGAGTTATTTTCCTCACAAATTTTTCCATTTAATTCCAATAGGTTTTCAATATATAAAACAATAAACATATACTCAAAATTTATTTCCCCGATATCACTTTTCTAAAATTATCACAGAGGTTTTCAAGATGGATCTTGTTTTTGAATTCTTTCTTTTGCTTAACTACATTCTTGGAGATTCTTGCTAACAATAAAAAATTTCAATAGAAAATTTTCTACAAGCAAATTGCCAAGAAGATAAAACTTATTCTACAAATTTTCTTTCAAAACAAAGAAACTGAATTTACCAGTAAAATACCTGTTATTTAAAAGTTGCCTGTAGAAAATATCCTCTTGCCTGTAGCATACAAATCCTAAAAATCTTCTTCAAAAGAAAATCTTCAAATCCAAGAGAGCTTAACCAACCACCAAGATCCTTTGGAGGATCTTTCACAAGGAAATACAACCAGAGAGATAACAACTTCTATGAAAGAATGAGTTTTACACAGCAAGAGAATTTTTGCAAAAGCTTTGATAATTTCCCTATGAGGAAATTGAATAACCTCTGTGCAATCCCCGATCCACAATAAACTCCGTAAACAAATTTTCAACAACCATAAGCAATTATTGCACTCACCCACATGTCGAGAAGATGCAAAAATATCTCAACCACTTCTCGGATAACTTTTCCAATTTCAAATTGCATGCAAATAATTTATTTAATTTTAAATTTAAAAATCAATTTTCAATTGCATGCATTTTATTTTTATTTTTATTTTAATTTCCAATTTCCAATATACAACCATTTACACACTTAATAATTTAATTTAATTTATTTATTTATTTAATTAAATAAATTTATTTATTTAATTAAATAAATTTAATCTTTTAAGATTAAACCATTTAACCAAATAAGCTAATTAATTAATTAAATAATTAAGTAATTTCTTCAACATTAAAATATTAATTTAAATAACAATAATTTAAAACACAATAAACTATCATTAAAAATTAACCAAATTATCTTCCAAGCAATTTATCCAAACAGAAAAATGACAAAACAACCTATGACTCAGAACTCAAAACAGACGATTGTACTAAGACCGGGATTATAGATTAGACTAGGGTGAACCAAACTACTATCTCCCAATCAACGTATCTATTGAGTCTTGACACGCTCAGACCTGAGTACCCAGGTGGAGTCGGTGTCATGTACCTGCAAATTCCTGCAACCAAGCAATAACATGCATACAAATATATATATATAAAGCATTAAACAAGCACATCGTGCGGAGAAAATCATAGATATCACAGGGCACTCGCAAGCGAGTGATACGATTCTGTTCTCCACACCAATACACGTCACATCAGATTAACAAAATAAATAGCTGTTAGTCCATCATAAACATGTACATAGCAATAAACATCTGAAAGTAAACATCTAAACTATATCAAATCATGTCTGAAATCAATAATCACCAAACAATGTATCATCATGTCAGAATAAATCCACTATCGCTCAAAACCAGCGATCAAAATATCTAACAAAACATCATAGTCTAACAGTGTAAAATCATAACAGCAGAAAGCATAAGCATAAACAGAGGGGTACTACATCCTCCCCCCCTAGGATCAGGCTTGCTCCTGAAAGCCTGCGAACAGATAGGGATAAAGTTCCCTCATGCGTGCCGCATCCTCCCAGGTAGTAGAAGCCTTATAGCTAGGATCCCATTGGACCCTCACCTGATCAACGTCTCAACCCCTGAGACCGAGCGTCTGGTGCTGTAGAATGGCCACGGGCTCCAAAGCCAGCTGCCCGTCCTCTACCTGTAACGCATTCCAATCAAGTACATGAGATATGTCGGGATGATATGGTCTAAGTACTGATACATGAAAAACATCATGAATACGAGACAAACTGGGTGGTAAGGCGAGTCGATACGCCATGGGACCAATTCTCTCTAAAATCTCGAATGGTCCAACAAAACGAGGCGCAAGCTTAGAGCCTTTTCCATAACAGATTGGACTCTTTCGCGGTCGCACTCGAAGAAACACTCTATCACCAATAGCAAACTGTCAATCTATCCTATGCGCATCGGCATATTTCTTTTGCCTATCCTGAGCTACTATCAAATGTTCTCTAATACGGTCAACCTGTTGCTCCATATCACGAAGCATTTCAGGTCCAAGTAATACTCTATCCTCAAGTCGATCCCAACTAAGCGGAGTTTGACAAGGACGACCGTATAATGCCTGAAATGGTGGCATACCTATGGAACTATGATATCCGTTGTTATAAGCGAATTCTACTAAGTACAGATAATCCTCCCAACGTGATTGTTGATCCATTATGTACATTATAAGCATATCCTCTAATATTTGATTAACTCTTTCAGTTTGACCATCAGTTTAAGGATGATATGCTGAACTAAAGTTCAACTGTGTGCCTAGAGCATGTTATAATGAAGTCCATAGGGTAGAAGTAAATACAGGATCTCTATCCGATATAATCCTACAAGGAATCCCATGCAATCTAACGATGTCCTCCATGAATATTCTAGCTACGGATGAAGCATTGTAAGATGATCATACTGGTGAGAAGTGAGCTACTTTAGTCAATCGGTCAACAGTTACCATAATGGCATCATGTCGACGTGATGACGTAGGTAACCCTACAATAAAGTCAATAGATATAATATCCCATTTCCATTCGAGAATGAGATGTGGCTGCAATAATCCAGCAGGATGTTGATGCTCAGCTTTGACTCACTGGCATTCAAGACATCTCGATACATAATCAGCAATATCACGTTTCATACCAGGCCAGAAATACAATTGCTGAAGATCGGCATGCATTTTCTTGACTCCTGGATGAGCTGAATACGGAGCTCGATGAGCTTCAGTCATAATTAATGTACGAAGACCCTCGAAATGTGGTACATAAATACGACCTAAATGCCGTAATATACCATCCGATTCTAGGACATACCCTGCAAATCGACCTTCTAAAGGTCTACCCAATTCAATCTCCGACCTCACTTCCTGACACAATCTATCAGTAGGAAGTGCAACTACTATTTGACCTCTCAAATCTACTTCAAGAGTAGTAGCAGAGATCTCATGTCAACGACGACTAAGAGCGTCAGCCACTACGTTCTCTTTGCCTTGAACATATTTCACTTCAAAATCGTACTCACACAAGAACTCCATCCACCGTCTTTGCCTAGCATTCAAGTTAGGCTGCGTAAAGATATATTGCAAACTACGGTGATCAGTATGAAGTTCAAAACGATGACCTAATAGAAAATGCCTCCATCGAACTAATGCATGCACTACTGCAGCTAGTTCTAGGTCATGAGTAGGATAGTTTAATTCGTGGTCTTTGAGTTTGCGAGACTCATAAGCAATCACACACCCATCTTGCATCAAAACTGCTCCCAAACCCTCTAAGGATGCATCCGTGCATACCAAAAAATCCTTAGTAGGATCAGGAACAATAAGTATAGGCGCATTAGTTAACTTTTCTTTAAAAGTCTGAAAAGCCAACTGACACTGCTCTGTCCAAACAAACTTCTTTCCTTTCCTTTGAAGAGAAGTAATAGGATGACCGATTCTAGAAAATCCCTCTACAAATCGCCTATAGTAACCAGCTAGACCCATAAAACTACGAACTTCACCTACATTAGTAGGGGCGGGCCAATCCACAATAGCTTGAATCTTTGAAGGATCCACAGCGATACCTTTTCCAGATATCACATGTCCAAGGTATTTTATTTCAGGTTGAAAGAAGTCACACTTTAGGTTCGCATACAATTGATTTTCCCTTAAACATTGCAATACCTGTCTCAAGTGTTCTTCATGTTCCTTCATGTTTCTCGAATAAACTAATATATCATCGAGAAATACCAGGACAAAACGATCAAGGTATGTACGAAAAACACCATTCATTAAACTCATGAATACTGATGGTGCATTCGTTAACCCAAATGGTACTACTGTGAATTCGTAGTGCCCATATCGAGTTCGAAAAGCGGTTTTATGAATGTCTGCTTCAGCTATACGCAATTGATGGTAACCGGATTTCAAATCGATTTTTGAAAATACATTAGCTCCTTAGTTTGATCAAAGATCATCGATTCTAGGCAAAGGATAACGATTCTTAATCGTAACCTTGTTCAATTAACGATAGTCAATGCACAACCTAAAAGATCCATCCTTCTTCTTTACGAAGATAACAGGTGCTCCCCAAGGAGAAACACTTGAATGAATAAATTCCTTTTCTAATAATTCCTCTAGCGGATCACAGTTCCTCTAACTCCTGCAATTCGTCATTCTATAAGAGGAGCTCTAGATAGGCTCCAGCTCAAGAATTCGTCAACTCTAAAGTCAATAATCCCTCTTTGAAGGTGGCATTCCGGGGAATGTCAATGGGAAATACATCCAAGCAGATTCCCTAAGAATGGGATGATCATCAAGAGATACCTCTAGACTTTCACTTTCTTCATCCCGATGGCTGTTGTTGCAAGCGGTTGACATCCTGACGAGGAACATCTCTTCAGTATAGCGGATATCATCATAAAGAGATGGATGTTTTGAATAACTTCACGATTCCACTTTCAGCCCTAAATCATTAGTACAACTAAAGCTGTCTTAAGTCGTGATCCAATCATAGCATGATGAGATGCCTAATAATCCATACACAGAACTATGTCATCACGATCTAAAGGTGTAACATATAAAATCCTACCAAGGTAGTTAACACACCAATATTAAGTTCACAGTTAAGTACTAAGTTTTCTACTGCTACTTTCACCCCTGAGGCGAATTCAACTTGCCAATTACCACCTTGCTTTACCGCCACAAGACCACAACGGTCAACGATGGTCAGTGAAATAAAGGAGTCAGTGGCTCCAAAATCAAAAAGTATAGAAACAATAACACCATGTAACTTACCTGAAGTCTCGACAACTGTGTTCTGGTGATCAGCTTGGCGGTCATTAACCGCAGCATATACTATATGTGATCGACCTGCATCACCCACTGTAGGCTCTAAAACTGTAGGTCGAGGCCCAAAACGGTGGGAACCTCTCATGGAATAGCGCCTAGCTATGTGTCCACCGCATACATGGTAACAACTTTGTTACATTGCCTCCTCACAGAATCCTCACGCCACCCATTAGTTGCATTGAATTTTGGAAACTACCCTCTTGTTGGTAGGCACTAAATGGGGCTGATCATGACTAAGCTTGTTGCGCCACCAGTTGCGACCCTTTCCTGTTTGAGGACTATTTTGTTGTTGTGGTTGAGGGTTATTATTCTTTTGAGGTGTTCGTTGTTGTTGTTGTTGCCCACCCTTTGTGGGTGTCTATTGGTTCCTAGAGGAACCACCTGTCTGTGCCTATCCACCCCGTGGACTAAAACCTGCTGCAGGAGCACTGCCAATCTGCACTCCTGTGTGACCACCTAAAGCCATAACAAGGTTCTCCTCTACTATGCGAGCCTTCTCCACCGCAACTTCCATAGTCTTTGGCTCAAAGACTTGGACACCACCACTGATGTAGGCATTTAAACCCCTGATGAAGTGTTGTACTAGCATAGGCTCATCATCGCCAATACTAGCATCTTGCCCGGGGTTCGCCAGAACCTCACGTTCATATTGCTCTGAGAAGAGCCAACTAGCGTAGATCATGGAACTCATCAGCCCTATGCTACCTCCAATGTTCTGATAGGAACTAAGCTCTAAACCTCTCAAGAAACATCTCCCAAGACACAGAACCAATATCCAAATGGAGCTTCTACTCCTCTAGGTGCCACCAAGTAGAGGCGAATCCTCTCAAGTGCATAATAGCACATCTAGCACGGGTATTGCTACCATAAGGGTGCATGGCAAAGCATCTACCCAAATCCAATAACCAGGTCTCAGCCTCTAAACCACCTCCTGTACCATCAAAGGTGGGAGGGCGTGCCCTCAGTAAATCTCTCATGTGACCTACAGTGATAGCATCTTGATGTGCTGTGTCATCTACTCTCCTAGGAGATCTATCTCTCTCTCTGACAACCTCCTGCTCATCTACCTGTCTAGGTCCAAGACGAGCTAGGACCTCCTCTAGTAATGGACGTATCTGAGAACCCTCTACTGCTGACTGTTCGGGATTCTGTCCCTCATTTCCCTGACCCAACTGTTCTGCCTGATCACTGTGATGAGGACTAGGAGGGGGACTAACCTGAGGGATTGGCCCTCGGCCTCCACCTCGACCTCTACCACGACCTCTTCCTCCTCGCCTAGGCATGTTCCTACACATAACAATAACGAGTCTTAGATACTATTCAACCAAGGTTATCAGTTGCGACAATATGTACTAGGTCAACCTAATGGGCTCGTGATTACC
>VDFB02000007.1:170366156-170528817 GCA_007258455.2 Sequoia sempervirens
GGCTTATAACCAAACCATAGCTCAAAAGGAATCTTACCAGAATTACCATTGACATTTACCCAGTTCAAAGTGTACACAATAGTACTCACAACTTCACTCTAATAGATGTGAGGGACATTTCATTCTATCATCATTGTTCTAGCAACATCCAAAACTGTTATGTTCTTTCTCTCTGCAACTCCATTCTATTGTGGGGTTCGGGGGGTAGATAACTATCTTCTGATTCCATGCTCTTCACAAAAATAATTGAAGTCCCTGGAGGTGAATTTTCCACCTCTATCTATCCTTAATCATTTGATTTTCATACCTTTCTCATTCTCTACCATAGCTTTGAAACTTTTGAACTTTTTTAATGCTTCACACTTTTCTCTTAAGAAAGCTACCCATATCATCCTAGAATAATCATCAATAAGAAACATGAAGTAAATTTCACCATGAAGACTTCTGACTCTGGTGGGACCATAGAGATCAATATGCACCAACTCCAGCAAGAAATTTGTATGATGTTGTTTTCTTAGGAAGGAGACTCTAGTTTGTTTTCCCATATGACATTCCTTGCAAATTAAGTTAACATGATTTACTAGCTTAGGTAGATCTCTTACTACTTGAGTGGAACTTACATTGACAATGTTATCAAAATTCACATGACACAACCTACTATGCCATAACCAACTTTCATCTTCTTGAGTAATTAAACAACTTTCACTAGCAGTATTCAAGTGAAAAATATTACGGTTTATCTTTTTACCTGAAGTAATTACCGTTCTAGAGCTTTCAAGTATCTTGCATCCACCATCTCTGAATTGAAGATCATAACCCTTGTCCACCATCTTTCCAACACTCAATAAAAATTGCTTCAACCCTTCAACATATAGAACATCATCAATGTTGTGCTCACCACCAAGTCAAATAGATCCTTTGCCACGAATCACACTAGCATTGTTATCTCCAAAACTTACAACCTCACAATCATACTTTTCTAGACTTACAAATTTTCTTTTGTCACTAGTCATATGATGTGAGCATCCAATGTCAATAGCCCACTCATCCTTATCTTCAATTTGGGTTGCAAGAGCTTTCTCAACTTTAGAAGATTCAGTAGCCATAGGACTATTTTCAATGGTAGCAATGAAAACCCATTCATCTTCATTTCCATTATCTTTATCAAACTTATCATTAGTCACTCCTTCCTCAACATAGTAACATTTATTTTGGAATCTAGACTTGTTAGGCTTAGATCTAGGAACTCTTTCTTGACATCTTGATGCAAAATGACCTATTTTACTACAAGAAAAACATTTAATAGGAAACACTCCTTTATACTCACCTTGTCCTCTACCTTCTTTCTTCACAATCATTGCTTCCAATTCTTCTACTTCTCTTTCTTCATATTCAAGCTATTTCATTTCTTCTTCATACTTGAATGAATTTCTAGAAGATTCCCATAGATCATATATTTTCTTGTTTCTTCCAGGTACAGTAGCCTTAAATGTAGTTTTAGTCTTCGGAATAGGTTCACCAAATTCACTTAACTCAAAAGTAGCAAGTTTACCAATCAATGTATCTCTTGTCATATTTTTCAATGATCTGAGTATTTTAGCTACAATTTCTTCCTCTTCTAGGGTACAACCGACACATCTAATACCCATCACTAGTTCATTTACTCTCTACATGAAAGAGGAAATATTTTCATCTTCACCCATCTTCAAATTTTCATACTTGCCTTTCAAACTCTGTAGCTTAGCTATATTCACATGTACGTCTCATTCATACAAAGTTTCCAACTTCGTCCAAATCTCATGAGCTATCTTCAAACCTAATACATTTTTCATTTCTAAATTTGTTAGAGCACTTAACAAAGCTTCCATAGCCTTGACATTATTCTTAGCCTCTTTAATCTAATTAGTCATGGAAGGACCATTAAGAGGAATAACATATGCATTCTTTGTAATCTTCTAGTAGGGTTTACCAATACACCTCAAATGATACTCCATCCTAGCTTTCCACAATGAGTAGTTTGTTCCATCGAATCTAGGGCTGTCCTTCTTATATGATGCCATCTTGGATCACCTCAAGATTTTAAACTTCTTTAGAGGAACCTACTCTAATACCAATTGTTGGGAAAACAAGGAAAAACAACTGAGAGGAGGGGTGAATCAGTTGTCACAAAATATGAAACATTTTAATCTTTACTTAGCTTAACCTCAGAACAGATGAATGAACAGTAAACCATAAGCAACCAACACATTAGAAACATAGAGAACACCAAATTTTTTTATGTGGAAACCCTGTTAGGGGAAAAACCATGGTGGATGTTAGTCCATAGTATTATACCCTATTAAAAGTATAATGAATATAGTAAGAATAATAAACATGCATTTAGGCACACTGCCTAGAGCTCATTTCCCAAATACAATAGGGGATCACTACCAACCAATACAAAATAGGATTAAATCTGGAGGGTATGAACTAAGAAAATAGCTTCTACACAAGCCTAATTACAATTCCAGTTAAGCATAAAAAAACTCCTTCACTCTTCACTCCCACTCTTCTCTACAATCGAATGAATAGATCAATTATCACACACTTGCACTATCTTTAGCTTCTCTCACACCACACACACACTAAATTTACACAACCAATCACTCATATATATCTTCTTTATGGAATTACATCAACCTCTTAGTCGACCAGAAAAATAGAATACAATTACAATGTCGACCCAATTTAACAATTAAATTTTTGATGTGAATTAAACATTATTAGCCAATACAATGATGTGCCCCAAAAAAATATCCATGAGCATGCCAAACATTCAAATTTCAATCTCCAAGGATCTAGAACATGTTACCACCATCATGTCGGCTAGGAACATGAAAACCTGAACATGCACAAGAAAATATTTTGACCATGAGCACACCGATCAATGCAGACATACAACAATGATGGATAATGATATAGATGCATCCAAAAATATTAGGAACTAATAGAGAGGCATTCACAACAACTAGAATTACACAAACTTCAATCAGGAACATTGATAGAGACCACAAAAACACAATCAAAACACAATTGTTCATAACATGATCAAGTCTTCATGCAGACCTCTAAAACTTTTGATAGATGGACTAAATAATCAAAAAAATAAACCCTTTAGTCCAGAACAGCTGATCTTCAACATACAAAATAAAACACCTTCATGACCTTTATTGTTCCACTAGCAACTTGCAACTCTTCTTTTAACAATTTTCTCAATATCCTCGGCATATACAACCTTCAATACAATAATGCTAATAGTGTTAAGATCAATGACAACCACATATCAACAACATAGCCACAACATCCAATAGAGTGAAGGATAGGCAATGTAGAATTAAGGGGTATGTTAAAATTTTAATTTTCTTGCACTAAGAGACTCTCATAACTAGGACAAACATTGGAAGAATGATTAACATGCTTGTTAATGAGCTTTTTCTTGGCATACGTGGAAATGAGAGATACTAACATTATGTGCCCAAAAATGAAAAATAATATATTTGACTTATGCAATGCTTCAGAAATGTAAAGAATTTCCCTACAAATATGATTATTTTCAATACTAAAATAAAATTTGAATGATTTAAAATGGCTAAACTAAATGGATGATTAGACCTAATGCTTAAAACAAAAATTATTGAAAATTGACACACTAAAACAATGGTTTACTAGTGGATATGGGAAGTGTAGAAGACCACAAAAATGCTCAGAAAATTTTGTTTTAATGGGCCCTCAAGACTCATTCACCCTAGGGTGAATGGGTCCTTGTATAGGTTTTTTAAAAATAAAAAATGAAAATTTTGAGTTATTGTTTGTGTTCCCTATTTCGAGTTGCAAAGTGTGGTTTATGTAGCATATTTTTCTAGATTTTGGTGTCTAAATGCAAATGAAAATAGTGATAAATAGTGAACAAAGTGGCACACTTTTGGATGCAATTTTAACTAAATTTATTGATGTGAGTGACTAAATGCATAGTACCTTCATATTAGTACTATGCAAAATCAATGTAAAATACATATAATTTTTTTGAATTTTTAGATTTTAAAGAATGCAAAATGTAACTTTTAAAACCTTAAATGAGATGCAAAATAATGCAATTTTTACAACCCTAGATGAAATGCAAGGTAGTTCAATTCAATGCAAACTAATACAAATCCTAGATCTAGGGTTTTAATGGACTCCAATTTCATAATTTTAGATGTATAATGTTAGGTTCACCAAAATGAAACATAATAAAACTGGTTCACTAATATGAAATGATAAAAGGGGGTATGATGCACCTATCTTCCTTAGCTCATTAGGAGAAAGAGATCCCCTAGGGAAATAATGACTTTCAACCCTTAGGTAGATTAATCTTAATAGATATCTTGTTATTTTCCCTGTGATTGAGGATGGGGTAAGTCAACCTAAAATGTACTTTTGGGAGATGAATTAAAAATACCAAATGAATGCAATTATGCAATGTAAAACATTAATCATCAATTTAAACCTTAATCTAACAGAATTAGAATAATTCTGGAAGATTTGAGAAGGTTATAAATTTATGCACATATCACCAAAAGCCTTTGTTGAGTGTCCTCCTGGGATAGATTCACCTTAGGGTGAATCAGTCTTTATAGAGCCTTTCTACTCAAATTTCAAGGTCCTCTCAAGATGGATCTAAGTTTATTTTTTCCCCAAGTTTCACTATCAAAAATGTAAATAAATTTAGGATTTGAGTTTTTTGTAGCTTGACGAAAAATGTTGAAAACTTTCACAACTTTGCAAAATTGCACTTTTGATCAATATTCAATCCTTCTTCACCTATAGATCTATAAAAACAAAGGGAGGGAAAAGTTGTTTATTTTTGGTGAATGGGGGTTTACCTTGGTCAAATCCCATTTTGGTAATTAAACGCTGAAATGAAATGAAACATGAATAGCAGGAATGATGAATGAAAAATCTCTTGTTGCAACTCACCAAACCCTTGAATGGAAATTCTTGAAGGAATGAAATCTAATACATCTCTCCATGGTCTAGATCTTGCATGAAATGAATTGATTTGATATTGATCTTGATGCTTGAATCTTGACTTGAATGCTTGAAACCTGCATCATGATGTTAGCTCCAAAAACATGCATGAATGAAGATAACTTTGGCATGGTGCTTGAGATCTTGAATGCTACAAAAAATGACTAAGGAATATGCTCTTGAACACCTTTGACAATAATATTTTCTATAATTTGTAGTGTCAACAAATGTCGTCCATAACATTTTCACACTTCTTTGAGCCCTTTGTATAAAACTGAGCTTAATGATGCCTCAACTTAGTGTTATAGTAATGTGTTTAACACATGCACATTAGGTCTCAGGACCTTATAAACTAAATCAACCAAGTTGTACCTTATTTTAGGTGTTGTAAAGTGTTGTACCACACTTTCACACTTATCTATGGTTGTCATTATTAATTGGGATTCTTTATGACTTATTTGGCCTTATTTTACATCCACAAGCCTTCATTAATGCATCTTTCCAAGGATGATCCTAACATAAACCAACGTCCAATCATAATTCATGTATTTTTAGGTTGTTTGGACCAAATTAAGTGATCTAGGACTCCTACGAAACCTTGGGCATATGGGTCCCACCTAAGTTTCAAGGTCTTGATCTTGATTTCACATGAATCTTGTAATGCCCCGTCTTAATATCCTAAGAATGTTGCAATAGTGTATAATGGTGTAATAATTTTTTTAAAAGTTTAATTATTAAGTTAATTAGTTGCATACATTCATTAGGCTAAGAGACGTTACACTAGTTTGAGTTTTCCATAGTGACTTAAGTGTTTTGCATTGCACATATTAATTAACATAAAGATAAACATTGCATAACATTGAATTTCATTCAAGATAATATAAGGTACAAACATGTTTTTCCATACATTGCATTAGATAGATTATACAATCCTCATCCATCTGATGAGATAGTTCAAATAATAATTACAATTACATTTACATGGTTCACCTCACAACATTTGAGGGATGTTATTAAATACAAGAATTAACATTTTACAATAAGAAGTACGCATAGATTTCCATGTGTGAGCTCTCCATCCATGAAGCTCTCGATGCCACGATCACAAAACTGGGGACCCAATGGAGTAAGGTGCATGTTCCACCCAACCATGTGGTACCCGTAGGTCCACCCCTCATGCTAGGAGATAGTAATAAGGTTACCTAGACCTAATCTACTAACCCTATACACTAGTACATAACAAACTATTGGTTACATTACTTCCAGATTTTAGATAATTGATTGTACTACAAACACAAGGTTAACTATTACTTTAGGTGGAGTGTCATCACAACATTGCAAAGGTTACCCTAGTGTTTCTTCCTAGGTTTCGGCCCCCAATCCTTGGGTTACCCTAGTAACCTCTTACAAAACCCGACCCCTATTGCATACTATTGTGGAATCGAATGTCTCTTGAAGAAACAAGACATCAATTTTCCATTCCAGGCCTTCTCATCTTATACTCAAGACTGAAGTAGCCCAAAAGTCATAAGTGAGGCAAAATATCTTGTTAAGTGTTTTAATCTAACTACTGTGTTCTTAGTTGTCACTGATTTACTAACTCTTTGTAAGTTACCCTGACACCACTTTGTGTGTCAGCCCTTACAAAAAACCACTCCCCTAAACGTAACAAGGTGTCTAAGTTCTCTGACTAAGGTTTACATATGCATAAAATTCATCTCATAATAACGCCCACAACGGTAACAAACACCAAAGTTAACATGTGCACAACCTAGGTCATCCCAAGAAACATATTTAAACAATAATACACCCATACTTTACAATTCTATCTGGCAGACTTATACAATTATAACTTTCCCATTTTCCCAAAAGAACACAATAAAGCAAATCAAGAAAAGTAAATGTTTATGGTTTGGATATACTAAATCCATTCAAACAATCAGTAATACCAAGAAGTATATCTACTTGTTCATAATTTTATTTCTTATATATTAAAGTAAATTCCATCATTTTATACCAAATAAACTTTCTCAATTTTACTAATAAATGAACATATTAAATATTCTCTTTCATTCTTACTATAAAAAAAAAAATTAATTTAAAAACTTACATGCAATTTAAAATATTAAAACCATCTTCTAGTTTTATAAATCTCAAATCTCTCAAGTATATATAAAAATATGTTTATATATATATAATATTATTATAACAACATATTAAATTTATACCAAATATATACATATTTATATATATATATATATATATATATATATATATATAATACATATATATTGATATAAATATTAAAAACTTAAAAGTGAAATTCAAAATTTAATTCAAATACAAAAATCTTAATTTTCTTTAAATAAAATAACAAACTTTAATACATATGTGGGGACGTGGCTGGGTAAGCCGCGACCTCCCTATGGGGAGGACGCGACCCCCTGCCAGGGCTGCGCCCAACAGCCTCTGGCTACTGTGCGCAACCATGGTGGTTGCGCCCTCACAAAGGGGATATGGGGAGGGTTTCGGCCCTCCCCAACCCTGCATTATAATTTATTTTTTTAAAATTGTCGTACGGCGACTGCGTTTTTCAAACGCGATTTTTAATTTCTTTTTTTAGAAATTTCAACTTAAAATTTTGTTGTACAGATTTGGCATAAATAAATATATAAAATCTTAGCATAACAATTTAATTAAGATAAATAAATGCCTTTCACAATTCAATTTAACAGATATATATATATATATATATATATATATATATATATATATATATATATATATATATATATATATATATATATATATATATATATATATATATATATATATATATATATATATATTTATAGATAAACCCTTAGGGTTTTCTAGTAAATATCGAGGATTTTCTTTTAAAACAGAAAAATAACAACGGGAAATTTGGGAAATTAATAAATTTCTTCTGGGGTTTTTCAAAAGAACAAGAGTAAAATTTCCAATTCAAAACTAAATAATTTCTGGAGGATTCCATTTCCCTTTTTAAACGAATATTTCCTTTCACAGAAATTTAAAATACTTACAACAGAGAATTTTTTTTTAACAGAAGCTTTCTGAAGCCATCAAGAATTCATACAACAAAATATAATTTCTTTTCAGAAGCTTTTCTTTCCAAAACTAAAAAAATAAATTTTACAAGAGCATTACCTGATTTCCTTTGCTTTTTGGTAAAGAAATCCTTGTAGCCTCTATTTCCTGTAGCTACTAATTCCTTCCTGAGAACCAATTCCAAAACAAACAAAAGCCAAAGATCTTCCAATTCCAAAATCAACCAAAAGCCAGAGATCTTCCACAAATTTGCAATAGAGTATCAAAAAGCATATACCAAGAATTTTACAGAGCCAAAACCAATTTCTTGTGAATAAAAAAGACCTTTGTAATTTTTCCCGAGATCCAAAATATCCTCCGTAACAAATTTTCCCAACCAAAAAAAATTATTGCACTCACACACATGTCAAGAAGTGGTTACAAAAATATCTTCTCCACTTCTCAGCAATCTTGCCAATTCAAATTGCATGCTAATAATTATTTTATTTTAAATTTAAAAATCAATCTTCAATTGCATGCATTTTATTTTTATTTTAAATTTATAATTTATAATTTCCAAATTATAACCATTTATTTAATAACCAAAATACCTTTTTCACAAATAATTATTTAATATTCAAATAAACTATTTACACACACAATTTAAAAAAAACAATTTAATTTAATTAATTAATTTATTTAATTAAATAATTTAATCTTTTTAAGATCAAACCATTTAACCAAATAAGCTAATTAATTAATTAATTAACAAACACTAATTTCTTCAACATTTATAAATTAATTTAAATAACAGTAATTTAAAACACTATAAACTATCATTTAAAATTAACTTTTCTCTTTTCAACAAATTTATCTAAATAGAAAGTACAAGACAACCTAGACTCAGACTAAAACTGACAATGTACTAAGACTAGGATTATAGATTGGACTAGGGTAAACCAAACTACTATCTCCCGATCAACATATCCGTTGAGTCTTGACACGCTCAGACCTGAGTACCCAGGTGGAGTCAGTGTCATGTACCTACAATTCCTACAACCAAGCAATAGCATGCATATATATATATATATAAAGCATTAAACAAACACACCGTGCGGAGAAAATCACAGATATCATAGGGCACTCACAAGCGAGTGATGCGATTTGGTTCTCCACACCAATACACTTCACAACAGACTGATGAAATAAATAGTTGTTAGTCCACAATAAACATGTACATAGCAATAAACAACTAAAAGTAAACATCTACGCTATATCAAATCATGTCTGAAATCAATAATCACCATACAATGTATCATCATGTCACAGAATAATTCCACTATCACTCAAAACTAGAGATCAAAATATCTAAACAAGGTATCATAGTCTACAGTGTAAAAACATAACAATAGAAAACATAAGCATAAATGGAGGGGTACTACATCCTCCCCCCCTAGGATCAAGCTTGCTCCTGAAAGCCTGCGAATAGATAGGGATACAATTCCCTCATGCGTGTCGCATCCTCCCAGGTAGCTGAAGCCTCATGGCTAGGATCCCATTGGACCCTCACTTGATCAACATCTCAACCCCTAAGACTGAGCGTCTGGCATTGTAGAATGGCCATGGGCTCCAAAGCCAGCTGCCCGTTCTCTACCTGTAACGCATTCCAATCAAGTACATGAGATATGTCGGGATGATATGGTCTAAGAACTGATACATGAAAAACATCATGAATACGAGACAAACTGGGTGGTAAGGCGAGTCGATATACCACAGGACCAATTCTCTCTAAGATCTCAAATGGCCCAACAAAATGAGGCGCAAGCTTAGAGCCTTTTCCATAACAGATTGGATTCTTTCGTGGTCACACTCAAAGAAACACTCTATCACCAACAGAAAACTGTCAGTCTATCCTATGCGCATCGGCATATTTCTTTTGCCTATCCTGAGCTGCTATCAGATGTTCTCTAAAAAAGTCAACCTGTTGCTCCATGTCTCGAAGCATCTCAGGTCCTAGTAATACTCTATCCTCTAGTCGATCCCAACTAAGCGGAGTTCGACAAGGATGACCGTATAATGCGTGAAATGGTGGCATACCTATGGAACTCTGATATCCATTATTGTAAGAAAATTCTACTAAGTATAGATAATCCTCCCAACGAGACTGTTGGTCCATAACATACATCCTAAGCATATCCTCTAATATTTGGTTCACTCTTTTCAACTTTCCATTGGTTTGAGGATGATACGCTGAACTAAAGTTCAACTGTGTACCTAAAGCGTGCTGTAATGAAGTCCATAAGGCTGAATTAAATACAAGATCTCTATTCAATATAATCCTACGAGGAATCCCATGTAATCTAACGATATCCTCCATGAATATCCTAGCTATGGATGAAGCATTGTAAGATGATCGTACAGGTGAGAAATAAGCTACCTTAGTCAATCGGTCAATAGTTATCATAATGGAATCATGTCGACGTGATGACGTAGGTAACCCTACAATAAAATCAATGGATATAATATCCCATTTCCATTCAGGAATGACATGTGGCTGCAATAATCTGGCAGGATGTTGATGCTCAGCTTTGACTCACTAGCATTCAAGACATCTCGATACATAATCAGCAATATCATGTTTCATACCAGGCCAAAAATACAATTTCTGAAGATCGGCATGCATTTTCTTGACTCCTAGATGAGCTGAATACAGAGCTCGATGAGCTTCAGTCATGATTAATGTATGAAGACTCTCAACATGTGGTACATAAATATGACCTAAATGCTGTAATATACCATCCGATTCTAGGACATACCCTATAAATCGACCTTCTAAAGGTCTACCAGATTCAATCTCTGACCTCACTTCCTGATATAATCTATCAGTAGGAAGTGCTGCTACTATTTGACCTCTCAAATCTACTTCGAGAGTAGTAGCAGAGATCTCATGTTGACGTCGGCTAAGAGCATCAGCCACTACGTTCTCTTTGCCTTGAACATATTTTAGTTCAAAATCATACTCACACAAGAACTCCATCCACCGTCTCTGCCTAGCATTCAAGTTAGGTTGGGTAAAGATGTATTGCAAACTACAGTGATCAGTATGAAGTTCAAAATGATGACCTAATAGGAAATGCCTCCATCGAACTAATGCCTACACAACTGCAGCTAGTTCTAGATCATGGGTAGGATAGTTTAATTCATGATCCTTGAGTTTGCGAGACTCATAAGCAATCACACGCCCATCTTGCATCAATACAGCTCCCAAACCATCTAAGGATGCATCCATGCATACCACGAAATCCTTAGTAGGATCAAGAATAATGAGTATAGGCACATTAGTTAACTTTTCTTTAAGAGTCTGAAAATCCAACTAACATTGTTCTGTCCAAACAAACTTCTTCCCTTTCCTTTGAAGAGAAGTAATAGGATGACCGATCCTAGAAAATCCCTCTACAAAATGCCTATAGTAACCAGCTAGACCCATAAAACTACGAACTTCACCTACATTAGTAGGTGCGGGCCAGTCTACAATGGCTTGGATCTTTGAAGGATCCATAGCAATACCTTTTCTAGATATCACATGTCCAAGGTATTTTATTTCATGTTGAAAGAAGTCACACTTCTTCAGGTTTGCATACAATTGATTTTCCCTTAAACACTGCAATACCTGCCTCAAGTGTTCTTCATGTTCCTTCATGTTCCTTGAATAAACTAAAATATCATTGAGAAATACCAAGACAAAGCAATCAAGGTATGTACAAAAAACACCATTCATTAAACTCATGAATACTGATGGTGTGTTCGTTAACCCAAATGGTACTACTGTGAATTCGTAGTGCCCATATCGAGTTCAAAAAGTAGTTTTATGAATGTCTACTTCAGCTATACGCAATTGATGGTAACCAGATTTCAAATCGATTTTAGAGAACACATTAGCTCCCTTAATTTGATCAAAAATATCATCGATTCTAGGCAAAGGATATCGATTCTTAATCATAACCTTGTTCAATTGACGATAGTCAATGCACAGCCTAAGAGATCCATCCTTCTTCTTTATGAAGATGATAGGTGCTCCCTAAGGGGAAACACTTGGATGAATGAAACCCTTTTCTAATAGTTCCTCTAACTGAATACGAAGTTCCTCTAGCTCCTGAGTCGTCATTCTATAAGGAGCTCTAGATATAGGTTCAGCTCCAGGAACTAGATCAACTCTAAAGTCAATATCCCTCTTTGGTGGCATTCCAGGAATGTCATCGGGAAACACATATACGAATTCTCTAAGAATAGGATGGTCATCAAGAGTTACCTCTCGACTCTCACCTTCTACTTCCAAATCAGTAACTGTTGTTGCAAATAGTTGACATCCCTAACGAAGACATCTCTTTAATTGCATAGCAGATATCATCTGCAAAGAGATAGGTCTTTGAATACCCACGATTTCCACTTTCACACCTAAATCATTAATGCAACTAACTGTCTTAAGTCGACAGTCAATTACAACATGATAAGATACTAGCCAATCCATACCTAAGACTATATCCTACGATCCTAAGGGTGTAACATATAAATCTACTAAGGTAGTTAATGTACCAATTTTAAGTTCACAATTATGTACTAAGTTTTCTATTGCTACTTTCACTCCTGAGGCAAATTCAACTTGCCACTTACCACCTTGCTTTATCACCACAAGAGCACAATGATCAACGATGGTCGATGAAATAAAGGAGTCAGTGGCTCCAGAATCAAAAAGTATAGAAACACTAACACCATGTAACTTACCTAAAGTTTCAACCACCGTGTTCTGGTGATCGGCTTGGTAGTCATTAACCACAACATATACTGTATGTGCTCATCCTACATCTCCCACCGTAGGCTTTGAAACTATAGATCGAGGCCCATAACCAGTAGAACCTCTCATCGGACACTGCCTAGCTATGTGTCCTTGCTGCCCACATGAATAACAACCTGTACCTCTACTGAATCCTCTGCCACCCGAAGGTGCATTGGATTGTTGAAAACTACCCCTACTGACAGTAGACTGATCACTCTGCGTAGGCTAATCTTGCCTATTGTGCTTGTTGCGCCACCAGTTATGACCCTTTCCTATTTGAGGACTATTTTGTTGTTGTGGTTGAGGGTTATTGTTCTTTTGAGGTGTTCGTTGTTGTTGTTGCTACCCACCCTTTGTGGGTGTTTGTTGGTTCCTGGAAGAACCACCTGTCTATGCCTGTCCACCCTTTGGACTAAAACTTGCTACAGGAGCACTACCAATCTACACTCTTGTGTGCCCACCTAAAGCCATAATAAGGTTCTCCTCTACTATGCGAGCATTCTCTACCGCTACTTCCATAGTCTTTGGCTCAAAGACTTGGACGCCACCACTGATGTGGGCATTTAAACCCCTAATGAAGTGTTGTACTAGCATAGGCTCGTCATCACCAATACTAGCATACTGCTTGAGTTCATAGAACCTACATTCATATTGCTCTATAGAAAGAGCCAACTAGCGTAGATCATGGAACTCATCAGCCCTACGCTGCCTCCAGTGTTTTGATAGGAACCGAGCTCTAAACCTCTCGAGAAACATCTCCCAAGACATAGAACCAATATCCAAATGGAGCTTCTACTCCTCTAGGTGCCACCAAGTAGAGGCAAATCCTCTCAAGTGCATAATAGCACATCTGGAATGGGTATTGCTACCGTAAGGGTGCATGGCGAAGCATCTACCCAAATCTAGTAGCCAGGTCTTAGCCTCTAATCCACCTCCTGAACCATCAAATGTAGGAGGGCGTGCCCTCAGTAAATCCCTCATATGACCTACAGTGATAGCATCCTGATGTGTTGTGTCCTCTACTCTCCTAGGAGATCTATCTCTCTCTCTGACAATCTCCTGCCCATCTACCTATCTAGGTCCAAGACGAGCTAGGACCTCCTCAAATAATGGACGTATCTAAAAACCCTCTACTGTTGACTGTTCAGGATTATGTCCCTCATTTCTCTGACCCAACTGTTCTGCCTGCTCACTGTGATGAGGGCTAGGAGGGGGAGTGAGCTGAGGGATTTTCCCTTAGCCTATACCTTGACCTCTACCACGACCTCTTCCTCCTCACCTAGGCATGTTTCTACACATAACAATAACGAGTCTTAGATACTATTCAACCAAGGCTAACAGTTGTGACACTACATACTAGGTCAACCTAATGGGCTCATGATTACCCAGAGCATCTAGTGTTTGTAACCTTGGCTCTGATACCAATCTGTAATGCCCCGTCTTAATATCCTAAGAATGTTACAATAGTGTATAATGGTATAATAATTTTTTTTTAAAGTTTAAATATTAAGTTAATTAGTTGCATACATTCATTAGGCTAAGCGACGTTACACTACTTTGAGTTTTCCATAGTGACTTAAGTATTTCACATTGCACATATTAATTAACATAAAGATAAACATTGCATAACATTGAATTTCATTCAAGATAATACAAGGTACAAACATGTTTTTCCATACATTGCATTAGATAAATTATACAATCCTCATCCATTTGATGAGATAGTTCAAATAATAATCACAATTACATTTACATGGTTCACCTCACAACATTTGAGGGATGCTATCAAATACAAGAATTAAAATTTTATAATAAGAAGTACGTATAGATTTCCATGTGTGAGCTCCCCATCCATGAAGCTCTCGATGCCATGATCACAAAACTGGGGACCCAACGAAGTAAGGTGCATGTTCCACCCAACCATGTGGTACCCGTAGGTCCACCCCCATGCTAGGAGATAGTAATAATGTTACCTAGACCTAATCTACTAACCCTAGACACTAGTACATAACAAACTATTGGTTACATTGCTTCCAGATTTTAGATAATTGATTGTACTACAAACACAAGGTTAACTGTTACTTTAGGTGGATTGTCATCACAACATTGCAAAGGTTACCCTGGTGTTTCTTCCTAGGTTTCGGCCCCCAATCCTTGGGTTACCCTAGTAACTTCTTACGAAACCCGACCCCTATTGCATACTATTGTGGAATCAAATGTCTCTTGAAGAAACAAGACATCGATTTTCCATTCCAGACCTTCTCATCTTATACTCAAGACTGAAGTAGCCCAAAAGTCATAAGTGATGCAAAATATCTTGTTAAGTGTTTCAATCTAACTACTGTGTTCTTAGTTGTCACTGATTTACTAACTCTTTGTAAGTTACCCTGACACCACTTTGTGTGTCGGCCCTTACATAAAGCCACTCCCCTAAACGTAACAAGGTGTCTAAGTTCTCTTACTAAGGTTTACATATGCACAAAATTCATCTCATAATAATGCCCACAACAATAAAAAACACCAAAGTTAACATGTGCACAACCCAGGTCATCCCAAGAAACATATTTAAACAATAATACACCCATACTTTACAATTCTATCTGGAAGACTTATACAATTATAACTTTCCCATTTGCCCAAAATAACACAATAAAGAAAATCAAGAAAAGTAAATGTCTATGGTTCAGATATACTAAATCCATTCAAACAATCAGTAATACCAAGAAGTATATCTACTTGTTCATAATTTTATTTCTCATATATTAAAGTAAATTCCATCATTTTATACCAAATAAACTTTCTCAATTTTACTAATAAATAAACATATTAAATATTCTCTTTCATTCTCACTATAAAAAGAAATATTTAATTTAAAAACTTACATGCAATTTAAAATATTAAAACTATCTTCTAGTTTTATAAATCTCAAATCTCTCAAGTATATATAAAAATATGTTTATATATATATAATATTATTATAAAAACATATTAAATTTATACCAAATATATACATATTTATTTATACATATATATTTATATAAATATTAAAAACTTAAAAGTGAAATTCAAAATTTAATTCTAATACAAAAAGCTTAATTTTCTTTAAATAAAATAACAAACTTTAATACATATGTGGGGACGCAGCTGGGTAAGCTGCGGCCTCCCTATGGGGAGGATGCACCCCCCTACCAAGGTTGCGCCCAGCAGCCTCTGGCTGCTGTGCACAACCATGGCGGCTACACCCTCACAAAGGGGATATGGGGAGGGTTTCGGCCCTACCCAACCCTACATTATAATTTATTTATTTTTAAAATCGTTGTACGGTGACTACGTTTTTCAAACGTGATTTTTAATATTTTTTTTTTTAGAAATTTCAACTTAAAATTTTGCCATACGGATTTGGCATAAATAAATATATAAAATCTTTGCATAACAATTTAATTAAGATAAATAAATGCCTTTCACAATTCAATTTAATAGGATATATATATATGTATATAAACCCTTAGGGTTTTCTAGTAAATATCAGAGGATTTTATTTTAAAACAGAAAAATAACAACGGGAAATTTGGGAAATTAATAAATTTCTTCTGTGGTTTTTCAAAAGAACAAGAGTAAAATTTCCAATTCAAAACTAAATAATTTTTGGAGGATTCCATTTCCCTTTTTAAACAGATATTTCCTTTCACAAAAATTTAAAATACTTACAACAGAGAATTTTTTTTGAACAGAAGCTTTCTGAAGCCATCAAGAATTCATACAACAAAATATAATTTCTTTTCAGAAGCTTTCCTTTCCAAAATTAATAAAATAAAGTTTACAAGAGGATTACCTGATTTCCTTTGCTTGCTGGTAAAGAAATCCTTGTAGCCTCTATTGCCTGTAGCTACTAATTCCTTCCGAGAACCAATTCCAAAACAAACAAAAGCCAAAGATCTTCCAATTCCAAAATCAACCAAAAGCCAAAGATCTTCCACAAATTTGCTACAGAGTATCAAAAAGCATATACCAAGAATTTTATAGAGCCAAAACCAATTTCCCGTGAATGAAAAAGACAACCTCTATAATTTTTCCCGAGATCCAAAATATCCTCCGTAACAAATTTTCCCAACCAAAAACAATTATTGCACTCACACACATGTCAAGAAGTGGTTACAAAAATATCTTCTCCACTTCTCGACAATCTTGCCAATTCAAATTGCATGCTAATAATTATTTTATTTTAAATTTAAAAATCAATTTTCAATTGCATGCATTTTATTTTTATTTTAAATTTTAAATTTTAAATTTCCAAATTATAACCATTTATTTAATAACCAAAATACCTTTTTCACAAATACTTATTTAATTTTCAAATAAACTATTTACACACACAATTTAAAAAAGACAATTTAATTTAATTAATTTATTTATTTAATTAAATAATTAAATCTTTTTAAGATCAAACCATTTAACCAAATAAGCTAATTAATTAATTAAATAACAAACACTAATTTCTTCAACATTTATAAATTAATTTAAATAATAGTAATTTAAAACACTATAAACTATCATTTAAAATTAACTTTTATCTTTTCAACAAATTTATCTAAACAGAAAGTACAAGACAACCTAGACTCAAACTAAAACTGACAATGTACTAAGACCAGGATTATAGATTGGACTAGGGTAAACACAACTACTATCTCCGAATCAACATATCCATTGAGTCTTGACATGCTCAGACTTCAGTACCCAGGTGGAATCGATGTCATGTACCTGCAATTCTTGCAACCAAGCAATAACATGCATATATATATATATATAAAGCATTAAACAGACACACCGTGCGGAGAAAATCATGGATATCACAGGGCACTCACAAGCGAGTGATGCGATTCTGTTCTCCACACCAATACATGTAACAACAGACTGACGAAATAAATAGTTGTTAGTCCACCATAAACATTTACATAGCAATAAACAACTAAAAGTAAACATCTACGCTATATCAAATCATGTCTGAAATCAATAATCACCATACAATGTATCATCATGTCACAGAATAAATCCACTATTGCTCAAAACCAGCGATCAAAATATCTAAACAAGGTATCATAGTCTATAGTGTAAAAACATAACAACAGAAAACATAAGCATAAACGGAGGGGTACTACAAATCTAAGCATTTTTAAAAATGTATCCCATAGTTAGGCCTAATGGGACTCATACGCCACTTCTGGAATATGAGTCCCATGTGGCCCATAATTGAATTTAATTCAAATTCTTTGCATCATTTTATCCTCTTAGATTTTATGTTAGCTTCAGTTACAACATTTCATTTTTTTCATTCATCATTCCTTTATCTAATTTGATTTCATTACAAGGTTTGATTACCCAAATAGGGTTTGACCAAGGCAAACCCTTTTCCACTAACAAAATAATATTTTCCATCTCTTTAGTGTGTGATTTGTAGATTTAGGTTGAAGAACTTATAAAGAGAAAGATTAGAAAGAAGTTGAAGTTGAAAAGTCATTCAATTTGTCACCTTACTTACAAGATCATTGGAAAACATTTACAAAGTAGAAACTTCACATTTAGATCTATAAACCAAGTCAAGAAGGAAAAGTATGGATTGAAGAGTAGATTCAGGTCCTAATTTTCTAGAAAAGAAAAACTAGAATGATACACCACTTCTAGCATATGAGTCCCAGTACAGTGAAATTTATAGCTTTGAGGAGTTCCAGACATATCTCTGCTAGATTTTTGTTCCTTCCTAGAAACTCTAATCTAGCACTAAATCACCCAGACTAGCATATGATTCTTAGAAGGAATTAATTTTAGTGTTTTTAACATTTGAAGTCTTCATCCAGGCCTTTATAGATTTCTAGGTGCACACCTCTGATCTCCCAACTTTCTATTCTGATTTACATGCAATTTTAGGTCATTTAGTGAAGTTTTGCATTGCATTAGGTTTTAGCATTAGGTCTTGCATTTTATTAGTCTTTAGTTTCTAATCATACCCTAGGACACCCTATTGCAAGATCTCTTTCTCCTACTTCATCATTGGATTGGCATATCTAGGGTTACCTTGAATGATAGTGTAGAAGATTGTTGTTTTATGTCCTAAACCATAAGGAACACCAATTTTCCACCTTTTATTTTGGTGAACTAGCATTTAGAACATCTTAATTCTAGTTTGGAGTGCATCATCATCCCAGATCTATTTTGCATTAACATTGCATTAGGATTTTCATTAGTTAATTGGTATTCTAGGGTTTCCAAATCTTGCATTGGTTCAAGTGCATATAGCTTCCATTTTTGCATCTTACATCATTGAAAATAATCTAAAATCTGCATTTTCAATTATCCTAAACATCATAAAAACCAAAACTCATAGTAATCATTTAAAATTTTCTAAAATTAAAGCAAAAACCCTAGATTGGGACTTGTACGCCCCTCTAGGAAATTTAGTCCCAGTTCATATTTTAAACTACATTTTCTGGCATTCAAAAGTTTGTTTCTATGTTTCCGTTTGTTTTCATTAGTTTCCTATTTTAGTTTGATGAGTTTTTGCTTCATTCATTTCATTGTATCTAGCTTAATTTAATCAACATAACATTTATCTTGTGTTAATTGCATCTTACATGAGCTTTTCTACTTGGTGTCTTATCACTAATACTATAATGAGATGAAGTTTGAGACTCGTGTCATCTCATGATACTAAAATCATCATGGATCTTGCGTTATCCAGTTCTTTCACTCCTAGTGTTAACATTATTTCACTAGGTATGGACCAAACCTTGATAACTCTTTGACTTCAAGTAGTGTGACACATGTTGAAGAAATGGTTGGTAGTATTCCACAAAAAAACATAATCTAAATTCATGAAGACCTAGAAAACCTACAAAATCAAATAAGCACTGAAATTTTTTTAACCACTACTATCCCTACTATAGATAACATTCATCACATGCTTGAAAGTGAAGACAGTGTTGACCTTGTGCATAACATAGTTCAAATTTTTGGAAAACATCTTACATCAACCACTAGTTTTCCCTTACCTCTGAACATTGTTACAAGTCAAGGAAGAATTAAAATTCCTCCTCCCACAAAAATTACCTCTATTCCTAGCTATACCAACCCACAAGTAACAACAAAAATGCAACCTACTAGTAATGTGATCCCTTCCTTGGGTATTTTTGCTAGCATTCCTAGTATCTTTGTGGCTTTACAAGTCATATCTCCTACCACTTTACCGCCTATAAGAATTTCATTCTCTTGTCCCTCAAAAACATACACCCCTCCACCTTGTTCACCTCCATCTCAAAATGCAAACAATGATCATTTCATAAATTAACTTTTGCAAATAGTTTCATCCCTTCAAAAGAAAGTTTCCACCATCAAAATTGAAATGACCAAAAAACATATTATGTCAAAAGAAATCCCTTATCCTTGTCGATATTAAGAACACCAATGCCACAAGGTAAAGAAGTGCCTAGATTTGAGAAATATGGGGGAAAGGAGATCCTTCTAACCATGTTTCCACTCATACCACCTTATGTAATGAATTTATTCTTGAGGATAAGCTCTTGGCTAAGCCTTTCCCTTGATATTTGAAGGATACCACCTTAGAATGGTTTTCCTTGTTATCAAATAACTCAATTCATTCATTCAATAAACTTGTTGAGGCATTTATAAACCATTTTTAAGTGCATATGACCCCTAAGATGACATTCAAAAATTTGATGAGATGTAAGCAGAAAGATGAGGAAGAGATTATCAACTTTATTTCATGCTACTAATCACTTTATTTCCATCTGGATGTAAATATTCCTGACCCTCACCTTCAAAAGATGCTCATTGAGAATCTACAAAGTAAGATACAAGATAAGCTTACCATAATGAAGTTACCCTCTTTCATGCACTTGTGTACTAATGCAGATAGGGTGGAGGTAACTCACAACAACATGAAATGATGACTTTAAACTGAGAATACCCCTCTCACAATGGAGTTCCAATCTATTAGACATCAACTCACACTGAAGGATTACAACCCTTCAATCTAGGAGATGAAGAATAAAACCTAAAAAAGACCCATATAGGGGTTCTTAAACATCACACAATGGAAAATGACTAGATTTCAAAAAACTATCCAAGATAGATCATTTAAATTCATCATTTTCACCATTTGCACTTGGCTTGTTCTTGTAGTAGTCTGGACCCAGTTTTAGGGACGTTTCTCAAAAAAATCCCAAAACACCTACCAAAAAAATTGTGGACTAAGATACCCTTTTACCTAATACATAACATATATCAGAACTAGGGGTGACTCCTTTGGATCAATATTGATTTTAAATAGACTCACCTTGAGAAAGGCTACTCAAGTGGCCCTATTTTACAAAGGACCTCACCTTTAAAATTGTCACAAACTCTCAGAACATCAAAATAGTCTTATAAGTACCTCCAAAACTTAGGAATCTCTAGCCATTAGGTCCCTACACACTCACCAAGACCCCTTTCTCTCAAACCCTCACTTTTCACAACTTAGACTAGGGATTATTGATTTACTCATGCCTTGACCACTCACAGACTTGAAACCATTTCAATCCCTCTTAATTTTACCTACACATGCTCAAAACATAATTACATCATGCTACCCTCACATTTGACACACACTTCCTTTCAACATCCACTTATTTTCACTCTTTTCCCACCCTTTTCCAACTAGGGTTTCAACCTCTCTTTCACATTTGACTACTTCCAAACTCTTAGATCTACCAAAAACCTCTAAATACACCTACCAACACTATCTTCAAGGGATTATACCTAGATTTCATTCCCTATACACTGTTCAATCACTCTAGCCTTGATTCCAAGGCCTAAAACTCGGGTTTACAACAAGAAAATGTTGTCAATTCTCATTAAACACTCTTCCACCAAAAAAAGACTCACACCTATGCCTAAACTAATCTACATAGGCCCATTCCTCTGAGTTACAACCTATATAGAAAGAGGAATGGTCCTTTCAACACATATTGAACTTCAAACCCTACTATCCCTATTTCAGACCAGTCAAGAACAATTTCCCTTCAAGTGGCTTAATTCACAATAAGAACACTAAAGAAGAAATCAAAAACATAGCTAAAACTATCCTCTAATATATTTAAGGAATTTCAAGATATAACCCTACTGTAAAGACCCATACACAGGCATAAATTGAGAAGAAATATAGAAAATAATAGAAAACTAAGTTCTTTTATTGATTTTCCTTCTCCAAAAGTGATTCAACAACCTACTCGAGCCTTCAAGAGGCTTTAAATACATTTTACAATCTAAAACCAACTTCCCAATGCCTAAAACTGACCACCAACTACCAATCCCCTTTACATAGCTTAATTTTACACTATTTTGAGAATTTGTTAACAAGAAGTACATCATTGTGCAATTTTTCATCTTTGAACCAACCTAACTCTAAGACCCTCCTAATTACATCAAAAGTGGTCTTATTGGACCTTATTTAACACAAAATGATTCATTCTACCACTAACTCCTAGACCAACCTTCAAATAGTACATTTTTGTAATTTCATTGTTTTGGGTGCTCCTACACCATTCACCCTACCTTAAGAATTCTTCCAAGTACCTTGGAAGCCTTTATGCTCTTAACCTACAACAAAACTTGTGTCTTCAACCTCTGATGCTCCTACTTGTCCTTGTAAATGCTGCATTTTGACCTTGGGTTTAGTTTTGTCCTTGCTCATCAATCTTTTTCTTGTATTATCTCCTTGAACCTGTATCTTCATGCTCAAACCTTTACTTACACACCTCAACTAGCTACTCTCAACATGCTCAACATGTTTATGCAATACCACACTATGTTCTTCACCTTTCATCTTAACCTTTGGTTTTTCTTTCATTAACAAAATCTTCAACACTAGGAAGTAACATAGGACTCCCTTCATCCTCAGCCTTCTAACTCCTCTCTTCATAATCTTTCTCAGGTTCTCTATGTTTAGCACCATCCTCACAATAGCATACATCTGCCACACAACCAAATCTGACAACCAAGGATAATCCACTGTCCAATCCATATCATTTTCTTTCTTCTCCATCACAATTAGAGACTTCTGAAACTCTTTTTCTCTAACCTTCCCTTGGCCAACCACTATTAACTTTTCCACTCTAGTATCTTTCAGTACTGATACCTCACTCATCCATTTTTGTTCAACTTCTTCACCATTCAAGGTGACTACAACTTCTTCACAGCTTACACACTCTTTCACAAACTCATCTTTTGTCACTAGCCATTCTCTTTGGCTCCGTAATTTTTCTTCTATCTTGACATGTTCTTCACTCTTGACCTTTTCCAACTCTACACTTTTAGGTTTTTCACTCTTCTTCACTTGCATCATACTTGTCTCAATTTCCTTTATACCTTTTTCCTCATAACTCACTCTATTTAAAATCTTTTCATTCCTATCACTTGCATCTTCCCTCAAGGGACACATCACTTTCCCAATGATGATCTTCTCATCATCTTCAAGCCCCCCATGGCTCTCCACAATCCTCTCACCTTCCTTGACTATACCCACTCTCTCTTCCTTCATATTCTTAGTCTTCAAGATCTCTTTTTCATTAGATCTTACATCCTCTTTGTCAACACACACCTACTGCAACTCATCTCCTCTATCACCATTCTCTTGTTGCCTCCCATTACTCTGTTTGTTTAGTGGAAATTACACTTTCTTATCATTGAACTCACTAGGCCTTCCTTGCATCTCCATTGACAACTCTCCTCTTTGAGGGATCTTTTTCCCAAGTGTTCTTTTTTCAAAAATATATGTACCTGATATGTTCTTTGTTGTCTTGACCTCCTTTCTTGCAATTGTAGAAGCTCTAACCTACCTTTTTCTTCATCACATTCTCCATCCTCATCTCATGCCTTTAAGGTCTTTTCACCTTTGCCCTCCACTTTCTTTGTTTTCCTCAATGCTTCTTCATGGTGCTTTACTCTATCCATGGCATCTATGCCATGCCCCTCTATCTCTTCCTTGTCACCTTGTTCCTTTTTCTCTAAAAACTCTCTTTTTCCACACATGCCTATCCTCCTTTGTGTCCCTTCATCCTACAAACAACTCAAGGTATATACCTTTTCCCATCCTTTTCAATTTTCTACAAATTAAGTCTTCCATCATATATAGCAAACCTATCATATTGCCAAGCTCTACCTAGTATCATGTGACAATATCTTATAGGCATAATATCACATAGTACGACATCTTTATGAGGACCAGTATGGAAATCTACAAATGCTTGCTCACTAACCACAATATGTTGACTGTCATTTACCCAATATGCCTTGTAAGGTGATTCATGGATTATCCTTGTCAAATGTAACTTTTCAACCATTTCATCTAAAACGAAATTATCCAAGAAACCTGAATCAATCATTACTTTACATACCTTACCTCTGCATTTTCATTTTTTCTAGAATATGGATTGTCTTTGCTTCATTTTTGCATTCTTTGCTTGGATTTCTTCAACATCCTTTGTTGATTGCATAATGGCTTCTTCCAGTCTTCAAATTTCAGCATGCAATAGATCTACTTACTAACTCTCGATACCACTTTGATGTAGATAGGGTGGAGGTAACTCATAACAACATGAAGTGATCACTTTCAACCAAGAATACCCCTCTCACAATGGAGCTCAAATCTATTAGACATCAACTCACCCTCAAGGTTTACAACCCTTCAATCTTGGAAATGAACACAAAAGATACACAAGATCCATATAGGGGTTCTTAAACATCACACAATGAAAACTGACTAGCCTTCAAACAACTTTCAAAGATAGATCATTTAAAATCCTCATTTTCACCATTTGCACTTAGCTTGTTCTTGTAATAGTCATGACCCGGTTTTAGGGACTTTTCTTAAAAACTTCCCAAAACACCTATCAAAAAAAGTGTGGATTAAGATACCCTTTTCCCTGTTACATAACATATATTAGAACTAGGGGTGACTCCTTTGCATCAATATTGATTTTCAATAGGCTCACCTTGAGAAAAGCTACTCAATTAGCCCTATTTTACAAAGGACCTCACCTTTAAACTTGTCAAAAACTCTTAGAACATCAAAATAGTCTTATAAGTACCTCTAAAACTTAGGAATCTCCAACCATTAGGTCCCTACACACTCACCAAGACCCCTTTCTCTCAAACCCTCACTTTTCACAACTTAGACTAGGGCTTATTGATTTACTCATGCTCTGACCACTCATAGACCTGAAACCACTTCAATCCCTCTTCATTTTACCTAAAAATGCTCAAAACATGATTACATCATGCTACCCTCATGCTTGACACACACTTCCTTTGGAAATCCACTTATTTTCACTCTTTTCCCACCCTTTTCCATCTAGGGTTTCAACCTCTCTTTCACATTTGAATACTTCCAACCTCTTAGATCTACTAGAAATCTCTAAATACACCTTCCAACACTATCTTCAAGGTATTCTACCCAACTTTCATTCCCTATTCACTTTTCACTCGCTCTAGCCTTTATTCCAAGGACTAAAACCCAGGTTTACAACAGGGCAACGTTGTCATTCCTCATTAAACAATCTTCCACCACAAAAATAATCACACCTATGCCTACACTAATCTACATAGGCCCATTCCTCTTAGTTACAACCTATACAAAAGGAGGAATGGACCTTTCAACACATATTGAACTTCAAACCCTACTGCCCCTATTTTAGACCAGTCAACAACAATTTCCCTTCAAGTGGCTTAATTCATAATAAGAACACTCAAGAAGCAATAAAAAATAGATCTAACACTATCCGCTAATGGATTTAAGGCATTTCAAGATATAACCCTATTGTACGGACCCGTACATAGGAAGAAATTGCAAAGTAATACAAAAAACTGAGTTCTTTTATTGATTTTGTTTCTCCAAAAGTGATTCAACAACCTACTTGAGCCTCTAAGAGGATTTAAATACATTTTCCAATCTAAAACCAGCTTTCCATCACCTAAAACTAACCACCAACTACCAACCCCTTTACATAGCTTAATTTTGCACTATTTTCAGAATTTGTTAACAAGTACATCATTGTGCAATTTTTCATCTTTGAACCAACCTAACTCTAAGACCCTCCTAATTACATCAAAAGTATTCTTTTTGGACCTTATTTAACACAAAATTATTTATTCTACCACTAACTCCTAGACTAACCTTCAAATAGTACATTTTTGCAATTTCATGGTTTTGGGTGGTCCTTCATCATGTACTATTCTTTGTGATTATCAAAATTCAGTTAGTAGCCATGAAAGAAAACCAACCTCTAGCCATCATAAGAAATCTGAATCTATAAAAAAAACAATTCTCAACCTTTTAAAGAATAGAATAAAGGCTTCCTCCAATTCAATCCCCCTCAACAAACAAATCAACATGTTGATACCCAAGTAGTTGTTATAAAAGTGACGATACCCTTTAACTATGGGGATCCGAAAAGGAAATTCACTCCCTTACCCAATACCCTCCATAACATAATGTCACAACTTTTAGAATTAAAATGATTACCTTGCCTCCAATTAAAACTCATGATCCTAATAAACCTTTTCCTTTGAACTTTAGATCAAATTCCTATTGTCATTATCACCGAAAAAATGGACATGACATGGAACATTGTAAGCATACTAAACATCTTGTGCAAGAACTCATTAATTCTGACCAACTTTCAATTGGAAGTGTTAATGATAAAGGAAATAATTTTGTTATCCCTCCCAACCAGAAACTACAAATATTTACACACCCTCTACCTGATCATAACATCTCATTTGTCAAAGCTAGCAAAATTCAAAAGAATGATGTGATGAGTGTTGATACGGATGATGAAAATAATGATATTATTCAAAAAGATCCAAGGGTAGCTGCAAAATGATGGGTAGCCAATTTGTGGCCAATTTTTTTTTTTAAAATAGAAAGATCATAACATGAGCATGTTATAATGTGAGTGTGTTATAACATACTCATATTATGGATTGGTGTGATGAGCTTGAGGCTCGGTCACAATGAGCCCATAACACGAGCATGGAATAATGCGAGTGTGCTATATCGTGCTCGCATTATGAGCTATTAAAAGAAGAAAAAAAAAGAAATCAAAATCATTCTCATTTGTGACTGTTTTTTTTTTCTTCCTATGGCCAAAACCCCTCATTTTTTGCACTCACATTCTTGGAGGAGCCATTTTGCAAGTTTCTTCTTTAAACTATTGTTGTTTCATCACTAGGATGCCGCCACGTCGACGAGGAGGTGTGAGAGATAAGGATTGTTTTTTTTTGTTTTGAATTTGTTAGTTTTAGGTTTTTTTATATTTATTTTTTTAATTTGTAGGAGATGTTAATCAACCTACAAACCCTCATCAAAATCCTCAACAAGCACAACAACAAAAAGAGGAAAAAATCCCTCAACAAGCACAACAAGAACAACAACACAATCCTCAAGTTAATCAATCACAACAACAATCTCCACCAATCCATCAACATCCTCCTGGAACTCATCAAAACTTAATGAGTGAAATTGAGAACAATAAAAAAAAAATTGAGGATTTAATTAGGAGGTTGAACAATCCAAATGATTTAACCGTGGAAAGAATGACCCTGGCAACTTCACTCAAAGAAATGCTAAAACATGTAGATTCAATCAACAAACAATTAACTAGTTGGCAATATAGGAGATAGGTGGCTAGGGCTTATTACTAGGATAAATTATCATATAAAGGGTATGTGTAGGATCATGATGGGCCAAAAAGTGGTAATATGATGGGTATTTGTAGGGTATGTGGCTGATGACATTTTTCTTACCCAAAATTGATGAAACCAAAAGGGTTTTTACATGATAATCTCAACTTTCCACCAATATAAATTATGCTCTACTTTGAATTTAATAAATAATTATTATTCATTTTCTATTTGAATTACGACTAAAGTCCTGATTGATAGGCTGATTGAAAAACATCTATAGATTTCAAAAGGTATCACATTTTCTGAATTCAAAACATGCATTGCATTCTATGCTTCATGTACTATAGGATTAAAAAAATGAATTTTATGAAGTTTTAACCAAGTTAAGGTGGTCAGACATATGAGTTTTTATACTTTACAAAAGTTGTAATAAAAAAATCATAATTAATTATTTATTTGGAAAAAAATTACAAAAATATATGCATCACATTGGGACATGAGTCTCTTCTTATATCTAAATTCTTATAAAAAAATATTATCATTTTATCGTGGTTAGGGTGGTTAGACAAACACCTACTTCTTATTTTTTCCCTAAAATTTAAGTACTACTACATTGAAATTTCTAGTTTTCACCAAATAGATTTTTAGAAACTACATTCAATTTGCTACAGATTCTATTCTTACATATTTTTGAAATAATATAGATAACTTATTCAAATTTTTACGTCAAGTTTCCTAACTCTGATTTTTCTGAATTTTTTGCCACTTAAGGGCCTATTTTTTCCATGATGATCTTGCACATACCCTAAATATGTAAAAGATTTAAAAATTTAAAAAAATTATTTGTGCTCATTATTCATTGACCCACACACAAATGAAAATCTTACCCTCAATGCGAAGAGGTTTCCTATTCATTGGGTGCACTACCAATAGATTAGGAACTTTTTTTGGGATAGGTGGTACATGGTTTTTGATTACCCACCATGCAACAATTGTGAAGTTCTATAGTATTTCCTTACGAAACTATATTGTGAGTTCATCTTGAACAAAATCCCAAATTATTTTGATATGAGGGACTTCCAGGGGAGAGGTGGGGGGGTTGACTCAAGATAGACCCAGTGCACAATAGGATCCTTCGCGGAAAGGGAGATGACCTCTTGCTAGGTTGCCTCATGAGCACACCATTATCCCTTTTGTCACAAAGGAGAGTGCCAATGTAGAGACTTTTTAGGTCATCATCTCTTTGACCTAGAGTTTCAACTAGCATGCCAACCCTATTCTACAACACCATCCAGGGGAGTCTTTGAGTTGTGGGCTTTGATCCCATCTATGTCAATATTGTGGGGAAACTTGTTCATATGACCCCACTGACACTTAGGAGGCTGCTATGCAGGATCCATCTATATCTATGGAGATGGCGAGGGTAGCTGACATTTTGCATGAGGCCTATGGCATTGATACCCAGGTAAAAGTTAGCATGTTCATTGTATTTATTAAACTCACAAACAATGTGGTTATCAAATAGTTCATTTCCTCAGTGCTATGGCTAAAAGCTTAAAAAAGGTGATTTCCAACAAACTATGGATGCTTGGAAAAATCAAAGCATAATAGTATGCAATAGCATAGACAAGGCAATGAGTAGTTTGAAAAGGTTCCTCAAAGAAATGTGGTCTCATGGTGATGGAATGCCATTCCATCACCATGAAACCACATTTCTTCAAGGAATTTCTTCAAACAACTCATCACCTTTTCTATGATACCACATTTTTCATACATGTGCACAAAAGAATTTTATCAAAATACTCACTTCCTTGTTGTTGTGGCTAAAATCCTAAAATATGTTTTCTCCAACAAACTATAGATGCTTAGAAAAATTTCTATCAAAGCATAATGGTAAGCAATATCATAGTCAAGGCAATGAGTAGTATGAAAAAATGCCTTGAAGAAATGTGGTCTCATGGTGATGGATAGGGAAAATAGTAAGCATGATAGTTAGAAATATATAGTTTAATAAGTACTCAAAATTTGGTTCATTATCTCATACATTATAAGTCGTGACCTAGATTTCTGTTGTAGTTTTTGTGATTGAATATTTTTTTGTTTTCTTTTTAGATGTTGCAAGTGGAAACGCCTTCGAATTCTCATAGGGAGATGGAGATTGGTGTTTCATCTACTATAGAATCCTCAAGGGATGTGACAGGGGAGGTATGAGGAAAACTACTAAATTTCAATTTACATTCATTGTTATAGATGTTAGTTAGTGAAAAATCAAACCATTATTGATTTGTAGTTTAATTTCTATTTGGATGGTTTATGCAGGGATTCAACATGCCTCAACATGGGAATTTGAATATTTCCCTCGTGGAGAGTGATCATCAGATGACAGTAAGTGATTATTTTGTTAAATATATCATTTTTTTAATGTAATTTCTATATATTTATGAATTTGCTTCTTATTGTAAAAAATAATACTTGACCAAGAACTAAACCCTAGGAGGAGCCCCAGGAGCACTCCTCAACCACAACATAAATGAGTGATAGACGTATCACCATCCGATCGACAAGCAAAGGGAAAGAGTTTATTTTGAGAGCATGGAGAGCAATGAATTTTGATTCTAGGGCCCTTTGTTGTATGCTTATATGGCATTTTTGTACATATTTTTTACTGGATATATTTGACATTCCATGCCTATATGGCATTCTCATAAGCCTATATGGCTATTTTGTAACTATACTTGATACTTATATCAACATATATTGATGTATTCCTACATGGATATTTGGTTAATACAATTTTTTTTTGTCGATGGTGCTAATATTTGCATTATAAATCCATGGTTCAATAGATATGAGCTATGTGTATTCAAGTGTATACTTTTCAACTTACGTGTATACTTTGTGACTTACATACATATTCCAATGTATACTTTGTGACTTATGTGTTTTCATGCATATACCTTATATTCATGCATATACTTTGTATTAATTTGTCTATACTATGTATTTGTGTGTATACTTCAAGGCTTATGTGTTTTTGAGTACTTATGCTTCCCTTATTCACATGTACATGCTTGAATTATTCATATGTATACTTATTAATTGGTTAGCCATACCATTGATCATTGTTGTCCTTCATGGTTTTTCTTGAATATTAATTGATTGATGTTAAAAAAAATTGATGTAAGCAAGGTGGTGATGACTCAACTAAACTCACAATAATCAGATCCAAATAAAGAAACATGCCCTTGAACAAAAAAGACTCAACTTTCCATGAACACACAACTAGAGGCTTGTAGCCCTCAAAAACCAACTTTTAACAATATATTTTAGAGAAGGCCATTTAGATACCTTCTTAACACCCTCTGAGACTCACAACATAACCCAACACAACATACCAATAGTTACCATGAGGTTTCTTTAGAGAAAATTTGAGACCCAATAAACTACCCCTATTTTAGGCTACTTAATTAGCCCTATTTTCCAAAGGAAGTACTTCCTAAACACCAAGTTTTTACCAAATCTCCATAGAAAATCACTAATTGTTTTTCAAAACTCCAAATTGCAACATCTATTCTCAAGTACAAGACTTGTAGGATGTTGATTCTTGAAACCCTCACTCCACATGCAAAATACCAAGCGTTTATTGAAACTCCTATATTCTAAGCTTTTAAAACATAATGAATGCATCCAATAGATTCAAATAGGTCTATACAGATGTACAAATCCTTCACAAGATCAATTGTATAAGAAATTCACCAAAAACCTCTCAAAAAACCTCATTTTCACCTGATGTCTTTACCTTTATACCTACAAACAAATTCTTATCAACAATACCTTGGACTATCTTTCCTTTTACCTCATTCTCATGCTTGTGTCAACCCTCAACTTTTTGTCCACTTTGTACTTGCATCATTGTCATCAAACTTACTATCCTGTTAGAGTTTTGTACCACTGTACCATTAGATATACAACCTATTGTACTTGCAGATCTTACTACTTGTCCTTTCACCATGCTTCCAATTAATGGACACAACATTGTACCAACTAAAACATTATCACTCCAATTTACTATCAACAAACCTGAATCAACCTTCTCACTTTCTATCCCAACATTTCCAAGCTTTGAACTAACTACAACACCTATCTTTTTGTCTTCTTTTACAACTTTTACAAGTCATTTCCTCCCACACATTATCACCTTATCCTTACCTTTGCCATCTTCCACCAAAGGATTCAAAACAAATTTACATCCATCCTTCTCTATAGTGTATGTGTTTTCTCTCCCATCATACAATGCACACCTATCATACTGCCAAGGCCTACCTAGGAGTTAGTGGCAACAATCCATTGGAAAAATATCACACACCACCTTATCTTTATAACCTCCAATTTTAAGTTCTACAATAGCCTGTTCATTGACCAAAAGAGACTACCTATCACTCAACCAAGACACCTTATAAGGTAACTCATGAGAAATTTTTTGCAAATTCAATTTGTTAACCATCTCACTTCAACCATATTTTCAGTAGAACCTGAATCAATAAAATTTTTGCATACCTTATTATTTCACTTACATGTGGTCTTGAAAAGACTCTTCCTTTTCAATGGCTCCATCTTCTTTGTTTCCTTCAATATAGTCTTCCTCATCATCAACATTTCACCTATTTCAGAAGTAGCATGTAAACTTGTTGAATGGTTACTCTCACACTTTTCTTCTTGTACTATTTTTTCTCTCCTTTCAGTACTCTTTTCACCTCCACTAGATGAACTACCAAAATTTTAATGACCCTTCCAAGAAGAATGACAATATTTATTACAATTATAACATCTCCCTACAAAAACATTTGAATTCTTTCCCCCACTGAATCTACCTCTAGAACCCCTAAAACCACCTCTTGCATCAACACCTTTCTCCTTACCTTGCTTCTTCTTGTTCCTCAAATGGCTTCCTTGATGTAGGGATTGATCCTCTCCCTCTTGTACTAGTACCTCTACCTCTAACAGATTTCTCTTTCCTTCTTTTGATCTTTTCCTCCACCCCGATTACCAATTGAAAACACTCTTCAACAATCTTTGGGTTAGAAAAAACCAATTCATCTTGTATATTCAATCTAAGGCCACCTAGATATCTAGCCACTTTTTCAACTTCATCTTCATCCATTCTTTACCTTATACTCAATTTATAGAATTCATCATTATAGGCCTTAACATCTAGATCCTTTTGCTTCAAACCTTGTAATTTATTATCCAATTGAACTTCATAATCTTTTGGAAGAAACTTACTTTCCAGTTTTTGTACCATCTTGTCCCGAGAAACTATTCTTGACTTTCCTTGTTTTCTCCTTTCTATTTTCTCAAAGTACCATCATAGAAGAGCTTGACCCTTGAGTTTAGTCTTTTCCACCTTCACCTTCTGCTCAATTGAAATGTCTTCACTTTCAAAATGGTTTTCCATAGTTACAATCCAATCAAGCAAATCTTCTTCATTTAAATTTCCACCATACATAGGAAGATCAACTTTTACCTTCATTGAATCATGTTTTATTTCCTTGAACAGCTTTGCCATCCTCTAATCTTTAGGGTCTAACTCCTAATCAACATCTTCATACTCTTCATCTTCCTCCTTTGTTTCACTCTCTTCATTCTCATCTCTTCTCTTTTTTGTATCCAAGGCAGCAAGCCTTTCCAACATAGTATTGTGTGACTCCAGAAGCTAAGCATTCTTATCCTTCAATTCCTGCAACTCTCTAGCAACACCAACACCCTTCAGAGGCATCTTCACAAACTTGTCTATTTTCCTTCCAATCACCTTTCTTCAAACCTGCAAAATTCAACCATAAGAGACCTTGTCCCTGAGCTCTGATACCACTTTATGTAAGCAAGGTGGTGATGACTCAACCAAACTCATAATAATTAGATCCTAATAAAGAAACCTGCCCTTGAACACAAAGCAATCAACTTTTCCTAAACACACAACTAGAGGCTTGCAGCCCTCAAAAACTAACTTTTCACAGCATCTTTTAGAGAAGGAAATTTAGATACCTTCTTAATAGCCTCTGAGACTCACAACATAAGTCGACATGACATACCAATAGTTACCATGAGGTTTCTTCAGAACAAATTTGAGATCCAATAAACTACCCCTATTTTAGGCTACTCAATTAGCACTATTTTCCAAAGGAAGTAATTCCTAAACACCATGTTATTACCAAATCTCCATATAAAGTAACAAATTGTTTGTCAAAACTCCAAATTCAAAAATCTACTCTCAAGTCCAAGACTTCTACGACATTGATCCTTGAAACCCTCACTCCACATGCAAAATACCTAGGGTTTATTGAAACTCCTATATTCTAGGCTTTTAAAACACAACCAATGCATCCAAAAGATTCAAATAGGTTTGTACAGACACAAAAATCCTTTACAAGATCAATCCCATCAATAATTCACCAAAACCCTCTCACAAAACCTTATTTTCACATGGAAAATACCCTATCCAACCATAGGGCATCATCCCAAATTGAACAACTAGACTCCTCTACCTATCAAAGCATGAAAACACTTAAATTAAATTTTGTTGGACCCATTCGACAAGATACAGTAGTTACAGAAAGTGGAATGGGTCAGTTTGACATTTTAGAAGGCAATCAAACCTAAACACAAAGATTATAGGGCTGCTTCAGAAAATCAAAGAAATCTCACACAAGTCTAAATATTAGACTCTCAAACTTAAAGCATTTAAAAGCTATTTCATGCCCCTACATAATACAATGAGATTCAAATCATTTGAATCCTGTACAGGTCTATACAATATGGGAAAAGTTCGATAAACACAAGAAAATTGTAGAGAAAGCATTGTATTGTGATTGGAATTCTTCAATACAAAAACCAACAAACCAATATTGGAGACTTTTGAGGCTCTTTATACATATTCCCTCAAAATTCTAACTAGAAAATTTGTATAACTTATTTTCAAATTCTATGACCTTTCACATTCCCTAAAAGTTGCATTTTTGAAAAAAATTTCTCGACACCATTTTTACATCTTTTGCAACTTTTTACCTATTTGATACTGAAGACTCAAAACCCCCCCAAATACACAATAAATGGTCTTAATAGACTTTATTTAGTGTAAAAATACCATATCTAATGACTAATGACCTTAACACCTCTACTTGATATATTGATCTCCTGATGTAGCCTTTATTTGCTTGGGTGCTCATGCACGAAAATTTATTAGTCAATGCTAAACAACTTCAATATTTCTAGGAATAGTAGTAGAGTTACAAATTCCAAAATTGCATAAATTGAAAAGAATAGATTAACTATAAATAAATTCATTGATTATTAACTTTATAATTGATTAAGAATGAGTATAAAATATATCAAGAGATGAGCCTTCTAGAATGAATTGTTATGTTCTTGATTCATCACCATATAAACAAGTTGAAAGATTTATATGTAAAATTTTTGCAATATTATTTCTTATATAGGAAATGGACTCGGGAAGCAAGTTATAATATATAATACAAATAAGAAATAGACTCAATGGTGGAAACTTTATTTATCACAAAAAATAATAAATGTACATGAGAGTATCACTTGTTTCTCTTATGCTCCAATTTTCAAGCATAGAAAATTATTTCAAATGAAAGTGACAAAATGTTTCACAACCAAAGTTGTTAATTGAAGAAAAATAAAATGTTTTGAAGTTCCACCATTGTATGCATTTACAATTGTTTGTATATTTTTGTAAGGGAAAGTAGGATAATTGAAAAACATCTTGCGTTTGCTAGAATTGAGGATGATCATATGCTTTTTATGTGGAAAACTTGGACTTCTCAACCATTGTGTGTATGTTTCTCTTTTCAATTGTTTTGCATGCCATCATAAGGGATCAACCAGGTTGAATGTAGCTCAGATTGATTTCACATGTTTGGGTGTGAAAGAGGAACATGCCTAGCATAAACATAGCTATCGAGATGTGTTGGAGCAATTTTTTTGGTAACATGAATTGCAAAATGAAAGTTGCACCACTTTTCAACTTTACACTGCTTGCATTTGACACTTTTTCCATCAAGTGAAAATTGTACACCACGGGAAAATGACTCTAAGATAACCAAAAAAAAGAGAGGTTATTGTAGAGGGACCCAATTTGATCCTATATGCTCAGACTGAGAGTTTGTAAGAGTCATGGTTTCTGAGTAAGAGCATGTCAAAGATTGCTTCCCTTTTGCACTTTGGACCCTTAAGGGATCGAGCCGGTTGAACATAGCTTAGAGAAATTTCACATGTTTGGGTGTGAAAGAAGAACATTCCTAGTGTAAAAATACCCATCTAGATGCATTGGAACAATCCATTTGGTCACACAAGTTGTAGAATGAAAGTTTCACCACTTTGCAACTTTCAACTACTTGCATTTGACAACTTTTTCCCCAAGTAAAAATTTTACACCATGGAAAAATTCCTCCAAGATAGAAAAAATAGAGAGAGGTTATTTTAGAGGGGCACAATGCAATCCCATAGGATTAGATGAGAAGTTTCTAAATGTCATGATATCCAAGTAACATGTTGAAGTTTTCAGCCATTTTGCACTTTGGACTCTTGAGGGATCTTTCTAGTTGAACATAGCTCGGAGTGATTCTGCATGTTTAGGTGCAAAATAGGACCATGGATAGTGTAAAGATACCTATTCAGATGCATTGGAATAGTATGTTTGGTCACATGAGTTGTAGAATGAAAGTTACACCACTTTGCAACTTTCAACTACTTGCATTTGACAACTTTTTTCCCAAGTGAAAATTTGCAACCATGGGAAAATGCCTCCAAGATAGCAAAAATTGTGAGGTTATTGTAGAGGGGACCAACATGATCCAATAGGTTTAGAAAAAAAAAATTCTAAGCATCATAGTATCCAAGTAACAACATGTTGAATTTTGCAACCATTTTGCACTTTAGACTCTTAAGGGATCAATCTGGTCGAATGTAGCTTAGAGCGATTCCACATGTTTGGGTGTGAAAGAGGACTATTCCTAGCATAATAATACATATTCATATGTGTTGGAATAGTCTATTTTGGTCACACAAGTTGCAAAACAAAAGTTGCACCACTTTGCAACTTTCAACTACTTGTATTTCACATCTTTCTCCCCAAGTGAAAATTCGCCAACACAGGAAAATTCCTATGAGATAGTGAAAAATGAGAGAGGTTATTGTAGAGGGTCCCAACATGATGCCATATTCTTAGACAATAATTTTCTAAGTATCATGGTATCCGAGCAACAACATGTTGAAGTTTGTAAGCATTTTTCACTTTGGACTCTTAAGGGATCAATCTGGTTGAACGTAGCTCAGAGCAATTCTATATGTTTGGGTGCAAAAGAGGACCACTCATAGCATAAAAATTCATATTCATACATTTTGGAATAGTCTATTTGGTCACATGAGTTGCAAAAGGAAAGTTGCACCACTTTGGAACTTTGCATTGCTTGCATTTGACACTCTTTCCATGAAGTGAAAACTGGACACCACGGGAAAACCACTCTAAGATAACAAAAAATAAGAGAGGTTATTGTAGAGGGGCTCAATGTGATCCTATAGACTTAGATGGAGATTTCATAAGAACAACGGTTTCTAAGTAATAGACCATCAAAGATTGCTGCCCTTTTGCACTTTGGACCCTTAAAGGATCGAGTTAATTGAACGTAGCTCAGAGCGATTCCACATGTTTAGGTACAAAAGAGGATGATGCATAGTGTAAATGTACCCATTCAGATGCATTGGAATAGTTCATTTGGTCACATGAGTTATAGAATGAAAGTTGCACCACTTTTCAACTTTACACTTGGTGCATTTGACACTTTTTCTGTCAAGTGAAAACTAGACACCACGGGAAAAAAACTTCGAGATAACAAAAATCAAGAGAGGTTATTGTAGAGGGGCCCAATACAATCCCATAGGATCAAATGAAGAGTTCTTAAGAGTCACAATTTTTGAGTAATAGCTCGCCAAAGATTGCTGCCCTTTTACAATTTGGACTCTTAAGGGATCGATCTGGTTGAACATAGCTTAGAGTGATTCCACATGTTTGGGTGTGAAAGAGGACCATTCCTAGTGGAAACATACCCATTCGGATGTGTTGGAATAGTTTTTTTGGTCACACAAGTTGCATAAAGAAAGTTGCACCACTTTGCAAGTTTACATTGCTTGCAATTGAAATTTTTTCCATCAAGTCAAAATTGGACACCACAGAAAAATGACTCTAAGATAAAAAAAAAAAAAAGAGAGAGGTTATTGTAGAGGTTCCCTATGTGATCTTGATCCCTTAGATAGAATTCCTATAGCTAACACGGTATCTGGGTAATAGGTTTTCAAAGATTGTTGCCATTTTTTAATTTGGTCTATTAAGGGATTACATTACTTGAATTACAAATGATTGAGGGCAGCAATAAATTTCAATATTTGATTAAATATCATTACAAGTGTGTATTTCAATAGAATGCATGCTATATTGATATTGATATATAATTATTAGGTTGATTTGTTTTAATAAATGAAGTTTTTATAATAAGTTAGAATATATGCTAGTTATATTGATGCATACTAGGATATCAAAACATTATAACTCACTCAAATCCTGATGAGATCAAATGAGACAAGATGAAAATGAAAGGAAGTTCACTCTTCTATCAATTTCAATGCACAAATGAGCACTTCTAGGCCGTGCAAAGATTTACAAGTTGTTGTAGCAACAAAATTCAATGTAGGAAAATGCAAAAAATAGTGAATCTTTGTTATTCAATCCTCCAAATGTTAAATTTTTACAATTTTACCAAATTGACTCAAAATGACTCCTTCTAACCAAAGCCAACCCAAAAAACTGCAACATGGTCTTAAATACATTATTTCAAAACAAAAACATGACCTTAAACATAAAGACACTACATACTAAATCCCTTTTACAAAATGAAGGCCCAGGTGCCCTACACCATAGGCACAATGCCTTAGGTACTCTATTCTCACAGATCTTTTACAATGTCACTCATAAATTTAAGATTGTCTTATAATGTCTACATCATAGGTGCTCATGATGAGGTCAACTTCAAATGAGTAACTTGAGATTCCTTCGCTAAGCATCACACACTCTTTTATAATGGCTTCAAATCAGAATTGAGATTTGTCAAGATCATCAAAATAAGGATGTTGCATTGTTTTTTTGGTTGAGATTCTCTTTGATGACTCATAAATTATCATTTTTTGCAAGGAGAGATCAATCAATTTTTAGTAGTTTACTTACAAATACGTAAATTAAAAGAAGAAAAAGAAAGAGTATCCAAAATGGAAATGAAATGAAAATATATGGAAGGCACTTATAGACAATAAATCCACAGCATTTGGTTCCATATAGGGAACAAAAAGGCATAAATATTTATACTTCCATTGAGGATAGGCATGCTAGTCTCTCGACTTAGTCACTCCTAGTCATACATCTTCACTGGGAGTTCCAAGATACCTATTACACACAACACCTCTCATGAATATAATAACTTGAAATTTGAGATGCTCTTATAATGTCTACATCATAGGTGCTCATGATAAGGTTAAATTCAAATGAATAACTTTAAATTCCCTCACCAAGCTTCACACATAGTCTTATAATGGCCTAAAATCATAATTTAGATTTGTGAAGATCATCAAAATAAGGATGTTGCATTACTTTTTTGGCTGAGATTATTTTGGATGGCTCATAAATCTACATTTTTTGCAAGGGGAGACCAATAAATTTTTAGTAGGTTACTTAAAAATAGGAAAAGTAAAAGATGATGATAGCATTGGAATCAAAAAAATTAATGTCCATACAAGTATAAATTAATAAGAACCAATGTGCATACTTACAAATTAATCTAATGAACCATCCGGGTCTACTCTACTCTTTATTGTGTCAAGTATTGCCTCATGGTCAAACTCACAAACCATCCACACGGTCTTGTTCAAAGGTTTACCCCATATTTATTCAAACAAACATTGGATACCATGACAAGGTTGAAGTAATGAAGAATCTTTTGATGCCTGTCAAAGTCCTAAAACAACCAATGTTTAACACTCTTATGTGGGTACCCTCTAAGCCACGTTCTAGTAACAAAAATTGAGCCTATACGGTATTTGATGTTTTCTCCATCTATAACTAGGGCCTCCAATTTACTTTTTTCCTCAACAAAATGACACAAGTAATAGTCCATTCCCTCTTCATTGTCTTCATCTACAATAACTGCATAAACATGCCCTACATTGATATGTGCAACAAATCTCTTGAAATTAGTCAACATTATGAATACACTACAGAGTAAGATAACAATAGGAATTTCAAAAACTAAGCAAGTAGATATATTACTTGGTTGAAGTAGATCTGATATGTGGTCAAATTCAACTGATGATTCCATCTATGTTAGTTTCAATTCCATCGAAGGGTGATACATTTGAATTGGGCTAAGATAACTTGTTAACCATTTGTCAACCCACTCCCTTGACTCACAATCATTCTAGGCTTGCATTGTACATGAAGAACAAAAGAATTCCATTTTTCATGTATTGATACTCCATGAACATGCATCTGATCTAAGGAAAGAGTGTAGCTCACTCGATCCTATTAGTGTACAACAATCCTCTTATGGTGCAATGTTAGTATCATCCATCAACCAAAAACATATACAAACTGAAGACGTACCTTCATTACCTGGACCCATCAAAGCATTACACCACTCAAAAATTGATTTTGCGTTTGTTAAATTTGCACTGTCTTTATACTTTAACTCTTCTCATGCTAATTCTCTTTTCACACATGCTCTTGCACCTTCATGTTCCCCCTTTCCATGCCAAACCTCACAAAAGTTCCACATATTTTGAACACCTATAATGACATGCATCTTGCTCAACTAGTAGAACATGCATGAGTTCTTGAACTATGCTAAACAATTATCTAACAGTATTATATGTCGACTGTATGCTATGCCCCTCTGAACCAAACCACTGTAGAACATCTAGAAGCAACCTTGCATGAACTCTATAGAATATGTGTGATCATAAATAATATAAAAATGATACTCCCTCAATACCTTCCTTTGGTCCTCTGTACTATTAGCTGCATGAATGAATGCTATGTGCGCAAATATTGAAACCTGTGTGGAGTTGTAATATTGTGACTACACCTCATGTTGTGGTTGTAGAGTGTAGTTCTCTAAAAATTCAACCACTGATACTATGCTATCAACTGGAATGGTGTCCTTGCATAGCTTGAATTGTGTGTCCAGCCATCAGGCTCTATGGGTATTGCTTGCATACTTAGATACTATATTGTCATGAAACATGGATATAAACTGATACACTGGAATATTTTGAATAAAAAAATCACACCTTTTTTCCTTGAGACCAATCTTTTGTAACGTATTCCACTATTTTATACTTCTCAAAGTCTACTAGTTTTTGTCCCACCTCATATGTGCCTTCCTTATGTTGACATACCAGCATACACTACAAACCACCACAATGCTCACATGAACCATCCAAGCATGTTGTCCTATAGAATATTTGGACATCCTCTATTTCACATAATTTTTTTGATAAGAACTCTCTTGAAGATGTTGGTGGGGCTTCTATGCCACAATCCTACAAAACATCGTTAGTATGCAAATTTAAACATATAGAATGATAAACATCATAACGGTTAGAGAATTCAATATGTAGTCTACAACAAAAACTATTGTATGTGTGATTTATCTTGACATAAAAAGGCTTAAGCATTTCAAAATGTATTTGATAAATACTAATTTGAGGATAATCTTGTTGAAATTTACAAAAAAATGGGTTTGAGTCGTATCCAAAAAATGCTTTGGATGTGGCTCACGGTTTCGACTATTGATTCTCCTTCTTACCACATCCATTTGATTCAAAGATTGCCTTGTGTTATTCTTCCAATACTCTTCAATTAGTGTTCTCAATGCTTCAACAATTTTTTTATCTTTTTATGGTAGTCTCCTTGAGAATTCCCATAATTCATTTGAATCAGTGCCCTCAATTCTTTGCCCCTTTGAACGGCTCTTGATGAAGTTTTTCTACTAATTCTCATTCATTCACTTGTCTTTCTAATGAGACAAGCTCTCTTTGTCTAACTACATACCAAAGTTGATATAATGACATGTTAGGTCACATTACTATCCTTTGAGTGTGAGGTCTTACCTAAACTCTCATAAGCATTAGATATATTCTTCAAAATAGTATTTTCACTTGATGCATTTGATGTTCTCAACACAAGAGTCTTCATGATGTCTCTATACTTTATACCCTACATCATTTCAACAAATAGTTGACATCTTGCAGTCTCATTTAGCCTTTCAAAGAACATATTCTAGGTGTTATCAGCATATCTTCTACAAGTGCATGTTTGAATCTTAGCTTCCATGTGATGCAAAATATCCTTATCAATATTAATCAAATAATTTGGCTTTCTATGAAAAATTCTTGGTGGTGTTCTCCTAGGTACATACATCTCAAAATTAGTAATTTCATCAATATTTAATTGAGGTGGGATAGATTGCGTACCTTTGATCGAGGGTGGAGTAGAAGACATAGCTAGAGGTTCATGTGGGGATGATGGCATACCTTCTTCATCAAATCCTAGTGATGATGTACTCTCAACTTGAGATGTGGTGGATGGTGTCCAACCATATTCATTTGTGATAGATGGTGTCCCTCCATATTCACTTGTTGTATATAGTGTCCCTCCATATTCACTTGTTCTCAATGGTGTCCTTTCGTATTCACTTGTGGTAGATGGTGTGTCTCCAACTACGGTATCTAACTTTGTCTTGCCACAATGCTTTCACATTCGTGCCATTTGTGCTACCAATTCCTATTCTCTTTTTGATGTTTGAGGTTCCTCTTCAGTTGGCTTAGTTTTGTCAATTGTATCCAATTTCTTCTTTTCATGATATGTTGCCACTTATTCTCTCTCCTTTTCTTTTTTGGTTTCATACTCTTTGTCTATTAGTTTATTCCTTGTTCATTTCTTTAGAATGGTAGATAATTTTACCTGTAGCATGGTTATGAGATAAATATTAGTTCCCAAAAAATGTATCCATTCAAATAAATGAAATATATTTCATTCAAGGCTTCATAAAAAATACTTACAATCATCCTATATAAGAGTATTTCTAGTATAGACAAAGGTCACATGAATTTTTTTGATGGAATTCCTTTAATAAATGTGGTAATGTGGCATGTGATGATTGCAAGATAGGCTCAAAAGAGAAGCATGGAAAAGGCATGTGAATTCTACGAGGCATACGTTGTCCCTACCTTCTCAACCCTACCGTATTGGTGAGCTAGCAAGCTCACTAGCTTGCCAATGCTCCACTAGCTTTCCAATGTGGTAGAGTTGAGAAGGTAAGGGTAGCGTATGCCCCATAGAAATGGGGTCTCATAGTGATATACATAACTATGAGACCCCATTTATATGGCATATACACTACCCCTACCTTCTCAATCCTACTGCATTTGCAGGCTAGTTGCAAGATAGGTTCAAAATGGAAGTATGGACAAGGCATGTGATTTCTATGAGGCACACATTGCCCCTACCTTCTCAACCCTACCATATTAGTGAGCTAGTAAGCTCACTAGCTTTCCAATGCAGTAGGGTTGAGAAGGTAGGGGTAGCATATGCCCCATAGAAATGGGGTCTCATGGTGATATACATAACTATGAGACCCCATTTCTATGGGGCATACACTACCCCTACCTTCTCAACCCTACTGCATTGGTAGGATAGTGAGCGATCTCACTAGCTCACCAATGCAGTAGGGTTGAGAAGGTAGGAACAGACTATACCTCATAGAAATGGGGTAGCTTATGCCTCATAGAAATGGGGTATCATAGTGATGTACCATGAGACCCCATTTCTATGAGGCATACACTACCCCTACCTTCTCAACCTTACTACATTGGCAAGCTAGTGGAGCATTGGAAAGCTAGGTCACTCACTGGCCTACCAATGCGGTAGGGTTTATAAGGTAGGGCAGTGTATGCCTCATAGAAATGGAGTATCATAGTGATATAATGTGGTAGGGTTTTGAAGGTAGGAGCATAATATTCCTCATAGAAATGGAGTCTCACGGTGATTTATATCACTATAAGACCCCATTTCTATAAGGCATACACTGCCCCTACCTTCTCAACCCTACCACATTGGCAAGCTAGCTCACTCACTAGCCTACCAATGCGGTAGGGTTGAGAAGGTAGGGGAAGTGTATGCCTCATAGAAATGGGCTCTCATAGTGACCATGAGACCCCATTTCTATGAGGCATACACTACCCCTACCTTCTCAACCCTATTGCATTGGGGTCTCACTCACTAGCCTACCAATGCAGTATGGGTTAGGGGGTAGGAGCAACATATTCCTCTTAGAAATGGGGTCTCATAGTCACTCTCATGGTGACCATGAGACCCAATTTCTCTGAGGAATACACTACCCCTACCTTCTCAACCCTACCACATTAGTAGGCTAGTGACCTCACTCACTAGCTTTCCAATGCGGTAGGGTTGAGAAGGTAGGGGCAGCATATGCCTCCTATAAATGAGGTCTTGCATGGATATACTCATCACCATGAGACTCCATTTATATGAGGCATACACTTCCCCTACCTTCTCAACCCTACCACATTGGAAATCTAGTGGAGCATTGGGAAGCTAGCTCACTCACTAGCTTACCAATGTGGTAGGGTTGACAAGGTAGGGGCAGCATATGCCTCATTGAAATGGGGTCTCGTGGTGATGTATATCACTATGAGATCCCATTTCTATGAGGTAGGGGAAGTTTATTCCTCATAGGAATGAGGTCTCATGGTGATATATATCACTGTGAGACTGCATTTCTATGAGGCATACACTGCCCCTACCTTGTCAACCCTACCACATTAGCAAGCTAGTGAGTGAGCTCACTATTTTTCCAAGCTCACTAGCTTTTCAATGCTACCTCATTTAGCATACATTTATATGAAAACATTATTGTCAAACAATTCAAATGCTTTTTCCATGCTTCCATTTTGAGCCATGATTGCTATATAGGCTGCACCTTTCCCCATGTTGCCAACTTAGCCTTGAATAAAGAGTCTTGAAACAATGGAGAGAAGGGTTAGAATCCCTTGTAGGTAGACTAATCAAGGAAACATTTAAAATATATCACAATATAAGTGATGAGGTAGATTTGGTGATGAGGTAAATTTAGAAATAGAGATTAAAAGCAAAATAGTTTGAAAGATCTATCAATGTGGGAGGAGTATATTTCAATTTTTTAGAGACATGTATGGAAAATTTGGTAGCATAGACAAGGCAATCAACTGCTTGGTATAAATGTTTGAGAAAATACCTTAATGAAATCTTTGGAGAGTGGTATTCACATCCATAATAAAGGATTGAGAAATGATGTTTTATTTTACTTCCTTAAAATTATGTCATATATATATATATATGCGTGTACAAAATGTGGAAGCATACACAAGGTATGTCAATTGGTAAATAACAAAATGCCTCAAAGAGATGTAGTTTAAAATTGTAATTGGCAAGTGCATAGAATTGTGTAATTTAAAATGTGCATTGACAACCTAAGGTTATAATGACAAACAAACAATGATAAACATGGAATATGCAAAATAAAAAAATTAAAGAAATCCATAATAGAATGAAAGAAAATTTGTAAAGACTTCACATACCTAAAAAAATATAGTTTCAAATGGAGGAGTTCTACCCTATTATGTAGCCTTTGCTTCTTCTTTCTTCAAACTCCTCAACAATTTGAATTTTTCAAAAGCTTGTTCCCCTCCAAACTTCAATTGTATATCACTTTTGAATGGAATTCAGAATTGAATTAATATTATATTCCTTTCAACATGAGAACTCTTCTATTTCATGCAAAGGTGGTGGAAAGATCATGAAAATGGTGGTGGAATGTGAAAAACATACATGCACACTTCACAATAGCATCAAAAAAGCTACTTTTTGTCAGAGCACACACAAAACTAGGAGAATATGAAAAATGTGGTCCTTGAGATCATGGGTATATTGACTTTTTTACCATTTTTAGAGCAAGCCAAAAAAATCTTGTATTATAACATGCTCACGTTATAACGCGAGCATGTTATTTATTGCTAAAAATGAGCATATCTCTACTTCTTCAAAATATGCTCGCGTTATGAGAATGTTGGTTTTTTTATAGATTTATTTTCTCTCTTTGTGTACACCCTCTACCCTAATTCTATCTCTCTCCCCTCTATCCTCTACCCTTAACCCTTATACCCTCTATCTCTCTCCCACTCCCTCCATCTCTCTCTCTCAAGTCTCTCCCTCCTACCCACTCTCCCTCTCTAAACTCTCTCTCTCTCACTCACTCACTCATATCTCTCTCCCCTCTACCCTCTACCCTTAACCCTTACCCCCTCTCCCTCTCTTGAGTCTCTCTCACTCACACACTCCTTTTATCCCTCTCAAGTTAGGTTGCCAATTTCACTAAATTGGAAAGCTAGTGGGTGAAATTGGCTACCTAACTTGGCCTATTTGAAAAAATGGGTCCATGAAATGGGGTCTCTTGATGAAGTCATTGAGATATCCCATTTCTTGGACCCATTTTCTCAAACAAGTCATGTTAGGTTTCCAATTTCACCCTCAACCCTATACCTCAACCCTCAACCCTTAAACCCTCAGCCCTCAACTCTTCAACCCTTAAACCCTCAAACCATCTACCCTCTACCCTCTACCCTATACAATAAACCCCCAACCCTCAATTCTCAACCCTTAATCCTTAATCCCTCAACCCTCAACCCCTATACCCTCTACCCTATAAATTGGACCCTTAACCCTAAACTTTCAACCATGTACCCTCAAACCATAACCCTAAACCCTAAACCCATTTCCCTCAACCATAAACCATCAACCCTAAACCATTACACCCTAAACCCTTAAACCCTCTACCCTCTACCCTCAACCCAATACCATAAACCATAAAAGCTATGGGTCCTCAACCCTATAACCTCAATTCTCTCTCTCTCTCTCACTCTCTCACCCTATACATAGGACTCTCAACCCAAATCCTTCAACCATATGTACCCTCAACCCTACTCCCTCAACCCTATAGGTAGTCAACCCTATACCCTCAATTCTCAACCCTCTACCCTATACATTGGATCCTCAACCCTCACATATCTCTATCCCTCCATCATCTTCTCTTCTTCTCTATATTTTAGTTCTCCTTCAACCCCTCTATCCATCCATACCTCCCTCTCTACCCTAATCCCTCAACCTTAAACTCTCAACCCTTAAGCCATTAAACACTCAACCCTAAACCCTAAACTCTATACCCTCTACCTTCTACCCTAAAACATCAGCCCTAAACCATTAAACCCTAAACCTTTCAACCCTCTACCCTCTACCCTCTCTACCCATTACACTAAACCATCAACCCTATAGGTCCTCAACCCTATACCCTCAATTCTCTCTCTCTCTCTCACTCACTCACTCCTATCTCTCTCCCCTCTACCATTAACCCTCTAACCTCTACCCTTAACACTTAAATCCTCTACCCTTAACACTCAAATCCTCTACCCTCTACCCTTAAACCCTTAAACCTTCTACCCTCTATGTAAACCCTAAACCCTAAACCCTCTACCCTCTACCGTAAACCCTCAATCCTAAACCCTTAAACCCTCTACCCTCTACCTAATCATTCAACCATATACCCTCAAACCTATACCCTAAACCCTCTACCCTGAACCCTTAACCCTCAACCATAAACCATTTAACCCTAAACCCTTAAACCTTCTACCCTATACCCTCAACCCAATACTGTATACCCTCAATCCTAAATAATCAACCCTTAAATCCTAATAACCTCAAACCTAATCCATCAACCCTCAACTATAAACCATCAAGCCTTAAACCCTTAAACCCTTAAACCCTTAAAAACTAAAATCTAAACCTTAAACCCTTAAACCATCTGCCATCTACCCTCAACCCAATACATGCTAGCCTCAAGCCTAATCCCTCAACCCTTAAACCCATGAACCCACTTAGTAAAATCTCTACCCTAATCCCTCAACCCTCTTGACCCTTAATCCCTCAACCGTCAACCCTCAACCCTTAAACCCTAATTCCTCAGCCCCTATACCCTCTACACTATACATTGCACGCTAAACCCTAATCCCCCAACCTTATACCCTAAACCCTCTACTCTCAACCTTAAACCCCCAACCCTCAACCCTTAAAAAATCTACCCTCCACCCTAAAACCAATACCCTCTACCCTCAACCCTAATCCCTCAACCATTAAACCCTTTTTTCCACTTAGTAAAGTCTCTACCTTAATACCTCAATCCTCTTAACCCTTAATCCCTCAACCCTCAACCCTCAACCCTCAACCCTTAAACCATAATCCCTCAACCCCTATACCATCTACTCTATACATTGGACCCTCAACCCTATACTGTCAACCCTCTACCCTCAACCATAAACCATTAAACCATCTATCCTCTACCCTCAAATAAATACTCTCTACCCTCAACCCTAATCCCTCAATCCTTAAACCCTTAAACCCACTTAGTAAAATCTCTACCATAATCCCTCAACCCTCTTCACCCTTAAACACTCAACTCTCAACCCTCAACCCTGGAACTTTAATCCATGAACCAATATATCGTCTACCCTATACATTGTACCCTAAACCATAATCCATCAATCCTACACCCTTAATCCTCTACCCTCAACCCTCAACCCTTAAACCCTAAACATTTAAACCCTCTAGCCTCTAATCTCAATCCTCTACTCTTAACCCTAATCCCTCAACCCTTAAACAATTAAACCCACTTAGTAAACTCTCTACCACAATCCCTCAACCCTTAAACCCTAATCCCTTAACCCCTATACCTTCTACCCTATACATTGGACCCTCAACCCTAATCCCCCAACCCTATACCCTCAATTCTTTACTCTCAACTTTAAACCCTCTGCCTTCTACCTTATAACCCCTTAAACATTCAACCCTAAACCCTCAACCCTTAAACCCTAAACCCTTTAACCACCTACCCTCTACCCTCAACCCTATTCGCTCAACTCCTAAACCAACTTAGTAAAGTCTCTACCATTATCCCTCAGGCCTTAAACCCTAATCCCTCAGCCCCTATAACCTCTATCATATACATTGGACCCTCAACCCTAATCCCCCAACCCTATACCCTCAATCCTCTACCCTCAACCTTAAACCCTCAACCATCAACCCTTAAACCCTCTACCCTATATAGTAAACCCTCAAACCTCAACCCTTACTCCCTCAATCCTCAACCCTAAAACCCTAAAACCTCAATGTCGATACCCTCTACCCTATACATTGGACTCTCAACCTCAATTCCTTAACCATATGTACCTTCAACCCTAATCCCTCAACCCTACACCCTCAACCCAATACCCTAATCCCTCAACCCTATAGGTCATCAACCCTATACCCTCTATTCTCAACCCTCTACCCTATACATTGGATCCTCAACCCTCATCTATCTATGTCCCTCCCTCCTCTTCTATCCTTGTCTCTATCTCACTTCTCCCTCCATCTCTCTATCCATCCATACCTCCCTCTCTATCCTAATCCCTCAACCCTAAATCCTCAATCCTTAAAACCTTAAACACTCAAGTTCCATAAACCCTAAACCCTCAACCTTCAACCCTTAAACCATAAACCCTAAACCCTTAAACCCTCTACCCTCAACCATCTACCCTCAACCCAACACCCTCTACCCTGAACCCTAATCCCACAACCCTAATGCCCCAATCCTTAAACCCTTAAATGTAAGAAAAATACCTACCCTAATCCCTAATCCATCAACCCTTAATCCCTCAACCCTTTACCCTCAACCCTCAACCCTTAAACCCTAATCCCTCAACCACTATAGCCTCTACCCTATACATTGGACCTTGAACCCTAATCCCTCAACCATATACCTTATACTTAATCCCCTCTACTTCAACCCCAACCCTCAATCCTCAACCAACCTCAACCCTTAACCACTAAACCCTAAACCCTCTACCCTCTACCCCATACATTAAACCCTTAACCCTCAATTCTCAACCCTCAACCCTTAATCCCTCAACCCTCAATCCTTAAACCCTAAAACCCAAACTCCTATACCATCTACCCTTGCATTTGACACTCCAACCTAATCCTTCAACCATATACCCCAAACCTATACCCTAAACCTCTACCCTCAACCCTAAACCCTTAACCTTAAACCCTTTAACCATAAACCCTTAAAACTTCTACACTACACCCTCTACCAATGACCCTAATCCATCAACCCTCAACCCTTAAACCCTAATACCCTAAAAACCATCAACCCTATAGGTCATCCACTCTAATCCCTCAACTCTATACCCTCAACCCCTATCACTTTCTCCCTATCTATACATCTAATCTATCATTTAACTTTCTGGTATCTCCTTCCCATCCCCTCTCTCTCTTAGGTTTCTCCCTCTGGAAACCTCCCTAGGTAACTCTCTCTCTCTCTCTCCCATATCTTTATCTATCCCTTCCACCCTACCTAGATATGTCCCTCTCACTCCAACCCCCTCTTTCTCTCCCTCTCTTATGTCACTCCCTCCCACACCCTCTCCCTCTCTTAGGTCTCTCACTCACATTCCATCTCTCTCCTAGTCCCTCTCTCTCACACTCCCTCTCACTACCTATCTCTCATGCTCATGTTATATCTTGCTAGAAATGTTCCCCACAAATACAAAAAACCATGTGAAAACTGAGATATAATGCAAGCGCATTATAACATGCATGCTTTATATCTTTCTTTAGGAATCTAAAAGCCTTGGGGTTGGTATTTTCCTTGGAATACCAACCCAAAGGCTTGGAGGGCATTCCAATCACCAAAGATGTTTTTTTGCAAATTCTACAATATTTCACATAATCGGGTTCATGCTTACTGACAAGATTGCATGTGGTTCAATATTGAACAAATTGAACATCTAGCTAATGTTAGGTTCTCTATTAGCTATTCAATGATGTCATTTTTTTCACTTTCTGACAATGTTAATCCTTTCATCCATAATTTCTTTTAGTTGTGTCTTTGTTTTGTAAAAAAGTAGTGTTTGGCATTTTTTTCATTATAAATTAACCATTCATCAAAATTACAAATAAATTACATTTTAGAAACTAGACTCCATTCTACAATTTTTTTTTTTTTAAATCAATTAGTTTCCAAAATTTGTAGGGGTAGCATGACCAAAATTATCTTTTTCAGGAAGTTTCCACTTAGAAAATTATTAAAAAATCAAATATTCATTAAAAAAATATCAAAAAAATCGTGCATCAACTAGATACTCTTAGATAACTTCTTATCGTAGTGATTTGAAAAATACAAAAAATAGTTCACCATACTAGGGTCATACAAGAATTGGTATGCTATGTTCTTCTAACAAAAAAAATACCAATTTGTGTATGTCCCTCTTTTGAACCCCTTAACCTCAACCATTTTCAAAATAAATTAGTAGTTTAGAAAGTAGACTCGAAGCACTTCGATCATTGTTTGTGTTCCATCTCAAAATTTTGAGTGTAACTATCCTCAATTTCAAATCCAAGGTTAGTATTTCCTGATTTTAGAAGAAAAAAAAGTGGCCACTTAAGCCCCCTTTTTGGGAACCATCTTTTTGTACTTACCCCCCATAGATATTGATGAAAAAGGTCCTACAGATGTTATGGTTGGATTGATCGAAGTCACACCTCATATGGGTCGAACTAAAAATCCTCTTGACATTTCTTTTTCATCTAAAGATATACTTAAACATGCACCCACTGGTCCTCTTTACATAGCTGGTTGAATCCATGATAAGCCCACTAATGGGATATTAATAGATCCTGTTTGCGGAGGGAATGTGATCACGAAATAATTCTTACTTATGCATAATCTCTATCAGTAAACTATGATAAATTGAAAGCATGGATACAGACACATAATGGTTTTGCTTCCCCTAAGATGGGATTGATTACCTTACCCTTACAAATAGGACCAAAAACATTAGATGTATCATTCTCCATCATATCGACATTAGATCAATTCCACGTGAAGCTTGGTTACCCATAGTGGATATAACCCCTTGTATTCCTATATAAAAAATTCACTAGATTTCTTTTGGACTAAGCCTATGGAACCTACTAAACCTCATGAATAATTCTTTTTCAAGTCCTACCAAAAATTCAAGGTGAAATTCATAGCAAAACTATCCCTTAAAAACATGCCTCAACCTATGAATGAGCCTATAATCCTTGAAAAAAGCATGATTGAGCCTAAAGAAATTCCAAACAACTAAGACCAACCTAAGATACATCCTTTTCCTATTTCCTACAAAAGACCAAGAGATAACATAAAAAATCTCATCACACCTCCTAAAATAAAAGAGGTTTACAAAGCTAAAGAGAAAGTGGTTAAACAACCTTTAGTGGTTCCTCTCATTCCTCCCCTTAGGGAAGAAAAGAATCCTATTATTGATCAACCCTATAGTGCCCCTCCATTCTCACCGTGGATGTGTAGGTAGTTTGGCTTTGGAACTTGGAGATGAAGGTAAAATAATAGGGATATTTAAAGATGGAACATGAGCTTCTATTAGTACTTTTGTGAGTATGATGGATATTATTATGTTATTATTATTATTATGCAAAAATTTGTTTGGATAGTTAAGTGATGTAGTAGTATGTTTGCTTGGATCATTGGAAAGGGCGACATTGTACCATTGGATGTATGGGGGACATACAAGAATGGGATACGATTGCTAGAGTTCCTTTCCTAGTGCTTTGACTATTATGTACATGTGCTCTAATTTGTATGTTTGAGTGAATAGGTACTAGGCTACGTCTCCACCTAAATTAGAAGGTCTGAGCATGCCTCTAATCCTAGTGGTGGTTGAGGAGATAACATCTAGGCCCAAGTTATACCCTAACCCTAGCCATTGTCACCAATTAGGGACAATTGATTCAGTGTGTGACCACCTTTCTGGGTTGTCATGAGACAATGCCCGATCTCCTATACCCTATAGTTGGAGTGTTGCATTTATGTGAATGTTTCTTATGGATATGTGATTGTTTGATTCTGGTGTCTATCCTTGGTTTTGGATCCCAACTCGATGGTGCTAAGTCATGTGGTTGTTTGAGTTGTAATGATTGTGATTAGTGTTAGTTATGCTTTGATATGAATGTCTCTTTCACATGTGAAGTTATATGGTTTATGCCTAGCTCTAGATTGTGGATTATTTGAGTGAAGTTAGATATTGGGTCGATCTTGTTAGTTTTTATTATAATTGTTATTAATGTGTTTTAGGTGAGCTAATATTATTCATAAATGATATATTTATTTATGTTAAAGTGTTGTTATGTTATGATATATTATCATTATTATTATTTATGCTAAGGGGGTGATTTAATATTATGATGTGATTATGTTAATAAGTCATAATGTTATTATGCACAAACTAATATGTTATTATTTTGGGGAATGGTTATTTAATTATTGTTTATTATTATCAATTTTTTGTTTATTGATTATTTGGAATTTGATTATTGTTTATTGAATAATATTTATTTTACTATTGTTTGGAGAAATGGAATTTAAAATTAATTTATTAATTACTTTTGGAGACTCTTGTTTAGGGGAAGTCTCATTTTTGGGTTTCCTTTTTAGTGGGAAGTTGAAAAGGAGGTTGTATTTTCCCCTTCCATTTAGTTTGTCTATTTATGTGGAGGGGGTTTTATCTCTTTTACTTTTTTTGTTTGGGTGTTCATGTTTGATTTTGAATTTTTCAGTTCTTGCTATGTTTCTGAAGGGGAAGGAGCAATGAAAGTAAATTCTTAGAGAGTTGTTGCAATTTGGGGGTTTTGAAAGTTGAAAGAGTTGTGATGAATTTTGATGTTTTGGTGAGATTTCAAGTGATTTGAGATGAGATTTGAAAAGGGTGATTTGGATTTTTGGTTTTGAATTCATTAGAATTTATTGCTTCTGGTATAATCATGGTTCTTGATTGGTGATTTAATCTTGGAGGATTTTTCGGGGTTTCAGCTTCCTTTTCATCATTGTTCATTGAATTTGAGGTAATGATTTTCTTTATTTTATTAATTTACACATTTAAAATTTATTGGAATTTGAAAAGGGTTAAATTAATTGAGGTTTTAATTTTTTTGATAATCTAGAAAAGATCTGGTTGCTAGGTTTCACATTTTGTTATTTGATTGTAATCGAGTATGTTGAAAAGAGGATTTTAAGGGATTCATCTAATTGTTTTGTGTTTTGTGAATTTTTGATTCATTTTTGGTCAATTTTTCTTGTGATGCTAAGTAGTTGAGGGCCAAATCTGAAATCGATTTTTGATAGATTTGGATTTTGAGTTGATTTGACTATTTTATGGCTGGAAGATTTGAGTGCTATCAAGAGGAATTTAGTTCAATTCTAAAGGCAGTACAAAAGGATATAGCTTTATCCTTTCATCTATATTGTGTTGTACTATTTGTGCTTTAATGTGTTTAATTTTTGTATGTTGACAATCCCTTCCTATTTGTGAAATCTTGTGTTGAGGCTTTGGTAATATGTAAGGATCAATTGTACCAAGGTTATGCATTGTTGGTCCTAATTATGAACTGTAGAGAAAGAGAAATTAAATTTGGCTATCATGTTATAAGATTGTGCAAATTATGTAATGTGCTTCATTGTTTGTGTTGTGTTATGATGATTATGGTTAGCTTTTGGGTTTCCTATCCATTTATGTTGGGCCTCTTGAAGTATCTGAAAGTCTTTGTGATTTTTGGTTGATTATTCTTTTAGGTAGTCTCCTTTGGATGTTTAGTGTCAACCACTTGTTGTTCTTGTTTCTTGCTTGTGTGTGGGGCCTAGTGTTTTCTCCTAGCACAGAGGGAGTGGGTCTTAGGGTTCCACGTGGTAGGGTGGTATTTTCCAACCGTCTATTAGGGTTTAGGTGGTACAGTTCTTGTGCAACATGGAGAGACTTTCTTTCCACTTCATTCTAGAGATCGATTTATGTACAGATGATATTTCTAAAAAAGTTGTGTCCAATATGTATTATATATATGTACCTCTTGAATGAATGAATCTTGTACATTGTAGCATTCTTGTAAAAGAAATGTAAATGAATTGATGTAATTTTAAAGATATATTTATTATTGTTTATTATGTAATGGAAAAGTAAACATAAGAATCTTGTATCTATGATGCATATGAGCTTAATTTAGCAGTAGATGTGATATATCATTATATACCTATTTCATGACATTGTCTAGGATTAGGTTTATACTAGAATAGTGTTAGATAAGGATTAATTATAATTATGTTATCATATGTAATTTTTTGTATGAGATTTAATTTACATTCAAGGATTTGGCTAGATGTGTTTTTAGTTTATCATATGTCTTTCTATAGGTTTAGTTTAGTGTATATGTGTTGTAGTAGCATCATTAGGGAACCATGGTGGTTAAGTGCGAAAGTGGGCTATGATTAATGTTACTTTTTGGTCATAATATTATTATGATGGGATGTTAATATAATGATGTTATCCATGTTAATTTTTTGAGTTGCATTAGTTAGTGTCACCTTAGTTTCTTAAAAAGTAAGGTATTGGTATGATGTTTGAGGTCTTTTGTGTTATCTACCAAGTCCCTTAGTAGGGCGTTACACTTGGTATCAAAGCAAGTGTTACAGTGTTGAGATCTTTGGTTAATGTTGTCACCTATATCTAGTTACATTAACTTTCCCCTTGCATGTGTTGATGGATGTCTGATGTGTGGCTAGAAGGTCATACGAACCCTTGTGTTAGATACCATGTTTCAATCTAAACACCCAACTTGATATGTTAGATAGATGATAAAACACCTTTTGTATTCTCCTATTGTGTGTGATCCCTCAGATGCATGTAATTGTTGATTCTCCTTGTGTGGCCTTGATTCATACCCATGACTTCTAGTTCCTTAAAAGTGTAAATTTAGTTTTGGAATGCTCGGGGGTGACTGGTTTTTTAGTATAAGGTTAGGTGGTGAGCACCCCATTGGTTTTAGAAGAAATAAATTTTCATGTGTAGGGTTATAGGTTTGAAGAAGAGCTTTCAGATTTGAGAAAGATGCAAGTTTGATACTACCTTTGTTCCATTGTTAATGTTATTGTAACCTACCCTATTGGGTTGATTGTAAAAGTCTTGTTAGGTTGTTGCAAATGTTTATATTATAGTTTCTATAAAAGAATAGTTGAAGGAAGAGATATACATTATATTATTAAGTTTCATATCTAGTGTATGTAATTGTTTCTCTAAATTCATTTCTTTAGATAAAAAATGAAAATGATCTCTAGTTCATATCATTTCCTTGGTTAATTGTTGAAGAAATAAACTAGTATGTTCTATTTTCATTAACTTCTATTTTAGAAACTGGGTTGGTCAAAAAATTTTAGGACAAGTGCACCATTTATTTATCTAAATCATATAAAAACAAATTAGTAATACCAAGATTCTAGTTTTGGAGATATAAAAATATTTGTGACTAGATGTATGGGCTATTATAAATTAACTTGATAAAACATGTGTCCATTGTAGCGTTCATAAATTTCATTGTAGAAACTAGGTTTCTTTGATATTTTTATTGGAAATGCGAAATATAGATTGTTAAATCCAAACAAGAATTCAACCCAGATTCATAATTATGAGATATGTAAAAATTAGTAACTATTTATCTATATTGCTATTTTAAAAATTATGACTATATATGTGATTTTATGATTTAAAAAAAATTATATTAAAGGAAATTATTAGTTAATTATTTGTGATATTTTTTTAATCTCTATTTTACCTTTCTAACACATTTTAAAAATAGGAAAAATCATAGAGATTAGTTTGATTAAATAGAAAAAGAAGACAAATCAATTTTGTGGAAAAGAATAGAAAGAAAGCATAGTAAAGCAAAATGAATTGAAGAGTAAATTTAGAAATAAAGCTTGTTTTATTGGTTTATTTTAATGATCCATCAAATCAATTCTAATAGTTTCTATTTATTTTATTAATGTTCATTTGATTTCTAATATTGTTAGTTAAAAATTAACTAGTTTAAATTTATTCTCATTTATCTTTATTTAGAAGCATATCGTTTAATAAATTTATTTAATCTTTTAAATAAGAAGCTCAATTAGTTAAGTAATTAGTGAGTGGCTTTATTTATTTATTTAACATTCTAAAAAAATAGACATATTGTCTTTATTCAACTATTTTTATTAAGACTATTTGATGGAAGAATTATTTTAAGATTTAGTTGTTGCATTCATAATTTAATAATTTATTTTCAAATTAAAACAAATTATTTTATTTAATCTATTCAAATTAGTAAATGAGTTTGAAATAGTAAGAAATGATAGTGCAATTTAGTGAGATTTAATCCTTTTTTTTTGTGCCAATAAATCCCTACCTTTTTGTTGGCCAAATCTCTTGTTGGCATAATTTCTATTCCTTTGAGTCTTATCCTTTGATGTTTATTGATTAATTTATAATGATAAACTTCAAACTTTAGTTCTAAGATTCCATAAGTGTTATTAATGTATTTTATCTTTTTATCTTATTTATATAATAGATTAAATTAGAATATTTAAAGGTTATACAAAAGACATATTTGTTTATATTTATTTATGTAGTGGAAAATTTTCATTGTTGTAGTAGGAAGTTAGTTTAGAATGAAAACTTAATTATTTTAAAGAACATTGTGTCTTCACTAAGTTAGGATCAGTGGATAAAATGATCCTTTGAAATTGAGCTATAAATTTTTTGTTTAGATCAATGTCTTTAAGTTAGATAAAAATGTAGTTACATAAGTGCGTTTCCACTTGTATGTGTAGCTGAAACTTATGATGTAATATCTTTCTCTTTTCTTACTATTGTATAAATAGAAAAGATTTATGCATTGGATGTCTTGCATGTTGAATTGCTATGAGGGGGTAACAAGTGAAGTAATTAAGCTTAGGTATGGGATAGGGATGTTTGAGTAGGAATAATCACTATGTAAATATTTAGTATTATTTGTACTGGCTTGGGACAAAGTTTGAGATAATGCGGGAATGTGTTTTGGGAAGAAATATGTGAATCATTTTGTTCTATGAAAATTTGAATAAATTGTGATGAAGTAGAGTTGTTTGTGTTTAGGAAAGACCTACATGAAGTAGTAAGAGTTAAGTAGGGGATCATTATTTTTCTTTTGTGAATATGGAACTTGTGTATAATTTGTTGAACTTTGGATGCATGAATGTTGATGTGAAAGTATTACTGATTCTTTGACACATTTAGAAATTCATGGCGCTTGTGTAAAATTCTTATTGTATGGAAGAAAAGTTGTTTGCATATGCATATGTTATGAGGATAGAATGTTATACCCAATGAAAAAAAGTATACGTGAGTTTTTTAAGAGGAGTTATTAAGTGATTAGGGTGATCATGACTGTAATGGCCCGCCAAGCAACCCCAAAGGATACTAATATATATAACATTAATGGCACCAATTTTTTTTTTTTAAAAGTACTTACATACATCATAATAATCATATACCATATGAAATGAAAACTAAAAATGAACTACATATAACAAATCCCTCGAGTTTACTTGACTGCATTACTTTTCACAACAACATTATTACATCACATGAAAGGTAGTATACACCAGTAATCATAAGATAACATGAGCATGGTTAACACATTAATCAAGGGTTTCAATATTACAATGCTAATTCCCAAAATGAATGGGGAAGATACAATAAAATGGAATGTTACATTTGAAATGAAGGAGTACAAAGCTGCAGTACTGGATCCAACTCTGGTACAACTCAAGAGTCACTGCAAGGTATAGTTTTGCACTTCTCAATCAATAACTGGGGACCCAATGGGGTGCATAGCACATTCCACCCAACCACATGGACCCGAAGGCCCAACCCCCATGCTAAGAGATGACAAGAAGGAACCCCAACTAAACCATCATACAAAAAAAGGATACAAGATTTCACAACAAGATCCACAATAACATAAGACAATCTCAGCACAAGATATAACTAACACAAGATGTGCCAAACATAAGGGATAACCAATAAAGCATCAACATACAAATGCCAACATGTGCTTCCAAAGTCTCAAGAATATCATAGAGGGAAATAAAGCATACATAGTTATTTAAGGAGGAGTGTCATCGCAATGTTGCATGGGTTACCCTAGCGAATCTTCCTAGGCCCCGGCCCCCAACTTGGGTTACCCTAGTGACCTCTTACGAAACCCGGCCCCACATGCAATCCAATGCGGCATCGATTATCTTTCATAAGGATAAGACAATGATTTCGCCATTCCAAGCCTTCTCAACTCATCTCAAGCCCATACAAGCACTTGAGCCATGAGTGAGGCATTCACTTATATCTTGTTAATGTATGATTCTATCCAAAACCCCTAGTTAAATATTAATGTTTTCACTTGATTAATAAACTTCCATGGAGTTACCCTGGGTCCTCTTCTGGGTCTCGACCCCCATTAGAAGCCACTCTCCCTACTCACAACCAAAATTCTACTATCTCAATGGGGTAAGCCACTTGTACAAAATATCAAGACCAACTCAGTAAAACAACAAATAAGGTGCGTACCATCCCATGCAAGGAATCCATAGTAACACAACATCCATGTGCAAGGATAATACCCACCAAGTAAATCCAAACATAAAGACCATAGTCCATAAGAGTCAACATGGGAACCAATTATGAAACCACATTCTCCCTTCCTTAGGAACCCAAAAGAACGACTATTCAAAAACTCGCATATGAGGGTAAACCAACACAATATGAGATTCCAAACAATTTCTAACACAAATTAAAAGAATAAAAAAAAAAAACCCTCAAAACCGAGATTAACTCAAAAGGAAGTCACATCTGATCAAACCCATCAAAATTAACCAACCAACACACAATCCCAATACTAACAAATTTAAAACAAGTTTCAAGTAATCAATCATTCTTTAAAAGCAATTACTTTCTTCACCAATATATAATAGCCACGAATGGTTTTTGTAAAATAGTAAACATTCACATACAAAATTATTTAATATAATATAATATAATCAATTACTAAAATTGATTAAAATATAAAATACATAACTTTAAATATCAATACCAAAAAAGTTGACCATTTATATAATATCGGTCATAGGTCAAATGGACGGTATCCTCAATATGTAAAGTATAGAATATATCTATATATAAAAAAAAACAAGAAATTCATAATTTACCAATCCACAAAATAAAGAATGCATGGTGTGCTTCTAACACTCAGATTTTGCTTAGGTCTAAAGCAGTTTTACCAGATAATTTTAGATGCGAGTATAAGTGGCACATGATTTAAAATTTAAACTATTAGTTAACAATAACAAAGTTTGCGCCAAGATACATGCATTGATAGAATTCATTAACTAAGGCTATCAGCCATTCAAGGATTCCAAAACAATCATGTTTGTTTGTTTCAAAATGGCAATATAATATTAGAAATACATATCTCCAATTTTGTTTAACTTGCTAATATCAACTTTACTTAGAATATATTCTAAAAGTTTAAACTAACACTCACCAAGCAGGGGTTACGCCTAAAATAAGCACATTGCATTAATAAGGATAGGTGGAAATTGTAATAGATATAATCGGTTATATCAACCCATAATGACCACAACATGAGACTTTTGGGAAAGTTAATAGCAATAAATAAAGGCATTCAACCTAACATTAACTAAACTGGAGAAAGCAAATCACACAGCACATAATAAAGGAGAATTACCAGCTGAGGGGCAATTACGTGAGTTATGAGAAGGTAAGTTGATGTAAAAATTCATTCTATCTATATTTCACTCTTGATAGTGATACAAATCTATTCAGTAGAGGTTTCCAGAGACACAGATTTAATTTTCAAGAACAAAACAATGGGCAGGTTACGAATTATATGAGAGAGGCTATCTAATTTACTACACCCTTGCAAGTCTAAAAGTTGCAGCTGTGATGGGTTGCCAATGATTTCAGGGAGGCTGTTTAATTCTGTACAATACCTCAACTCTAAATGTTGTAACTGTGATAGGTTGCCAAGTATATAGGAAAATGAATATTGGAATTTGGAAATATCGCCATCTACTTGCATTGTTATCGTTATTTCAGGGAGGCTACTTAATTCTATATACTACCTCAGCTCTAAACACTGTACGGTGACAACGAGTTTCCAGAGACGCACTCAAGATGAAGTTTGGAAATTAACTTCACCATAATCAATGGATAGCTCTTTATTTTGTTAATATTCGGCAATATCTTATTTTCAACTGCTGCAACTATGGTAGATTGTCGGAAGAACCAGGCAGGTTATTTAAATCTTTTAAACTTCCTATTTTGTTCAAGTGCTGCAGCTGATTCTAGTTGACACTGATATAAGAGAGTTTATTTAAACCTTTACAACATTCTATTTCTAGTACCACAGATGTGTCAGGCTGTCAACAAATTCAGGAAGGCTAATTAAACTGATCCACTCTCTAACTCCTAAAAGCTTAAGCTTTGATAGGTTGGAAATGGTATTAGGGACATTATATAAAATTTAGACACCCTCAAAAATCTGAACACTACAGCAGTGGTAGGATGCTGATGACACAAGTAAAATTTTAGCTTTTTAATTACAAAGCCAATTAAGTAGGCAAGTTTAGAATCATGCGAGGAAGTAATATACAAATATCTAAGGGAGGAAAGCAACGCCAACACAGATCTTAATATACCCAACAAGCAAAAGGGATATGTGCATAAGTTTGCATCTTATTTAGCACAACAAGAGCTTAAAACAAAATTTCATTTATCAGTCAAAGCAATTTAATATGTATATATAGATAACTAAAAGTTCGAATAGGGACAGTATTTAAATCATTTTCAGGGATGTTTAATATTTAGGGACTAAATTATCCCAATACCATGCATTTATCATTCTAAGCAAAAAGCGTTTGATTTCCTTTAAAAGCAAGTGAGCAGTACATACCTATGGATGTCATCTTCTCCTTCTACTTTTCAAAGCTCCTCAATGTACTTATAAGTGCCCATTCCTCTTCTTTGCCTGCAACTCTACATCTTTGCTAATACTAGGAGGACGTGTTTTATCCCTGCTCGAGCTTCCCATGCCTATTGGACCATTAGTGCCTATAATGGCCTGTGCTTGGCCGACATTCATGTGGCTGCTGCTGATGATAGGAAAAATCTAAAGAGATGGGTTGTTCAAATTGATGAGAGCGTATCTCACTGTATAATTAAAGCTGTGAACAACAGGTTCCCTTCGCTCATGCCACACCATCCCTTCATACAATACCAGTGAATCCTCATCCTTCTCATTTCTAGATCTACTTTATTTTTTTACTCAATACTAATCTCCTCCACAATAGATTCAAAGTAAGGAGGAATAAAATTATTGTGGTTTTAATTACGCTACTCAATAAATAGACAAGCTCCATTTCAACTGTTAAACCATTAGAGCTCAATTTTTCAATTGTTAGAGCATAGTCATTCTCTATAGATAGTTGTCCCCAAGCCTTTGCCTCATTACAAGGGATAAGGGCTACCAAGGTCAAGAAATACACTGGTTTAGACAGGCAATTATCTACCATGCTAGAGAAGAAAGAATTCAAAAATGCAGTGTTGTATTGTAAGATCCTACTTTGATAATAAACTTGGAACCAAATAGTAGTTGGGTGGTTCCCGTCATGCTGAAAACAAAAACAATGAAGAGTATTGTGTTGCCCTCGATAGAGAATCCCCGAAATCCAAAATGAACCCATCAAAATCTTCTTATCTAAACCTTTCAGCATATTTTCCCCAAGTGCTTCATATTCTCTCAGATCTAGTTTTTTTTTTTTAAACTTCTTGTTGTCCTCCATTGATAGCTATCTCCCTTCGGAGAGTTCCACTAGCATTTTTCTTTTAAGTCTCCTAAAAAAATAGGCTATTACTATTAAAGGCAGATCTCAACCTTTTTGCATGCCCTCACCATGCGCCTACCTATCCTCTCCACTATGCTTTCATAATGAGAGTAACTGTTAAACATGCTCTTCATTGCAGTTATTGGCGTGCACTTATTTTCATTACATTAACTTGTAATAGATATCTTCCGCTAACTGTTAGATACAAGAATCTTCAAAAATAAGTTACACTTACTCATGCAAGGTCGTTGCAAATCCATTATAATAAATAACCTAAATTTAAATCTTGTAGTAATGATAATTCATTTCATTTGATTTATAAATTGTATTATGATTTATTTATTATATTTCACCCTTCTTTTCTTTTTATTATAATGTATTAAATAATCCAAGCCTTGTTTATCAAACGTTTCCAATTTGAACAACCAAACACTTAAGGTCAAATAATCTAAATCATGAGATGGAAAATCGGGGAGGGCACTACAATGACATTGACATTTAGTATCATGTGATAAATGGAAAAGAGTAAAGTGAAAGAAAAACTAATAAAAGGTTATGGATAAAATGTAATGATATGATTTTGGGAAGAGAATCACATTGGTTATGGAAATAAATTTTCTCATGGTGTGTGATCCTTGAGAAGTAATGAAATTGTGTATGTAATTGTACCCCCTATAAATGTGAGAAAATAGTAATTGCACATTGGTTGAGTGTTGTGAATACCTTGCACTTGCTTTCTGTGCCCATGGGATGGTGATACTATGTACTCATCCATTGGGAATATGTTGTATTTATTGGTGTGGGATTAACCATACCATTATGGGTGCTTATATGTTTGTTACCTGATTGAGGGCCAACCCACGTGTTGTTGAGATTTATATATGTAAGAGTAGCCAAAAGATAGTTTCATAGATTCTTTTCTTTTGGTTCTCTAGTCCCTCAATTTGTGAAGGGGTGGTAGCAGCCACAAAGTTCCTTGGGCAGAGTGTGTAGCATGCACATATTGTGACATAGAGTAGTCTTAGCTCAATCGATCTTGAGGAAACATACTCACTACTTTGGGCCCTTATGATGGATCACAATACTTGATCCATATGTGCTAGCCTAATCCCCACAATTTTGAGTACAACAAAATTGGTATTTCTTGTATGATCATCTACCCTGTCTTCATGAAAGGTATGATTTGCGATGTGTGTCACCACTTGGGGGTCAGGATCTAGGGTGATAAGGACCTACATGGATAACCCAAGTGGGACCATGTACCCCATGTATATGTATATTTTATGTCCAATATGTGGATGGAGGTTTTCTACCCATGCTAAGACAAATTACATATCTACACATGTTCTGACATGATGCAATAGGTATGATGCCACACCCCACTAATGTTCTAACACAATGTTGGTGATGATGGTAGTGTTGTATAGTGAAATTTCAAAGATTATGGACTTTCTTTATGGTTATTGATGATTTTCAGTTGATTGTGAAGGCCAACACCTTATTTATATTTGATTGTGATGATTTAGCCACACCTTGTGATCTTATTTGCTCATAGCCCTTGTGGTTACATTTTATTTAGTGTTGAAATTATGCAAATGTATTTCTTTATTGTTGAAATTGAATTTTTATTTGCTCTTCTTTATGACTTTGGTGGCTAAACTAGTTTATCCTTTTTTTATTATTCGGACCATGTGTCGTATTATGATTCCTCTCCAAGGATGTATGAGGAAGAATTGGTGAGTGTATACAAGGAAGAAGATGTAGGGAACCTTGAGTATGGGGGTATGCGAGGCTATTATATAGCTAGAACCCACTACCCACCTATGTGTGATGACTATCTCTTTGAGGCTAACCACCTTATACAACAAGAGGTAGGTCATTGTGGTCTTTTTTAGATGGTCTCAACATGTGTGTGTGGTATGGATCATGTGAGATAGATATTGGCTCTTGGCTCATGGATTATGTATAATGCATTATTATGTTGCTTACTAGTTTCTAGATGGACCTTGTGTATCCTTGTTTTGTGCACTTTCTAGTGATGTGATTGTGTATGTATGTGTTAGATGTATATTTCTTATTTTTTTTGCACATTGATGTAAAAGATGGATAACCATGCTATCTTAAATGTGAGTGTATTGTGAATTTTTCCTAAATACTAGGAAATGTTAGGTACCCATGTACATATGAAGTTGAAATGCAACTAATCTCCCACAAATGGAGCAAAGGGGAAAATATAGTGGGAAGAAAACCTCTCTCCAAAAAAGGAGATGAAATACAAATAAGTGAGGAAGGATGGAGGACTCCACAATACCCCTTAAGTACACTGTTCATCACATGGATATATTACAATTAATAGACCCCCCATAGGAGGGAAGGAGAGAGATTGTGTAGCCCCCCAACAATGTATAATCACCTAAAAAAATGGTAAGTTCTTGAAGACAAAACATGATCTAATGTCGAAAAATACCTTTTGGAAGAAACAAAACCAAGTAGAAATGTAGGGATGCTTCCCACTCTAGATAGGAATTGAAGGAAGGAAGAATGAAGGTGTATGATGATGATATCTTTGAAATGTGCTCATATATCTCTTTTCCCAAAGAAGATTCCACAATCAAAGAAGGTACATTCACAATCAATGAAGAAGGTAATAAACCAGGACAATGCAAAAGCATATGTTGAACAAGATTCAAAGATAGCAATAAAATGATCCATCCATTGAAGGAATAGATGGATACTTGATTATCCCCAAAAATGAAGTGTCCTAAAAACCATTAAGAGAATTCTAAAGCCAATCCAATGGTATATGCTAAAGAAAATTTGATTCCATAATGAAATGAGAGGGAAGAAGTCTCAAATATGAAATCTCTGAAGAGGAATGAAGTGCCTCCAAGATAGTTTCACCAAGATCAAGATCTCCAATAAAGGTAAAACCAAAGGAATGTGGAGAATCAAGAAAACTCTCCAAAGTATAATCTGCATAGAGGAGATATATCCCCTCAAGAATGTCCTCCAAACCTATAGAAGTGGCCAAGTGTGTAATACCTAAAAAAGGGTCATCCTATGATTCCAAGTCTGGAAAAAATAATATGTTCTGATTAATAGAAATAATGGAAGCCTCAATCAATGGCTTTGTACAAGGTATCACTAAATGTGAAGGTACATCAACTGTGTTTGATGGAGAAGAAGGAGCATCCAAAGAAGCCTTGTCAACCTCTTCAAAAGATTCAAGGTATTCCAAATCTGTAAGCTCCTACACAACAAAACCATCAAGATCCCCATAGAGCTCCCAAATATTAGTCCAAATACAATCAAAATGATCAATAGTTTTCAAAATATTATTAGCAGCATGCATTGCAATATCCCCTAAAACATCACACCTTTGAAAATTCCAAGGAAATTTTTGGATACAACTATTAGGAGGGGGAACTAGACCATACAAATGTGGCAACAATTGAACTGATTGAAGATGGTTGATGATACAATCTCTCAATTGTGTATATTTTCCCTTTACCAACAATATTAGTGAAGGATGACTTGTAAACCCCCAAAAAAATTGTGACAAATCTCTAATATAACAAAGATATTGACCTTCAGCAACAAATAAAAACTTCTAAATATGATGTGCAACTAAAATGATGTCCCTCAATGCAAAAAACCTTTCTTCAATCTTTAGGATATCCAAATAATGATGAAAATGTTTAAAATGGAAAAAAACTAATACAAATCACCTAGACTTGTAACTAAATGAAAGGAAAGGATTGATAAAAAAATCAATGTGATACCTTCCTGATGTCACTAGAATCATTGATTTTTTACAATCTAATTGGAAGATATTGGATTTTGAGTCCAAATTAGGGTTTTGTCTTCAGTTGACTATAGATTTTTCTAGCAACAAAAATATACAAAATAGATGGCACCACTAGGTAGTGCATTGAATCACCTTTTCGACGGTATCTCATCTATGATATCTCATTTGTTGATTTTCAATATCGTGATGAGAAGACATGATCCTTGAAATAAAACTTCCCTATTAGGGCTTACAGACTGATGAGGAACAAAAATATGAACACCTGGGGAAGAAATTAGCCCCCTTTGGGCTAGTACTCAGTTCTTGATGTGATTGACGCTTACTGGAAAAAAATCACATCTCTCTATGAGTAGTGGTTGAGTAGTGATGAATGGATGAGAAGAGGGTTTTAAGGGGCACCGCTTAGAGAAGATAAGCCCTTTTTCATCAATAAATTTGTGGACCGAGGATGCTAGCTACAGAGGGTGATAGCTGGTGAGTAATTGATAGAAAAAGTGGGGCTAATGGTGGTGTTAATTTTGGAAAAGAAAGTGAGTGGTGATGTAGGAGGAGCCCACCAGAGATGTGATGGGGACTAACAAGGGTACTCCTTACCCCTACAAAAAATAAATATATTGCACAAAAAATATTTGATCACAAATGTAGATTTTAAAGAGCTGAGCTTGTGATAAAATAATTTTAAATATGCCAAAATACAATTTAAAATTTTAAAAGGCTAACATGATTTTTACTATGTAATGTCAAATAAAATGATATCCAAAAGAAATATATGTAGCAACAAATATTTTTGCCCAACTATATCATGTATATGTAGAATATTATAAGTTCCACAAAAATTCAAACCCTATGCATGAATAGTATGCTGACTGAGATTTAATATGCTAAATGATTTAAAAATCATCCCTATGTATGTCCACTCCAATTATAAAATATTTAGACCCAAAAAAAATTAAGTCAAAGAATATAATTTTTTTTTAAAGCCCCATAACAATTTTTTTTTCAAAGAGTATAGACAAACTATAGAAATATTTGCTGATAATATAAGCCCAAATTTTTGAAAAATAGCTTATAGGTAAAATTTGTTCACCTTAGATGATGATTGAAGAGATGTATTGCGTAGTCTATATGGATCATACATCATCTGCTCCAAATTTCTCCGATGGCCTACGGGAAAGAATTTCTAATTTTGATAATTTGTACACTAATCCTTAGGTTTTTATGCCTTCTAAAGACAATGGTGAGCTTGGATTGGACACAATCTGCTCCAAAAATTAGTTGCTCCCTGAAAGTAGAAAACTATCCTACAATGTAATCCTATCCTACCTTAATGATGATTTCCATAGCCCAACTTTATTAAGGAATATGGATTCTCCTATGGCCCATGCTCTGATACCATGTTGAGAATATGAATGCACAAGAATTCTAATGAAGTTGGCCAAACTTCACAAGATCTTAACCAAGAAGAGCTCCATCCACACAAACAAGAATTTTTTGTAACTTAGGCATGTAGAGAGATTCTATTCTAAGAAACTGATATGATACAATGTACAAATTCCCTATATATATAGGAAAGAGTGAAATTTAGTATGCATTATGAGGTTTCCATGTGTCATGATCTAACATGTGAACCCTAACTAAGTACATAGAATGATGTGAAGATATGATAAGGCTTCTAGAAAAGACAACTCACCTTCTACAAGGAATCTTTTATCCTAAATACATGTGAAGGGGTTGATGGGTAGAAAAATGGATACTCATAGAGATATCACTCTTTTTCCACTCAATCATTCACTAATGTCCCAGGAGTCCCAATCAGATTGACTAACAACCTCACAAGGTGAGTCAATTCTCAATTAGGAAAAACATAGGAGTGGGTTCTTTAAGTTCTAAGGGGTTCACCACCAAGAAAATTCTTGGAAAAAGAAATGTTGGGAAAAAAACTATGATATTGAAAATGACCCAGAATTAGAAATGTAAGCTAAATTAGATATACAAATAATGAAATTATGCAACAATAAGATAGTATGCGTGTACATGGGAAATTTGGAGATACTGTGAGGATTCTAGAAATTTAAAGAAGATACCAAAAAATGATGTGGAAGACTAAGACACCCAAGATTGCATATTAGTCTCTTTGTTATTTTTGGGGGAAAATATAGAGTCTCCAAATGTCAGAACCGGATCTAAAGGAATATTTAAAAAATATGCTCAAGAGGAATAAGATGCATAGGATGGAATATTAGTCTTATTATAAATTTCTCCAAACTCTGAATAGGATCCTAAGCTCCAAGGTTTGTACTTGGTTCTCTTCTAATCTCAAGTTTTGGAACTTCTAGATTAAGCCTATAGGTGATTTTCCATGAAGATGACAACTTTGTAATGCAACTTTGCAACTTTTGCAACTTTCTAACTAAATCTACAAACACAAATAGGCAAGAGGGAAAAAAATAAAATTTGTTAGTGAATGGGGATTTTCCTTGGTCAAACCCCTTGTTGGTAATTAAACCTTGAAATGAAATAGCAATAATGAAGGAAATGGTGAATGAACAACAAGCAATGCTACAACTCACAAAACCCTTGTAAAATATACAAACTTGTGTGCAATAGCTATAATGGACATGGATCTTGAATGCTTGAAATATAGGACTTGAATTTCTTTCTTGAATCAAAAACCCTACATCATGAAAGTTAGCACAAAAATGCACATGATGCAAGGTGGTCTTTGATATGATGCTTGAATCTTGAAATGGCTCTAAATGGTTTATAAATATGCTCTTGAATTCTCTCACAAAAGACTTGGATGCTTGATAGATTGCTTAGAATGCTTGTTAGGAGAAAATGAGAGAAGGAATCTTGTATTTATACTTACTTATGCTTAATATCCTGAAATTATATCACACCAAGGTGACATATGAATTCATTAAATAAAGGATGATAAATCTCGCCAGAATTTGAAATTAAATCTTGAAAATGACTCAAGGAGGACTAAGACGCCCTAGGTGGTGCCTTAGTCCCAAGTCCTTGTTGAAAGTATGGGCTAGTCTGGTGGTGTTGTCATTGATTTCAACATTGTTTAGTACATTGCAGATTGTACATGTATAGTTGGGATGTTGTTGAGATGATATGAGTACATGGAGCTATCTTATATGGTTGCAAATGTGTTGTGTTGATGAGTTTCCAAGTGCTTTTGAGAAAATTAATAAAGAAGAGAAGTTAGAGTGTTGAATGTGTTAAAATATTGCTCTAGTATGTGCTTTTCATTTCTCCTGTGTTGATCCTATGCCTATGCAGATTTGAAGATTTCATAATGGTGATCTGATGATGATATATTCTGAGTTTCAATTTCTGGCAAGATTGTATGTGAAAGTTGTGTCCACCGGTATGTGTGTTCTATCGATAGAGTTGATCTTTTAGGGACTAGGAGAATTTTTTTTTCTCTACAGTCCTCTACTAGTTTGTTTTAGATCTTGTAGATCTAGGATTTGTCTTATGATGGCATTCTTTGTGTTTTGGAAAAGAAGGTTGAAATTTGGTAATCTGGAAGTCATGTTTCTATATTCCAATACATTTTTTCATAGTTCAAATGATCTAGTGAAAAGTATTTAGTGTATGAAGTATATTGTTTTGTTGTGGATGTATTTGAAGAAGATGAGATCTAGTGTCATGAATAATGAAGCATGTTGAGGTGTCCATGTCTCATCTTTGTGTTGGAAAGCGTTTTCATCATTGTTCATTTTTGTTTTCATTAGGTTTGGCCAACCTAGTGATTACACTTCATTCAAAGAATAAAAATTAATTAAGGAATCATGTGATTGATTCAAGAATGTTATTTTTGATCTTGAAAAATAATTTTATTCATCCATTCTTATTCCTTTCCACCATGGCTATTTGGAGTTGTTGACCTAGTTTGAATTTATTAAATGAGTTATTTGTGGCCAACCTTGGTAAAGGCTTCTAAGGTTGAGAATGGTATAAGAGCAAGTCAAATTGTGAAGAGTTTTATGTCAGTGTGATGTGAAGTGATAGAAGTAATCCACAAAGGATAAGAGCAAAAGTGTGTGTGTGTTTGAGAGAGTTATGACAGTTAATTTTATTGTGTCAGATTCCTAAAGGAAATGAGCTAAAGCTTTCTACAATTATTTTTCAAAGCTATGAAGGTGTGTTAAATGTTGTAGTGGATCTTTTATTCTCTTTTGTATCTATAGGTAGTGAGCCTCCCTATTGGAAAATGAATCCTTTATAGGTAGTGAGCCTTTGTATTTGGAGAGTGAGTCCTCTTCTAGGCAGTGAGCCTCTGTATTTGGTTTTATAATCTTTATATTGTGAGTTAATCCTCACCATGATTTTTCCCTTATTGAGTTTTCCACATAAAAATCTGGTGTTCATTGTGCTGATTTACTTTTTTTATAATTTTTGTTTCATGCTCATATTTAATAATAGAATATTGTTTTTGAAGAATTGGTAAGTCATAAAGTTTTATGTTTTAATTTGTGTGAAAACTAAATCACCCCCCTCTCAGTTGTACTACACCTATTTAACAATTGGTATCAGAGCTTTTGGATCCTTGTATAGAGCTTAACCACTTAAGGAAGATCTGATGGCACACAATTTGGTGATCCCTATGTTCAATGGAATTGACTACAATGATTGGAAGGGATAGACGAGATGATATATTATCTCTCTTGGTTTCAAGACCTAGAAGGCTATATAGATAAAGTATAAACCTCCATTTGGTGGTGTTAATTATGTAGATGAGATATTTTCTTATGATGAAAATGAGAAGGTGAAGTATGTGATTTGTAGTGGTCTATCTAAAAATGAGCGAGTTAAGGTTAATACACTGGTTACTGCATATGAAGTCTGGAAGAAGTTGGAAGACATGTATGGAGGAAATGAAAAGGTGAAATTGACAAAGAGGTTGGTGGAAAAGTGTAGATTTGTGAACTTAAAGATGGAAGATGGTGAAGAATTTACAAGTTTCATTCAGAGAGTTGAACTGGCAGCAAATGAAGTTAGAAATCAAGCAAGGAAACTATCAAATAAAGATATAATCAAGAAGATCATGATCATCTTACCAGAATGTTATACTGATAAGATCTCTATTATTGAAGAAATGTGTGATCCTAAGAAGTACACTCTAGAAGAGTTGTTCAGCACCTTGCAAGCATTTGAGATAAGGAAGTTCTAGAAAGATGACAAGATAGAAGAAAAGATAGAAACAAAATTTAAGGCTTTGAAGATTGAAGAACCAGATAGCGATGATGAAGAGTTCAAAGCAAGATTCACCAAGAAATTGAAGGTACCAAAAAATATAAAGGTATGTTAGCCTTTAAATGTTTCAGTTGTGGTAACATTGGTCATTATACTTTGATATGTTTGAATAGGGCTACACATAAAAATAATAAGGATTATAAGGATAGGGATAGGAAGGATAAGAAGTATAAGAAGTTGTACTATGCTAAGGAAGAGGCAAATATTTCTAATGATGAATCTGACAATGAGGTTGATGATAGTGAATGATTTTTCTTAGCTTTGGAAAGTACATCTCTATCCACTAACTCTAGAAAATGTGTAAGTAAGAAGGCTCTAGAGCATAAGAAGAATATGATGGAAGGTACTTTGGTTACTTCTTTTCATGCAAGATAGGATGAAGACTACTGGGTAATTCATAGTGGATGTTCCATTCACATGACCAGAGATAAGAGTAAGTTCACTAAACTTGAAAAATATGATGGTGGTTTAGTTATGTTTGGTGATGGTTCAAGAGCTAAGATTTGTGGTAAAGGTTCAATTAGTTTTGATGAAGTGAACAATACTGATGATGTATATTATGTGAAGGATTTGAGGTATAACCTTCTAAGTTATAGTCAAATGTGTAGTAATGGCTTTAAACTTATGTTTCAAAACAATACCTATGAAATTAGGAAAGGATCTAGAAATGGAGATATGGTTGAAGGGAGTTGATTGTCAGTGCCTGGTATCTCAAGTCAATGAAAGTTTGTTATGGCACTGGAGAATGGGACATGTAAATTTTGATAACTTGGTCAAGATCAGTTCAAAGGAGATTGTTCAAGGACCACCTAGAATCACAAGACCTACTAATACTATCTGTAGAAGTTGTTAGTTGGGGAAGAAAACTATATGCAAATTGAAGGGAAAAGAACACTATACTACCAGAATGATGGAGTTAGTTCACACTAATCTTTGTGGTCCTACTAGAATTGAAATCTTGAATGGAGAGATGCATTTTATATTTCTTATTGATGATTATAATTGAATGACATGGGTTGCATTTCTTAGAGAAAAGGCTTAGGATTTGGATAGATTTAAGGTATTCAAAGCAAGAGTGGAAAATGAAGTAAATTTAAAAATAAGGTTTTTGAGATCTGATAGAGGTGGTGAATTCACTTCTGGTGAATTTAAGCATTCTGTGAGAAGCATGGCATAAAAAGACAATTTTCTTCTTTGAGAACCCCACAACAGAATGGAGTAATTGAAAGGAAAAACAAGACTGTATAGGAAGCTGCTAGAACTATGATGAAAGAGTCCAATGTACAATATGTAAATTGGAGAGAAGTGATACATACTATTATTTATGTTCTTAATAGAGTTTAGATCAGACACAACAACCCAAAGACAAATTTTGAGCTATGGACTAGTAAGACTCCTACTCTAAAATATTTTAAGGTATTTGGAAGCATATGATATATTAAAAAGGGATGATGAAAACCTTGGAAAGTTTGATGCTAGATGTGATGAAGGAATCTTTCTTCGATACTCTACTACTAGCAAAGCATAAAAATGCTTGAACAAAAGATTGAGGAAGATTATATAAAGTGCTAATGTGAAATTTGATGAAGACATACACAAACCTATTGAGATAAGTAAGGTTGAACCTAATGATCTTATCTCTAGACATGTACCAGATGAGAATAAAGAGAAGGAAGAAGAAGAAGAAGAAAATGAACTGACACCTATTGTTAGGACTCCTAAGTATGTACAAAAGAATCATCCAGAAGAAAAAATATTTGGAAACAAGAGTGAAGGCATGAAAACAAGAAGTAGAGTTGTAACTTAGGTAAATTTGTGTTTACTTTCTAAAATAGAACCTAAAACTATAAGTGAAGCATGTGAAGATGAAAGTTGGATGAGAGGAATGAAAGAAGAGCTACAATAGATAGAAAAGGATCAAACATGGGAACTAGTCCCTAGGCATGTGAATATGAATTTGATTGGTTTGAAATGGGTGTTCCAAAATAATCTAAATGAAAGTGGAGAAGTTGTAAGGAATAAGGCAAGACTAGTTTGCAAAGGATATTCACAAATTGAAGGAATAAATTTTGAAGAAACATTTTCCCCCGTTGCTAGAATGGAAGCTATTAGAATGTTTTTGGCATTCTCTACCCACAAGGACTTTAAAGTGTATTAGATGGATATTAAGTCAACTTTTCTAAATGGTGAATTGGAGGAAAAGGTGTATATGGAACAACCTAAAGGGTTTCAGTTGTCTAAAAAACTTGACATGGTTTGTAAATTGAAGAAGGTATTGTATCCTGAAGCAAGCTCCCAAAGCTTGGTGTGCAAGAGGGTATGTACAGGATCATCATGGAAAAAATAGGCCCTTAAGTGGCAAAAAAATCAGAAAAATTAGAGATAGGAAACTTGACATAAAAATTTGAATAAGTTATCTATATTATTTCAAAAATATGTAAGAATAAAATATGTAGCAAATTGAATTTAGTTTCTAAACTACTAGGTTTATTTTTATTTTTTAAAAATCTATTTGGTGAAAATTTGAAATTTCAATGCAGTAGTACTTCAATTTCAGGGAAAAAATAAGTAGGTGTTTTTGTAACCACCCTAACCACAATAAAATGATAATATTTTTTTAAGATTTTAGATATAAGTAGATGAATCATGTCCTGATGTGATGCATATTTTTTGTAATTTTTTTCCAAGTAAATAATTAAATATGAATTTTTTATTACAACTTTTAAAAAATATAAAAAAACTCGTATGTCTGACCACCTTAACTTGGTCAGAACTTCATGAAATTCAATAAAAAAAATTAATCATATAGTATGTGAAACATAGAATGTGACACATGTTTCAGATTCATAAAATGTGATACCATTTGAAAGCTATTAATGTTTTTCAATCAGACTATCAATTAGGAATTTAGTTGTAATTCAAATAGAAAATGAATAATAATTATTTATTAAATTCAAATTAAAGCATAATTTATATTGGTAGAAATCTGAGAATCTCCTTTAAAAACCCTTTTCATTTCATCAATTTTTTGTAAAAAAAAGTTTGTTAGCCACATAACCTACACATACCCATCATATTGCCAGTTTTTGGCCCATCATGATCCTGCACATACCCAAAACTAGATAGATACTTGACAAAGCAAGGATTCAACAAGGGTTCTACTGATAGTAATCTCTACTTGAAAGTATAAGGTAACAAAATGTTGATAGTAGTTGTGGTTGTTGATGATATCATTTTTGGTGGAAATGATGGCATGTGTAAAAAGTTTGCTAAAGAGATGAATCAAGAATTTGAGATATCTATGATTGGTGAATTGAATGTGTTTCTTGGTCTACAAGTGAATCAAACTAACAAACGGATATTCATTTCACAATCTAAGTATGTAAAAGAGTTGTTGAAGAAGTTTGGGATGGAGGATTCTATACCGGCTTGTACTCTTATGGTAACCAGATATAAACTGAGCAAAGATGATGAATCTTCTAAGACTGATCAGAGAAAATATCGATTGATAATTGGAAAATAGTTGTATCTTACTATTACTAGACCATATATTATGCATGTAGTATGTTTAGTTTCCAGATTCTAAGCAGATCCTCAAGAAATGCATGTTACAATGGTGAAGAGAATATTTAGATATCTTATAGGTACACCAAAATATGGATTATGGTATCCTAAGAGTGATGATTTTACTCTAAGTGCTTACATAGATGTTGATTGGATGTATAGATGACTGAAAGAGTACTAGTGGTGGTGCTTTCTTTGTTGGTGAAAGATTAGTTTCATGGTTGAGTAAAAAGAAAGACTCGGTTTCTTTATCCACTGTAGAGACACAATATATTGTTACAGCATCCTATTGCACACAAGTTTTGTGGATGAAGCAAACTCTAAAGGACATTGGGGTGGTAAGTGAAGATCCTATTTATATTTTCTATGATAACACAAGTGTAATAAATATTTCAAAGAACCTGGTTATGAATTAAAGAACAAGGAACATATCTATCAAATATCATTTTTTGAGAGAAAAATTGTTGGAGAATGACGTCAGATTGGAGTATGTGACTACAAAGGAACAAATTGCAGACATATTCACTAAGGCCCTTTGAATAATAATTTTGAATATCTTAGGGAGAAGTTAGGGGTCATTGGCCCTCCAAACTAAGTGCACATGAAGGTGTACCAATCCAATAAATTCAGAAATTATTCATTTATCAGGACTGATAGATGGGTCTACTCTTTAGGGGGAGTAGAAAAGTTTTTCATTATTGTAGGATGGGAGGAGGAGTAATCAAAGTAGTTTTTATTTTCCATTTATTTCAAAGGGGTAGAGAAAGTTATGTGAAAACAACTACAGTAGAAGAGAATGTGTTATCCCAGAATATTGTGTAAGTTGTTGTCTTTGATGGATTTTCACACCATGTGTTGCCATCAATGACAAAGGGGGAGATTGTTGCAAGTATAAGCTAGTATGGTGGTGTTGTCACTATTGTTGTCATTGATTTCAACACTATTGAGTATGTTGCAGATTCTACATGTATAGTTGAGATGTTGTTGAGATGCTATGAGTACATGGAGCTATCTTATATGGTTGTAGATGTGTTGTATTGATGATTTTCCAAGTTCTTTTGAGAAAATTAATAAAGAAGAAAAGGTAGAGTGATGAATGTGTTTAGATTATGCTTTGGTATGTGTGGTCACACCCATAAAAGGATATAAAAGTCACAGCAGAACTAAACCTAGGAATTCGACATTCCAACAAGTGACTAACATCTTTTCATGGTCGTTCATTTACTTTATCAAACCAAGGTGCGTCTACTTGAAATGGAGCAGCACAGTATGTGCACTAAGAACTAGTTTTCAGTCACCATCTATAGAAAATAAATTCTTAACAGTAATACAACGTAAAGCTTTTTAACTTAAACACAACTTGGCTAAAATAGAAATCATAGTAGCTATTTAAAGGACAAACTGTGAATTGGTTTTATGCTGCAGGAACAGACACAAGGATGGATTCCTGATGCTACAGGAACAATACAAAGCTGACTTTGTGTTGAAATCTATAGAAATATATTCTAACTAGTAATCGACATGAAATGAAAAGTTAATCACAAAAACTTGCTACAGAATACTTACTAAGTGGGCCCCCTTAGCAAGCATCAACTTAGATTACACAAGAAGTTGACTCAAAGCTTCATCGATTTTTATTCATATTCAAAACTAGGATACATCGATTACTCTATTTTGAAAATAAAACTTAACACAAAACTTTATTACTTGTTCAGCTTAATTCTAACACATACTATTTTATCCCTGTTCACTCACGTAGGAGGAATGGTTATTTAAATGAAAAAGACAACTAACTAATTAACAAAGGAAGTCGTGATCATAAATACATTCTGAATCCGTAGAACAGATATTCATAAATGAAAGTCTATCTGCTCGACGTGACCCAAAGAGAATATAGCATTACACACTCCCTAAATTAAAGGACCGTTTAAGCATCTTCCCAAAGACTCGATCAAAAAGTTATTACTAGAATGACTTCTTCAACAAAGTCAAGATTCTTGTGCTTGATCAGCTTCAGCTCCCTCCAACAATCTTGCAATAAATAACAGAGGCGAAGGAAAGCATACACACAAGTGACACATCATCTATTCATTAATAACATGCTAATCCTATTCCATTATCCAAAATCATAAGCATACATTAGCGATGCGAGCAGTCAAAAAGGTGATTAATGAAGTTATCAAGCTGCAGGAATATAGAATTCATTACTACAGGATACTACCCAAAAAGTCTTTAATCAACAGATTTAAACAACTATTAACAATAAAAGTAAGAGTATCAAAGTTTCAAACTATGGGCATATTTAAGGATCATCATTCTGCCGCCTACTTATGATAATGTTGGTCCTCCAGCATTGAATTTTCTTGTTATTTCCCTAAAATTTTTTGTAGGATGACCTTGCAATGAAGTTCCAAACTTGTAGTAAAAACCTCTGGTAAACTCTCATCTTTCATATCTGCGGTTCTCTATTTCTGCAATGATTTCCTTGGCTTGGTAAGGATAGAGTGACGACATTAAAACTGGAGGTTGGTAGGTCAGTGGCATCCATAATTCAAATCTACTTTGCAAACCTAGTTGCATGTACCTTTCTGATCTCCTGAGCGTTGCTGTAAAGTTCAAGGGGCTATGAGGCTCTGTCTTTCTTAGACCAACTATCAATCTCTCCCACCTTGTCTCAATCCTTGAAGAGGCGAGTTTCCAAAATGTATATTTCTATTCTTTAAACTCATTGTATACCTATTTTCTGATGTCAACAAATTTCTCTCTTTCCTCAGGTTTATTGCATCCATAGGTAACTCTAAACCAGGCTCTTAAAACTATGCGTGGGTCTGAACTTTCAGCTCTAAGAAGAACAGGTTCATCTTTTTCTGTTTCTTCATATGTTTCCAATTGCCTTCTATAATTGATCTCATTTGCATCCCAAGACATAAGTGATCTTAAATGGATATCACCTATATAAAGAAGTGGGTTCCATTCAGTTTCTGCAGGAATTAAAAAACCATGTAAATATAGTTCACACATGGAGTTCTTCAACCAATTAGGGGCCACTTGATAAGCATCATAGAATTCCTTGGTTGTTTCAATATCGGGATCCAAATTTCTGGAGATCCTCATTAATTTGAACAAAAGGAACTATTCTTTGAGACACATTGCATATGTTTTGGGTGGTGGCCTACACTCCATTATCTGTTGAGTTATTTTCATCATTTTATCCATTTTTGTCTACATATCTTGAATTTCTTGCTTTTTCCTTCCAATTTTTCTTTGCAACTTTTTATTTTCCTCATCCCATAAACTTTGTTGAACTTTAGTTTCGGTGAAATGTCAAAAACATAAAGTGTGAAATGACACAGGCATTTTCTTAATGCTCAAAAATTCCAAGTATGCAATTAGTAGTGTCTTTTTATACACAACTAAATATGTGCAAACTTTAGTGGGAAATGGATTATCACAACATATTTCAGGCAGTTCAGGCACATCTTATTCTTGTTGTAGGATAAAATCCTCTTGTTGCAGGATGAAGCCTTGTTGCCGTATAGGAGAAGATTGTTCTTCCTTAGAAATTTTCTCAGCTGCACAAGCCGAGTCGTCCAAACTCGACATTTGTCCTTTATCAATATTACTGGGCTGTTCTACTTCAGGAATAGCAAAGGAGCTTGGTGGAACATTTGTAAATATATCCAAGGAGTTATCATGACCTGACTCAGCAGAGTCCTCCAATATTATGACAGTTTCTATTTGAACAGAGGTTGTAGCAGGCTTAGACTATTTTCTTAATGAACTCCTTCTTGGCAGTTTTGTAGGAGCAACAGCAAAGGATACTTCCCTAGTAGTCCTCTTCCTAGTTGGTCTTGAAGATCCAGACTCAGCAGGGGAAGAAGAAATTGAAATTGGAGTATTAATAGGTGTTGCTGCAGGAGAGGATGAGATAAAAAGTTTTTGTCTTTGAGTATGTGGGTCCAACTCAGGAGTCTGCACTACCCTGGATGACTCACCTACAATTGTCTTTCCTTTTTCTCTTCTAGTGGCAGACCTTGTTTGCACACTGGTAGAGGACGTCGGTATGGAAGCTATAGGAGTGGGCACTGTAGGAGCAGCAGATTCTTGCTTTGTTTCATACTTACTTGAGGAATCAATTCTCATTTTCTTTCTTCTAGGCTATGTGGGTAATACCCTAGGAGGTTCTAGTAGTTGAAGACCTTTTCAGGAAACAAACTCATTCTAGGAAAGAGGTGAAACATCCCTTAAAGATCGGTCAGCCAAAATTTTTATTAGGGCATGATGTGTGACAAATTTTTGTTTACCCATTTGGGTTTCATGTGCAGTATTTTACAAAAGGTTCAACAAGAAATTTGGAACATTCACTACCAATCCATGTCTTATATGACTTAACAATTTGAAATGATATGAATGTAGGTAAGAGAAACACCCTTCACAAGTTAAATACCTGATAACAAAAATGGCATACTCAGAGTATGGATAAGGCAGGGATGTTCTTTTGCACCCTTGCTTTGAAATTTCTAAAGTCCCATCAGCTGGTAGGGTAAACTCTGCCCTAGCAGAGACAACATCCCTTCCAATAGGAAAATTTTCACCAACTGCCAGTAATCTAGTGACCTTTGAAATTCTTTCCTCTGTCATAGCCACTATCAAGCCCCATATCATAGCCTCATTCTCTAAAAATGTTCTTAAAAACTTGCCTGCAACCTCTTCATCAAAAGAATCAATTCTCAAGAAATAATTTAACCATCCACAGTTGGAAAATTGTTGCATTAACTAAGGATCATGTATCAAGGCATCATGAGCTACAGGCTCGTGGCTCACCAGCTGGCCACCCATGATCAAAATCCTTAAAACAAAAACTTAGACTGATGCTAAAAGCTTGAAAAAGACTCTTCTTTCTTATTGCACTTTCCTTTTCTTGCCAAGAATAATAGCTAGACATTTGCATAAAATAATTTTAATAACTACTTAATCTAAGTAGTTAACTTGTTCTCAGGATATGGCTTTGCAATCGTACTTTTAGAAAGTACAAGATCATAACTATTTTTGGAAAACGTAAATTTGGCACAAGAAAATTTGAAATTAGAATACCCTCGTCCCCTACTTAGCATTCGAAATGTGTCCTCACATGGGCAAGGTGATAGGATTAAATCATGCAATTACGACTGATGTACATGTTACAATTAATGAATAAATAGAAAGAATAAACTATGTGATAATGAAAAGATTTCACGTACCTTGAATGCAGTTCTTGGGAATATCGTAAAGGATAGCAGCGTATCATGAAATGATAGCTGGAAGATTGAATGCATGAATGAGGCAGAGTGGCGAGATGGATGATGTGGTAGATAAAGAAATGAATGATGTGATAGATGAAAAGAAATGGAGAAAAGTGGTTTCCTTTAAATAGAAAACTTTATTATGGGTGGTCAACACAATTCTCAAAGAGAAGCTACAGGAAAAAGGTTTAAGCCTTTTGCTGCAGGAAGAGCAGTCGATACAAACTTCTTTAGGAACTCCTCATTTGATGTCAACTTATGATATAACCGCAGTCGGTGTCCATTAACCAACAATTTTAAACAGACTGGATCAATTGTGGCCAGCTGTACTGATCCATTGTCAAACACATTCTCAACTTTGTAGGGACTGAGCCACCGTGTTGTAAGCTTACCTTGGTTTTCTTGATATCTGGAATCATATAGCAGAGCCCAATCACCAGCAGAGAATTACTTGATTTTGATGTGTTGATCATTCCATTTCTTCCTTTGCTATTGGAAAACTTCTGTATGCTGCAAGGTAGCTTTTCTCATTTCATCCAAAGCATTTAGCTACAGGAGACATTCTTTCTGTGCTTTAGAAATTTCCATATTGAGTTCAAGAGCTGTCCTCAAAGTTTTATGCTCAAATTCTATGGGCAACATGGTTGTTTTCCCATAAAGCAGTTCAAAAAGTGTAAACCCAGTTGTTGTCTTCCATGCAGTTTTGTAGGCCCAGACTGCTTCAGGAAGTCTACTACTCTAATCTTTCCTATGGAGCTACACTATCTTTGTTAGGATCGCCTCAATTTCCCTATTTGTAACCTTCGCTCGACCATTGGCTTAAGGGTGATAGGGGTTGGACTTCCTATGTTTGATTGTATAGTCATTCATTAGTGTAGTGATCAAATTGGATGTGAATTGAGCTCCCTGATCAGTTACCAACTCTCTAGGAACTCCAAATCTAGTGAAAATTTCCTCATACAAAAATTTAGCAACCTTGTTATCACGAGCATGAGTCATTGCCTTTACTTCAACCCACTTTGTTACATAATTCATGCAAACCAGTATGACTTGCCATTTGATGGTGGATCTATTGGTCCAACAAAATCCATTCCCCATTTATCAAAGGGGGTGACAATTACCTGTGGGTATAGTGGAATTTCTTCTGACTTAGTTGGTCTTCCCATACGTTGGTATTTGTCACATTTCCTTGTATAAGCTACAACATCCTTGTGTACTATTGGCCAATAGTATCCTATTGTAAGAACCTTCATTGATGTTCTCTTTGCTACAAAATGTCCCCCACACAGTTCATCATGGCAAGCATGAAAGATATCATAAATCTCATCTTCCCTTACACATCTTTGCATAACTTGATTAGGTCTAGTATAAAATAGACAATTTGCAATCCATGAAAAGTTAAAACTTTTATCTATTAATAATTTCTTTTCTTTTGGAGAAAAGTGAGCTGGTATTCTGATTGCTACAAGATAATTGGCAATGTCTATATACCATGAAGTATGTGCAGCAATGAAAAATAGGTGTTCATTAGGGAAACTATCATCAATGACTTCATATTCAACAAGTGCAGTTATTTGAAGCCTTGATAAAAAAATCAGCTACAAAATTATCTCTTCTTGGTTTATCAATGATTGTAATGTCAAATTCTTGTAAGAACAGGAGCCATCTTGCCAACCTACCAAAAATAGCAGGCTTGTTCATCAGATACCTGATTGCTACATGGTCAGTGTGAACAAATATCTAATAACCTGTGACATAATGCCTAAATTTGTTCAAAGCACACACTACTGCTAGCAACTCCTTTTCTATAACAATGCAGTTTAGCTCAGAACCTTGAAGGTTTTTGCTGATAAAATAGATGGCATGCTCAATTGAGTTTTCCTTTTGGCTTAAGACTACCCCTATACCAAAATTAGAAGCATCAGCATGTATGTGAAAAGGAAAAGTCCATTTTGGACCTTGAAGAATATGGGCTTTAGTAAGCAAGTCCTTTAGTTGTAGGAAATATTTTTCACAGGCCTCTGTCCAATCAAATTGAGACTCCTTAGTTAATAAGCCATATAGTGGACTGACAATTTTTCTGAAATCTTTTATAAACCTTCTATAATATCGTGCATGGCCAAGGAAGCTTCTAACATCCTTTTGTTTTGCAAGAGTTTGTAAATTCAAAATAACTTCAATTTTAGCAGGGTCAACCTGAATTCCATTCTTGGAAATATGATGGCCTAGAACAATACCTTCTTCCATCATTAGGAAGCACTTTTCACTGTTTAGAGACAGATTTTGCTCTCTGCACCTTTTCAATACTTTTTCTAAATTCACCAATGATTCTTCAAATGTAACTCCATAGGTAGTGAAGTCATCCATATAAATTTCCATACAGTCTTGAGATATATCAGCAAAAATACTAATTACTGCTCTCTGAAATGTTGCTGGCGCATTGCATAGACCAAAGGCAAGACTGAATAAGCAAATGTCCCCCATGGACAAGTAAAAGTGGTCTTATCTTGATCTTCAGGGGCAATTTTTATCTAATTGTACCCACTGTAGCCATCCAAAAAGAAAAAAGTATCTTTTACCAGACAATGAGTCTAACACTTGGTCTATAAAGGGTAATGGAAAGTCATCTTTTTTAGTGGCAGTATTCAACTCTCTATAATCTACACACACTCTCCATTTTCCTCCTTTCTTAGGGACAATAACTAACAAAGAGACCCACTGACTGTCAGAAATTGGATAAATAAAACTAGCATCAAGTAACTTTTGAAGCTCATTCTTAACTATTTCTCTAAGTGCTGGATTAATTCTTCTTTGAGGTTGCCGAACTGGTAAACAGTCTTCTTTGATATAGATCCTATGAGTACAAATTCGAGGATCTATTCCTTGCATGTCCCCATATTCCCATGCAAAAGCTTTTTGTTGATCTTGTAGCATTTTAAATAGGACAGCCTGTTGAGATTGTGACAACTTGCTATTGATATTCAAACAGTGACCTGGAGACAATTCTATCTGCTTAGTGAGATCACTCATAGAATTGATAGGTGATGTTTGTACCTCTTGTGGAAGCAAGTTATGAAAAATTGCAGGAAATTTAGGTAGCAAACTCTTAGAATTTAGTTGTTGTAGGAAACATTGTAGATGACTACTATTTGGATTAGATGAACTACCTGTATCAGAGTTAGACTACAAAATTTGAAAAGGCAAGGCATCTTTATTCTGAAGTTGTGAGAATGGATCAGTTTGAAGCATCATTAATTGAACCAAAGAATTGGCTTCTTCAGTTTCTTCCCCCATATCTGGCCAAATAGGTTGGGACAAATCTGGTTGAGGTCTAGCCAACGGATACAAAACCAATTTTTTTGTGGACTGTCCATCAGAAATAGTCATATCTCTAGAACGACATCCTATAAAAGCATCAACAGTTGCTAACCATGGTCTACCTAGGATAACTGGGTATCCTCCTAAAGTTTCCCTAACAAATAATATTGTAAAATCAGCTGGATACTCCCAAGATTCAAGAGTAATAATTACATCTTCCACCATTCCATCAGGTTTGACTGTGGAGCTATCTGCAAGCTACAGGACTGTAGGTGTAGACCTGATGTTTAGAATGTTCAAATAGTCCATAGTATGTTTTGTCATGACATTGATGGCAGCACCAAGCTCAATCAAAACATTTTTTACAATTTGGCCATTTATATGTATTTGTACCACAGGACTTCCAGGTCAATGTACTTTGGAATGACTACATTTCCCAACATTATATCAGCCAATTTCCCTAAGACATGAATTGTTTGGGGATCCTTTTTCTTCCATCTAGGCTTCTTCAAACAGGCCTCTTTAATGGCTTTTCCAAAAATAGGAACATCTTTAATGGCCTAAAATAAAGGGATTTGAATTTGTACATTCTTGAGCTGATCCAGAATGTCAAAAATAGGTTCTTCCATGGATTTAAATGCAGTACTTTGTAACCTCTGAGGAAAAGGTGGTTTGTCTTGACTTTGCAAAATAGGCTCGTTATAAACCGTATCAGTTATAGGCATATGCTTAGTAGGAACATCGGGTGCAATAGGTTCTTCAAGGGGAGAATCTGGCATCTCAGTAATTAGGGGTGGTTGTGGAGCAAGAAGAGTAGTTCTAGACCTCAAATGGATATCATGAATGTTTAAGGCATAAGCTGGATATTGGTTAGCTTCAGCAAAATACATGGGCTACTGTGGCTACTGTTGTTGCTTATTATTGGGATTTGGCAATGGCTGAGCAGCATAGGTGTTTGTTTTGGAGGGCCAATATTTGTGGCAGTTGTTGTAGGAGGTGGCATGAGGACCTGAGGTTGTGGCTGTGGAAGCTACAGGAACCTAGGGGACTAGTTTTGCCATTGCTGAGAACCTCTCCATTGAGGACTTCACTACCAATTACCTTGGGGTGGGGTCCATTGTCCTTGTGGCTGCTTCCAACCTCCTTGAGGAGATTTCCATTGAGGGGTCTGATAATTAGGCCAATTTGGTTGAGATGTATTCCAAGGTGGTGGTGGTCCATATGAGGGTTGCCATTGGTTATTATAGCTAGAATAAGGATTACCAAAAGTTAAAGGGTCTTGAGGCATACCTTGTCTCTTAGCCCATTGTCTCCTTTGTGCAACATAGAACACTTGATCATCATCACCTTCTACTAGCTTAAAGTCAATAGGTAATTGCTTAGCTTCCAGATTAGCCACCATCTTGTATCTGCAGTTTCATTTCTGCTGTCTGCAATGTGGACAGAACTCGGCCAAAATTGCTTTAGCTACCTCATGTTTCTTCTGAGCTTGCATAGTGTCCAGTTGTGTAGCCATATTGTTAATGATATCCTTCTTGAAGTCAGACAATAAATTTGTTATCTCCATCCTGAAAACTCCACTAGAAGAAGACTTGCCCATAGTAGGTTGATGACCTCTACCCTTCTTCACATTTTCTCAAGAGTAATTAGGGCATATTTTCTTAATATCATCCCAAGGTAGTTGGGTTATATCACCTCCTCCCATCAGGTCCAGGGCATCTATACAAGTATCACTAATTCCCCTTAGAAAGAGTAGTTTCTGAGACTCTTCGTTAAGAGTGTGGTCTGAATTCTTTTTCAGGGAAAACAAGAATCTTGAAGGTGGAAGGAAACAACTTCAATTTGTGAGCATCTAAAGTGTAGTCATAACTACGACAGAGGATATCAAACTCAACCAAGAAATTTTATGGGTCCTCCGTAACTAGGCCATAGAATTTGGGAAGTAATGAAGAAGGAATATTTTTAAGGTTATCAGTATCTCACCGGGGAACAATGTGAAACTCAAAAGCACAAGGTGGATTAGGTGGATTATTTTCCATATTTGCATGCTAGAATATTAGAGCAAATGGATTTTCCTCAGGTTCTTCATCAGCTGGGTTAAATGGTAGTTCAACAAATAGGTTTTCAGGGAGGAACCTTCCCAGTGCGTCTCTTCTTCTTCTATGCATGCAATAAAATAAATGGTATTTGTAAAGAACTTGAAAATACTGAAACAACTGACTAAACTACCACTAACAATGACTATAGCAGGTTCTTAGATTGACACCATCCCTGAAAATGGTGCCAAAAATGGTCATGCCCACAAAAGAATATAAAAGTCACAACAGAACTAAACCTGGGAATTGGACATTCCAACAAGCGACTAACATCTTTTCATGGTCGTTCATTTACTTTATCAAACCAGGGTGCATATACTTGAAATGGAACAGCACAGTATGTGCACTAAGAACTAGTTTCCAGTCACCATCCATAGAAAATAAATGCTTAAAAGTAATACAACGTAAAGCTTTTTAACTTAAACACAACTCGGCTAAAATAGAAATCATAGCATCTATTTAAAGGCCAAACTATGAACTGGCTTTATGCTACAGGAACAAACACAGGGATGAATTCTCGATGCTGTAGGAACAATACAAAGTTGAGTTTGCGTTGAAATATATAGAAATAGATTCTAACTAGTAATCAACATGAAATGAATAGTTAATCACAACAATTTGCTACAAACTACTTACTAAGTGGGCCCCCTTAGCAAGCATCAACTTAGATTACACAAGAAGTTGAGTCAAAGCTTCATCAATTTTTATTCATATTCAGAACCAAGATACATTGATTAGTCTGTTTTGAAAATAAAACTTAACACAACTTTATTACTTGTTCAGCTTAATTCTAACACATACTATTTCATCCCCGTTCACTCACGCAGGAGGAACGGTTATTTAAATGAAAAAGACAACTAACTAATTAACAGAGGAAGTCGTGATCATAAATACATTCTAAATCTACGGAATAGATATTCATAAATGAAAGTCTATCTGCTCGACGCGACCCAGAGAGAATATAGCATTACACACTCCCTAAATTAAAGGACCGTTTAATCATCTTCCCAAAGAATCGGTCAAAAATTTATTACTAGAATGACTTCTTCAACAAAGTCAAGATTCTTGCGCTTGATCAGCTTCAGCTCCCTCCAACAATCCTGCAATAAATAATAGAGGCGAAGGAAAGCATACACACAAGTGACACATCATCTATTCATTAATCACATGTTAATCCTATTCCATTATCCAAATTCATAAGCATACATCAGAAATGTGGGCAGTCAAAAAGGTGATTAATGAAGTTATCAAGCTGCAGGAATATAGAAGTCATTGCTATAGGATACTACCTGAAAAGTCTTTAATCAACAGATTTAAACAACTATTAACAATAAAAGTAAGAGTATCAAAGTTTCAAACTATGGGCATATTTAAGGCTCATCAATGTGCTCTGTGTTTCTCCTGTGTTGATCCTATGCTTGTGTGGTTCTGAAGATTTCATTATGGTGATATGATGATGATATATTCTGAGTTTCAGTTTCTGGTGAGATTATATGTGAAAGTTGTGTCCACCAGTATGTGTGTTCTACTGGTAGAGTTGATCTTCTATGGACTGGGAGAAATGTTTTTTCCCCACAGTCCTCCATTGGTTTGTTTTAGAACTTGTAGATCTGGGATTTGTCTCATGATGGTGTTCTCTGTGTTTTGGAAAAGAAGGTTGAAGTTAATCTTGAAGTCATGTTTCTATATTACAATACATGTTTTCATAGTTTGGATGATTTGGTGAAAAGCATTTAGTGTATGAAGTATATTTTTTTTGTTGCGAACATATTTGAAGAATTCTGAGATCTAGTCTCATGAATAATGAAGCGTGTTGAGGTGTTTGTGTGTCATCTTCATGCTAGGAAGTGTGTGCATCATTGTTCATTTTTTTTTTCATTAGGTTTGGTTGACTTGGTGTTTACATTTCATTCAAAGAATAAAAATTAATTAAGGAAGCATGTGATTGATTCGAGAATGTTATTTTTGATCTTGAAAATATTTTTGTTGGTCCACTCTTATTCCTTTCCAATGTAGAAATTTTGAGTTTCAGACCTAATTTGAATTTATGAAATGAGTTATTTGTGCCTGACCTTGGTAAATGCTTGTAAGGTTTAGAATGGTATAAGAGTAAGTCAAATTGTGAAGATTTATATGATAGTGTGGTGCAGAGTGATGGAAGTAAGCCACAAATCATAAGAGAAGAAGTGTGTGTGAGAGAGAGAGTTGTCATAGTTGGTTTTATTCTGCTAGATTCCTGAAGACAGTGAGATAAAGGTTTTTGCAATTCCTTTTCAAAGTTGTGAAGGTGTGTTCAATGTTGTGGTGGATCTTTTGTTCTCTCTTGTATCTGTAGATAGTGAGCCTCTTTGTTGGACTATGAGTCCTTTGTAGGTAGTGAGCCTTTGTATTTGGATAGTGAGTCCTCTTCTAGGCAATGAGCCCTTGGCAGTGAGCCTCTATATTGAGTTTTATAATCTTTATATTGTGATTTAATCCTCACTGTGGTTTTTCCCTTATTGGGTTTTCCACATAAAAATCTAGTGTTCATTCTATTGATTTACTTTCTATTATTTGTTTTTCATGCTCATAATTTATAACAGAATAGTGTGGTTGAAGAATTGATAATTGATAAAGTTAAAAGTTTTAATTTGTGTGACAACTATTCAACCCCCCTCTTAGTTTTCTTTCCCCTATTTAATAATCCTAAAAACTTGGGGCACAAACACCAAAAAGGGGCCTAATTAGGAATCTCAAAATTAGGGTCTGAAGAGCCTTGGAGGACAAAGACACCCAAGGTAGCATTTTAGTCATGACCTAAAAATTAGGGACACACTGATGGAGTCATAAAATTATCATTTATGCATTGGAGAATGTCAGGATTAAACATTAAAAAATGTAATTCATAGGGCTTGTGGACACAAAATAGTACCAATTAATCCATAAAGAAGCATAAATAAAGTAAGGCAGGCCCAAACAAGAGTGAAAATGCAAGAGTATGCATTTTCCTACACTAAATTTAGCCCCCACTTCAGTGAGAGGATGAAATTTCTTCAAACTCACACTAAAGTACCCAACCATGCAATGAAGAGGGGTTCAAATGTACAAATGTTAGCAAGATAGGATGACAATAATCAAGAGAGTGGCCAAGCCCCCAGGATCGAGATCCTATGGAAAAACCAACATAGGCACAAAGGAACACAATTGTAGATAATATATGAAGCCATAATTGGATCACAAACATACACCATCAAATATAGGAAAAAGGAAAAATAAAAAGGGAAAACTGCAACAGATCAAGCTTTGGCTAGTCATCCAACATGGTGGATGGAGTATAGGCTATTTATCCAAAAAAATTACAAATGGAACACTTTTTCCACTATGCGAAAAAAAAACACGCTCATGAGGGGTAGTGGGAGCTAGTTGTCCACTAGGTGAGCCCCAAGGGGCTATATTAAAGCCATACCTCCATGACTTTAATAAGGTACAAAAATTCATGCTCACATGGGCTAGTGAACCTAGGTGTTCACTAGGTGAGCCCCAAGGGACCATATTAAATCCATACCTCCATGACTTTAATAAGGTACAAAAATGCATTCTCACATGTGCTAGTGAAGCTAGGTTTTCACTATGTGAGGCCCAGGGGATCATATCAAAGACATACCTCCATGACTTTAATAAGGTACAAAAATTCATTCTCACACAGGCTAGTGAAGCTAGGTATTCACTAGGTGTGCCCCAGAAGACCATATCAAATCCATACCTCCATGAATTTAATAAGGTAAAAAATGCATGCTCACACAAGCTAGTGAAGCTAGGTGCTCACTAGGTGAGCCCCAAGGGACCATATCAAAGTCATACCTCCATGACTTTAATAAAGTACAAAAATGCAATCAAGAAAGAGGTATGCTCAAAGGGATTTTTCTTAGTTCATGTGACGTCTTACTCTTAGGGGACATCATTCCTAATGTCTCAAGAGAGGACTGATCAAAGAATAAAATATTCACCACTTAAGGGATATAGTGTGTCACATCACTAGTAAGGGGAATATAATATGATGAGATAGGTCACACTCTTGAAGGAAATTACTCTGAATGTCACCGTAAAGAGGAAAACATGTCACATGAAATAAGAAAATCATATCAAAGAACATGAAAAGGAAAAAAAAATGCAAGTGAAATCATCCTAAAATAATGCCAATATACACCCCCATTTTAAAGAAATTTCTAACACCATGTTGTGAGAAATTACTTTAAAGTAGAAAATGAAAATGAAAACAAGAAGGAAGACATGAGAGCTAACTTGGAAAGCCCTATGCGAAGTCATATGTTTCAAAGTAAAGTTGTGTCATGCGAGAGAAAAGGAAAAGAAAGGGGTTGCCTCCAAAATGAAAACACAAAACACATAAGGGATCTATGGATTTGGGGTCATTATGTTCTTTGCTACAATGTTTTTAGAAAACTTGAAACTATCATCATTCCCCAAATACACATAGAACTAGAAGAATGACAAAAAGAGAGAGAAAACAAAGAAAAGAAAAGAAGAGAAAGCCTTTTTGTTCAACATGGAAAAGACATAGGGTGTCTCGATGCCTTGTGTCATCCCCAAAAGGAAAAAATAGGAAAAATGAAAGGAAAAGAAAAGAAAAAAAATCTTTTGGGCCAACATGAATGAGACATGAGTGTATCAATGCCTTGCGCCATCCCCAAAAGGAAAACACAAGAAATTAAAATGAAAGGAAATGATAAAAGATTAATCAAAAGGAAAAAGTATATGACATATAGAAGAATGGAAGTACAAATAGAGGAATGCACTTAGAGAGAGAAACATCAAACAAAAAATCATGGGGGATCACGTTACACACATGTAAGTAAATAAAAATTAAATTATGCAAAAGACTAGTAAGTCATAGGCAAGTCAACCTAAAGAAATTCACCCACCTCCCCATCTCAGTCTGTATAAGCGGAAGGTAGATAACAAAGCTAAGGGACAACAACAAATGGCTTACTAGGACAAGGCCAACTACTTCTTTTCCCCACTGAGTGCAAGACAAGAATGGGCTGAGGTAGGTGATGGGAAGGGGTCATGTAATAGTGAGAATAGAGTATTCTACAACTATTACATGAAAAGAGGTCCCACGGTAAGGGATTATTTCTATAATGTTGATCCTTTTAAATTTTTTGTTTTAAGGTGCAACATGCATCAGTACTATGACCAAAAATTCTATGATATTTGCAATAAGATGTATTTTTTTTCTTTGGATTTGGAAATCAGTTTTTAGGCATGGGTGGTAATGTAATAGGTCCTTGACTTAAAAGGATATGTAAAGTCCACTTGGTTGAAGATGGTTGGCAAGGGTATTAAGGTTTCTTTATTCTATGAGATGTTTTACTCTAGCTAGATTCTCCAGCTTCTGTAGTTGAATAAGGAGGAGGACCTAAGGTTATCCTATCATCCTTGTCATTGTTATGATCTATTGTTGTTCTTTAGGAAGAAGGATATTTGAGTCAAGGGGAGAACCCAAGATCATTGTACCATCACTTCAGAGCCTTAGATATTCTCTAGGAGGCTTGTGTTATGAGACAGATCTTGATATCCTAATCCTTTTATGTTTTCATCAATTATTTTTTTCTCTAAGAGTTGATGGATTTCATGTTCACTTTTTGTGTCATAGTCATGTTTTCTTAAGATGGTTAAGCCTTTTCCATATGTTTCTTCTAGGTTGATTGTAGTGTTTATTACTTTGTTATCATAAAATGTTTGAGTGTTTTCTTGTTTAGAGGAACTAGGTTCACCTATTGTTGGGAACTTAGGTTCAACTTCCACTTCGGTTTCAGGATGTAAGTAACCAAACATCTAAAGAGGTCATATTATGGGACGATCTGGTTGTTTCATGGATGGATAGAAGGATGCATTAGGTTCAATGTTATCAAGAAAATCATTTAGGAACTTATTAATGTCATCATCATTTTCTCCAATGATGTCAACATCACGAGGAGGACATGCATTAGGAGTTGAGTGAGCACGAGAGAGTTCAATTTCATTAGGGTCATTACCAAAGGTGCAATTTGACACATCTACCAAAGATTTCAAGGACATCCACATTTTTCCAAATCACATCTCCATGATGCAAGATTGAAAAAAGGCACGATAAATGAAAGAAATAAAGATAATAGGAATTATGGAAACTGAAACAAAATATTGAAGGCAACCCAAACAAACATAGAAAATAAATTTTAGATCTTGAAAAATAGAGAGTCAAAGTCAACAAGGACTAAGACACCAAGAAGGGTTTCTTGGTCCTCCTGGTGAGATTCTTAAGTTCTAGAGGTTGAAACAAACAACAAACAATAGAGAGAGACTTTTGAAGCAAAAATCCTGAGAGGGACTAAGATGCCAAGAAGGAAATTTTATTCCTAGCAGAGGACTTTTATAGAAAAACAATGAATTATAGAATGTCTATAGTGTTTACAAATTTCCTATGCAAGATACTAATGCTCATAAATAAAAGAATGTGCAAATAAGTGCAAGAAAATGTAACTAGGAACAAGCAATTAAATGCAATATAGAATGCAATTTTTTTCACTTTTGAATGTAATAAGAATGTTTCTAAATGCAATTAAGATGATGAAAATAAATGAAATGATGCAAGAAAGTAAAAATGCAACCTATATGCACTTTCACTAATGCAAATATAGGAAACCCTAAATGCAATTTCACTAATGCAAAATGCAAGATAACTTAGATGCACTTTCACTAATGCAATATGCAATCGACATTTAAGGAATTAATGGAATCCAAATTAGAAATGAAATGAATGTGTAAAAGATTCGAGTTCACCAAAATGATGGGTAGAAAAATGCATACTGTTAGAGATATCACTCTTTTTCCACTCAATCATTCACTAATGTCCTAGGAGTCCCAATTACATTGACTAAAAACCTCACAAGGTGAGTGAATTCTCAATTATGAGGGACCTAGGAGGGGTTATTTAAGTTCTAAGGGGTCACCACCAAGCAAATGCTTGGAAAAGGAAATGTTGGAAAACATGCTATGATATGTAAAATGACCTAGAATTAGAAATGTAAGCTAAATGAGAGATGGAAATAATGAAGTTATGGAATAGTAAGATAGTATGTGTGTACTTGGGAAATCTAGAGATATTGTGAGGATTCTAGAAATGTAAAGAAGTTTCCAAAAAGTTTTGTGGAGAACTAAGATGTCCATGATGGTGTATTAGTCCCACTGGTATTTTTTGGGTTAAATACGGAGTCTCTAGATGTCAGAATGGGATCTGAAGGAACCTCTAAAAAATATGCTCAAGAGGACTAAGACAACCAAGATGTTGTATTAGTCCCTTTCTAAATTTCTGCAAACTTGGAATAGGATCCTGAGTTCCAAGGTCTACACTTCTCTTTCGATCTCAAGTTCTTAAACTTTTGGATTCCACCTGTAGGTGAGTTTCCATGAAGATAGCAACTTTGTAATGCAAATTTGGAACTTTTGCAACTTTGCACTACAAGCGATCTTCAAGTCTTCAACCTAAATCTACAATCACAAATAGGAAAGAGATAAAAACTTGTTGTTTGTTAGTGAATGGAGGTTTTCCTTGGTCAAACCCCTTGTTAGTAATTAAACCTTGAAATGAAATAGCAATAATAAATGAAATGGTAAATGAACATGCAATCCTACAACTTGTCAAACCCTTGTGAAATCTGAAAACTTGTGTGCAATGGCTGTAATGGATATGGATCTTGCATGATTGAAAGATAGGAATTGAATTTCTTGCTTGAATGAAAAAACCTTGATCACAAATGTTAGCACAACAACACACATGATATAAGAAGCTCTTTGATATGATGCTTGAATCTTGAAATGGCTCCAAATGCTTGATAAATCTACTCTTGAATGCTCTCACATATGACTTGGATGCTTGATATCTTGATTAGAATCCTTGTCAGGAGAAACTGAGAGAAGGAACCTTGTATTTATACTTATGCTTAATATCCAGAAATTATATCACACTAAGCCAACATATGAATTCATTAAATAAAGGAGGCTAAATCATGCCAAAAATAGAAATTAAATCTCAGAAAATGACTCAAAGAGGACTAAGATGCCCTAGGTGGCATCTTAGTCCCAAGTCCTAAAAGCTTGGAGCACAAACACCAAAAAGGGGCCATATCAAGATATCTAAAAATCAGTGTCTTGAGAGCCTTGGGGGACAAAGACGGCCCCTAAAATAAGGGACACAATCATGGAGTCATTAAATTATCATTTATGCTATTGGTGTTTTTTTCTTGTAAACCAAGTTTGTCTCCTAATCTACCTATGGAATTGCCAATTCCAATCAAGGGCAGCTCAAAGAACCTGGACCAACTGACGAGGAGTTTAAAAAAGCCTCCTACACTTCGAGCTCTACAAGACCTAGGAGGGTGGTCCCTATAATGTGTTTATGATCTCTGCACCAAATTCATAAAAAATCATTAAAAATTCACATATTATCCCACAAATAGCTCAATAGAATAGGATACCACTAAAATGAATTGTCCTTTCACCAATAATATCGACTACTTAGAGCATGAGATGATTACAACATTATTTCCTAATTTATTATAGTCATTTTGTTTGCAATTTGGTGGAAAGACCTAAGCAAAGACATACTGTAGACACCTAAAAATGGTTTGGAGAATCTAATTAATTAAATACGACTTATTTGATTAATTAATCTTAAATTCATCTACTTATTAAATAAATAGAAATATTTATTTATATTAAGTTCATTATTAATTCTTCTATTTTATCATATTATTTCTCTCTTAATTAAATAAACAAAATTGAATACTTTGTTTTATTTAATTATTATCATTATTAATTCTTCTATTTTATCATATTATTTCTCTCTTAATTAAATAAACAAAATTAAATACTTTGTTTTATTTAATTATTATCATTATTATTTCTTCTATACTTTATCCATTAATTCTATCTTAAATTAAATACACAGCTTCAATAATTTGTGCTATTTAATTACCTTATCATGTTTCTTCTTAATTAAATAAAGATATCCTAGAATCTTTATTTTAATTATCATATTCCTTTTATTTTAATTTAATAAACAAATTCTATAGTTTGTTTTATTAAATTATTTATTCCTCTTTGCTAAATTTAAATAAACCAAAAATATTTAAATAAATGAAAAAATCATTTACCTCTATTCACTCACCAATAAAATTAGATTTTTCAAATCTAATTAATTAAGCTATCATTCACAGGAAGAGCTTCGGGGACAAACTTGCAAGAAATCCTCTCAATCTTCTTTCCTCTCATCTTGCCTGGTGTTTTCATGGGGAGAAACAATCCTCCATGATCAGCTCCACCTTCTCATCTCATACCATTCAATTCTCTAGATTGAATCTCAACCTCTGTTGTGTTATCCCTTCACAAATGTGTGCCATGAAATCTATAAATACAAGTTTCTAGCTACAGGAAAAGGATCCTAACTTGTGCAATATTACTCTGCAGGTTTTCCAAGCATTCAAGCAATCCAGTTTTAGGATCAATCCATCAAGCATTCAACATTTATAGTCATCGCTGCCATTACAATAGTTTTTCATTATTAAATCATATAGGAATAGAAATAGTTTGAATTCTCATTCTCTAAGTGTCATTTCAAAAATCTATTAGCTTCTAAAATATGAGAGAAAAGTAGATTAGAGAGATCTTTAGAGTTAGAGAGCAATAGGACAGCTTCAGAGGTTCTTGCATTTAAATTGATTTAAATTCTCTTGAATCTTTGCTATTATGTCTTATTTAGAAGTGTAGATGCATATTAATTTGTTTTCCTCATTCTTAAACTTCCATTTTGGCACCCACCATGGGGCCTAAGCCGATATTCTACAAAAAATTTGTGAAAAGTGTCTTACAGGTATCGGCATGTTTGTTTTCGTGGAACAGTGGTTTTTTGTAACATGCCAGTTGGATTTTGTAGCGAGTCAGAGGAAAATTATAGCATGTCGATCATCTATTTTAGCATGCCACTCAACTGTTTTAGCGCGCCACTCAAATGTTTTAGCACGCCACACAACTATTTTAGCGTGATGATCCACTATTTTAGCACCTCAACTCTTTGTTCTTTAAATATTTTTTTTTATCTAGATCTGATGCATCCACGGCCAGAATTTGTTCTTTAATCTCTTTTTGGTTAAAATTTATCAATCCTAAGATAGAAAATGGGTTAAAATTTAACAATCCTAGGATAGCAAATGGATAAAAATTGATCCATCCTAGGATAGAAACTTCATTATTACTTGTGGGATTAAAATTGAACTTCATGCTTTTTATGGAGCAAAATCTCCATATAGATTAGATAATTTGTCTTTTGGGTTTTAAAAGAGTGAACAACTTCTTTGCTGTGATTGGGTGATAGGTTTATGCTCTCCCCTTGACTGGGTGAATCAGAATACCAGACTCACTTTTACTTTACACATTTTCAAGCTTTCATTAAAACCTTTAGATAGGCCTACCGTAGTGGGAAAAAGTACTCACCCTACGGGAACGACTTGAGTGGGGATAGCCAAAAGCCATGGCATTCCAACCCACTTTAAAATTTATGTGAATTTGGGGAAACCCTCTTTCAAAGGAAGTGTGCAGGATAACCATCCCCAAAATCTTTGTTCTAAAGATTGGGAGGTCTCTCGAGGGAGTTTATCCATTTTCCACTCAAAACGGAAACCCTATCTAAGAACCTAGAAATAGAAGCATGCTTGTCAGTTCCCGAACATTGTAATACTTGGTGGTGTAGGGGCAGGGAAGAATCTACCCTCAAGCACTCACCATATAATTGCCAAGGACTGTTTGCTCAGAGGATCCGGTATCCACTTTCGTCACTCTGAGTACGCACCTAGAAAAGACAAAAACACGGGCACCCTCTAGGGGGTGACATGGCTGTGTGAGTCGACACAATTCCAAGCTGTGGGTCATTCAAGTATATAACGATGACCTTTTGTCTCTAGGAGTGAGTCTGTTTGAATTGTCTTATTTTGTTATCAAACCAATGAAAATCAAGAAGACTCATGTTTGGTTCTTAGAACATACACTATTTGTTTACATTATAGGATTTTGAATCAACTATTCTATTCTTGCTTGATGTGTTTTCCTTCATTAAATTCAGATAAGATCATCACAAAAATCTTCAAATCAAACACTTGTAAAATTCTCATGATTCGAGATTGGGTATCCACTAAATTTGTCAAGAAGTCTCTTATCAAATGAATTAGAAAGCCAAAGAAAACACTTACATACAAACAACTCTTGAGAAAGCAATGATTTTTATATCAAAGCAGAAAAGTTCTACTCCAACATAGGACCTTTATTCATCGATATCACGATTTCTCTAGAGGTTATACGGACGACTATGTTGTAGCTCCCTTAGATTCACAAGCATTTTATCAAAGAAGGGCTCTTAGACAACACCACAATCATAGTCAACAAATTCATCCAGAATACATCCCACAACTTGCCATACAATATGATACAAGACCAAGTGAATTTCATAGAGTAAGATAGTTTCCTGTGGCACCCCAAAAGCATTCTATAGCACATCAGAACTCCGTTTTAGCACATCGCGTCTCTATTTTAGTGCTTCGTGTCTCTGCTTTAGCATGTCATGTCTCTGTTTTAGTGTGTAGTGGCTCTATTTTAGTGCATCATGGCTCTGTTTTAGCACCTCATCTCTCTATTTTAGCACGTAGTGGATCTATTCTAGCACGTAGCGGCTCTGTTTTAGAGTGTCGTGGCTCTATTTTAGTGCGTCATGGCTCTGTTTTAGCGCATCTTGGATTTTTTTTAGCGCTTCCCAAAGGTCAAAAAAATAGAGAGTTAGTAAGATAGTTTGTCAGTTTTCCCACATCGAAAACAAGGTTTTATCAGTCCAAAACATTTTTTTTCCATAATCCAAAACACTTGAATCATACAAAAAAGAGAAAACTTTACTATTACACCTAGGTCTTGAAACATCTTGCAAAGTGTCCTTATCAATCATCACTAAATCTGAGATTTTTGTGTCAAAATTTCCCTATCAAGGATTTTATCATCCTTCCATCATGAAACTAGACACGACTAAATCAGATTTTAAATCAAAAACTTTGACACTTATCAAATCAAAAATCCAAGATCAAAGTCTAGAGTAAAACTTTAATGTTTGTATGCCTATTTTCACACGATCAGCATATCAAAGACAACAACAAGAAGAAAACAAAAGAATAGTAGCCATGGCTGAAGAAAACCCTGGGGGATGATACAACAACACTGATCTTCTCACTAATTCACAAGAGAAAGAAATAACTGCAGAAGAAATCGAGAAAGTTCAACAAGACCCTCATTTCCATAAATTTATGGAAAAGATGTTAGAGCAAGATATGGAAAAATATCTTTTATTATTAGCTGACAAAGGTGCTAAGCTTCCTAAAGACTTTGATGTCAACCAACTCAAGGAAATGACCACATCTCAAACAACTAGTATGGAAAATCCAAATCAAATAGATGCTTTGACAAGACAAATCCAACAATTACAATTGCAGTTCCAAAATATCCAACAAGGGCCAACAAAAAGATACTCCTTACAAGACATTTTCCCTTATCCATTTGACCAAAGCATTAACATGATACCATTTCCATGGTATTGTGAATACCTGACATACAATAAATACAATGGAAGAACCGATCCATTTGATCATGTACGAGAATTTAGAGCCATGAGCATAGAGTTCACACACGAGGACTCTTACTACGATTATTTCCCAAAAGCTTAGGAAACACTTGCATGGAGTGGTTTTCTAAAATGGAACCTGGGATCCAATCTTTTGAAGAACTAATCAATAGGTTCATGATGTACATCTCATTCAACATCCAACATGGGGTGACCTTAAAGAACTCTACAACACCAAACAAGCAAAGGGTGAAAAGTTTCTTTCCTTTCTCCAACGATGGAGAAGGTTATTTGCTAAATACCCTAGATCTATTCCTAAAGAGGAGAAGATAGAGATGTTCATTGATAACCTAGTGGATGAAATGAATTATAGATTGGACTTGCAATGTCCATCTACATTTGAGCAAGTTATCGAAAAGGGACTCAAAATCGAAGAGGCTCTAATCAAAAGAGGAACAATCAAACACTTCATTGAAGGTTCAAACAATAACAATTCCTCTAACAACAACAGTGAAAAGCCAAGATTTTGGAAAAATAATAAAAATACCGATACCATTATCGATACAGACATATCCAAACCAGTATTCACCTTGACGCCAACAACTACAAACAAACAAAACAATGGTCTTAATGTTAGACAAAGTAGTGATCAAGGAAATAATCAAAACAATGGAGAAACAAAAACCCAATCATTCCAACGACCATCCAATAAACAAAAATTCACACCATTAGGACAATCATTGGAATCAGTCCTCAAAGAAATTTTAGATGAAAAACTTATTCAAGTACAAGAGGCTAGAAATTGGGACCCTCAAGTCAAACCATCATGGTGGAATGACTCACATTACTGTCACTACGATCAAAATAAAGGCCACATGACTAAAAAAATTTTGGCAGTTAAAACATGCGGTACAAGACCTTATAGATCAAAAGAAAGTATTTGTAGAGGGGCACCAAACAAACAAAGATCATACAACATTCAAAAATCCTCTACCCAATTATCAGAAGGGAAAATCCTCTTCTACAAACAACAAAGGTAAGAATGTTGGTTATGTTTATGACACAACGATCCTTTGTCTTTCTGCTACCAAGGAAGATGAGGAGTTATGCAATCAAATCAATCAAAACAATGACATTACACCTACTATTTGGTACAACATATGGACAAATCTGATAACCAAATTAATGTAATCACACTCAAAAGGAAACAAGAGCACCAACCGGTTAATGCCACAACAAGGGCACAATCCAAAGTTATATTGAAAGGAGCATCATTATCATCCCAATCTGTGGATCTTCCCTCCAATCAATATAATCTCATCGATCAATTACAGAAAATACCAGCACAAATATCTATCTTGGAACTTTTAAAGATCTCCCCATCACACAAAGAGGTTCTTGAGCAAGCTCTTGTATCAACCACGTACCTAACAATTTGGATGTATGTCAATTTCAAGCTATGGTGGGACATCTATCTACACCTCATTGCCTTTCATTTTCTGAACATGATGATGTATCACTCACCCATCCACATAATTCCACCCTTCACATTGAAGTCCTCATCCATAAACATCGTGTAAAGCGTGTCCTGATAGATGGAGGGGCTGGTTTAAATATTTGTACCTTGAAGCTGATTCGTGCAGTAGGATACTCAAATGAAGCCATTGATACAAGAAGAAAAATTACAATCAAAGCATATGATGAGGTAGAAAGATCCTCTAAAGGATTGATCATATTACCCATTCAAGTGGGACCTATTGTCCAAAATGTGGTTTTTCAAGTCTTAGATAGGGAACTAACATACAACATACTATTGGAACGTCCTTGGATTCATGATATGCAAGCAGTACCTTCCACCTATCATCAATGCCTGAAATTTCCCATCAATGGACATGAGGTAACAATCACAATAGACTATAATGACACCCAAGCTTGTCATACATTGAAAACATCTCAGGATAGATTAATACCTCACAATAGAGAAGTTAGCACATCAGATTCATCTAATGGTGACAAACAACAAAGCTTCATATCAAAGTGGCTTCCAAAACAACAAAAATCACAAGAGATCAAGGTGGCACAATCTAACCCTTCAAATGTTGAAGAACAATTGGCTTCACTCTCACACCAATTCACCAACAAAGTATAGATAAGTGACAAAGGAATAAGTGAATATGGTGTCAGACACTCTTTCCATCTATCACAGATGTTACCCTCCTTACAAACGTATGGACAGCCATCTACAACCACCCAAAAATCAGCACAATCTACAACGACATTAGATGGCAGATTCGTAAAAGCCAGAAACTTAGATGAAGAGTCAGAAGATAAGGCTATACTAAATTGGCTTTATAGGGATGAGGAAGCTTCCACTTCCATGAGTAATATCATAGAGACAAATCAATATGGAAAGGGAAAAACTATTTTGGAGAAGATGGGGTATTCAGGACAGGGACCTCTTGGGTTAAGGAAACAAGGCATAACAAAACCAATCTAGCCACTCACACTCCAACATAAGGATAAAACTAGACTAGGATATACAACATAACAAGGACCTCTTGAATGAGGGGAACAAAGTGTAACTGAACCAATCCAAGTTCTCACAATTCAGCAAAATGGCAGAACTGGACTAGGATACACAGAAGAAGCAAGAGCAGAACTCACCAATAAAACTGTGGAGCATATTCTTCAAATGAGAGATAACTCCGAAATAGATTCAAATGAATATGAGTGGGAAAACTTATCAGATGTTTCCTATGAAGATATCCAAATTGATGTTATCAGAAAGTATACCCCCAAACGTGAGGAGGGTTAAAGCTCAAGTTTTAATCCTATTATCTTTGAAACACAAAATTTTGATGACTCAAGTGAAGATGAACAGACATCGAGTGAGATAAATGATGTGGAAGAAAATACCTTCGTAGGCCTCGACATAACTACTAACAACTTGGATGACATTTCTGTCTGAGCTTTCACAATCGTTGACCTCAACCCATCTAATGATTCATTGTGTTTACTACATCCTGAGCTTATCGAGTGGGAACCCCAACACCCCATCAATCTCCTTGTTTTTGACAATGACTCGCTATTATTAACTACCTTTGCTGTGAAGAATCTGATACTTGTTCTACCAATGCTTCTTTTAATGATGCTTTTAGGCAGGAGGGTGTCAAGCCTTTCAGTTGCAAAAATATGGAAATAAAAAATGGATCTAATGGTGAAAACCATTCTATGGCAGTATTTGATCCTAAAATAGTAAAAACAAAGAACACATCCAATGGTGAAAACCTCATTGAGGCACCAAAGGATGGAAGGCTTGACATCCTCCCACAACATTACCATGAAATATCATCAGTGTTGGTAGAACCCACACAGTCTATTGATACTGGCATAGCAGAGAAAGTAAGAATACTACACCTGGTAGCATCCATGACAGATATAGAAAGCCAGATTTTATCAAATTCTTTGAAGAACGATGCATCAATTTTGCTTGGTCATACTCTAACATGCTAGGCTTAGACATAGATCTTATTATGCATCACTTATCTTTACCAGCTGGCATTAAACCAGTAAAACAAAAACTGAGAAAGATGCACCCACATGTTGCATTATTGGTAAAAAATGATTTGAAGAAACTACTAGATGCTAGATTTATCAGATCTATTGATTATGTTGAATGGATATCCAACATTGTACCTATTTCAAAACTAGGTCACACCATTAGAATATGTACAGATTTTTGGGATTTAAATAGAGCATGTCCAAAGAATGATTTTCCTTTGGAAAACATAGACATGATTGTAGATTTAACAGCTGGCCATCAAATGCTATCAATTATGGATTGATTTACAAGATACAATCAAATCAAAATAGCTCCGAAGACCAAGAAAAGACAACATTTACATGTCCATGGGGCACCTTCTGCTGGAATGTTGTGCCCTTTGGGTTAAAGAATGCAGGAGCTACATACTAGCGAGCTATGACAACAATCTTCCATGACATGATGCACACCTTCATGCAAGACTATGTGGACAACATCTTAGCCAAATCTCACACCAAAGAAGGACATCTAGAGATACTTGCCAAAATATTTGACAGGTTGGAGAAATTTAAAGTCAGATTAAATCCCAAGAAATGTGCCTTTGGAGTAACATCAGCAAAACTCCTTGGATACATAGTTTCTACAAAAGGAATTGAAGTAGATCCAGCAAAAGTTAAAGCCATTGTGGAAATGCCACCTCCTAAGAATATCAGTACATTAAGATCTCTACAAGGCCAACCACAGTCCATTAGAAGATTCATCTCTCAACTAGCATATTGATGTCATCCATTCAACCATCTTTTGCATAAAAATGTGTCTTTTAAATGGGATGAACAATGTGAGAATACTTTCAATCAAATCAAGCATTATTTAATGACCACCAATCTTGGTGCCACCCAGTAAAGACAAGCTACTGTTGCTATATATCGCAACAAAAGATATTTCTTTAGGATCTTTGCTAGCACAAGAGAATAGAGAAGGAACAGGCAATATACTATATCAGTAGGAAACTCAATGAACATGAAGTAAATTACACCTTCATTGAAAAATCATGCTTAGTAGTAGTATTTGCAACACAAAAATTGCAACACTATATGCTCACTCACACTGTCAAGCTCGTTGCAAAAATCAATCCCCTCACATATTTACTGAGAAAAGAAGCTTTAACAGGAAGGTTGGCAAAGTGGGTCATGCTCCTCAGTGAGTTTGACATTCAGTATGTTGAAAGGCGAGCTATCAAAGGACAAGTCATTGCTGACCAATTAGCAGAAGCTCCATTGTTAGACAATCATCCTATGACCATGGAATTTCCTGATGCAGATATCCTCAATGTTACAACACAACCATGACAACTCTACTTTGATGAATCCTACACACAACATGGATCAGTGGCAGGAATTTTATTTGTCACACCTCTTGGGCACACAATTCCAAGATCTTACAAGCTTACCTTTTGTTGCACTAACAATGTGGTAGAATATGAAGCTTTAATCCTTGGAATTAAAGTGGCTATTGACTGGAGAATCATAGAACTAGAGTTGTATGGAGACTCTCAGTTAATCATCTATCAAGTCAACAATGATTACAAAACTAAGGATGACACACTGATTTTATACAAAAGACTGGTAGATGATCTAAGGAAATACTTCATAGATATCAAATTTGAGCAGATACCAAGATTAGAGAATAAAGCAGCAGATGCCATGGCCACAATAGCATCTCTTCTACAAATGCCTGAAACACAAGATCGTTATCGATTTATTGTGGAACAAGTGTCAAATATTGCATACGCAAACCCCAAATCCCAAACCATAAGCCTTTTCGATAGTGCCCAATCTTCCATTTATGGAGACATTTATACTTACCCAAAAGATAATATCTTACCGCCAGATCTTTCTTGCAACAAAAAGCGCAACTTCATATGCCAATCCTCCAAACATACCATTATTGCTAACACTCTTTACCGTCGAGGCCTAGATCATACTCTTTTGCATTGTTTAGAACATAACAAATTTACTTCTACTTTACATGAGGTCCATGAAGGAATTTGTGGCACACATTCAAGCGGATTATCTTTAGCCAAGAAACTCCTTCATTTGGGGTATTACTGGCCGCACATGGAGCAAGAATCTTATAAGTTTGTCAAGAGATGTCAAAAATGTCAAATTCATGGCAATCTTATACATGCACCAACATAGGAGCTCCATCCATTCACAACTACATGGCCTTTCTGTCAGTGGGGATTGGACTTGGTAGGGAAAATTAACCCATCTTCATCTAATGGACATAAGTTCATTATCACCACAATAGAATATTTTACAAAATGGGTGTAGGCAGTTCCCTTAACCACAATCACGGGGAAGCATATATCATTTTTCATACTTAATTATCTCATTTGTAGATATGGGATACCCCAGTCAATCATCACAGATAATGGAAAGCCTTTCAAAAACCAAGATGTCCAAGAGTTGTGTGAAAAGTTCCACATCCAACATCGCTTTTCAACCCCTTATTACCCTCAAGGTAATGGACAGGAAAAAGCTTCAAACAAAACAATCCTAAAGATTCTCAAGAAGACTGTAAATGAGGTAGGGCATGATTGGCACATTCAGCTTAACCCTGCTCTTTGGGCTTATAGGACTAGCATTAGAACACCAACAGGAGCTACACCATATGCTCTTGTCTATGGATCAGAGGCAATATTACCTATCGAGGTAGAAATTCCATCCCTTCGAGTTTCACTAAAGGGACTCATTTCAGATGAGGATTACAGGATCTCTAGACTTCAAGAATTAGAGCTACTTGATGAACATCGACAACAAGTTGTCAATCATTTGACAGCCTATCAACAAAGAATGTCTAGGAACTATAATCATAGGGTTAAGCCTAGAGTCTTCCAGATCAAAGACTTGGTCCTACGGGAAAACCCTAGAAATCAAGAAGATAGAGAAAAGGGAAAGTTTGAACCTAACTGGATAGGGCCTTATGTCATTATATCAGTCTATGGATTAGGAGCATACCGACTGTCTACACTAGAAGGAGATATGTTGGAGGAGCCCATGAACAACATCCATCTTAGGTGATTCTATACTTGAGGATACCTAGTGCACGGTCGGTAAGGTTGTCTTGATGAAAACGTGGCAAACAGGCATCATGATGACAAAAAAAGGAAAAAACAAAATAAAAATAAAAATACTCAAAAAGGAGGACACAATAAAAACAAGTGGTGAAAACCTGGCAAACAGGCGCTACTTGTGATTTTCACCAGCTCTTATATCTATTGGGTACAGTTTTGTTACGATTATTTCCTTTCATATCATTTCCATCTATCATTTGAGATAATCATTATCATTATCCATATCATAGCAAGGATATCATGTCTTACCCTAACTTGGGGGCAACGTCCTAGAGTTATTTGGTACAATGGACTTTCAGCTTAAATGGGGAGACAATCAGACATGACAACACCGAGTAGCAATACTTAACAAACAAACAAAAACATCAGAAAATTTGTCAAAATAAAAAAACATTAGAAAATTTGTCAAAATCCAAAAACATCAAAAAATTTGTCAAAATCCCAAAACATCAGAAAAATTTTCAAAATCCAAAAAAATCAAATAATCCACGAAAATCAAAACAAAAAAATTCAAAAATCGCAAAACACAAAAATAGAGTTTGTATCGATCGAACTACGTGGTCTCTACATGTATAACGTAGGCAAGACTAATCTTTGATCAGTCCCTGAGGCCCCTAGGATAGGATACTCAGATGAAGCCATTGATACAAGAAGAAAAATCACAATCAAAGCATATGATGAGGAAGAAAGATCCTCTAAAGGATTGATCATATTACCCATTCAAGTGGGACCTATTGTAAAAAATGTGGTTTGTCAAGTCTTAGATAGGGAACTGACATACAACATACTGTTGGGACGTCCTTGGATTCATGATATGCAAGCAATACCTTCCACCTATCATCAATGCCTAAAATTTCCCGTCAATGGACAAGAGGTAGCAATCATAGCAGACTATAATGACACCCAAGCTTATCATACATTCAAAACATCTCAGGATACATTAATACCTCACAATAGAGAAGTTAGCACATCAAATTCATCTAATGGCGAGAAACAACAAAGCTTCATATCAAAGTGGCCTTTTGAATTTTTCTTTTGATTTATGGACCTTTGTGGTCTTTGAAAATTTCCTTTTTGCTTTGATGGGCCTTTGTGGCCTTGAATCTTATCATGCCATTCATATTTGAGCCTAGCTGTAAAACATTATCCAATCCTCATATCTTTTGTCAATCAATCACCAACAATCATCAATCTTTTTGTACTTAGAGGATATCAATAATCCTAAGTACTTATCATCATCATGCCTTATGGAATCAATCAACTATTGTCATATTTCAACAAGAGATATGTTGCTTGTGTGACATGTTTTGCAGTGACTTTCATTTTGATCTATCATTTATCCATTGTTGCATTACCTCTATTTTGGTTCATCTTGTTCCTTCAATTGGTCATACCATCTCATTCCAAATCAAATATCTTGAAAATCCAAAAAATTTAAAAATCTGTCAAAAATCCAAAAACATCAAAAAATCCATCAAAATCCAAAAACATCAGAAAATCTGTCAAAAAACATAAAAACATCAGAAAATCCATCAAAATCCAAAAACATTAGAAAATCAAACTCTAAAAAAAAAAATCAGAAAATCAAAATCCAAAAACATCAAAAAATCCATAAAAAATCAAACAAAAATCAGAAAATCAGAAAATCCATGCGAAAACATTCATAAAATCGAAAACACAAAAATAGAGTCTACATCAGTCAAAAAATGGAGTCTATGTCGATTGAACTATGTGATCTCTGCATGTATAACATAGGCAAGGCTAATCTTTGATCAGTCCCTGAGGCCCCTAGGATAGGTCTTTAGGTTACGTCCTTTGGTCAAATGTCTAAGAATATCATGCAAACATCAGCACACACATTTTAACATTGATGATCTAATTTGAATAATGATTTAAAAATACATTAAGTAGAATTTGAATTGTTGTACTTTGCTTATCATTTCTTTGGAGCTACTCGATGATGTATTGAACTAGAGAAACAAGGAAGGAGAATGATACTTTTTATTTGTTTGTTGTTTGTGAGTTAGTCATTATTATTCTATGAATTGTCGCGGGAAGTGCTCTACCAAGTATCATGGATGACATTCTGATTCACTTAAGAAAATGATTAATTCTTGTCTGTTTACGCAAGAAATGCTCAAGTCATCTTGGTTTAATTATACCTCAATGCTTGTGTTCGCTTACAATATCAAAAATCATGAAAGAAATACTCAGGTCATCATTGGTCTATCTCATATCATTGATGCTTGTATTCACTTTCAACATTTTTAAAGCTCAATGATGATACAAAGAAAAATCAAAAGATTGTTGAAATGACACTTAGATTTGCATGGTAAAATAGATTTGCATGATAAAATAGATTGCATCCATATTAGTCTTGCATATGCATTTATAGATTGTTTCAAATCTACCAATTTCAATCTCAAAAGCTACATGTATTCCCTCTCTACATCATATTTCCATCTCTTCAATATTTCCTAGGATATCATCTCTTTCTGAATCATTTTCTTTCATTTCAGTCATCTCAAATTCCATCCAATCTTAATCCGTTAAGTCTAGCACAAATTATTTAATCACATCCTTGGTTTTGTTCCCAACCTTATTACAAGCCTTTATCCAATCATCATCATCATCATCATCATCATCATCATCATCAGGATGTATCCTTCCCTATCATTTTGTGTTGTTTCGGGATGTATCCTTCCCTCATCAACAACACTCTTATCATCATCATCAATCAATCTTGGCTTGCAACTTGACTAGGAAAACATCACGTTTATCCTTGAATTCATTTGTGCTTACTTACTTTTCATCTTCTCCTTTCATTATCTCTTCCTCATCCCATCCCCTATTCTATTCATCATATTGCATCATCAAGTCCCAGTACATTAATCGATCTTATACTTGGGCATATCAATCAATCAGTGAAGACAAATCACAAATCAACAATCTTATCAAATCAATCAACATCAATCAATAAGTCTATCAATCAATCAAATCTAATCAGCTTTGTTCAAATCTTGTGATCATCAATCTATCATTCAACCTCGCCTATCATGAGGTTAATCAATCATCAATCTATCATTGATCTTCATTATCATGAGGTCAATTATCAATCAATCTATCATTGAATCTAACCTATAATGAGATCAATAATCTTCTTATCTATCAGGATCAATAATTAGCTGACGTGATCATCAATCATAATCATAATCAACTGGAGGAATCAATATTTATTTATCTGGAGATAAATCATTTCTCTATCATCAAATCATCATCATAATCAATCATCAAATCTAAAATTCATCAATTTATCTCCCGTGGGGGCATATATCATTATCATTTCGAAATTCAATATCTGGGGCAAGTTTGGAGCATATTTCAAACTTTTTTTCAATATTGGCAGCTGAAGCAAAATCATTCTTTGAAGCAACGCGTAAACACATCACTTCAAAGAGGGGAAAAATGTAGACACCTAAAAATGGTCTGGAGAATCTAATTAATTAAATATGACTTATTTGATTAATTAATCTTAAATTCATCTACTTAGTAAATAAATAGAAATATTTATTTATATTAAGTTCATTATTAATTCTTCTATTTTATCATACTATTTCTCTCTTAATTAAATAAACAAAATTAAAAACTTTGTTTTATTTAATTATTATCATTATTAATTCTTCTATTTTATCATAGTATTTCTCTCTTAATTAAATAAACAAAATTAAATACTTTGTTTTATTTAATTATTATCATTATTAATTCTTCTATTTTATCATATTATTTCTCCCTTAATTAAATAAACAAAATTAAATACTTTGTTTTATTTAATTATTATCATTATTATTTCTTCTATACTTTATCCATTAATTCTATCTTAAATTAAATACACAACTTCAATAATTTGTGTTATTCAATTACCTTATCACGTTTCTTCTTATTTAAATAAAGATATCCTAGAATCTTTAATTTAATTATCATATTCCTTTTATTTTAATTTAATAAACAAATTCTATAGTTTGTTTTATTAAATTATTTATTCCTCTTTCCTAAATTTAAATAAACCAAAAATATTTAAGTAAATGCAAAAATCATTTACCTCTATTCACTCACCAATAAAATTAGATTTTTCAAATCTAATTAATTCAACTATCATTCAAGGGAAGAGCTTAGGGAACAAACCTGCAAGAAATCCTCTCAATCTTCTTTCCTCTCATCTTGCCTGGTGTTTTCATGGGGAGAAACAATCCTCCATGATCAGCTCCACCTTCTCATCTCATACCATTCAATTCTCCAGATTGAATCTCAACCTCTGTTGTGTTATCCCTTCACAAATGTGTGTCGTGAAATCTATAAATTTAGGTTTCTGGCTACAGGAAAAGGATCCTAACTTGTGCAATCTTATTCTGCAGGTTTTCTAGGCATTCAAGCATTCAAGCAATCCAGTTTTAGGATCAATCCATCAAGAATTCATCCAACATTCATCAAGCATTCAACATTTACAGTCATGGTTTCCATTACGGTAGTTTTTCATTATTAAATCATATAGGAATAGAAATAGTTTGAATTCTCATTGTCTAAGTGTCATTTCAAAAATTTATTAGCTTCTAAAATCTGAGAGCAAAGTAGATTAGAGAGATCTTTAGAGTTAGAGAGCAATAGCTAAGCTTCAGAGGTTCTTGCATTTAAATTGATTTAAATTCTCTTGAATCTTTGCTATTATTTCTTATTTAGAAGTGTAGATGCATATTAATTTGTTTTCTTCATTCTTACACTTCCACATATAGACATAGAATTTCTCAAACTTATACAATTTAGATCAGTGCCATATACGATTGGGGAGTCAAACTCGCAAACATTCACGATTCATTGACATATTGAAATACTTCGCACACATGATCCATGACAATATTGCATTACAATAATGTCAATTCCTGTCCTAGCTGAATACTTCTTACTAAATCCCTTTACAAACATACCCATCCATGATTCCACCCAAGCACTTTAATTAATTCTTTGAATTAAAGCCAAAACAGAAAACACACACATCAGAGCAATGAGATGAGCATCATAATCCTTGATTATTCTATTCAAAATTATGATATATCTATACAGAGGAGAGACTTGACCTTGAGATATAACATCATAGCTTAAATGCTAGTACTATTATGAAACATCCAATCTTCATATGTTTAAAACCCACTACAAGATAACCCCAAACCTAAATTACCTTAACATTCAAAAAACAAAAATTCTTACAATCTGATCTGCAACTATACCTAGACTCGACCTTCAAAATATCTAACTTTCCAACCCTCTTTTCTGGCCTTGAAATCCATCTTATAGAAACGAAGGAGCAAACAAGCATCAAGCTAGAAATTACATGTGTCACCGGTTAATTGGACTGCTATGTGCCAAATTCAAAACTATGATCAAAACCACCAAGTCCTGGAGCATCAATTCCATTGATTCTACTCATTACACAAAAGCTGCCATGGAAAAAAAACCAAAATTAGTTATAATATAACCATTGAGCTATCAATTTCCAGTAATAGACACCATTTCAATCCTCTTCTATTAAGTACTTTTCCACCCAATTCTGATATTCCTCATCCGTTGGCCAATTAAAATTCACCACCTCCATCACCTTGGTATTGTAAGGTGTGAATTTCACCGCAACCTAGTTGGCCTCCCTCTCAAATGACTCTAAGAACATGCTAGTACTAATTATTTTATCCATGCTGCTCACCAACAAGTCATGGTCTGAGTCATCACAAATTAATTTGATTTGTGCATCAATAATCTCTTTTGCCCTATCTTGCCATTGCTGCAATGTCTTAATATTTCCCTGTGTATATATTATATCTAGCAGAAAAGTATCATTCCAATCATCAAAACTATTTACTAGTTCTATAATTTTCCTACTCAAATCATCAAGCATGGCTTGGAATCGCTTCAATGATTTTGCAAACATTTGAGTAGGCTTTAATGACTGGGGCCTGTTATTTGCATCAAATCTGGAAGCTTTAAACATAACATCTAAATCAATGGCCCGAGGGATCCACTTCTCACCCAAAGGTAGAACCACTTCCAAATATTTGTTAATGTTTTGTATTCTACCCACGAATAAAGAATATAGAGAATGTACAGCAGGCAACCTAGAATCAACCTTCTCATTTAAATGCCTCAAAATGGTGTCAACCACCTCATTGTGTTTAGCTACATTACCATCCTCACTCGCCCTTAGGGTAGCCTGTAATTCTATGATTTTATCCATTATCTTCCTTTTGGCAGGATCTACAGAATACTCAACCTTCTCATCAATTGGCCCTCATGTAGGGCTATCAGCAGTTGTCTTAATTGGGGATCTAGGAGTAGAAATGATTGGGATAATAGGGGAAATTACCCCAAAGTAGTAGGTAAGGCTCTAATAGTAGGGGCACTGGAGGATTCTCCCACATGCCCGTATCTTAATCTATCTACTTCAGATTGTAGCTCAACATTTTTCTATTGCATTCTACTATACTCCCCAATTATTGCATTGTACTTTTCCATCTAGCTTTTCCTTTCAGCTTCCTCTCTTTTAGCTTTCTTCTGCGCCAATTTGGCCACATTCAGTGTCAGGCTTGTGGCTTCTAATGTTGAGGTTTTAGAAGCTCTCTTGATATGATCCCACCCCTTAGATTTGGGCTAATATTAGCCACATTTGGTTTTCTACCCTAAGGTGCCAATGCCCATATGGCCAAAGTCTCATATTCCTCACTAAAGGCAAAGTCTTTTAAGGTTGCCTTGACTTCTTCTTCACTATTTTTCATAGGATGCTTGGACTGCATAATAGCATTGAATGCTACAACATCAGCCATGTCCCACTCAGGGAGAAGTAAGACACCAGCCTGAGTTACAAGTTTCTTTCCTTCATAAGGAGTGATGTTCTTGAATTGCTCCATTAACTCAGCTTTGACTTCATCATTATTCTCCTGGTCAAACCTATCAGGTCTTGTTTCCCTCCTTATGTTGCATTTATCTTGATATTCTTCAAATTTCATCCTCCAAATCAACTGCAAGAATACAAGATTTTTCACAAAGGCATCATCATCCAGGAATGCCTTGCAAGCCACCATCTTGGCATCCTGTACACACTGCCCCTTTATATCCATATCAATTAGCAACAATTGTGCTGATATAGGAGGGGATTGGATACCAATTTGCATATCCTGATCAATTATGATTATTTCATCCTTGAGAGCCTCTTGTGACTCCTCAACTCTCCACCTCTTAAGGCTTGGCTCTGATGGCAACTCTACAGGGTCATTTCTAGGTGGTGAATCTAAATCCACAATCATTATGCCTCTAGGATTCCTGATCCCATGACCCGATTGTGATGATGTTTTCATTATTTATTTTCCCTTTTTATTTTCTACCTCTTCATCACTGCTATCATCTCTCTTCCTCTTGTATAGAGGCCTATCCATTGGTGGTTGATAAGTCGGCCTCTCCTCTAGTCCTTGACATCCTGAGTCCACTACCAAATTGACTTTCTTGGTTCTCATGGTACTCATGATTTCTTTGAAATTATTCATCAAGAAATCAATTTTTTTGTGAAATGGAGTGAACTCCATCAGTGGATCATATTTTGAATCCATTTTATGTACCATGGCAAAAAATTTCTCATAAGCGATCTATTTCTCTTTATTTAATTCTTGCTAGCTCAAATTAAACTCATTTCTAATCAAATCCTTAGGAAAATTAAAAATATAAGAAAACCTACCACCCTTAATTCTTTGCCTGAATAGGGAAAAGAATCCCTCAAGGTCATGCTACCTCCTAGATCCACTCTTCAAATGGTAATCATCAAACTATATGTCAAAGTGAACCCATCCTCCCTTGGAAAATACAAAGTCTGAACCAATAGTGTAATTAGGGAACAAAGTCCCTTTTCCTCTTCCTGTCAAATTATCCTCATTAATGCAACCTAGTTGCCACGTGACCTTTGCAAATCCAATCCTTGTTGGTACATTATATGGGAGAATATGAGGAGCTCCCTGGAAACCATAAACCCTTAGGGCAGTGCTTATAGGATATAGAATAATGTCATCCCAATTATGACACACCTTCAAATTAGGCCTCCTTACTTTGGGTCGAAAGAAATCATGAAAATCCTTAGGAATCCTTGGCACATTCACCATCATTCTAGCTTTGAGCCTGGAAGCAATGTAGTTATCAAACTGAACAAAGCTTGCACCTCCCTTATTGTAAGACAAGTCTGCACTCCAAGCCTACACCGGTAACTTTTTTCCATTCACCTCCTGCCTCAACTCCATTTTCTATGAGAAGAAGTCAACATTCTTATACAAGAACATATGCATCAATAAGGAGTAGCAAAATAAATGAGTACTAGTTTCCCTTTCATGTAACTTCAGAAAACCCTCATGTATCCTTTCAATGAGGAAAGAAGCATAGTCGTACACTACAAAAAAGTTAGGATGTTGAATTTGAGCCCCCATGAACATATAAGCAATGGGAATCACGATATTAGGGCTAAAACCTAAAATTTGGAAAAGTGAATAAAAAGTTTCCAAGAAATGATTAGCAAAACAATTCAACCTGAAAGGTTCTCGGTCAGTGGGTTGATGTGAATTGTTGAACTACCCACTCTGGCTAGATTAGGAGGAAGCAATTTTGATCTGAAATGAGGTTGTGACTTGGCATACTCTTGCTTGATTTCCTCAAAGTCTATCTGGACCAAGAATGAACTATATTCACTTAAATCAAAGACCAGCTGAATCTCATCTGCATTTATATTTAGTAAAACCCTACCATCATTATCCCTGATAATCCTTGTGACAAGATCATATTGTGCAGCCACTACCCTAAGTAGGTCAACATCAGGTAATACATTCGGTACCACAAGTTTTCCCATATCATATCTCAAACCATTTAAAAAAGGATGAGACACATTTCATTTCCCATACCATCTCCTAAACATTTTCAAGTCTATCATTGGTACCCTAGCATCCACAATGTTATAGGTTTTATATCTTAATCCCTCACCTAAGGCTATCCCCTTCATTAAGATCAAACCCCTCTTCTTGTCATTTGTTGAAAAAGGGAATTGGTCAAGGAAATCATCCTATAGATGTCTTTGCAAATAGTCAATAAAGCCAAAATGCTACTTTAGTGGTGCCATTTCAAACAACCAAGGCATCTCCTAATATCAAATTTGTGCACAAACTAGGGCCACCCAAAATGAAATTATAGTAGAATTTTGTGATTTCCCACAATTCAAAAGAACTAGTAACCCTAGAACCTTAATTAAGAAGACCCCTAACCAACACAACACAACCCTCCACAAGAATTACATTCAAACAAAAATAGTGATAAAGAAAGTAACTCACAAAATTTTGCACTAGAATTCCACACCCTGCAGAAAATCGAACACTGTTGTAATTGCTTTGAAGAAACTCTATCTTTGGCTCTGGACCACTACAAAAATACTTGAATTCCTTTGTGGTGAAGATAGATTGAAATTAAACACTTAGAATTTATGAAAAATGGCCCTTAGATGTCACGTTTTCCATTAAATCTTACTTGCATGCCGCACCAACAGCTTCAATTGTATTTGATGCAAATTTAAAACTTCGTCGTTGATCTTTTGTTTCTATTAGATCATCGAACAATCATCTTCAAAAAATATGACAACATCTCCACATCATTATCAAGGGCCCACCATAATACGCAGTGTCAAAAGAATACACATGGTGCCCACCCATGATATCATGAACGCTAAACTCCCTTTAGTTTAGGATCACACGATGATGGGCAACCATTGATTCCCTTCATCGGTGATCATGCTCATACATAATAGGGAACAACAACAATACCTATCAGTCAAGTTGCTTTTTCATCAAGGTTAAAACATCGCCATTGATCATGAACAGGTGCATCTCACATGTGGTTTAGTAACCTGCTCTATAATGCACTAAAGTCCGATACACATATTCAACACTTTATTCACTCTTTTCAGCACCGACAACCTAGGACATGTGGTGCTCGCCTATGATATCATGATCACCAAACAACTAGCGGTGTTATATCAAAAGATCATGGGGAACGGTCAGGATCAACCACCAGGAAATCGACGGTCATCAAAATAACCCCTAAAAAAAATTAAAGTTACCTAGAAGAAAATAAGGGGAAGGGGACACCGCCTAGGGCAACAAAAATTGATGACTCAATGTTGTTTTAAAAGCATAGGGAATGGAACGACCCAAACCTTAGTAAATAAAAAGGGGCTAGCAAAATATTTAGCATTTTTATTAAAAAGGGGTCAGGCCTAGATGATTCAATGGGACATAAGTTGTTTTAAAACCCCTCTGAAAAGGTAACGATAGAAAATACCCAATCCAAAGATAGAACACCAAGGTTTCATGAAAGCAAAGAAAAATTCCACCCCCAGGTAGCTTCCAAATAATCAAGACAAACTAATAATAAAAGGAAACCAAGGACTTAAATTTGAGGCTCCATCAGTGGCTCTAGTTGGGGATGTCCATTCCACTAGAATGAAGTGAGAATAACAAAATCTCAAGTAGAGCAGACCAGTCGCAAAGACAACCAAAAGGATTATCTAGAAAAGACAATCCCACAAAAAGAAACCAACAACAAACCTATATAAAAACCTAAACCTATTGTTCATGGAAAACAATAGCTCAACTGAAGTATAACTTCAAGAATTGTCCATGAACTGGCAATTCAAGAATATCACCTGTCATTTCTTGAAGGAAATATGAATCTTCCCCCCACTTTTCAATTATCAAGAATGGACCTAGCCAAATTACATCAAATTTACCATGTTTCCCCTTGTCTTCCAACCTGGCGTTCCACATCAAAACCATATCTCCGTTATGGAAATTTCTTGCAATTATCCTCTTGTCATACAAAATTTTCACCTACAACTGTAATTTGGAATTTCTTATTTGAGCTTCCCTCCTGGTTTCATCCAACTCTATGAGAGCTTCCACTCAGTTGCATTTCATCTTCTATCTCATTATCATACATATGGACAAATCTATGCATTTCCATGAGGTTATTCTAGGGAAACCCTGCATTTATCCCATAGACTAAATCAAATGGGGCACATCCTATTGCTTTCTTCACAGTCACCCTGTCTACCCAGATTGCTAATTTTAATTTAAAATCCCACACCTTATTTTGATCTAAGATCCTCTTGATAATCTTCATCAAGCTTTAATTGCTTGATTCCGCTTGTCCATTTCCTTATGGGTGGTAAGGTGATGAATAAGATACTTGGATGCCATATTTTTCACAAAATTCCATATATTCCTCAAATCTAAAACACATTGCATTATTTGACACAATCCTTTTAGGACATCCGAATCTAGTCACTATATTATTCATTAAGAAATCAATTACCACCTTACTAGTTTCTTTCTTTGTTGGAATCACTTCCACCCACTTGGTAAAGTAATTAGTGGCTACCAATATCCATGAATGGCCCCCACTTGATTTGAATGCTATCTCACCTACAAAATCAATACCCCATTGTTGGAATGGAGATTGAACTACAACCAGTTTTAAAGGTAAGTTACCAAAGAAATTTTACTTACCAGAGAAATGCTAACAAGCATCACATATCTTCACTAATTGATGTGCATCCTTGAAAATAGTAGGCCATAAGAACCCAGTTTGCATTATTTTTTGTGCAGTAGTTTTGGCCATATAATGTCCTCCACAAACTCCACTATGCATTTCATTCAAAAGTTCCTTTGCTTGCTCTTGGTTTACACATTTTAGCATAACACCCTCTCCATTTCTCCACTAGATGTTTCTTGTTATGATAACATACTTGATAGCATGTAACTTCAATGTCGTCTTTTCATTCTCACTCCAATCATTAGGACATTTCATCTTTTGCAAGTAATAGATCACACCCTTGTACCAATCAAAATGTTCCATGTCACATATGCATGGTCTCTCCTCTTCTTCAAGCAAATTTATCTGATTTTCTTCAAGATTACTTTGGGTCATAAGTTTGGCCAATCCTTTTCCCCTCACTAACTTGGTAATTTGAATTTCAATGTTGAATTCTTGGATCCTATTAATCCATCTACATCTTCTTCCTGACACTTCTTGTTGTGTAAAAATGTCCTTCACAGTAGCATTGGGCACATAAGCAATTATAGTAGCTCCCATCAAATAGGAATTAAAAGCTTTGACTACTTTTACTAATGCATATGCCTATTTTTCATTTATGTCATACTTGGGTTCTGCAGACTGTAAGGATTTGCTGAAGAAAGATATGGATTGTTCAAAACCTTCAACATTCTTTTGTAATAACACAGCTGCAATTGTGTGGAAAGAAGCAAATGAGAAAATCTGCAAAGGTTTGGAAAAATCAGGGGTCCTCAACATAGGTGCTTCCTTAATAGCTTGCTTGATATCATGGAAAGCTCATATTGATGTTTCTTCCCATTCGACCTTGGCCCCTTTCTTAAGCATCTTAGAAATATGGCAAACCACTTTAGCAAAATTTGTAATGAATCTTCTTAAAAATATTATTTTCCCAAAGAAAGACTGGATTCCCTTGACATTATAGGGTTGCAAGACCTTATCTATTTCCATTACCCTTTTTGGATCAATTTTAATTTCATTCTTTGTATCAATATGTCCCAACAACTTTCCTTCGCTTACTCCAAAAGTGCACTTCTAGGGATTTAGGAAAATACCATAATCCAATGCTCTAATTAATATTTTCTCAAGATGCTCACAATGATCATCTTCCTTCTTGGAATACACCGTTAAATCATCCTGATAAATCACCAGGTACAAGTTAATGAAATCTGAGAATTCCACATCCATGGCTCTCTAGAAAGTAGCCCCTGAATTTGTTAGACCAAAAGGCATTCTCACATATACATTAGTCCCCCAAGGTGTAGTGAAAGCTATCTTAAATTGTTCATATTCCTTAACCATGACTTGGTTATAACCAGAAAACCCATCCATCATGAACATTAACTCACAGCCTATCACTCTTTGCAACATGGCCTCCATATTCGACAATGGATAGTTATCCTTTAATGAAGACACATTCAAATTTCTGAAATCCACACATAATCTAATATCTCCATTCTTTTTTCTCACAGGCACTAGATTAGATACCCAAGATGAATGTCTAATTGGTTTGATGATTCTAGCATATCTTAACTTAGTAAGTTCTTCTTTCATTTTTGGAGCCAAGGTGGGATTAATAGGTCTCTACTTTTGCCTAAAAGGCTTGGCATCATTACTCAAAGGAATCTCATGTTGAAACAAATCCTGCCTATAAGCCTTAAGATCATCATAAGACTAAGCAAACACATGTCTGAAATTTCTCAACAAATCAACCAACATCTTTCTCACCCTTGGTGACAATTTCTTTCCAATATACACCTTTTTTGGTAATGCATCTATCCCTAGGTTTATTTCCTCCAAGTCATCAAGATGGGAAGCAACACAATTAGCCTTAGTCCTATCCTGGTTGTCAAATGATCTTTCAAGAATAACTAAACCCTTAGGAATGGTGTTAGTTTTTAACTAAATAACTTCATTTCCAAACACAGTATCTTTACCATCAATATTTTCAACAAAGGCTCCAAAATCTATTTCTTGATTTTCATACTCATCCACACAATTTAAAAATCTTAATATATCATCATCACTATCAAAAACCTACCAGTGCTTAATATTATCAAGAATAGATGGTCTGGTTTGCACTTCAACCTTTGAAATTCTAGCATAAGTCATGTGATTCGGCTTCAGTGTGATATTTGCTAACAAATCTGCCACCTTATTGTGACCTCTCTCCATCCAATTTATCCCAAAAGCATCAAAACTTTCCAATTCATCCCAAACAACATTTATATACTATTTCAACCTTTTATTCTTTGACACATATAGGGACCTGACTTGGGAAATCACAAGCTCATAATCTCCAATCACTTTAAGCTTCTTTATCCCATGTTTTTGAGCCAATCTTAACCCTAACAACAATGCTTCATATTCGGCTACATTGTTAGTGCATTCAAATAACAGGGTGAAAGACAATTTGAAAGATTTTCCACCTAGCAACCTCAACAACACACCTACACTAGATCCCTCCTTTGAATTAGCACCATCAAAAAGCATAGTCCACACATCATCAGACACTGACAAATTTTCAACTTCTGCATCAATTGGTGCAATAGGCTTATCACAATTACTAGGGGATTCTTTGGCCCTGAACTCATTTATGCCAGAATCAATAAAACATGTCAAATCTTTGGTCAGACCATGCTCAATCATATGAGGCACCTTTGATTCTCTTTCGATTTTGACATCTTTTCCATCAATGCAAAAGGTAGCAAATGACAAATCACATTGTATGTTGCCTCCCATTGATGCACTCCACTTTCTTGATAATAGCATTCCAAAATGAGGGGGAATGTACGCAACTAAAACAATCATGACCAAAACCTTATCAAGATATTGGGTCAGTACATAAGGCAAGGCCTTGATGGTCCCAATAACAGACACCTCTCTCGAATCCAATGCATAACATTTACCTTGAGTAGTATCAACTGTCAAGCCCATTGCTTCCATAATCCTTACTAGCATAACATTATTTGATGCTCCTGAGTCTATCATGCAATTCCTCAGAGTTCTCCCATTTATATCAATACTCAAGAAAAAAGGGATGATGTTCTCCAAGCACATATTGATAGAATTCCCTAGGTACACAGGGGGAATTTGAGTTACAATTCCCTCCAACTCTTTCACTTTTATTTCTTCTTTTTCCCTAGTTTCTTTACAATTCCCTTGTTCAACTTTACTACTAGGAATTCCAGTAATCAAGGCTATTGTCTTTTCTCTATGCCCCTCTATTCTCATCATCTCAAGTCAGGGTACAGTAACTTTAACTTGAGACAACACTTGAAAAATATCCATAGGTGTGTATTTATATAGGTTAGGAATCATACCATCATTATGTTCTTTCTTCTCCAATTGTTGCTTTCCTTCAAGTTTCCTTTGCTCTTCCTTCAGAATTGACTCAACAGATTTGGCAATCACTTTGGTTTTTACCAATAGAGGAGTAGAATCTTCACTGGGCTTTTGGATCTCAGTCCTTTTTCCCCATATCTTGTCATTCTTGACATCCTTGATTTTGATAGCATCATTTTTTCTATCTTCTTTAGCATCCTTACTCTTACCCTTTTTGTTCCTTAATAAAAAGGCCAGCAGGTTTGCCCTGCTCACCGCCCACAGTCCTATTTCTTAACTATAATGTAATTCTCATCTGAGTAGCCATCTCTTCAGTTAACCAGGCAATCTCATCTTCTGATGGTCTTCTTAAGGATATTGGATCTTTAGCCTATTCCATATTGTAGGTATGGTGGCTACACTCACCTTCTTCATCAGAAAAAACTTGTTGATAGTATAATTCACTTTTATGTTGTTAACTATTCACATCAACCTCTTGTAATTCCCAATTAGAAGAAAACTCAACCTCATAAATATATGACTGGGCCATACAACAACCTACATCATATTGCTCGAAATCAAGAGTTTGCTAATGAACATTCTCTTCTTTTCCTTCGGCAGCAATCAGCTGAGCAACACCATAATAATTCTAATCATGTGGGTGTTCACACACCACACACCATGGTCTATCTTGTGCCAAATTTACATAACACTTATTTAAAGGATCGGGTATCTATTGATCAGTTATAGGCTTCTCGATAGGCAATATTGGTTTTCAATCCTTCCAATTTGTATTGTAGGGATAATTCTGCAATATAGGAGGTTTGTCACTTCTATTATACTCTTGCTTATCACCTCCAAGACCCTTCTCTTGTTTAGCAACAATATATTTTATATCCTTCAAAGTGCTAAGGACCTTATCCTACTTCTCATCATCTTTAATCCATGCAGTAGAGACTTTCTCAATTTTATCTCTAGGATTCTTCAAAAGAGTAGGTTCTTCCCTCCTACCATACTTGCCAAAAGCTCTCCTATTTCTTTCAATATTAATAGCTACTCTAAAAGCATCCCACATGGTTTGATGGTCCTTGTCTCAAAGAAGATATACCATTTTAGCATCAAAATCATTGAAATAAGTAGTTAAACAAACATTCTCATCAAGCTTCATCACTTGAAACAACTTATACATTGCCTTTTGAAATATAAGGTTAAACTCTATTGTAGGCTCATTAGCTGATCTCTTTATATTGAACTCATTCAACATAAAACTAGCATTTGTCTTGTCACCATATTGTTCTTTAAAGCATTTTTCAAACTCCTCCCATGAACGAATACTGGCATTCAGTAAAACCCTGTACCAATCGCTTTTATCTCCTATCAAGGATTAGACAAACAATTTCATCACTACATCTTCATGTTCTACCTCATAATCATTTAACATATCCATGAAACCTTTCAAATGCTCCTTTGTTGAAAAGCCATTATTCCCAGCAAATTTGTTCATCCTTTCCCTTAACTCATCAGGGATAGGGTTTGGGTACCCAGGAATACCATAAAAAAATAGTTGCCTATATCTTTCCAATTGTATAGGTCTCATTTGCTGTAGTCCATCAAATTTCTAAGGGTTATCATCTACAACTCTATTCTGAGGTTTAGAACCATCTTGATGTGAATTAACAAATTGGGTTGCCTGAACATTTGGGTTAGAATTATTTGTGATATTCTCCTAAATAGGTTTAGGATCATTTTTCAAAATCTCCTGATGACCTAATGAAGTTGTGGCTTGTGCAACTTCATCCAGACTTGTCATTTTTAGGAAACTTATTTTCCTTCTCTTTTCTGCATTTGTATCCTCCATTTCAGTCCTTTCTAATTCTTCTACTAAAGCTTCCCCTTCCCTTCTAGCCTTTTCTAAGGTAGTCTCTACTTGTGATGATACATGTGGGAGGGGATCTTTTTTAGGCTGGTGGGAAACCATCCTATCATTTATCTTGATCCCTTCAGCCTTCTATTTTCCCTCGTCTGCAATAGGTTTAAGATTTGGATTGTCTAATTGTGACATAATAGGGTTCAAGGGTTTCAGATCTGTTGGCTTTGGTTGGACCTTAGCTTGACCCTTTAGACCCACTTTGGACATTGGCTTCACTTCCTTATAAACAATTTGTTGTACAACATGACCATTTTCTTCTGGGTCTAGTCTACTTTGGTTCAGGAGTTTCATAGTTACCAACTCTCTAATTAACCTATCCCTTTCAATAATAGCACTCACCAATTTTGCTTCCTTCTCTTTGTCCTTCTTTATCCTAAGCTCGGCCTGCTTTTGGATTTCTTGTCTCAAAGAACTAATATCCCCAAAAACATCTTCAAGGTAAGGCAAAGTTATATCAGAACTTGATGTCTCGCTTAAATCTATCAAGTCTATTCCCTCTTGTCTAAATAATAAAGGGGTTCCATCATCATTAGCAGGAGGAGGAGGCATATCATTGGTGCATTCTTTGTGATGGCCTCAACTTCTACTCCTACTTCTTCTCTTAATATATTGGACATTAATAGGCCCTTTATTATGACATGTTACATCCTCTTGAATAGGTGTATTAAACAATGCATCAAAAAATCAAAAACTATTTGATTCAGAATGTCTAGAAACACGCTAAAAAGTCTCAGGGATAGGATGTAGAGGCTTACTTGTACCTTGATGTATAGGATTCTGGGACACGGGAGTGACATTGCTAGTTTCTAGTTTCTTTTTTATCCAGTCTCTCTTGTTTGTTTTAGGAAGTTCACCTTCCAACCTAGATTCCAGGTGGTTCTTCAAGAATGACCTGGTACTTTTCATTCCTCTATGCATGTTCAAATATCTTTCAACTTGTATAAAACTTCAAATAAAATGCACACTGGTGTAGAGACTATCAGAGCCGCCACCCAATTATCTTGGGAATATCCACTATTCAAAAACACATGATAATACCTTAAAAGATCCTCAGAACTTATCGTATTGACAATACACAAGACACATTGCATGAGGTATATACAAATTTTGAATGAACACACTTAATTGGATAAAGAAAAAAATACCTAGGGCTCAACCTTCAAATCACAGAAATACTATGTTAGACTCTATGCAAAATGGATAACCAACCCACTGACAAGAAACATTCAAGCTAATGTCCCCAGTAGAGTCACCATTTTGTTGGTGATTTTTTCTGTAAACCAGGTTTGTCTCCTAATCTACCTATGGAATTTCCAATTCCTATCAAGGGCAGCTCGAAGGACCTGGACCAGCTAACGAGGACTTTAAAAAAGAATCCTACACTTCGGGCTCAGCAAGACCCAGGAGGGTGGTCCCTATAATGTGTTTATGATCTTTGCACCAAATTCATAAACAATCATTAAAAATTGACATATTATCCCACAAATAGCTCAACAAAATATGATACCACTAAAATGAATTGGCCTTTCATCAATTATATCAACTACTTGGAGCATGAGATGATTACAACATTATTTTGTAATTTATGATAGTCATTTTGTTTGCAATTTGGCGGCAAGCCTTAAGCAAAGACATACAGACACAAAATTTCACAAACTTATACAATTTAGATCAATGAAATATACCATTGGCGAGTCAAACTCACAAAAATTCAGGATTCATCGACAAATTGAAATACTTAGCACACATGATCCCTGACAATATTGCATTACAATAATGTCAATTCCTGTCCCAGCCCAATACTTCCTACTAAATCCCTTTAAAAACATACTGATGTAGAGGGAGGTGGAGACCTTCTCAAAATGACTCACAAATGAACATCAGATCAATTTCAAAATGGGTTTCAAAGAATTTATCAAAATTCCACCATATAGCATGTCCTCCCTTGTAGCATAGGCAACCTGGTTTAAGCCACTTTACAGTCAAACATTCCAAAACACATAACAAATAAAATATGGATAGAGATACCCTTTTAGGGCCTACACAACATATCCAAAAACCAATAGTGATTCTTTTGGACCAACATATGCTTTCAATACACATACCCTGCTCAAGGCTACTCAATTAGCCCACTTTTACAAAGCAACCCCTATCTAACTTTATCCTCTGACTAAGAAAATTTCAACAGTGTCTCAAATTGTCTCAAAACCAAGGATTTTCAAGGTCCTAACCTTCTATGACACCTCTAGGATCCCTGATCACAAAACCCTCCATAAAATGCCTCAAAACTAGGGCTTCTTGAAAACTAACCTTCCAATCACTTCCAAAACTTGTTTATTGACCCTACACCATTAGAAAAACATATTTATACTATCCCAACTCAAAAACATACCCCTCATTAAGGTAGATCTTCTATTGCTATACCCTAGCCTCCATCTTCAAGCACCTTTAACTATCAAATCTTGGTGTACACCATTTGATTATTCTTTTCTACACTTGTAGATTGTTAGATTGGTATGATACATGTTAAATAGGATCCATTTCACAAGTTTCAGTCACAAACTCTCATGAAATGGATCATTACTTCATGATGACTCTCAAAATCAATGAAAAAATAGGATTTTCTTGAGGACAATGAATATATTATGCAAATAAATTGTTATTACTACTTATCAGGATGTGCAAGAGGTTAAAAAAATGTAAAATTAAGTCCCTAGATCATCCAATAGAACATTTCATCAAGAGGATTCAAAGATTCATCAAGAGAACACAAGAAAATGCAATAAAACTGTGTTTTTTCACTTTTCCAGAAAACAATCCATACAATGCTCTCCAAAAATGATCAAACTGTGTAAAAATGATTATTTTGGGGTTATAGAACCATTCCCCAACTGATCCAACAATTTTGGATTGATTACAATGCATAATTACCTCTAAAACACCTAAAACTCATTTTGCCGCCTAAAGTGGATTTTTTGAAAATTTGAATTTCCAAACTCTTATTCTATTAATTTCTATTACCTAGAAACATTAAAAACCAATACATTATTATTTTTCAACCTTATTTGACACCATTAAAGTATTATAAACCTATCTAACTTCCTAGAACATGATTGTTCCCTTTATATTGCATTTTGGTCCTTGGGTCCTTATCAGGACCCTTAGGACAGTTGACTCTCTTATTACATTTATCCATGCCAAATGCCATTATAGGGTTCAAGACAGCATAGTTGATGTTTTGGAATGGTTGACAAGTCTTCCTGACCCCTGTAAACTCCTAGCTCTTGAACTGACCCCTAAGGACCTTGGGTGCTCTTGCACCATTCTCCCCAAGAAGGAAAAATTTCTTGCCCCAAGAAGTATCCCACGTGTTGCCACCAAAAGACCCCTGGCTCCTGGATGTTTGCACCTTCAAATGACCTGGTATGTAATCTCCCAAAGTCACTATCTTCCTCTTCTTCCAATCTACACACTTGACATAATCAAAACTTGTATGAGACTGCCCTCTTAGCTGTTTGATCTCAGCCTACCCTTGTACCCTTTTCTTGCCCTTACTCCACTGCCGCCTTTGTGAAAGAACTCCACCATTATCACCCTCAACTATAGGGCATGCAATGTCTCCAACCTTGACACTGTCTAAGTCCCACAAAGTCTGATTTGAAGGACTGTGTGCTCCACAACCCTACTACAACTTGTCTTTTTTCAACCTACCAATGTCTTCCCATGTTTCACCCTACTTATTCACCAGCAAACTCTTATCAAATTAGATCATAAAACTTTCATTTGACTGCTCCAAAGGCAAAGGCACTAATTTGTATCTAACATTTTCTTTTATGCACCAAATATGTATTATGGAATCCATCATGCAATGTCCTTCTAGCATACTGCCATGGTCTCCCCAAGATGATATGACCACAATTCATTGGAATGACATCACAAAGAACCCTATCATGATAAGATCCAATTGAAAAATCCACAAAATCTCTCTTACAAATCTCTACATGCTGCATTTGAGTTACCCAAGTGGCCTTGTAGGGAGTAGGATGATCAAATGTTTTAATCCCCGACTTGGTTATCATATCAAGTGAAACTAAATTGCTATGTGACCCTAAATCTATGAGCAATCTACATATCTTACCATGATTGAGACAATTAGTCTTAAAGATAGTTACCTTTGTCTCTTGATAAAGTCTTTCTCCTTGCTTGACCATAAGAAACTCACCATCAGTCACAGGGTCTACCATGAATGTTTTTGGTTCCTCCTTCTTGTCTTCTTCTTCTTGTACCAAGTTATCTCTCTTATCTCTGCCCCTATCAACTTGTTCCCATTTAGGACACTTGAAGGAAGGATGCCCTGGTTCATTGCAATTGAAGCACCTACCTATGAATGGTCCTCTACCTTGTCCAAATCTATGTCCTCCTCCAGGAGTGTATCCACCTCTTTGATTAGAAAATACCTCTTTACCTTTGTCATTACTGTTCTTATCATTATTGCCTTGTCCTTTTTCTCTATTATCTCTGCCCCTATTTGAACTACTCTTCCACCATTGCTTGATCTTTCTTTCTTCCTTTTCACCTTTTCCTCAGCTCTAATGGCCAACTGAAAACACTCTCCCAATGTCCTTGGCATTTTCAAACCAATCTCATCTTGTAGATTATACCTCAAGCCATTGATATACCTGGCTATTTTCTCACCCTCTTCCTCATAACCTCCTTTGATACTAAACTTGTGAAATTTCTCAGTATAGGACATAACATCCAAGTCCTTTTGCTTTAAATTATGCCTCATTCTTTTCACATGAATGGTATAATCAGATGGTAGGAACTGCTCTTTGACCAAACTCTTCATCCTAGCCCATGTAGAGACTTTTTCCAATCCTCTAGCCATACTATAATTCTAAAAACTAGTCCACCATGTCAATGGTGTGCCTCTCAACTTAGTTTTGGAAAACTTAACCTTCCTCTCTTCATCCATCTCCTCAAACTCAAAATAGTTCTCTAAGGCATCAAGCCATCGTAACATGTCTTCACTATCCATCTTCCCTCGATAGATAGGAAAATCTATGTGACTCTTTCCTCCATGACCTTGTACTGCCTTCAACAATCTCAGTAACCTCCTTTCCTCAGGGTCCTCTGCCTCATCTGCTTGTTGTTCCTGATTTGTCCTCACATTCTCTTCTTCATCATTGTTTTCTTGTTCTTCTCTCCTCCTACTCCTCTCAAGGTTATTTATCCTTACTTGCATGGTCTCTCTCTCCCTTCTCCATTCCATTTCCTCTCTTTCTCTTGCTACTTCTTGTTCTCTTCTTTCTCTTCTCTCCCTTTCCAAGATTTCCTTCAACTCTTCCAACTCTCTTGCCAATTGATTTTTAGGTGCCATTGTAATTCTCCAATCCCTAAAGGACCTACTCATTGCTCTGATACTACTCTAATGCAGAGGGAGGTGGAGACCTCAAAATGACTCACAAATGAATATCAGATCAATTTAAAAATGGGTTTCAAAGAACTTAACAAAATTCCACCATATACCATGTCCTCCCTTGTAGCATAGGCAACCTAGTTTAAGCCACTTTACACTCAAACTTTCCAAAACACTTAACAAATAAAATATATAATGAGATACCCTTTTAGGGCCTACACAACATATCCAAAAACCAACATTGATTCTTTTGGACCAACATATACTTTAAATACACCTACCCTCCTCAAGGCTACTCAATTAGCCCACTTTTACAAAGCAACCCCTCTCTAACTTTACCCCCTGACTAAGAAACTTTCAACAGTGTCTCAAATTGTCTCAAAACCAAGGATTTTCAAGGTCCTAACCTTTTATGACACCTCTAAGATCCTTGATCACAAAACCCTCCATAAAATGCCTCAAAACTAGGGCTTCTTGAAAACTAACCTCCCAATCACTTCCAGAACTTTTTTATTGACCCTAAACCATTAGGAAAACATATTTAGACTTCCCCGATTCAAAAAAATACCCCTCATTAAGGCAGATCTTCTACTGCTATACCCTAGCCTCCATCTTCAAGCACCTTTCACTTGTAAAATCTTGGTGTACACCGTTTGATTCTTCTTTCTTGCACTTTTAGATTGTTAGATTGGTATGATATATGTTAAATAGGATCCATTTCACAAGTTTTAGTCACAAACTCTCATGAAATGGATCATTACTTCATGATGACTCAAAATCAATGAAAAAATAAGATTTTCTTGAGGACAGTCAATATATTATGCAAGGAAATTGTTATTGCTGCTTATTAGGATGTGCAAGAGGTTAAAAATATGTAAAATAAAGTCCCTAGATCATCCAATAAAACATTTCATCAAGAGGATTCAAAGATTCATCAAGAGAACTCAAGAAAATGCAATAAAACTATGTTTTTTCACTTTTCCAAAAAATAGTCCATACAATGCTCTCCAAAACTGATCAAACTCCATAAAAATGATTATTTTGGAGTTAAAGAACCATTCCCCAACTGATCCAACAATTTTGGATTTATTACAATGCATAATTACCTCTAAAACACCTAAAACTCATTTTGCTACCTAAAGTGAATTTTTGAAAATTTGAATTTCCAAACTCTTATTCTATTAATTCCTATTAACTAGAAACATTAAAAACCAATACATTATTATTGTTCAACCTTATTTGACACCATTAAAGCATTATAAACCTATGTAACCTCCTATAACATGATTGTTCCCTTTATATTGCATTTTGGTCCTAGGGTCCTTATCAAGACCCTTAAGACAGTTGACTCTCATATTACATTTATCCATGCCAAATGCCATTATAGGCTTCAAGACATCATAGTTGATGCCTTGGAATGGTTGACAGGTCTTCCTAACCCCTGTAAACTCATGGCTCTTGAACTAGCCCCTAAGGACCTTGGGTTCTCCTGCACCACATACCCATCCATGATTCAATCCAAGCACTTTAATTAATTCTTTGAATTAAATCCAAAATGAAAAACACACACATCAGAGCAATGAAATGAACATCATAATTATTGATTATTCTTTTCAAAATTATGATGTATTTGTATAGAGGAGAGACTTGAGCTCAAGATATAACATCATAGATTAAATGCTAGTACTATTACGAAACATCCAATCTTCATAAGTTTAAAACCCACTACAAGATAACCCCAAACCTAAATTGCCTTAACATTTAGAAAACAAAAATTCTTACAATCTGCTCTGCAACTATATCTAGACTTGACCTTCAAAATATCTAACTTGCCAACCCTCTTTTCCAGCTTTGAAATCCTTCTTATAGAAACGAAGGAGAAAACAATCATCGGGCCAGAAATTACATGTCACTAGTTAATTGGACTGCTATGTGCCAAATTCAAAACTATGATCAAAACCACCAAGTCCCGAAGCATCAATTATGTTTATTCTACTCATTACATAAAAGTTAGCATGGAAAAAAAACCAAAATCAGTTATAATATAACCGTTGAGTTGTTAGTTGCCAGTAATAGACACTGTTTCACTCCTCTTTAGTTAAGTACTTTTCCACCCAATTTTGATATTCCTCATCCACTGGCCAATTAAAATTCACCACCTCCATCACCTTGGTATTGTAAGGTGTGAATTTCACCACAACCTGGTTGGATTCCCTCTCAAATGACTCTAAGAACATGCTAGTATTAATTATTTTATCCATGCTGCTCACCAACAAGTCATGGTCTGAGTCATCACAAATCAATTTGATTTGTGCATCAATAATCTCTTTTTCCCTATCTTTCCATTGCTACAATGTCTTAGTATTTCCCTCTGCATCTATTATATCTGGCAGAAAAGTATCATTCCAATCATCAAAACTCTTTACTAGCTCTCTAATTTTCCTACTCAAATCATCAAGTAGAGCTTGGAATCCCTTCAATGATTTCACAAACATTTGAGTAGGCCTTAATGACTAGGGCCTATTATTTGCATCAAATCTAGAAGCTTTAAACATAACATCTAAATCAATGGCTCAAGGGACCCACTTCTCAACTAGAGGTAGAACCACTTCCTAATCTTTGTTAATATTTTTTATTCCACCCACGAATAAAGAATATAGAGAATGTACAGTTGGCAACCTAGAATCAACCTTCTCATTTAAATGCCACAAAATGGTGTCAACCACCTCATTATGTTTAGCTACAACACAATCCTCACTTGCCATTAGGGAAACATATAATTCTGTGATTTTATCCATCATCTTCCTTTTGGCAGGATCTGCAGAATACTCAACCTCCTCATCAACTAGCCCTGGTGCAAGGCTATCAGCAGGTGTCTGAATTGGGGATCTAGGAGTAGAAATGATTGCGATAAGGGGAAATGACTCTGAAGTAGTAGGTAATGCTCTGATAGCAGGGGCATTAGAGGATTCTCCCACCTGCCCGTATCTTAATCTATCTACTTCAGATTGTAGTTCAACATTTTTTTGCTGCATTCTACTATACTCCCCAATTATTGCATTGTACTTTTCCATCAGGCTTTTCCTTTCAGCTTCCTCTCTTTCAGCTGTCTTCTATTCCAATTTGGCCACATTCAGTGTTAGGCTTGTGGCTTCTATTTTTGAGGTTTCATAAGCTCTCTTGATAATGAGCCCTCCCCTTAGATTAGGGATAATATTAGCCACATTTGCTTTTCTACCCTAAGGTGCCCATGCCCATATGGCCAAAGTCTCATATTCCTCACTAAAGGCAGAGTCTTGTAAGGCTTCCTTGACTTCTTCTTCACTATTTTGCATAGGATGTTTGGACTGCATAATAGCATGGAATGTTATAGCATTAGCCATGTACCACTCAGGGAGAAGTAAGACACCAGCCTAAGTTATAAGTTACCTTCCTTCATCAGGAGTGATGTTCTTGAATTGCTCCATTAACTTGGCTTTGACTTCATCATTATTCTCCTGGTCAGACCTATCAGGTCTTGTTTCCCTCCTCTTGCATTTATCCTGATATTCTTCAAATTTCATCCTCCAAATGAACTGCAAGAATACAAGATTTTTCACAAAGGCATCATCATCCAGTAATGCCTTGCAAGCCACCATCCTAGTGTCCTGTACACACTGTGCCTTTATATCCATATCAGTTGGCACCAATTGTGCTGATCTAGGAGGGGATGGGATACCAATCTGCATATATTGATTAGTTATGATTATGTCATCCTCGAGATCCTCTTGTGACTCCTTAACTCTTCGCCTCTTAAGGATTGGCTCTGATGGCAGCTCTACAGGGTTATTTCTAGGTGGTGAATCCAGATCCACAATCATTATCTCTCCAAGTTTCCTGATCCCATGACCCGATTGTGATGATGTTTTCATTATTTGTTTGCCCTTTTTATTTGCTGCCTCTTCATCACTACTATCATCTCTCTTCCTCCTGTATAGAGGCCTATCCATTAGTGGCTGATAAGTTAGCCTCTCCTCCAGTCCTTGACTTCTCGAGTCCACTTCCAAATTGACTTTCTTGGTTCTCAAGGTACTCATCATTTCTTTGAAATTATTCATTAAGAAATTAATTCTTTTGTGAAATGGAGTGAACTCCATCAATGGATCATATTTTGGATCCAATTTATGTACCAGGGCCAACATTTTCTCTTAAGAAATTCATTTCTCTTTATTTAATTCTTGTTGGCTCAAATCAAACTCATTTCTAATCAAATCCTTAGGAAAATTGAAAATATGAGCAAACCTGCCACCCTTAATTCTATGCCTAAATAGGGAAAAGAATCCCTCAAGGTCATGTTGCCTCCTAAATCCACTCTTCAAATGGTAATCATCAAAATATCTGTCAAAGTGAATCCATCCTCCCTTGGAAAATACAAAGTCTGAAACAACAATGTAATCAGGGAACAAATTCCTTTTTCCTTTTCCTATCAAATTATCCTCATGAATGCAACCTAGTTTCCGCATGACCTCTGCAAATCCCATCCTTGATGGTACATTATATGAGAGAATATGAGGAGCTCCCTGGAAACCATAAACCCTTAGGATAGTGCTTACAGGATATAGAATAATGTCACCCCAATTATGACACACCTTCAAATCAAGCCTCCTTACTTTGGGTCTGAGAAAATCGTGCAAATCCTTAGGAATCCTTGGCACATTCACCATCATTCTAGCTTTGAGCCTGGAAGCAAAGTAGTTATCAAATTGCACAAAACGGGTACCTCCCTTATTGTAAGACAAGTTTGCACTACAAGCCTGCACCGGTAATTTTTCTCCATTCACCTCCTGCCTCAACTCCATTTTCTCTAAGAAGAAGTCAGCGTTCTTATACAAGAACATATGCATCAATAAGGAGTACCAAAAGAAAGGATTATTAGTGTCCCCTTCATGTAACTTCAACAAACCCTCATGTATCCTTTCATCAAGGAAAGAAACATAGTCATACACTACAGAAAAGTTAGGATGTTGAATTTGAGCCCCCATGAACATATAAGCAATGGGCATCATGGTATTAGGGCTAAAACCTAAAATTTGGCAAAGTGAATAAAAATTTTCCAAGAAATTAGCAAAAAAATTCAACCTGAAAGGTTCTCGGTCAGTTGAGCTGATGTGAATTGTTGAACTACCCGCTCTGGCTAGATGAGGAGGAAGCAATTTTGATCTGAAAAATAGATTGTGACTTGGCATACTCCTGCTTCATTTCCTCAAAGTCTATCTAGACCAAGATTGAACTATATTCACTTAAATTGAAGACCATCCAAATCTGATCTACATTTATATTTAGTAAAACCCTGCCATCGTTATCCCTGATAATCCTTGTGATAGAATCATATTGTGCAGCCACTGCCCTGAGTAGGTCAGCATCAGGAAATACATTCGGTACCACAAGTTTTCCCATATGATATCTCCAACCATTTGAAAAAGGATGGGATGCATTTCGTTGCCCATACCATCTCCTAAACATTTCCAAGCCCATCACTGGTACCCTAGCATCCACAATGTTATAGGTTTTATATCTTAATCCCTCACCTAAGGCTATCCCCTTCATTAAGATCAAACCCCTCTTCTTGTCGTTTGTTGACAAATGGAATTGGTCAAGGAAATCGTCGTATAGATTTATTTGCAAATAATCAATAATGCCAAAATTTTGCTTTAGTGGTGCCATTTCAAACAACCAAGGCTTCTCCTTATATCAAATTTGTGCACAAACTAGGGCCACCCAAAATGAAATTATAGTAGAATTTTTCAATTTCCCAAAATTCAAAAGAACAAGTAACCCAAGAACCTTAATCAAGAAGACCCCTGACCAACACAACACAACCCTTCACAATAATTACATTCAAACAGAAATAGTGATAAAGAAAGTAACTCATGGAATTTTGTGCCATAATTTTGCTCCCTATAGAAAATAAAACACTATTGTAATTGCTTTGAAGAAACTCTATCTTTAGCTCTGGACAGCTTTGAAAATACTTGAATGCCTTTGTGGTGAAGATAGCCTGAAACTAAACACTTAGAATTCATGAAAAATGGCCAGTAGACATCTCGTCTGCCATTAAAGCTTACTTGCATGCCGCGTCAACGACTTCAATTGTATTTGATGCAAATTTAAAACTTCGTCGTCGATCTTTTGTTTTTGTTAGATGATCGAACGATCATCTTCAAAAAGGTTGACAACATCTCCATGTCATTCCCAAGGGCCCACCATAATACACAATGTCAAAAGAATACATGTGGTGCCGCCCACGATATCATGAATGCTAAACTCCCTTCAGTTTAGGATCACACGATTGCGAGAAACTATTGATTCCCTTCAACATTGATCACGATCATACATAACAAGGAACAACAACAATACCTATCCGTCGAGCAACTTTTTTAGCAAGGTTAAAACATCGTCGTTGATCATGAACACGTGCATCTCACATGTGGTTTAGTAACCCGCTCTATAATGCACTAAAGTCTAATACACATATTAAACACTTTATTCACTCTTTTTAGCACTAACAACCTGGGACACGTGGTGCCCGCCCATGATATCATGATCACCAAATAGGTAGTGGTGTTATATCGCGAAATTGAGGGGAACGGTTAGGATCAACCACCAAGAAATTGATGGTCATCAAAATAACCCCTAAAAAATATTAAAGTTACTTAGAAGAAAATAAGGGAAAGGGGACACCATCTAGGGCAATGACAATCGATGATTCAATGTTGTTTTAAAAGCATAGGGCATAGACTGACCCAGACCTTAGTAAATAAAAAGGGGCGAGTGAAATATTTAGCATTTTTATTAAAAAAGGGCTAGGCCTAGACGATTCAATGGGACATAAGTTGTTTTCAAAACCCCTCCCAAAAGGTAATGATAGAAAAGACCCAACCCAAAGATAGAACACCAAGGTTTCATGAAAGCAAAGGAAAATTCCACCCCCAAGTGCCTTCCAAATAATCAAGACAAACTAATAATAAAAGGAAACCAAGGACTTAAATTTGAGGCTCCATCATATGCATTGGAGAATGTCAGGATTAACTAGAAAAATATGTAATTCATAGGGCTTGTGGATAGAAAATAGGACCAATTAAGACATAAAGAAGCATAAATAAAGCAACGTAGTCCCAAAATGGTGTGAAAATTCAAGGTTGTGCATTTTCCTACACTACAGTGGTATGGCCCCATTATTAACTAATTTTTCCTAGTAAATGTAACCTAGGAATTAATTAAATATTATGCCTAAGTAAACTTATGCTAGTGTAATTAAATAATTAATTACACCATCTTGCTTGGAATTTAATATTGTTCATTTGGCTAGTTGTCTTCCTTATGTATACGATGAACATGATTGGGATGTAGACAACCTACTAATAGGTTGAATCGCATGTACCTAACTAGTATTTTGCATTGTTTCTTTTTATTTTGTGTGATTGCATGTACATTATGTGATCCCCCGTATTGTTCTATTTGGTGTATCTCTCTCTCTCTTTAGAACATTCCTTTATTTGTACCTATATTATTCTTTATGTCATAAATCTTTTACCTTTTTCAATTGTCTTGTGTTTTCCTTTTGGCGATGATGCAATGAATTGAGGCATTCATGTCTCTTCCTTGTTGACCTAAAAGCTTTTCTATTTATACTTTTCATTTGTATTTTGTTTTCCTTTTAGGGATGACACAAGGTGTTGAGACATTCATGTCTTTTCCATGTTGACCCATAAACTTTCCTTTATCTTTTTCATTTGTCTTTTGTTTTCCTTTTGGGGATGACGCAAGGAATCAAGACACTCATGTCTCTTTCATGTTGATTTGAAATATTTTTTTCTTTGTTTTCACTCTCTTTGTGTTGTTCTTCTTGTTCTATGAGTATTTTGGGAATGGTGATAGTTTCCAGCTCTCTAAATAAAATTGTAGCAAGATCATACTGACTCCAAATCCATGGATCCCTCATGTGTTCGAAATTTTATTTTTTTGGGGGTGACCCCTTCTTTTCTTTCATGACATAGCTTTATGACTTGGCATAGGGATTTCAAAGTTAGCTCACATGTCCTCTTTATTGTTAGCATTTATCATTTGGTACTTTAAATTAATTTCTCACAACATGGTGTTTCACAATTTATTTAAAGTGGGGGCATACATTAGCATTATTCTTTTGTATTTCATGTTTCATGGTGTAGTATTCTTACTTCATGCATGTGTCTTTTGCTTTTTGGTGACATTAGGTGTGATTTCCTTCAAGAGGGTGATCTCTATTAGCATATTATATTCCTCTTAGTGTTTTGATGTGATACACTACATCCCCTAAGTTTTCAATCTTCTATTCTTTGATTGGTCCTCTCTTGGAGACATTAGGAACAATGTTCCCTATGTTAAAGACCTTACATGAATTAAGAAAACCTCCTTTGAACATTCCTTACACTATTGTTGCATTTAAATTTTCTATTATATAGCAACCTTGCATAACAAAATTTCCATGCTTATGGAGCCATCTCTTTTGTTCAAGAGTATCAAGCATACAAATATTTTCTAGCTTCATGAAGCTCGAAGTTGATTTTTGTGTGGCACCTTATCAAAGTTATCAGGAGGTATAACTTTGGTTTGGTTGGACAGGAAGCAAAACATAGGCATGAATTTCCCATATCCACTTGCTTGTGTGTGTGACAACATACCAATCATGTGTGTATGTGTCTCACCTCTTTGGAGACTCACCAAATGGATAGCCTAAAATTCCATTGCCTCAGAGTGAGCATGCATTTTTGGACAAACAACCTAAATCTGATCTACCTCACGATGGAAAAATGATCAAAGCTTGATCCACCCTTCATTTTACTTTTTCATTTCTCCTTGTCTTTGGTAGTGTATGCTTGTGCTTTGTTATTTCTCCTTATGTCATTTTTCATGTGTGTTCTCTTGTGCCTATGTTAGTTTGCTATTGGACCCTGATCCTAGGGGCTTGTGCAACTCTCTTGGTCGGTTTTGTCCTATCTAACTAGCATTAGTATGAATGAACCCCTCTTGATGTGAGATTTTCTACTTTAGTGTGAGTTTGAAGCAAGTTTCTCCTCACTAAAGTGGGAGCTAAATGTAGTCTCAAAAAATGTCGTCCATGAAATTTTCACACTTGTTTGGGCCCTCCTTATAAAATTGAACTTAATGATGTCTCAACTTAGTGTTGTAATGTGTTTAACACACTCACATTATGTCTCAGGCCCTTTTGAACTAAATGAACCTAGTTTATAGGGTTTGGTGTGTTGCAACATTACATTTTGTTAGTTCATTATTCCTTTATCTCATTTGATTTCATTACAAGGTTTGATTACCAAAATGGGGTTTGACCAAGACAAACCCCTTTCCACTAACAAAACAACATTTTTCCTTCTCTTTAGTGTGTGATTTTTAGATTTAGGTTGAATACTTTATAAAGAGAAAGATTGGAAAGAAGTTGTTGAAGTTGTGAAGCCATTCAAGTTGCCACCTTAGTTATAAGATAATCTGTGAACATTTATAGAGAAAAAACTTCACATTCAGATCTAGAAACCAAGTCAAGAAGGAAAACCAAGGAGTGAAGAGTAGATTCAGGTCTTGATTTTTCGAAAAAACCAAACTAGACTAATATGCCACTTTTGTTGTATGACTCCCAATAGAGTGATCCCACAATATTGGTTTACAATTTTTGGCCAAACTAGACATTGACCTAATTTTTTCTAACTAAATCTTCACATTTGGTCACCTATAATGACTAAACCATGAGGAATTTGAACATGATGAAAACTAGTGATTTGTAAATTTTTTTCTCTGGATTCTAAATAATTATTTTTAAAAAAATTTAGAATTAGATTGCAGTTCTTTTTCCATCTCCCTTGTAAACTATTTTTTTTTAGTAACACCATTTTTTAGCTCTTCCTATGGGTCTTCAGGGGCCAAGGGCTGGTACATTTCCCAAAAGGGAATTTCTCCTTGCAAGACTCTTTCAACTCTCTCCAAGAATGTTAGACACCACAATTTGTTGTGTCTATGAGTGCAATGAATCCTGTACTTATTCGCTAATGTGAATTGTTGTAACGGTTCCTCAGTCTTCTATTTAAATATGCATGTAGCTAAGTGATCTCCATTCTGCATGCTACTCCATTTTGACTCAGCTTCTACTTGGCTTAAGAACTTTCTAATTTTTAGCATTAAAAGAGATCTCTCTATCTCAAATTTCTTCTTTGAAAGTTCTCTTTTCAACTTCCAACTTTTAGTTTTGTAGCCTTAGCATGTCATGCCCTCCTTCTACCACCAGTTATGTTCATGTGTTTTTTATGCACTTCTCAACATAGATAATGCATAGGTGCATCACCTCTCTTGAAAGACAATCTTCCACAATCAAATTGTAGAATGCTATCCCAAGGTCTCTAATGTTAGGTCTTGACAATTCTCAGAATATCTTAGTTGATTTATGTGATTTGTTGGAATCACAAAGAAGACTTATGGATGAGTCACAAAGTGTAGGAATTTGGGCCTGCAAATGCAGTTTTAAAGTGCTAAAAGTGAATGAACAGTGGCTGCCCACTAAAAATAGCAAGCTAAAACCCACTAAATTCATCTGATTTAGCTTCATAGTGATTTTGGAGATCCTACTCTAACCAAGGACTAAAATAAATAGCAAAAGGAGAAGGGTTAAGAAAGTTGTTTCTGTTCTTAAGAATATAGAACATTATTCTGGAACCCTATCAAATGATATTATCAGTGTAAACTATGATGTTACACAAGTACATTCTAGTGTAAAGAAAATCATTGCTACCCAAGAACATCAAGATAATTATCTGACACATATCTATGGAGATCAGCAAGATTGTGAATCTTCTAGAAAGACAGCTGATATCGAGAATAAAGCTATTTTAGAATCAGTTGCTAAAAAGCTAGAAAAGGTCAGATTGTATACAAAGAAAATCAGAGTAGCACAAACTGGTAATGATAGTTCTGAAGAAGAACTTAAGAATAAAAAGGGTAAAACAATAGAAACTCCTAATCAGAAAGTACTGATTCAAAGATTCAAGCCTCTTCATGAGCAAAAATATTTAAAGGTATCCTCTAGTACAAGGTCTTCTAAGAAAACAACTATCCATGTTCAAATGCCTAAAGTAAAAGAACATACTTTAGCTAATAAGGAAGACACAGGACCTTTAAAAGATTGGCTTGAACAATTAGGAGTAGAGAAAGAATAGGAAGAACCAGTGTTCATGGATGAACCTGTATGTGGAAATAAAGAATCAGAAAATGATATCTCAGATATTGTAAATAGTGTAACAATATCCAGTGATTCTGACAATTCTTTATCCTCTGTCAATACTAACTATGAGGATGTTGACATTAATTTATTTGATCAAGATCAGATTTTTTATACTGAACCATGGGAATCTCTTAAAAAGCTTACCATGGACATAGAAATGCAAGAGCCAGTATCCGAAAATCTTAAGCCAGAACAGTTATGCCCTTATGCAGCCAGTGGTTATATTCTAAATATTGATAAGCTGGTAAATCCTTATGAAGCTATCTATACATGGACATATACTTTAGAAAATCTTTTTGAAAGAGGGGGCACCTGGTCAGAACCTGCTAAAGTTTTATATGCAGTAAGATTAATGACTGGTAAATTAAGAAACTGGTGGAATAATTTACCAGATACTGGTCCTATGCCAAAAGTTCTACCTACATCACCCACGGATCCTATTCTGGTCAATCCAAAGAATTTAGGGAAAGATGATATTTTTCAAGCTGGTTTTGATGAGTTCAAATGGTTATTAATAGATTTATTCTGTGATGACATATCAAATCAGGCCCTTGAAGCCAATAAGATTCTCCAGTCAATGAAGCTGAAAAATTTAGCTAAATTTGATGCTTATAATTGTATGTTTGAATCTTATATGGTTGCTGCAAATAAGATGCATTATCTTACCACTAAGCAATATTATTTAAATTCTCTACCTTGTGGTTTAGGAGCATGGGCTCAAGATTATATTATCAGAAAAGAGAATAAAGAGCTTGATGATGTAAGTTTTCCCATAGTGAAAAGATTGATCAGATACAAATTAGAAAAACAGTGTCTGCTTGGTGCTTTACAGCTCAATAAGGAAGAATATAATTATACATGTAATTTAAAAGAATTTTGTGATCTTCCTCCTATCAATCAGCTGAAATATTTCCAATAGCTCAAGCAGTTTAAGAAAAAAGGGTGTGGTAGAAATTGTAAATGTAGAAATTGCTCTACAAAGAGAAATTACCATGATGGTGAATTTACTTTCAAAAGAAGTAAGCATGGTAAGAGTCGAAAACATTATAAGGCCATTCCTTATAATTCTAGGAGACATAGAAAACCTCATCCTTATTTGTTACAAAAAAGATCTAATAAGGTTCCAAAAGGAATCAAATGTTTTATATGTAAAGGAAATCACTATGCTACAAACTATCCAAAAAAGGTAAATCCTGGAACAAAGATATATGCTATGTTTGAAGCAGCAAATCCCTTTTGGGAGGTAGTGAGCAGCAAAGATGGAGATTTAGAAACTCTGTATGAAATTATACAGATTGTTCCTGACACTCAATATATGCTTAAATCTAAGCATAGACACAAATGTTTTAGACATACACCTGATTCTAATAGCATTTCTAGTACTGAACCTGAAGATGATTTTTTAACTTCATTACTCAAAACTTCTTTAGAAGATCTTAAGGTTTAGATTTAGATTGAAAAGTCTAAAGACCCCTATAAGTTAGCAGGAACACGAGAAGAAAGGAAAAAAGTTGTTCATAATCATCTTTCTAAGCTTAAGAGTTTAGAATCTGATAAAGCTGAAGTCGAGAAACAATTCAAGCAGCATAGCAAACCTACTAGGACAAAGGGAAAAGAAATTGATCATGGCTATAAAGTGCCTCCTTGGCAACAAAAATCTCACAGAGAAATCTCCTCTTCCTCTCGCCATAGATCTTCCTCAACAAATTCTGATATTATTGCACTTTTTAAGAAAATTGATCTTTTATCAACAGATGTTACTGATTGTATCAGATTTCTTAAATCTCAACAGAAAGAGATCAGAAATCTCTCTGCCACAATTGGAGAAATTAAAGATATTCTTTTCAAAGCAGAAGAAGTCATTCCCTCAGACATCAAATCAGAAAGATCAGAATCAGAATCAGAAAGCAATAGATCAAGCAGTCTCATAACCAATGATAAATCTTGCTCTTTATTATTAGCCAATAATGGAAATTATATCAGGATAAATTTTTGCTTTCCTGGTTACAAAAAGATACCATTAGATGCTTTTGTTGATACAGGATCTTCCAGATCATTAGCCAAAACTAATGCAATTCCTCCAGAATTTTGGAAAGAAAAATCAGATCTTCCACAAAGTTATGCAATAAATGGAGAAAGGATTCATATGGGAAGATATGCTCAAGATGTCCATATAGAAATCATGGGAAAAACTTTTATTACTGATTTCATAGAATATAATGATTTAGAGGATGATGTTCTATTAGGATTTCTGTTTCTCACAAAGTATGAACCACTTCAGTTTTGGAAACATAAGATATCTCTTAAACATGAAAATGGTCACATACAGATTCCAGCACTCAAAATTGTTAATCACAAATTTGAGCAACAAAAGAAAAAGAGACACAGAGAATCTATTAAGGAAGCAGCTGAAAAAACCCTAAATGTTTTTAAAGAAATTCAACAGCTATTTGAAAAAGAATGCTGCAGTATGAATCCTCTACAGTTCTGGTCTCAAGAACATGAAGAATGTGAAATTCAGTTGAAAAAGGATTGTGAATCAATAATTCCCCATGAGCCAGCATATCTAATGAGCCCTACTGAAGTCATAAAAATGGATGAACAACTAGATGAACTCTTACAAGGAAATTTCATCCGCCCTAGCAAAAGTCCTTTTTCTTGTCCAGCATTTTTGGTTAACAAGCGAGCAGAACAGATCAGAGGAAAAAAGAGACTATGCATCAACTATAAGCCAGTACATTTTGTTGTCCGCACTGATAGTCAAGCCATGAGAAACCTTCTGAAGAAACGTCCAGATGCAGACATTGCCCAAGGAAGAATTGCAAGATGGTATTTTAAATTTCTCAGTTATGATTTTGAGATAGAATGGATTAAAGGAGAAAACAATCCTCTTGCAGATACACTGACCAGAGAACTTGCAGGATCTATTTATACTGATCTTGAATTTTTGAGTTGTGACTATTACAGGTCAGATGGAGCAGCCATGTATATGGTTAATTTGGGTAATGGTAATAATTTTTCACTTCCCTCATTACCAGAAGAAATTGTTATTGTCTTACTTGAATCATACTTTTTGAATAAATGGTTCAAAAATATACAAAATCTTATAAGTTACCACCATCAAAATCTTGCTGATCCTGATGAAGAAGAAGAATTCAAACAAGACTTAGGAATGGGAACAGCTCCAATAAGATTTTGGTGTGGAAGACAAGCCATACATATCAAAATAAGAGGATTATTTGGAATGAATTGGTCCAACACAAACAAGATGAATTTATTAAAATGTATTAAATTTGGGTTTATCACTTGAATTTCCTTTGACCAGAACTCTTTTGAAGACTATGTAGATCTTGTTGGTGCCAGATTCAATCCTGATATGGAAGAATTTCTAAATCTTCTATTTCCAAATTTCTGTCATAAAGTCTGTGATAACTTAACATTTTATTTAATGAGTTATCCAAGGACAAGATACATGTTTCCAAGACTGGAATTCTATCCTCTTTTCCCTGAATGGAAGGCAGAAGTGAAGATACAAGATATGTCTATTGCTTTAAGACCAGCACTTCTTGCAAAAATACTTGAACTTGATTTTGCATATTCACAGGACTACATGGTTCAAATAGAGTACAATTTCAATCCAAGGGATGATGACTGGACACAAGCATGTGAAGACCTACTGGATGAATTATTAGATCCGATTCCTTTTTAGGCTAGCACATGGGCTTGTCTGTGCCGTGATGTCACCCACGTTAAGAAGTGACAATAGGATGCAACCCTATTCACAAAAAGCAAGATCCCCATAATGACTTTTGGGTGTAAAGTCAGCATGTACGTGGCATGTGTCCTAATCACGGTTGTTCAACTTTTCCTGTTCATGCCTTTTTTAATGGCTACAGAAAAGTCTGTCAGTTGGTTCTTATCCTTGTTCATGCATTTACCTTTGAGGTGTTGCTACGAATAAGATGCTTTTACGTGTCACTCTTCTTTTGGCGGATGTCAAAATTTTGTAAAAAGAGGTTAAAGCTTTGCTTCGATGGAATCAGTCTCTTCCTATAAGAGGACCTCGAAGATGCCTTCTTTAGACACACCGAGTTTTGGAATTTGAGTCTAGCCTAAGAAAGAGTCTAGTATTCAGACCTATGCTCTCTCCTGCACTTAGAGTGATCTGGATGATCAGAATCTGAATTATTGAGTTTGTAATGAGCTTTAATAGTGGAACAAGTTTTGAATGTAAGATTGCATTATTTGTATTTTGCCTATTTTGTGTCTTGTGGGTTATTGGATTTGGAATATATCATTTTACCAGATAAATCTTAGAGTTTTCAGAGGTGACCCAAAATTGATATTGGATTTGGAATATATCATTTTACCAGATAAATCTTAGAGTTTTCAGAGGTGACCCAAAATTGTTATTGGATTTGGAATATATCATTTTACCAGATAAATCTTAGAGTTTTTTGGGTCTTGATTAGAGCGTTGCCTCATTGAGCATGCAAATTTTTCTGCTGAAGAAGACTTAGCCTATCTTGATATTAGCTATCACCAGTAGCTATGGACCCGCAGTAAGGCCGTAAATCCCGCTTTAGCCGAAGGACAGGCGTCAGGGTGAGCAGTAAGACAGAAATTGTAGTAGCGAATGGATTTAAGGCAAATTCAAGTAAGTGAAAATTCTTCATACTATGGCAACACAACATTCATTGAATGCAAGCGGTTCTTTATCTCATGTTATCCACAATTATTTCCAAGATAAAGAAGAACTTACAGATGAGAATGGCAATTTTAAGTTTTCGGATGTTAAAATCTTTGATTTGTATCTTGAAAAAGGAATTAAGGCTAAAATGATGAATAGTGTGAGATAGTCTGAAATTAATCTTAAGGTTTCTAGTGTTGGTATTTGTCCCGTTTATTTACCTTTCTTATTACCTGAGGACATTAAGAGATGGAAAGCTAAAGGCTATTTTCATGTACATTTTTGATTAGTTGATATTATCCTCCATCCCCATTTTAACTTTGATATAGGTGATAAATATTTTTCTACTTTAGTAGATACTCGGTGTAGAATATGGGATCAAGCTGTTATTTCCCAATTCAAAGGAAGATTAGTCAAATCTTCTGATGAAAACAAAGGTGGAGATGCCTGTATGTCAGTCCGTCCAAACTTCACAATTAACCTTGATGATAAATTTGTACAGTCTGCATTCTGTTTACTTTTGCAAGTTAAAGGAATTGTTTTGCAACCTGAGTCTGTATATGCCACGGTTGGTGGTCGTTGTGTATATAGGTTGTTAAACACTATTTTTCCTCCTTCTAAATTTCCGGCAGGGGTAAGTTATACAGAAGCCAATGCTAACATAGATGATTATGGAAGACATATAGATTCAACTGGGTTTGATATAGGATTTCCTATTATAGAAAAATTAATTCATCAAACTCAACCCAAATATCAGAATCTTCCAACTTCTTCTTCAGGTCTATTCTCAGAAAGACCTAGACAACAAAGTCGTAGATTGGAAAGCATTGACTTAAAAGCACTTCCTGAGGAAACCATGTTTATACAACCCGAATCCTCAGATAATCCTACCCATTTGCCTAAATCTTTTTCAATGTCACAACATTTTCCCAGTACTTCAAATAAACCTTTTATTGAATATAATCCTGAAGAGTCAATAGGGCCAAGTGATTTTCCCCATTACAAAGAACCATCTTTACATCCTATTCCAAGAACCTCTCTAGATCTCAGTAATAATCCTGATCTGATTGATAAACTGACTCAACAAGTGAGCCAAAGATTAGCTTTAACTCCTAAAGCTGAGCAACAGTCAGATAAAAAAGGAAAAGGGATTAAGTTGACAAAAATGGGAGAAAGAAGTTGTATGATGAAAGAAAAACTCCATAAAACAAAACTCCCAAGAGCTGGTTCAAAAAAGAAGCATAAATATAAGATGGAAATCAATAATCAGGAACAGGAAATCATAAGCTATGAGCCAGGCAGATGGCCTAGTAATGAAAATTTTACTACAATAAATCCTGATAAGAAATCTTGGGGAAGGTATGAAGCTACAGTTCATACAGAATTGGGAAAAAAGTAGAAGAATTCAGAAGCACAGAGAAATTGGATTTCTCAATGGATGATTTTTGCTCAAGAAAACATAGATGACATTGCTTTAGATGTTAGTTTTTCTACTGATCAATCTTTAGATTTTGTACATAAGTTAGAAGTTATATCTCAAGATTAGCAAAAGCATTTTTATGTTCTTAAGAATATAGAACATTATTCTAGAACCCTATCAAATGATATTACCAGTGTAAACTATGATGTTACACAAGTACATTCTAGTGTAAAGAAAATCATTGCTACCCAAGAACATCAAGATAATTATTTGACACATATCTATGGAGATCAGCAAGATTGTGAATCTTCTAGAAAGACAACTGATATCGAGAATAAAGCTATTTTAGAATCAGTTGCTAAAAAGCTAGAAAAGGTCAGATTGTATACAAAGAAAATTAGAGTAGCACAAACTGGTAATGATAGTTCTGAAGAAGAACTTAAGAATAAAAAGGGTAAAACAATAGAAACTCCTAATTAGAAAGTACTAATTCAAAGATCCAAGCCTCTTCATGAGCAAAAAGATTTAAAGGTATCCTCTAGTACAAGGCCTTCTAAGAAAACAGCTATCCATGTTCAAATGCCTAAAGTAAAAGAACATACTTTAGCCAATAAGGAAGACATAGGACCTTTAAAAGATTGGCTTGAACAATTAGGAGTAGAGAAAGAACAGGAAGAACCAGTGTTCATGGATGAACCTGTATGTGGAAATAAAGAATCAAAAAATGATACCTCAGATATTGTAAATAGTGTAACAATATCCAGTGATTCTGACAATTCTTTATCCTCTGTCAATACTAAGTATGAGGATGTTGACATTAATTTATCTGATCAAGATCAGATTTTTTATACTGAACCATGGGAATCTCTTAAAAAGCTTACCATGGACATAGAAATGCAAGAGCTAGTATCCGAAAATCTTAAGCCAAAACAGTTACGCCCTTATGCAGCCAGTGGTTATATTCTAAATATTGATAAGCTGGTAAATCCTTATGAAGCTATCTATACATGGACAGATACTTTAGAAAATCTTTTTGAAAGAGGGGGCACCTGGTCAGAACCTGCTAAAGTTTTATATGCAGTAAGATTAATGACGGGTAAATTAAGAAACTGGTGGAATAATTTACCAGATACGGGTCCTATGCCAAAAGTTCTACCTACATCACCCACGGATCCTATTCTGGTCAATCCAAAGAATTTAGGGAAAGATGATATTTTTCAAGCTGGTTTTGATGAGTTCAAATGGTTATTAACAGATTTATTCTGTGATGACATATCAAATCAGGCCCTTGAAGCCAATAAGATTCTCCAGTCAATGAAGCTGAAAAATTTAGCTAAATTTGATGCTTATAATTGTATGTTTGAATCTTATATGGTTGCTACAAATAAGATGCATGACCTTACCACTAAGCAGTATTATTTAAATTCTCTACCTTGTGGTTTAGGAGCATGGGCTCAAGATTATATTATCAGAAAAGAGAATAAAGAGCTTGATGATGTAAGTTTTCCCATAGTGAAAAGATTGATCAGATACAAATTAGAAAAATAGTGTCTGCTTGGTGCTTTACAGCTCAATAAGGAAGAATATAATTATACATGTAATTTAAAAGAATTATGTGATCTTCCTCCTATCAATCAGCTGAAAGATTTCCAACAGCTCAAGCAGTTTAAGAAAAAAGGGTGTGGTAGAAATTGTAAATGTAGAAACTACAAAGAGAAATTACCATGATGGTGAATTTACTTTCAAAAGAAGTAAGCATCGTAAGAGTCGAAAACATTATAAGGCCATTCCTTATAATTCTAGGAGACATAGAAAAACTCCTCCTTATTTGTTACAAAAAAGATCTAATAAGGTTCCAAAAGGAATCAAATGTTTTATATGTAAAGGCAATCACTATGCTACAAACTGTCCGAAAAAGCTAAATCCTGGAACAAAGATATATGCTATGTTTGAAGCAGCAAATCCCTTTTAGGAGGTAGTGAGCAGCAAAGATGCAGATTTAGAAACTCTGTATGAAATTATACAAATTGTTCCTGACACTCAATATATGCTTAAATCTAAGCATAGACACAAATCTTTTAGACATACATCTGATTCTAATAGCATTTCTAGTACTAAACCTGAAGATGATTTTTTAACTTCATTAATCAAAACTTCTTTAGAAGATCTTAAGGTTCAGATTCAGATTGAAAAGTCTAAAGACCCCTATAAGTTAGCAGGAACACGAGAAGAAAGGAAAAAAGCTATTCATAATCATCTTTATAAGCTTAAGAGTTTAGAATCTGATAAAGCTGAAGTCGAGAAACAACTCAAGCAGCATAGCAAACCTACCAGGACAAAGGGAAAAGAAATTGATCATGGCTATAAAGTGCCTCCTTGGCAACAAAAATCTCATAGAGAAATCTCCTCTACCTATGCACAATAGTAAACAAAAAGATTCCTTTTCATTTAAATAATCAAGAATAGAGTGGATAGTAGAAGTATATCTCATGCCTTATTTGAAATCTTTCCTTCAAAAGATGAATTTGTTGCTTGTCTTCTCAGCACCTCAGCTAAAACAAACAATTGGAAAATCCTTTTCTAGCTTCTGCCCTATCTTAAACAAATTATTCTCCTAGAATGATGTCACTCTAACTCATATTTAAACTCTTCTAAGAATGATTTCTCAAACTATCAATGGTCACAGCTGAGTGAAGCTCGGATTAATTGGTAATTGTGAACTGGTAATCCCACAACACCAATTCTTGGAATCACAATTGACTCTCAACAAATAGAACCTCCATAGTATATGAATGCTCTCAGCATTATGATTACTTCTAGAACATAGAGATACTCTCAGGAAATATAGAAACTCTTAGCAAATGATTGCTCTCAACTTTCAGAATTAAAGATCACTCTCAGTAAGTAGAAATGCTCACAACAATATGGTTGCTATGGAAATTTGAATATTACTCAGGAAAAATGAAAGAACTCTCAGAAAATATGAATTCTCATAACTGTATTGCTTCGAATGAAATATGAATAAACTCTTAGGAGAATAAACAAGTACAAATTCCTCAGCAATACTAAAAAAAATCTCTTGCAAAGGAAGAAATTCGACTTGAGGAATGTGTTGGATGAATGAGTAAAGTCACCTTTATATAGTTTAAGAAACTCAACAGACTCAACATCCTGAGGCATCCAAGCTGCCAACACTGAGACTTGAAAAGGTTGTTGAGAGAATAGAGGAAAAATTCACAAGTATATCTTTATCCCTTTGAGCCATGACTTCACATGGCGAATTCTGAGCTTAACACCTCTCAGTCGTTGCAGATTTTTAAGGTATTTTGACACAGTCAAATTGAAAGTTCATTTAAAATGAGAGGTTAAGTCTATAATGTACCCACATTTCCATTTTCATTGCCAAAATAATCGCATAAGCATCGTGCTCAAAGACCAAGTTGCGGTCCATGTGTCTGAGGCGTGAGCTTCTCCAAGCACGCGATTTTATCAGCGCTGTTTTCTTTTGCACGGGAATGAAATCCCTAAAATGTATTTCCCTTTTTCAAAATTCTACATCAAATATTTCAATTTGGTTCAAATATTTCAAACATATGCTCAACTTCCTCATATTGCGATTTATAAAGATTCAAATACTTTAACAATTTTATTTTTCCATATTTACTCTCTTGAATTTTTATGAATTTCTCCACTTAAAAAAAATATAAGTGTCATTTGAACTTTATTCGATTTCAATTATACTCACTTAGGTAATTTAAAATTTATAAGTTTATATTCACAAGTTCATATATATATTTAATCACAATTATATATATTTATATATTTATATTGTAGATTTATTTACTTAAACTTATATATGCATTCATATATTTAAATAATCTTACATACATATTTCAAGTAAAACTATAATATAAATATATATTTATATATTATTATATATATATATATATATTTACATGTATAAATATTTACACATATACATATTTAATTATTAAATATGTATAATGCGAGCCAGTCAGCATATATACCTACGTATATGTGTTAATATATGTATATGTAAATTCCTAGACAATATTAAATAATATGATTAATATCCATTCATGTTCACCACACAAAGGTCACAGCACAGTAAGTCAGACAAATAAGTAATCATCACTTGCAAAGCACAAGGAAGTAAACATAAGTCCAAAAGCCTAAGGATGACTTATCTAGACCAACATAACTGACTTGGTTTCTTTGAACCTATACTGACATGTGTATATGCTCAATTGGTACTTGTTAATACTTACCGAACCAAGTTCCTCCCCGAGTGATATCTCTCCTCTACCTGGAGGTATGAACCTATTTCTTGCACACCATGACATGACAATGGGAGTCATATGCTCAAAACAAAGCAGAATACATGAAACATTTCAAAAGTTAGATTATTCACAAATCAATAACCTTCTATTCTCCTTTATGCAGTATTTGACCAAGAATAACATGAAATGAAACAACATTCATATTGAAAACAAGGTACAAGCATCATTAATTCTCCTCTAGAATTCACATTTACTCTATCTAGTAATGGTAAATTTTAACGTCACAATTTGGGATGTAACAGTCTCTCTCTCTCACTCACTCCCTCTATCTCTCTCCCCTCTACCGTTAACCCTAAACCATACACCCTTAATGATGAGGGCACAAACCCAAGACACAAAAAATAACCCACAAACAAGAGAATAATTTTATGATTCAGAAAATAGAACTTCTTACATGCACAGGATCTTAAATCCCCAAGTTCTACAACACATGCAAGCTACAGAAAGCTACAGAATAACCATTTCGCAATATGCGAGCTTGTCCCCAAAAAGTTACCCAAAAAAATTAGAAAACCCGCCCATAAATAGAGCTTCACATTTTTTTGGAGCCAAAACAACATTCAATTTGAGTTTAGGTAGTTTGGCGCCAAAAATTTACAACATGAAGTTCAAATTTCAAAAGAGCATTTGCAATGGTATCTTCTAGAAAGTGCGCCAACTTCGCGGGGCCATAACTTTTGATCCAGGCCTCCGATTCGCGAACCATTTGAACTGTTGGAAAGGTCTCAAAGTCAAGAACGCAGTCAAAATATGCTGTCATTTTTGGTAAGTTTTAGGGCCATTTCAAAAGCTCTAAGTGCCTCAAATCCCACTCAGAAGATTTCCAGGTGCAAATTTGGGAAACTAAAACTACAATATCTTTCAACCCAAGAACTGAAAATAAAAACCATAAATTCAGAATTTTATTATGACGAAAAGGGTATCCAAAAATATAAAAACATCTAAAAACTAAGAAACTTGAAATTTAACTATATTTGGGTGATGCAAGATTGCCCTTACACCAATAGATGCTCCTGCATCAGTCACCTAGGGTAATTTGAGAAGTGACCCTGTCACATCTCAAATGGTTGAGGAAAACCCAACCGGTCAACCACTGCCTTAGATAGCCATGATGAATCTTCCACAAGTCATCCTCTCCATTTCACTAGATATGCATTCCCTCAATCACGCTTCTTCAAAATCTTACAGGGACCGAACTTCTTCATCTTCAATTTGTTATATGCTCCCACTGGAAATCTTTCTCTCCTCAAGTGGACCATCACTTCATCACCAATATGAAACTCCTTATACCTGCTCTTCTGATTTTCCTTAGCCTTATACTACATATTCATCTTGTTAATATGTTCTTTTACCTTCTCATATATATCCTTGATGTGTTCTGCAACATCTTTAGCTTTAACACTTGTTTTCTTCTCTTGGTCCATCTTCCTCAATTCTAGAGTTGTTCTGGGTCTACCTCCATACACAATCTAGAATGGTGATCTACCAGTGCTTTTGTTGATAGAATTGTTGTAAGAAAATTCTTCCTAGGGTAAGATCAAGTCCCATCCCTTGGGTTTATCTCCTACCAAACATCTCAGTAGGTTACCCAGAATCCTATTAACAACCTCTGTTTGCCCATCTATTTTTGGATGGTGTGTAGAACTGAACTTCCACTCTGTCTTTAGCTTCTTCCACAAGGTCCTCCAAAAGTACCCCACAAATTTGGTGTCATGATTTGAAACAATACTCTTAGGTAGACCATGTAGCCTCACCACCTCTTTGAAGAACAAGTCAGCAATGTGGACTGCATCATGGGTCTTCTGACATGGAATAAAATGTGCCATCTTCAAAACCTATCAACCACCACAAAGACTAAATCATTCCCTCGTTGTGTCCTTGGCAAACCAAGAACAAAGTCCATACTTATATCCTCCCATGGCCTCTCTGGTACAGGTAAGGGCTGATATAAGCCTATATTCTGGCTCACTCCTTTAGCCATCTAGCATACCCTATAGCTTTGTACAAACTTCTTCACATCCTTTGACAACTGAGGCCAATAATAATGCTCACTAATAATTTCAATGGTCTTATCCCAACCAAAATGTCCTTCCAATCCTCCACTATGCTTCTCCTTTATTAGGTTCTCCCTCATAGAAATCCTCAGAATACACAATTGACTTCCCTTAAATAACATGCCATCCTGGATTATGAAATCCATCCACCTTGTCCTATCCACTATAACAGGTTCCCTGCAAGCTTTCCAAGCCTCTGCAAAATTAGGATCTTTTGCATATAGTGTCTTGAGTTCATTGAATCCAACCACTTCAATCTACATCTTTTTCATCAATGTATGCCTCCTACTTAAGGAATTTGCAACCCTATTTGACTTCCCACTCCTATGTTTCAAGACAAAGGTATAACTCTGCAAAAAATCTACCCATTTCATATGCCTCTGATTTAAATTTCCCTGACTATTTAGGTACTGCAAGGCCTGATGATCAGTATATAGAAAAAATTCCTTTGGCAATGAATAATGTCTCCATTTCTTTAATGCTTGAACTATTGCATAAAATTATTGATCATATACATAATACTTTCTCTTGGCATGATTTAATTTTTCACTGAAATAGGCAATGTGCTTACCTTCTTAGCTCAACACTGCTCCAATGGCACAACCAATAGCATCACAATCCACCTGAAACACCTTGTTGAAATATGGGAGAGCTAGAATAGGTTGCTCTATCACCTTCTACTTCAACAGTTCAAAACTTTTTACTGCTCCAATGCTCCACTTAAATTCTTTTCTATCCACTCTCATTGTTTGAGTCAGGGGTGCACAAATACTATTGAAGTTTCTAATGAACTTTCTATAAAAACTAGCCAAACCATGGAAAGATCTCACCTCGGTAGCAGTTCTTGGGGTAGGCCATTCCATAATAGCCTTCACCTTCTCTGGGTCCATCTTGAGACATTCTGCTGAGACAACAAACCCCAAGTACACTAACTCCCTCTTCATAAAACTGCATTTCTTTAGATTAATCAACAATTTCTCTTCTCTTAACTTTTCAAAGACTCTCTGAATATGCATCAGATGCTCATCCAATGTCTTAATAAAAATAAAAATATCATCTAAATACACAATAACAAAACTTCCTAGAAATTCTTTTAGTACCTCGTTCATGAGCCACATGAATGTGCTCGGTGCATTGGTTAGCCCAAAAGGCATGACTAACCACTCATATAGGCCCTCTTTGGTCTTGAAGGTGGTCTTCCATTCATCTCCCTCTTGAATATGAATCTAGTGATATCCACTCTTCAGATCAATCTTTTTGAAGTACTGAGCTCCACTCAAACAGTCCATCAGGTCATCCATCCTTGGCAGGAGAAATCTATACTTGATTGTTATCTTGTTTATGGCTCAGGAATCTATACACATCCTCCACTCCTCATCCTTCTTTGGTGCTAGTACTACAGGTACTACACATAGACTCAAACTCTCCTGTATCAAACCCTTTCTCAACAAATCTTGAACTTGTCTATTCAACCCTCATTTTTTACTGGAGTCATTCTATGAGCTGCCTTATTTGGCAAACTGGCTCCAGGAATCAAGTCAATCTGATGACTGATTTGCCTTATTGGTGGTAAACCCTCAGGTACATTATCAGAAACAATATCCTAAAACTCATCCAACATCCCAGAAACTTCTTCTGGAACATTCTCATTATCCTCCTTACTCACTCTAGGAATCAATGCATAACACACATGCTCATGCTTCATACCTTCTAAAATTTTTCTTCCATCTACATAACAAATTCTAGCACAACTGCATACCTTTTCTTCAGTCTCCTTCAGGGGTTTCAACTTGTGACGAACTCTATCCTTTTTCATGGAATAAGTGTTTGCATGGCCATCATGTATAGCTCACCTATCGAACTGCCACGGTCTCCCCAACAACATGTGACAGGCATCCATGGGGATGATAGCACAGAGTACCTCATCATGGTAGCTCCTGATCTTGAACTTTACTAGGAACTGCTCATTGACCAAAACTTTGTGGTCTTTCTACAACCAAGAAATATGATATGGACGTGGGTGTCTTTCCCTCTTCAGCTTTAACTTTGTGACCATCTCCTTTGACACCAGATTATCAGTGCTCCCACCGTCAATAATGAAATCAAAACATTTTCCTTGAAACTTGCACCTTGTGTGAAACAAATTCTTCCTCTGTTTTGGTTCCTTTTCCTTAGTCACTAGGGCTCTGCTAATCACTAGGGTTTCCCCCCTTTTAGCATCATTTGAATGTTCAAATTGGGCCTCCTCATCTGCATGCACAACCCTTCCATGACCTTGCCTTTTGTCTACTCTTCCTTGGTGTTGTGGACATTCATAGGCTGGATGCCCTTCTTCAGCACACTGGAAACACATTCCTTTGAAACCACCTCTTCCAGATCCTTGTCCATATCTCCCTCATCCTCTACCTCTTTGATCACCACTGTTTTGATCACGAAGACAGTAGAAGTTGTCATTCCTTTGGCTTCGACTAGTACCCACATCTTCACTTTTCTTTTCATCATCATTTTAGCTTTTTGAAGGCCTGCCATTTCCCCTTTCACTTTGACCTCCTCATCCTTTTTGCTTTCCATCAAATATTTTGTTCAGCTTCTCTTCCACCTTTAGAGCAAACTGATACACATCCTCAATGGTGGTCATTCAGACTAGGCTTAACTCCTCCTAAATGCTCGGTCGTAACCCATTAAGATATTGGGCTACCTTTTCCATATTGGCCTCTGTGTGACCTGTTTTGATGATTATCTTGTGAAAATATTCAGTATATTCTTTCACAGATCTGCTTCCTTGCTTCAACCCTTGCAATTTCTTCAATAGGTCTAACTCATAGTCCACTGGTATGAACTGCTTATTCAGTTTCTCTACCATGTGATCCCATCTGGTGATCTTGACTTTTCCTCTTTGATTTCTTTCCAACTGGACCTCTTTCCCTCAAATACTGGCATGTCCTTTTAGCTTCATTTTCACAAAATTAACCCGATCTAGGTCCTCTATTTCCTCATACTCAAAATATTCTTATATCTCATTGATCCAGTCGATCAACTCTTCTGGGTTCAAACTTTCAGAATAACTGGGGACTTCTGCTTTGGGTCTTTTCCCAATCTTTGAAATGGCCCTTATCAGCCACATTTGGTCTTCATCAATTGCTTCTTCTTCCTCTTCTACATTTGAACCTTCTTCCTCTCTTTCATCCTCACTTTCCTCCCTTGGGTTTAACCCTCTTCTCAACTGCTCTTGTAACGCATCAATCTGTCTCTAGAGGGCTGCCAGTGCATCTCTTCCACCAGCATTTCTGCCACCTCGACCACCTCTGGCACCACCACGCCTACTAGGCACCACTCTTGAAGGAATCTTTCTTGAGCTCGACCCACAACCACGGTCCTGATGAGAATTTCCTCATGATCGGTGATCTGTCCACACACTCAAGAAAAACCTGCTCTGATACCACTTGATGAGGGTGCAAACCCGAGACACAAAAAATAACCCACAAACAAGAGAATAATTTTATTATTCAGAAAATGGAACTTATTACATGCAGAGGATCTCAAATCCCCAAGTTCTACAACACATGCAAGCTACATAAAGCTATAGAATAACCCTTTCACAATATGCGAGCTTGTCCCCAAAAAGTTACCCAAAAAAATTAGAAAACCCGCCCATAAATAGAGCTCCACCTTTGTTTGGAGCCAAAACAACATTCAATTTGAGTTTAGGCAGTTTGGCACCAAAAATTTACAACATGAAGTTCAAATTTCAAAATTGCATTTGCAATGGTATCTTCTAGAAAGTGCGTCAACTTCGCGGGGCCATAACTTTTGATCCAGGCCTGCGATTCGCAAACCGTTTGAACCGTTTGAAAGGTCTCGAAGTGAAGAACACACTTGATATCTGCTATTCCAATTTTGGAAAGTTTCGGGGCCATTCCAGAAGCTCTAAGTGCCTCAAATCCCACTCAGAAGATTTCCAGGTGTAAATTTGGGAAACTAAAACTGCAATATCTTTCAACCCAAGAACCAAAAATAAAAACCATAAATTGAGAATTTTATTATGACAAAAAGGGTATCCAAAAGTATAAAAAAATCTAAAAACTTAGAAACTTAAAATTTAACTATTTTTGGGTGATGCAAGATTGCCCTTACACCACTGGATGCTCCTGCATCACTTAACCCTTAAACCTTCTACCCTCTATCTATATCCCACTCCCTCCCTCCCTCCGTCTCTCTCTCAAGTCTCACCATCCTACCCTCTCTCCCTCTCTCAGATCTCTCTCTCTCTCTCTCTCTCTCTCACTCACATCTCTCTCCCCTCTACCCTTTCAACCATCTACCTAATGGAACTTCAAAGTTTTATCTTGCCTTATGTCGTTGTTCATCTATGGTTTTAGGAAATGCCTAGGGTTGGGGTTTTACCTTTGTCTTAATGTAAAACCCTAGTATTATCTTACGCCTTAGGAAGGATCTATTCAACCATTACTTTTTGGGAGGGTTTTTAAAACATCTTAAGTCCCATCGCTTCATCTAGGTCTGGCCCCTTTTAGTTTTATCATTTTATTTCCTTCATTTAATTTTATTTTCCTAAGTCTTAGATGGTCTCATGATCCCTCATTTAAGTGAAAACTTATGCAATTGTTTGTCATTGGCCTCGTGATGTCCCCTTATTCCTTTAATAAATGTTTTTATTTCGCAGAGGGACAAGTTCGCATGACCATTGATCAATCATCATTTGATCTCAGTCGTTCCCTACCATCCCAAAATGACCCCACCACACTGTCTTGGTTGATCCCGATATCATGGGAAAGTGCCATGTGTCTCGTCCAGTGATGCCGAAGGGATGATAAAATACTTTGATGCATCTATTTTATTTTAATACATTATGCAGTGGGTTACTAAAGTGTTTATAATATGCACATACTTCAAATCAATGTAGATGTTATAATCTTAGTAGGAAAGGTGCTTGATGGTTAAAGACAAAGCTGGCGACTATCTTGGATGAACTGGATTTTTGATGGTTGAAGATCCATGGTTTCCCACCATTGTGTGATCAAAAGTTGTGAGGTTTTTATTCTTTGCGATATCGCAGGCGAGCGCCATGTGGATTTTGTTGGAAATGCGTGGTATGGTGGGCCCCTTGTTGCCATGATGGAGATTATGTCAGTTTGATTTGAAGGTAGTTGTTTAGTTATATGACCAAGGTGAAAGATCTATGACCAATATTTGAATCTGCATCGAATGCGATTGGAGTTGTTCATGCAGCGTGTGAGTAAGCTTTAATGGCAAACATGACATCTACTACCAAGGTTTGATTGAAATAAAGAAAATTTTCTTTTGCTTTTAGTATCATAAAGCATTCAAAACATCTTTGCAAAGCGAAGGAAGAAGTTACAAATTGTTACAACAAGAATTTGGGTTTCTACAAGCGCAAAGCCATGAGTTCATTTTTGTATCTCCTAGTTATTTTGAATTTGAATTTGTGGGAAAAAATTTGTGTGCTTGTTCTAGGGCTTGTTGATAGTTTTTTTAGGGCTATAATTTAATTGAATTGTGGGAAATTGCAATGTTTTGTTCTATAATTTCATATTTTGTTAAGCCCTAGTTTACTCAGGATGGCACCGACAAAGCAGAACTCTGGCCATATTGATTATTTAAGTAGAAACTTATATGATGATTTCTTGGATCAATTTCCCTTGTCGACAAATGATAGGAAGAAGGGGTTGGTTTTCATGCGAGGAAAAACTCTAGGGGAGGGATTGGTATATAATTATTCTAACATAGCTAATGTTAGGGTTCCTCTTACTAGTCTAGAGATGTTCAAATTATGGTTTGGATAGAGGAATTTACTCCGCCCCTTTTTTGATGGTTGGATGTATGATATGGGGAAGTTAGTGGTATTAAATGTGTTCCTTGATATAGACTTGCTTAGGGTAGTGGCTGCAAGATATGACCTTGTCACATGGGTGATTCGAGATAATGATGGAAAGGTTCTGTTAAGCATCAATAGAGAGGAATTCTGACAGGTTTTTGATCTGAGTGAACCTAGTACATTCTTGGTTCCTATTGATCTTGAAGAGATGAAGCAGGAATATTGGAGGTTGAAATCACTTTTTAGAGCTATCTTGCTCCAACCTCATTTGGCTAGGGCAGGAGGTTCAAAATTCCATATTAGCCATAATGACCAAGAACCTTTCAGACTAAATTGCTTTGCAAAGCATTTCTTGGCTACCTTTTACTCATTGTGCCAAATTTTTGGTTTTCACCCCAACATAGTGATGCCTATTGCTTACATGTTTATGGGGGTACAAATACAACACCCTAATTTCTCAATAATTTATGATTTTGCTTCTTTATTGGCCAAAAAGATATATGAAGGGTTGTCAAAGTTGCAGAAAAATGATACATGCACTCCATTCTCCTGGTATTCCATGTTAATTTATATGTTCTTGTATAAGAATGTTGAATTCTTCTTTAAGAAGATGGAGTTAAGGAAGTGGGTTGATGGAGAAAGATTGTCGGTACAGCTATGGACTGCAGATTTATCATGTAATAGGGAAAACACTAGTTATGTGCATTTTGACAATTGTTTTACTTCTAGATTGAGATCCAGGCTTATGGTAAATGTACCTAGGATTCCAAAGGATTTACATGATTTACTTAGACCAAAGGGGAGGAAGCTAGAATTGAAGGTTTTCCATAACTGGGGTGATATCATTGCATACCCAGTCAACACTGTCTTGAGGGTGTATGGTCTTTAGGGGACCCCTCATGTATTATTGTACAATATGCCACCAAGAGTGGGGTTTGCAGAAGTCATGTGGCAGATTAGTTATATCCATGAGGACAACCTTATTGGGAAAGGTAAAGGAACATTCTTCCTGGATTACACTGTGGTGTCAGATTTTGTTTTTTCAAAGGGAGGTTGGATACATTTTGGGATTTTTTTTTGAGGAATACCATTGGAGGTGTGGTCACAAGTGACAACATGATCTGGAGGGTTTCTTTGCTCTTTTCAGAAAAAAAACAATAAAAGGTGGTAAGTTTGTGCATGAGTTCAACTTCCCTGAAGACTTGATTAGAAATGAATTTGACCTAAATAGGCAGGAGTTGAACAAGGAGAAGTGGGTAGCTTATGACAAGTTATTGGCTATTGTGCAAAAAATGGATCAAAAGTATGATCCATTGATGGAGTTAAGTCCATAACATAAGAAAATTGACTTCTTGATGGGAAACTTCAAAGAAATCATGGGCACCTTGATGACCAAAAAGATAAACTTGGAGTCAAATTTGGGCATACAAGAGCAAGATTCCAAGCCAATTGAAGTGACGCCAGCTTACCAACCTACAGAAATATGGCCTATTTACAAAAGGAAGTTAAATGATAGTAGTGATGAATAAGAAGAGGATAGAAAGGGAAAGAAAATAATGAAATTTCCCACACAAAAAGGTCCAAAGTTCAAAATGACTGGAGCAATCAATATTATTGACTTGGGTGTATCACCTGAAAATAGTCCCTCACCACCACCATCAGAGCCAAGCCCTAAAAGGAAAAGAATTGAACAATCAAAAGAGGATTTGGTGGATGAGATTGTTGTCACTAACTAAGACATGTAGATGGGTATGCCTTCCCCTCCTAGGCCAGATGAATTGGTTCTCTCTAATTTGGATATGAAAGGAAAATGTGTACAAGATGCAAGAATGGAGGCATGCAAAGAGTTTCTAGATGACAATGCATTTGTAAAAACTATGGTCTTCTTCCAACTAGTATGGAGAATGAAATTGGAAGAATATCAAGATAAATGCAAGAGGAGAAGATAATTGAGACATGATAGGTCAGACCAGGAGAATGATGATGAAGTGAAAGCTAAACTAATGGAAGAGTTCAAGAACATCACTCCTGAGGAGGGGAGAAAATTAGTAAATCAAGTTGGTGTCTTGATTTTACTTGAATGGGACATTAAAAATGTTGTAGCTTTCAATGCTATTCTGAAGTCCAAGCACACCTTACAAGACTTTGAAGAAGAGGTCAAGGCAGCATTGCAAGATTTTTCCTTCAATGAAGAGTATGAAACTTTAGCAATTTAGGCTTTGGCCCCTCAAGGGAGAAAGCTGAATGTTATTGATATTAACCCAAATATAAGAGGAGGGTTGGTAATAAAGAGAGCTTTAGAGATCTCAACCACAAAGGCTACTAATTTGACTATAAATGTGGCCAAATTGTCCTAAAAGACTACTAAAAGAGGAGGCTGAAAAGAAAAGCTTAATGGAGAAGTACAATGCCATAATTGAGGAATATAGCAAGATGAAGCAAAGGAATGTTGAGATGCAAATTGAGGTGGACAGGTTAAAGAACAAGCAGATTGGGGAGACATCAAGTGCTCCAGGGATCAGAACATTTCCTTGCACATCAAGGTCAGTGCCTCTTGCTTCTCCTATTGTGTCTACACTATGGTCTCCCATTCAAACTCCTTCCCTTAGCCCTACTTTAGATCTAATTGATGAAGAAATGGAATAATTTGTTGATCCTTCAAAGAAGCAACTAATGAATAAGATTTCAAAGTTACAAGCATCCTTGAAGGTGAGTGAGGAGGGAATATTCTTAAAGAAAATGGAGGTTGTAAATGTTGTATTGATACATTTAAATGAGAAAGTTGATGACAGATTGTCATCTGTGCATTCTTTATATTCTTTATTATTAATTTCAATAAAGAATATTGATAGGGATCAAGAGGTTGTAGTACCATTAATTGAAAGATGGATCCCTAGGGCCAATAATCTTGACATCATGTATAAAGCTTCAAGGTTTGATGTAAATAATAGGCACAAATCATTAAGGCCTACTCAAGTATTAGTTACGTCATTACAAATTTTTTAGACCTTACCAGATAACTTGAGTAGGAAGATCAGAGAATTAGTGAAGAACTTTGATGATTGGAGTGACACATTGCTACCTGACATAATTGATGAGCAGGGAAATATCAAGTCACTCTAACAATGGCAGGATTGGGCAAATGAAATCATCAGTTATCAAATTATATTAATTTGTGATGACTCAGATTATGATTTATTGGTGAGTTGGGTATGTACAGGATCATCATGGAAAAAATAGACCCTTAAGTGGCAAAAAAATCAGAAAAATCAGAGTTAGGCAAGTCGATGTAAAAAAATGAATAAGTTATCTATATTATTTCAAAAATATGTAAGAATAGAATCTGTAGAAAATTGAATGTAGTAACTTCTAAACTACTAGGTTTGTTTTAAAGAAAAAAAATCTATTTGGTAAAAATTTGAAATTTCAATGCAATAATACTTAAATTTCAGGAAAAAATAAGAAGTAGGTGTCTATCTGACCACCTTAATGACAATAAAATGATAATATTTTAGATATAAGTAGAGGAATCATGTCCCGATGTGATGCATTTTTTTTTGTAATTTTTTTCCAAGTAAATAATTAATTATGATTTTTTTATTACAACTTTTAAAAAATATAAAAAAATCGTATGTCTGACCACCCTAACTTGGTCAAAACTTCATGAAATTATTTTTTTTCTTTTTTTAATCCTATAGTATTCAAAGCATAAAATGTGATGCATGCTTTGGATTCAAAAAATCTAATACCGTTTGAAAGCTATAGATGTTTTTCAATAAGTCTATCAATCAAGACTTTAGTCGTAATTTGAATAGAAAATAAATAATAATTACATATTAAATTAAAATTAAATCATAATTTTTAATAGTGGAAAGCTGAGAATCTCATTTAAAAACACTTTTTTGTTTCATCAATTTTGGGTTTAAAAAAAGTTGTCAACCACATACCCATCATATTGCCACTTTTTGGCCCATCATGATCCTGCACATACCCAGTTGTATTGATAAAATTATTAGCACTAGTTCATTCTTTGAATCTTTTGAGAGAGAAGTGAATCAGGTGGTAGTTAAGTATACACCTTATAGTGACAAGGTAAATGAGGTAATAAATTTTAATTTGCCAACTCATGACAAATACCAGAAATGGGTGAATGTATATTTAACTGAGGAGTAAAAAGGAGTAGGCTATTAATGGTTGACAAGTCAACTGTTGTAGTTACAATGGATTATAGTTTTATTTTTGGTTGTAGTCTTGGCATGGAATTCTTGAAGCTTTGTTGCTACACCAATGATTCTTAGCGAGCACGATGAACAAGAGGATTCTCCAAGAAATTTTTGTTGTAACTAATTTTGGAATGTCACAAAGAAGTCCAATTGGTTGGTGATGCATGTGCTTTCTGGCCTGATGCTTGTTTGCTCCTTTGTTTCTATAAGAAGGATTTCAAGGCCAGAAGTATGGGTTAGCAAGTTAGATATTTTTTGGTTGATTCTAGGTAGAGTTGCAGAGCAAATTGTAAAGTTTGATGGTTTTAAGGGAAATGCAATTTAGGTTTTGAGTCATTCTATAGTAGGTTTTGAATTCATGAGGATTTGATGTTTTATGAAAGTACTATAATTTGAATTAAAATGATTAATTCAAACTCATGTCTCTCCATTGTACATGCATATCTAAATTTTGAATAAGATAATCAAGGGTTGTCTTGTTCATCTCACTATTGTGGCATGTATGATTTATGTTTTTTCTTTAATTCAAGAATTAATTAAAATGCTTGAATGGGATTGTAGGTGGATATGTTATATATAAGGATTTGATAAGTAGTATTGGGTTAGAATACATGTTGATGAAATTGTAAAGCAATGTTCTCAAGGATCTTATATTTTATGTGTTAAATATATCATAAACCCTTAGATGTTTATGAATTTTACTCCCTCAATGGATATATGGCACTGATCTAAGTTGTACTAATTTTTATGGTTTAGTATTTTGTTTGTCTTTACCTAGTGCTTGCTAGAAATTGCAAATCAATGACTATTTTACACTGTGGAATGTGTTTTAGTTATCTCATGCTCCAAATAGTTGATATTACTGATGAACATCCAATTCTATTCAGTATTATCCTATTCTGTTGAGTTATTAAATGAGATTATCTATTGTTGTTAATTTTGTT
>VDFB02000007.1:170530763-170558061 GCA_007258455.2 Sequoia sempervirens
ACAAATTTAATCAACCCAGTATATAGCTTGGTTAATGGACAAAAGCACCAAAACAATTGCTATATTTGGAATTTCATGTTGAATGAAGAGTGGTGACAATAATCTACTTATAGTTTAATAAAACACTATTTTTGTAAGAAGGCTTGACATTAGAAAGATAAGTGTTACTTATAGTTTAATAAAGCACTATTATTGTATGCTTGCATGGCTTCTTAGGTAATATATGGGGAGAGAAAGAGAGAGAGATAGAGATATATGGGAAGAGAAAGAGAGATGGAGATATATGGGAAGAGAAAGGAAGAGAGGTGGAGATAGAGAGTCAATGGATAGGGGGGATATGGAGGGAGAGATGGTGAGAGATAGAGAGGGAGATAGAGAGGAGTGAGGGGGAGAAAGGGATATGGCTAAGAGATAGAGAGGTGAGAGGAGATAAAAAGAAATAGAGATAGAGATATAGAGTAGGAGAGATGGAGGGAGAGATAGAGTGAATGAGAGAGAAAGGGGGGAATAGGGAGAGATAGCTCAATAGATAGAAGGGGGAAGAGGGAGTGACATAGATAGTGGGAGATATAGAGATATAGAGAACAACAGGGAGAGATATATCAATCACCCTCCCTATATCTCTATCTATTCATCCTTATCTCTTTATCTCTCTACCTCTCTCTATCTCTTTGTCTCCATTTCTATTTGTATGTTTGTCATTTTCTCCCTCTCTCTATATTTTATTCCCTATATTTATCTTTGTCTCCTTAATTGTGCAATGGGTACATTAAAGAGGTCTTAAAGGAGAATTATCATATCTTTAATCAAATGGCATGCTACCTTGAGCATAACTCCCCAAGGACACATGCCATCCTTGGATTGTTGACATGAAACAACCAATAAAAATTTAGTTTCTCTCTCTCATATTAATATATATTACTACTATATTAAATATATATTATATTAATCATATTTTGTATTATATAAAAATATACTTATTATTAATTATTAATTATAATAATTTTATAAGTATTTAATACTTTTGTTAAAGAATATAATATATAATTATAATAAGTTGAATAATTATATTATTTATTATGTAAAATATAGCTAATATATACTTAACTATATTGTAGAATATTAAAACCTAGTTAAATGGTGCCAAAATTTTCAATTTAATTAACATACTATAAAACCTAACAAAACCAAGTTGTAGCTCATCAAATTGGAGAAGTGAAAGGTCAATACCAGCGCTGAGGAAGAGTTTGAAGTAGTGAAAACAAGGTCAATTCTAGCACTGAGGAAGAGTTTGGAGTTAAAACAAGGTCAATACCAGTGCTGATGAAGAGTTTGGAGAAGTGAAAACAAGGTCAATATCAGCGCTAAGGAAGAGTTTGGAGGAGTGAAAACAAGGTAAATATCAGCACTCAGGGTGATGTTGAGGGAACTCAGGGAAAACCAATGACCAAGTTGTAATGAGTACTATAAGTTTGGCACCCCCATTCTCTTTAACTTGCAATTTTCATGCCTAGTTTCCAAAGATCTTCTCGTATAGTGGCACCCCCATTCTCATAAAATGGTATAAGACAAGATAGAAAAAATAAAATAGCTTAGTCTTTGACATTTTTATTGACCAGCCTTAGGTCTTGGAAAAACTCACATAATCTACCCACATCTTGATTGAGGTCTAGGATTTCATCAAACATAGCCTTCATCACGAGTCTGAAGCAATTGTAGACTTAGCCCAAGTATATGCTAGACTAAGGTAGATCTAATGAATGGAAATAGAGGCATACAATTCTTATTTAATACCTCCACCACAAACATATGCAAGGTGTTGGTTTTTTTGTGGTAAGTAGGTTGATCTTGTAATCTACCTATGGAATTGCTAATTCCAATAAAGGGCAGCTTGAAGGACCTAGACCAACTAATGAGGATTTTAAAGACCTCCTAAACTTTGGGCTCTGCAAGACCTAGGAGGGTGATCCATTAATGCATTTACAACATCTACACCATCATCATAAACAACATTAACAACAACAGATAATCTCATTTAATAGCTTAACAAAATAGGATAATAATGAATAGAATTTGTTGTTTATCAATAATAACAACTATTTGGAGCATGAGATTACTACAACAACATTTCACAGTGTAATATAGTCATTGATTTGCAATTTGTAGCAATCTTTAGGTAAAGGAAAACACATACTGAACCATACGAATAAATACAACTTAGATTAGTGCCATATATCCATTGGAGAAGTCAAATTTATAAGCATCTAAGGGTTTATGACAGATTTAACACATAACATATAAGATCCTTGATAAAATTGTTTTACAATCTCATCAATATGTATTCTAACCCAATACTACTTATCAAATCCTTATAAAAGACATATCCACCTACAATCCCATTCAAGCATGTTAATTAATTCCTTGAATTAAAGCTAAAAGAAGAATCATGCATACCACAACAATGAGATGAAAGAAACAACCCTTCATCATTGTATTCAAAATTCAAATATGCTTGTACAATGGAGAGACATGAGTTTGAATTAATCATATCAATTCAAATGCCAGTACTATCATAAAACATCAAATCCCCATGAATTCAAAACCTACTACAGAATGACTCAAAACCTAAATTGCATTTTCCCTAAAACCATCAGACTTTACAATTTACTCTGCAACTTCATCTAGACTCAACCAAAAATATCTAACTTACTAACCTGTACTTCTAGCCCTGAAATCCTTCTTTTAGAAAAAGAAGGAGCAAACAAGCATTGAACTAGAAAGCACACCTATCACCAGCAATTGGGTCGGCTTGTGATATTCAAGAATTTTGTTACAACAACAATCTTTCCAGAGAATCTTCTTGTTCATCATGCTTGTTGAGAATGGTTAATGCAACAACAAAAAAATTCAAGAATTCTATGCCTAGAATGTCACCAAAAAACAAAACTAGAATCTGTTGTAACTACAACAACTGATTTGTCAACCGTTAGTAGCCTACTCCTTTTCACTCTTCCTCAGTTAAATATAAATTTACCCATTTCTGGTACTCTTCATCAATTGGCCAATCAAAATTGATCAGCTAATTCACCTTGACACTATAAGTTTTGTACTTAACTACTACCTGATTTGCTTCTCTTTCAAAAAACTCCAAGAATGAGCTGGTGCTAATGATTTTGTCTATACAACTCACCAACAAATCATAATCTGAGTTACCCTATTTTTGAGGGTTTTTTAGTCCAAATATGATATAAAGGTGCTCTTACACTTTTTGTGATTACTGTAGCTTGTGTAAGAAGCCCCATGGATACTGTTGTAATTGTAGGATGCATGAATAGAGCGTAGGATGAGAAATAAAGAAGGTATAACTATTGTCCTCAAGAGTTTTGTGAAGAAAAGCATGTGAAATGATAGGTTCAAGCCTAGGTTTCAACAAAATATGCATGGGAGATCTGATTTTATGAATTTTTATCCATGTGTAGACCTAATGGGTTGTTTCTAAACATTGAATATAAATGATATACATACACACACACACAAACACAAATATATATGTATGTATGTATGTATGTATGTATATGTATTTTTAAATGTAAATGTAAATGCAATTACTAGATGCTCTCCTAGAACAATAAATGAAACATATCATTAGAGAAATCTATATCTATTTATATACATGTGTATTTCTAAATGCAAGTGTAAATGCAAAGAGCATATGGTTTTGTAGTGTTATAGATACAACATATCCATAAATTATTGTAATTGAAATTCTAAAGTCTTCAACACATATAATATGAAATCAATCAAACTATTAAACTACAAGAGAAATAAATGAAAATAGTAAATGCATATGTATGTGTATTTTTAAAAGTAAGTGTAAAATAAATAAGAATAATGAAAATTATAAAAGAATACAAGGGGAGACCAATTCATTGTTTGGTATATGGAGTCTAATGAATATCTACAAATGTGGATTTCAATAATGGAAATAATTTAAACTGTTAGGCACAAAAAAAAATTGCTTGTGTAAACGTGCAAGTGAATAATTGACAAACTCTTCTTGAGATAGAATGGAAATTCTAGTTATGTGATTCTTCTTATTAATCCAAGTAACACTTCCCAATTTTTGTGATTGATTAAAATATTTTAATCCCTACCTTAGAGAACCGAATAACTAGATCACACATATATAGCAAATGTATAATGATAAACTAAGTATAAACTTGTTATATCAATTTAAATAATAGAGAAGCATAAGAATGGAGACAATCAAATAACTGCATAAATTTAACAAACAACTGATACCAAAATCTTAATCCGCAACTTATATATCTTCATTTACTCCAAAACAAATGCATTTGAGTCTCTATATATCAAAATTCATTGTCTAATACAAATGACCTATATGCCATATGTCTGGGGTTTGTATCTTCACTGTCTTCAACACTTAGTTCTCTAGGAGGGTAGCTGTAATCTTGAGTATTTAGTTCTCTAGGAGGGATAAACATAAATATGAAATTACATAATAGAACCTTGTAATCACATTTGATGCATATTCAAATACTAGTCGTTGATCCTTCACTTTGGTCAGATGATTGAACGACTTCCTTCAAAAAAACTGACACAATCTCCATCATGGCAATAAGGGCCCACCATAGTATGTGTTTCCAAGGAAATTCACGTGGCACTCACCTACAATATCGTGATCAATAAAGACCTCACAACTTCTGATCACGCTATGGTGGGAAACCATGGATCTCAACCATTGGTCATCCTGTTCATTCAACATAGTCGCCATCTTTGTCATTAACCATCAAGCACCTTTCCTACTGAGATTATAACATCTTAGTTGATTTGAAACATGTGTATCTCATAAATTCTTTAGTAATCTTCTACACATTGTATTAAAACTAGATAAATGTATCAAAGTATTTCTATCATCTATTTGGCTTCATTAAATGAGACAGGTGACTCTCGCCTGTGATATCATGATCAACCAAAATAGTGTGGTGGGGTCATCATGGGATGGCGAGGAAGGACTAAGGTCAAATGATAATTGATCTATGGTCACACAAAATTGTCCCTCTACAAAGTATAAAACATTCATTAAAAGAATGAGGGGACATCAGTAGGCCAATGATAAACAATGACATAAGTTGTTTTTAAACAAGGGAGCATGGGACCATCCAAGAATTAAGAAATAATAAATTCAGGCAAAGCAAATAAAATGATAAATTAAACGGGGCCTAGCCTAGACAAAGCGATGGGGCTTAAGTTGTTTTAAAACCCTCGCCAAAAAGTAACAGCCCAAAATATCCCACCCAAGGCATTAGATAAACACTAGGGTTTTACATGAAGACAAAGGTAAAACCCCAACCTTAAGCTTTTCCAAAACACCATAGATGACCAGAGACATAAGGAAAGATAAAAATGGAAAACAAAGAGAATTTTTTTGAAGTTCCATCACAAGGAAAGGTCTCCTCCCTTCTTGGTAGTGATAACCTCCTCCACACACAACCCTTAAAAATTATGAATAAAGGAATATAATCTTTGAAGAACTAATAGTTGATTCTCTCCTACCTGATGTAATCAGTCATTTTATCCTTACAAACATTTATAGCGATTACTGGAGGCACATAGATCAATTCTTCATAATAGAAGAATTTGACCATACTTTTCCAATGATGGCATTATGAGAAAACCTTAGGTTAAATGAATAATTCCTAGCTAAGTTCTTTAAATCATGTCCAACCGTATAAGAGAAGACCACTACTATGTGTACCTAGATAACACAGAGAAAGGATCTTTGGGCTCTTTCATAAATCATCCTACCTTAAAACATACCAAAAGTCTCCTACCAATTAGACATAGGAATATTTAAGATGACTTAAAAAAAAATTATTGCCAAAGCATAAACTTATGATGACTTAACAAGGCCTAGTATACACTCCCTCCCCATTAACCACTTAGACATACGGAAATTAAATGTAAACTTGCTGCTATTTTTAGTCATGTAGGTGTCCAATAAAACACTTGGTAGTGTTTCCCTTTAAGTTTATTTACTTGAATGAAGAGAAAAAGTCCTTTGATTACAATTAGAGAATACATTTGAGGCCTTGGTTGTGTAACTGGTTGACCATAGTCACATTTAACACTTGTTACAAAGTTTGGGAGTTAAAATGTTAAGTATATTTGATTTGTGATGGAAAAATTTGGATGGTAGTAACAATAACTTGCAATCTATCAAGACTTGATTACCTTATAACCTGTGAAATTCTAGAGATGAAATAATAGATTAATCATAATGTCACATTAGGATCACATCAGCATGAAAGAACTTCATCCAACATCCTTATGAGTGCAGGTACCACAAAATAGGTATTTTTCAGATTTGTCTTCCTCAAGCAAGGGAAATTCAGGAAGAGAGGAGGAAAGCGAGACATGTCGTATGTCTAAAAAAGGGAGATCAACTAGAGGTAAAAAGATTAGAAGAAAATTCTGTAAATGCATGGAATTTTTTCTTGCTGAAGAGGGGTCATGTTCTTATGCTTATGAGAGCATAGGTGACCTCGAGGTGCCCATGAAGTACAAACATCTACAAAAACAGTGGGTACCCAAGGAACTTCCTCCAATAAAAATTGATTTTTGTGTCAACGAGAGGATATATCATATAACACAATCGTCATTACATGGTTTGGGCCTATTTTGCATGGAAGAAATAAAGGTCTATCATGAAAAAGTTACAGAATTGATGGAGTATGTCGAACCCTATTATAGTTACAAAGATTGGATGCAACTGGTTCGATATACACAAAATATGCACATGTATGCATTGTCAGAAAATTATATACAGCTAAAAGATAAGGATCAAAATAAAGGAGTGTCTATGTACATTGACGAAAGGCCAAAAGAATCAAGGAATATTGCAGGGTTTATAAATAGTACATGACCTAGGTCAACAAATAAGTGACCCAATTGTATATTCGAGGCGAGCGAGGGAAACCGTGTATTCGTATGTGCGATAAAATCAATAACTACAGGGGAAGAGTTGCTAATCGATTACAATTTGAATCGCTTAGTTACAAACATAGTTACTATGGGGGTGGTACATACTATGTACCATTTTACCCAACCTCCAATTAATGACTCCAATATACCATTTTATTCTTATGTTTGTTTTCGTAAATCTATTGGTTTCATTTTGGTAATATTTTTTTATATTTAATTTTTGTCACAGTGGGACATTGATCGCACAGAGAAGGATTTGGCCCAAAGCATAGATCATGATGTATTTTCAAGTGCTTCTACCCAACAGGTTTACCTCATTGTAATTGTACATATCAGATACAAGCAAAAAAAATTATTATTGTGGTTTTTTCATAAGTTCATTGGGTTAATTTTGATAATGTTCTTAATATTCTTGTTGCAGTCGACTGATTGAGGAAAAGCACTAGTAGTAGACAAGAGCATCCATAGGGAGGTGTAGTCAATATTATGTGATGATGAAATCTCTTATTCAACAAACCCTCTAGATATGAAGGAAGACCCAAAAAAAATGCAATTCAAAGAAATCCTTAGGTTGTTATTCATAGTGCCTCAAACAAATGAGATAAAAGAGAGGGTTAAAATATTGACAGAGAGATCACAAAACTTGAAAGGAAGTTGTCATGAGGTCTTTAGTTATAACATAATTTAATTTATGGTTTTATATTTTGTACTCTTTTATGTCATGAACTAAAATATGTGTTGTTTTTACAGGATTTTTTGTGTCCTCATGATGCTCCTAGCCATGATCAGGGTACTTCAAGTGCTACCCAAGGAGTAGGGGTTGGTTCACGTGTCCATCTTGATATTCCTACACATACATCACATCATTTGACCACATCATCCGTGCCTATATTGTCATCTGAAATGTCAGCAACACATACCATGCACACATCTATTAGTGCACCCTCTAGCAGCAAACACATGCCAAAATATGAGTCAAGACATGTACCTAGGGATGTAGAGGCCACTAGTACTGGTGATATTTTAGCATCATTTCCTACATCTTTCCGTATTACTAGTACATGAACATTGTCGATCACATTTGTGGGGACCTAGGATTTCGTTCCTATAAATATAGAGAAGGTCCCAGGTACTGTAAAATGTTCTAATTATTATTATATATAATCCAATTGAAATTTATTTATTGATTGCTATTTTTATACTATTGATCCCATGATCATTTTGTAGGAAATTATGTTTTTTATAAACATCTAAGTGATATTACATTGGAGCTTTTTAGGCCCACCATACGTACACGGTGGAATGCCCAAAATCAAGATTTAAAAGATGAGATCATTAACCATTTAGTTGTGCTCTTCGATGATATAACATTCAACCAAACCAAGGTCCTTATGAAAGCTAGTACCTATATAAAGTATGTGAGGGACCAATATAGGTCACATTTAGAGAAGAACAAAAAGTACGAGCTTCCCCCCATGATTCTGGAGAGGGAGCGGAAGGACCTGGTGTCAGATGGAAAGGAGAAGGCTGAAAAGGAAAAAGGAAAGACAACACTAGGCCAAGGAAGGTATACGATACTATCAACAATGTAATTATATATTGATTACTCTTTCTTTTTACATAATCTAACGTATTTCAAACTTTTCATAGGCTGCTCAACACATCGAAGGCAACAAAGGAAAGACTAGAAAAACACGAACATCACAAACTTGGCTCTAGTGGTTATATGAAATTATCCGCATGAATTGTAAGTATCAATAAATGAAATATTGTATCCAAATAATAAATTAAAAATAATTTTGGTTTTATCAAAACATAGAAGAAAAATTCATGATCTTATGCAAAAATGTAGGGCTCTGATTTCAACAGAGTTCCCACAGAAGAGGACCTGAAGATTGCCTTCCAAGAAGGCTATGGAGCCATGGATGAACACCTAAGAGTCTTGACTGGGCAAGCACAATCATCCACTGCATCCGACATGTAGGTAAATAAACTCAATAAAGTTTATTTAAAATTGAATATTTGTGCAATCTATTCAATATTAATTTCCACCATAAAGTAATTACATGCCTATCTTTTTAAAGCATTCAAGCAATGATAGTACTGCACATGACATTGGAATGCAACCTGGTGAGGGTGGAGCACAACCTGTAGTTGAAGGTCATGGTGTGCATTCCAGTTCTTTAGAGCATGTAGAGCGTGATCAACATGTTGAGCATGATCAGGCTAGAGAAGATTAGGAATATGATGTGGTCCCATTAGGTAAAGAGGACCACTCTAAAGTTATTTTAAACATATTTAATTGCAATTGGTGTATTAATTAATGTAACCTTTAGTGCTTCAACTCTAGAGCATGTAGAGTGTGATTAACGTGTTGAGCATGATCAGGCTAGAGAAGATTAGGAACATGATGTGGCCCCATCAGGTAAAGAGGACCAGTCTAATGTTCTTTTAAACATATTTAATTTCAATTGGTGTATTAATTAATGTAATCTTTCATGTTTCAATTGTAGATCAGGATTTAGAGGGTGTTCAACATGTTGAGCATGAGTCTATAATAGAAGTTCAGGAACATGATGTGCACCCATCAGGTAAAGAGAACCACTCTAATGTTATTTCAATTAATGAAATACTTGTAACAATAATAATAGAACATATTAGTTTAACATTTCTTTGTTATTGCATCAGACCCCCCCTTGCAGCGACACCCATGTTGTGAGTAGACGACTAGGCGTACATTAAGATCACGAGTACAGGGAAAAACAACTAAAGGGGGGACAAATGATTTAGAAAATGATACTCTACTTCATATTTTTTTAGCTTTGAAAAAGAAACAAAAAAAAGTGATTGTAATCATATCATGACAACCATATTTTTGATAATATGTAAAAAATGAAATAATAAATATTATATGTTAATGAATGAATATGAATGTGTTAATTAATGAATGTTATATGTTAATGAATGAATGTTATATGTTATTAATGGATGAATGAATGATTAATGTTATATGATTGGGTATGGGGAATTGAGAGTGATGTGAGGAGGGGGGGAGGGGCCAAATGAGCTTCCACCATCATGTGGTTGGCCCTATTAAGTATAGAATATTAAAATATTCTTGAAAAAAAGAGAAGCTCAATAAGGTAATGCACTTTTCAATATAATAAATGCAACATTTGAAGCATCAAACCAAAATGCAAAGATGAAAGAAAGTGCTTACTTTTCACTATGGTGGCAGAAAAATGATTCTTTATACCCTGAATCCATGCTCTGCATCATAATTTGAAGTTGTTTCCAGTCCAATGTTCTGAGTTTAGTTTTTTTGTATGGCTTTGTATGAATACCACATTGTGTTGTATGTGGATTTGGTTTCAAAGCTCCGTTTCTTCTATTTTTAGTGGTGACATAACTCTAAAATTTGACTTTTGTGCATAACAAGTTAGTGGAAAAATTGATAGCTCTGAAGGGTTTAGAGGCTCGATTGAGATAGATAAACAGATATTTGGATCTTGTTGTTGATGGGAGGCTTCCACTTAACAATGAAATTTTGTACCATCTGAAGGTATGCAAAAGTTTCTCTACTTACATTCATTCTTGATTATAAATGTTCTAAATGATATTAATGCTTCAAACTTAAGATTCATTTCATTTTTATAATGATCAAAATGTTATACTTTTCTATACATTCAAGCATTATCTTTCCCCCTACCCTTTGCTCTCTCCCCCCTCATTTTAAGAATTTCCTTTGTCATAAAGATTCACATTTCTATCTCATTTACACAAATTTATCTGAAGTGCTAGGAGTGAATAAAGATATGTAAAAGATGACGAATTATGTCTAAACAACAACTTTACATCTTATAGCTAATTAAATCCTTAATATCTGAATAGTTTAGAGCTCGAATAATGCTTGTATATGCATGTGTAGCAATAAGGGAGCCTATGTGAAGATTGAAATTTAAAATGTATCACTTTGGTATTTTTCCTTAGGCAGTGAAACAATATTTTGAGTAATACAAACCTACACACACATTGATATTTTTCAGCATTGCATTGAGGAAATTGTTTGCTCTTATACCTACCCTCAGCTAGACATGGAGGTATATAATATTCATTTCTGGGTTTTTTCTCTAAGTAGTTAATTTCACAGTGGAAGACTAAATCCTTTTTAATGTCTTGTCAGGTGTGAAAGCATATGAATCACTTGCTAAAGGCACCATTTTGTATTCATCCAAAAAATGGTTTGTTCTTTTTTTTAGGCTCTAGAGATGTAGATCAGCTCTTTCCTTTGCACTTTTCATCTATTTTGATGATTACAGTAGATTTTCCTCATAAATTTTTATGTAGATCTGTTTGCAATGTTATTTTCTACCAATCAATTTGCAAACTAGTCACATATTAAGGAGCATTTCACTAACTTGTAGTCATCCATTACTTCATATGTTGTAGGTTATGTCTGTGTACCAATAAATCCTAATGATTGTGAGAACTTTAATCCTACAAGTGTACCCAATCTTTCTCAAGTAAAAGTCTTACCTTATTTTATAGTACTTTAAATGCTTATTTGAAGGTGCTTCTTTAGAAATAGATAGTTTAACCCTGGATTAAAATATGGTATTAGATGGAGAGTATAATGATAAAACAAAGGTCCATTGAACATAAATTATGAACATAATTTACTAGACTATGAATAGTGTTACAATTATAACTATTTCTCCTTTACCTACCTCTGCATTAATGAAAAAGATAACAGATATTGGAAGTTCATTACATGTCTCATGTATGTGTTAGTATTTTAATTTTGTTTAAGTTGTTCAAGAGCTTGATTAGGTCAAGAATATATTCTACAAGCTCTATTCTCTTGACACTACTCAACATTTTCCCTACACATTTTCTCTTCAATCCAGACATTTCTTAACTCCTTCCCTTGTTTGCCCTTGGTTTTTCTCAAGTGTAATTCTTTTCTATGAATCTTATAGTATGTATGTATGATTAGTCATCTCTTATGAAGCATGGATAACCTTTCATGGAATTGTTTTTGTGATTAGACAATTGCCATTGTGAGAATAATCATTTAATTTGTATGGAAGTAAGTCCTTTTCATATTATTTGACTTGGTATTATAAAACTATCTTTGCAGGATTCTCTAGGGGGGAATAGTAGAACAATGATGATAGGTAGAGTTGTAAAACACCATAAATCATTTTGAATTATCAATATATTGCTTATAGAATACTCCATGCAAGTAAAATGGAATGTGCAATGACAATTGGTCTCAAATTCAAATATGAATATAAGTACATTATACACAAGAAGATGGTATCTATTATATGATTTAAAGAACCCCAAAATAAGAAAATTAATAGGTTCCATCTATTTACTTACTCTTAGACACTTGTTTAATCGACAAGACCCTCAAAATGTCTTGCTGATAACCAACAGTGTTCAAAACTCCTAAAGAGGTCAGATCAATGTGACATTGGATCTATCTTGCCGATGAAAGTCATTGGAAAAACATGGACTATCATAGTGAGTTTTCTATCCTATGCTGATGATTGATCTCTCACCAATTGGTTGGCTCTAGTGGTCATTTCCAAGAGTCTCCACAATGACATGGTGTAGGTCTATTTAAAACTCTTGAAGAGGTTAGATCGGCGTGACATATGGTCTATCTTGCCAATGGAAGTCATTGGAAAGACATGGACTATCAGAATGAGTTTTCTATCATATGCCAATGATTGATCTCTCACTGATGGGTTGGCTTTGGTGGTCATCGCCAAGAGTCTCTACGATGGTACATTTCAATGAATATTTTTTTTAAAAAAATTGCATTGTTTAGTCACAATTTTGATAAAGGCAATCGACGAATCACTTAAAAGGTCTAACGAAGTTTCTATAGCTATGACGAAGGCTTCATCACAATCCTTGCCCATTTCATTGAAATGGTGATGAACTTCTAGTGTTGTTTCGATGCTTCAAAAGAGCCATTGAAATTGCATTTTGGTTATAATTCATTGGTGGATACACAAAGTTGTCATCGATATTCTGACAAACATCTGAGTCATTTTATGAAGCCGACGACCAAAGAATCTGTGTCATTATTTTGACATTTAATTCACTATCAGAATTTTGACGAAAAAGTGGCAACAAAAATTCTTTCATCAATTCATCGATTTTCTAAAAAAAATTTGTTGAACAACTGATGAATGTTTGTCAAAAAATGGACTCAAATTCAGTAGTGGCAACAAGAAGAGAGGGTCCCCATTCTGAATGGGGCATGTGTGCAAAAAATGCACAACAAATGGCAACTTGTTGGGGAAATGCTCTAGAGAATTTCCATGACAAACTTGAATGACGAACCCATAATCTTTGGTTTCGACCTTCACGCTAGGGAAAAAATACCAAATGCTCAACCAAAGGATCAAAACCACTAGCCAACCCAACCTTCAGCACACTAAAAATCCAAGTGTGTGCAGTTGCATTAATTCCCATCCTTCAGTTGCTACAAGAACCCAAGCTCTGTCGAGTTAAGCTATGTAGTATATTCTAACTCCAAAAGCATCTGAGACATTTCCTTGCTCCCAGTCAAGCATCCATAGCCTCAATGAGGTTGTAACTACAATTCTCTCAAACATTGCTCTACTGTCGGTCGGGTGTCCATAGCCTCGATAGAGTTGCTTAGATACACCTAAAATGTTGAATTTCTTTTCTTTTGATTTTCAATATTTTGGATTTCTTTCTTTTGTTTATTTTCTTTTGATTTTCAATTTCCAATTCCTTTTATTTCAACCTAGAAGCATTGAAGCTCATGCTTAGGGTTGAGAATCATAGTGGCACTAAAGCATAATTTTATATTTTCACTTAACTAGACTTTATAAAGGACCAATAGTGATTGTCAGATTCTTAAAATGTTTAAGAGATATAAGATTCCAAAATACATCAAAATCAAACCAACCAATGACTTATCATCTTTGAATCAAACACCTAGATCACTTGACACTAACAAAAGATCCTAACCATCCATTTTGAAAACTTGATTAGAGTTTAACAAAGAAATACACAGAAAAACCCCAGGTGATAAGTATGGTTGTTGTGCACACAAATGTGCCCAGCTCAAAGCAGAGGGACCCCGAGCAAAGCAGTATCAAAGAAAAAGAAAACAAAAAGAAAACAACACCAAAACAAGCAACCTACATCAAACCAACTAACCTAAGGAAAGTAGGAAAGAGGAGTATTTACAGGAAACCTACACTACTCAGAAAGGGCCATGTACAAAGATATTTACGAAGCACTATGTTCAGGCAAGGCAAGTTGAAATTAACGTTCATTAGATTTTACAATGCATGCATAAGAAAATGGGTGATCATTATCATTCTCAACCATGCAGATTTATCCTTATATTCAAAAAAAGGAGGTTCAACATTGCAACATTCAAACTTAATCACATAATCCCAAAAAAATAGCAATTGAGGTGATTCGTTGAACCCATGGTTGATCCATAAGCATGTTTTCCTTCCCTCATTACCATAACCAAAATGAAACACACAACTATAAGTATTCATAGCATTAAGGAAGGATAGAACCTGGATGTCATCATGCAAAGGTGGCAGCGTTGGATAGCTGAGAGCAAGCACAACATCGTCGATAGGTGCATTGGCTGCCTCGAGTGGAGGCACCAGGTGGTGTAGCATTTCATGCATCAAGCCTACATAAGGCTGGGAGAATAGGTGAGAAAATACCTTTTCCAATCTTTGTGTGGGATTGGCAACCCCTATCGGCTGTTGTTCAAGGAAGTATACCTCATCTTGTTGATCTTCTACAAACCTGGTGTCCACTTGATGCTATCCTCAAATGACAATATGCTGTCCTAGTTCCTTTCCAAGGTATCAGCCTTATTTTTGTGATGTTCAATGTCATGAGATGATGAAATACATGAATATGTCCTATTGCAGCCATCAGAATATGAAGAAGGCTTAACAATGATCATGACAAAAGGACTCCAAGTTGCATCTTGTAGTACGTCAGGTGCTTCATCTCTGTTGGTAGCTATCTTAGCACCTCCACCTTTGTCTTCTTATTTTTTCTGTTCATGCATGTCTCATCATGACGTTCACTCATTTACCCTTATTCACTATCACTATAGATGAAGAAGGAACCCCTCTCCCAATCTAGAGGCTCTAGTATTTCTTCAGTGAGAGGGGCAAGTGGTATTCCTTCATTGCTACTATCTTCTAGAATGTATTATTCTTCAGTTTTGGTGTACCTTCGTAATACAATCCCTAATCAAAAGAAGTCATCAAATGGTGGCACCTCATCAAGGGGATCAAAATCCTCTACGTGATCTCCCTCCAAAGACTCATTGAAAAGCCCATCGTCCATGGTACACAACTGCTCTTCAAGAGGAATAACTTCTTGGTGACTGGTGGGCAACATTCCCACTTGATCTACTTCATCACTCGGATGCTTGAGACTATCTTTCCATCCTTCTTCTATTTTTGTCCCAACATCCCCTTGAGGCCTACCTTAAGCTGGGTTGTCACTTGGCTTAGGATCTTGATCTTCACATCCCATCCTTGAAGCAGCTACGGGAAGGGTTGTGCTTCAATGCCTTTCTTGTTCTTTTACTTGTTTGATGACTTCTTGGCACAATCCACATACAAACTCAGAGTGTGATGAATTATGAAGTATACACCAATTCAATAGTAGCAATACCTCCAAATCCACTTGAAATCTTAGTTCAGACCAATCTTTTGCTAATCTAGAGATGAGTTAGTCATATCTTTCTACTACTGGGTCCTCATCATCACGTGAAAAAGAAGCTTGATGGTAGACAACCATGGAAAGTGGTTGTTCCCACTCCTCCAAACTTTCCTTTTTAGATTCTCAATCATTGTCATTTATGAAGGAGAGTTCTTCCAATCTGATTTCACTTATGTCTTCATCATCATTTTCTATCTTTGCAAGGTTGTCATCCCTTTCCTCTTTTTTATTTTCAACATCTGAGTTGCTTGTCCTAACATCCATAGCTGTAGAATTCATTGGTTCATCATCACCTACCAATTTCTCTTCTTCTGGAGTGGAGGACTACCTTCGATTGGTGGAGGGAAGGCCTTCCAAATTAGTTTCAATTAGATTTTCACCAAGGCACTTTGCTGACCTAGTGAAATCTGCTTCTTCCTCCTTGTTTTCAACTTCAATGTTTGCTGCTCCAACATCAACTTGCATCAAGTTTCTTGGTTCATCCTTACTTTTCTATCCTCTAGATGTTGACAGCTCTTTGGCCTCATGGGGTGACTCATCCTCCTTGAGAGTTGGCTGCTCCAACTTGTCTGAACAACCCTTGGTTTGAGCAATGATATTTGTGTATAACGAGCAAGTGAATTCAGAGTGGGGTGCATTATGAAATCTGCACCAACTAGACATCAATATTTCCTCCAATCTTGGTTTGTCTTTGCTACTCAAATGTTCTTGGATTGGCTCCTTGAATGCCTTTGCTTCCATGGTTGTCAGCTCTTCCTATGGTTCTTCAGGGGCCAAGGGATAGTATATTTCCCAAAAGGGAATTTCTCCTTGCAAGACTCTTCCAACTCTCTCCAAGAATGTTAGACACCCCAATTCATTGTGTCTATGAATGCAATGAATCTTGCACTTATTCTCTAATGTGAATTGCTACAATGGTTTCCTTAGTCTTCTATTTAAATTTGCATGTAGCTGAGTGATGTCAATTTGTGCATGCTACTCCATTTTGACTTAGCTTCTACTTACCTTAAGAATTTTTTGATTTTTAGCATTAAAATAGATCTCTCTATCTCAAATTTCTTCTTTCAAAGTGATCTTTTCAACTTCCAAATTTTAGCTTTGTAGCCTCAACATGTCATTCTCTCCTAGCACCAGTTCTGTTGATGTATTTTTTATGCACTTCTCAACATAGGTAATGCATAGGTGCATCACCTCTGTTGAAAGACAATCTTCCACAATCAAATTGTAGATCACTATCCCAAGGTCTCTGAAGTTAGGTCCTGATAGTGCTTGGAATATCTCAGTTGATTTATGTGATTTACTAGAATCACAAGGCAGACTTACATATGAGTTAAAAAGTGTGGGAAGTTGGGCATGCAAATATAGTTTTAAAGTGTTGGAAGTGAATGAACAATGGCTTACCACTCAAAACAACAAGCTAAAACCCATCAAATTCATCTGATTTAGCTTCATGGTGATGCTAGAGATCCTAATCTAACCAAGGACTAAAAGAAATAGCAAAAGGAGAAGGGTTAAGAAAGCTATTCTAATCCTAAGCTACAAATGAATAGTAACAATGGTGGCTGCTATAGTAGACAAAATCCCTAAATTGGATTTTGCTTGGCCAAGAGGAACCTATAGTTACACAAAAATAGTGAAATCTTCTAAGCACTAGAGATTTTCAGATTGCACATGCGATTGAACTAAGTTGCAACACTGAAATCAAGAAGCCCATGCTTACTTTACACAACAGTTTGTTATCAACAAGTGCTAAAAGTATGGGGTGAAAGTTCATCAAATACCATAACAACAATTTTCATTATCACTTCCATTCAAGAATATAGAACTAAAACTACTATGGAGGTAGAACCATGCATGCAAGATGAGAAAACTCAAAGAGAACATCCATAAAATCATGCAATGTTGTCTTCTAATGCTGCAAATGATTTTTACAACAACTCTCCAACCCTTTTACAAATGAGAGGCAAGCCCCTATCTATAGTCTTCCAAAGCCCGAATGAATGGCTAGGATTGGATTACAATGTGTAGCTTAGATTTGATTACATTAGGGCTTCACCAACCCCCCAATATCCAACAATTTAAAATACATCATTTATCCTTTTCTTGTTTTGTCACATAGTGCCTAGGTGTTGTAGCAATTTTGTTATTTAGCTAATTTAACTTTTACTATAGTTGAAACTGCCTAAAAGTTGCCTTCTTACTTGATGTGTTTGCAATGTTCTTCCTTGGATCAAATAGGCCCATTGACAAGTGGCATCAATGGATTGGTTTCCCCTGATTCGGAGGATAGGTCATCATCATTTGGTGAAAAGTAGGACAACTCCCTCATGCCTTCTTCAAGGCCACCCCCTTGTATTTTTGTCATTTAATTCCTTGGCACATGCCTTCTTCTAACACTGACCCTATTGGTGGGTGCTAGGGGGAGAGGTGAAATCTCAAGATGGGTCTCAAGAGCTATGCACATTCCTTTTTCAACTTTCTCGATGGGTCTCTTGACGGACCTGCAGTAGGCTCCTTGAATCCTACGAACATGAAACATTGTAAGTGCTTTCATAAATAAATTAAGGGAAACTTTAGCCAAACCCTGCAAACTCCTTGTTAAATCCATCCATACATCATCAAAAGATCATAATATTCATATTTGGAGCTCATTTGGACCATAAACATTAATGCAGGCCCAAGGGGGCAGGCAGCGAATGGGGGACAACAAACCAGAAAGAAAGTTCCCAAACCTCACAAAACTTAGCAAAACCACACTTTTTCAATAATAGTGCATGGGAAAAGGAGAAGAAAGAGCGCCAAGAAAACCTTCCTCAAGGTTGGACTCATTTTGGAAAAAACAAAAGTTTGGAAGGGGAAAGTCGGAGGGTCACCACCCTTTTGAAATGGAAATGAGCAAATGACAGCCCAGAAGGAAAGTTCCAGAAAGCGAAAGAGGGGCAAAGTCTTGGAAATGGGTGCGGAGGGGCGAAGTTCCAAAAATGGCCATGAAGGGGGAAGGTTCCAGAAGGTGGGTCGCTAGGGATTGGCAGATGTTCAAAATGACCAAGGAGGGATGAAGTCCTAGAAACGACCATGGAGGGGCCAAGTTTCAGAGGCTAGATCATCGAGGGCTGATGAATGTTCAAAATGACCACGGAGGGGCAGAGTCCCAGAAATGGCCATGAAGGGGCTGAGTTTTGGAGGCCAGGTCACCGGGGGCTAATAGTTGTTCAAAATGGCCACAGAGGGTTGGAGTCTCAGAAATGACCACCAAGGGGCTAGGTCATCGGGGTCCAAAAAATGTTCAAAGTAGCCACAGAGGGGCGTTGTCCTAGAAATGGCCACAAAGGGCCAGGCTCTAGAGGCCAGGTCATCAGGGTCTGATAGACAAATGTTCAAAATTGCCACAGAGGAGCGAAGTCCTAGAAATGACCAAGGAGGGGCCGGGTTCCAGAGGCAGGGTTGTTGGGGGCCAATGAATGTTTAAAATAGCCAAAGAGGGACAGAGTTCTAGAAGGAAATTTTTGAAAACCCTAAAAATTAATGAAACCTTGGAAGTTCACTTAGGCACCACAAAAAAATCCTAAATCCACAGGAAACTTATCCCCAATGTAAAAAATGAAGGAAAAAGAAAATTGAGCAAGCAAGGAAATCTGGTAGGGCGGACCCGAAGGACTCAAAAAATTTGTGAGGTGAAACATGGCTGACTTGAAATGATAGTATGAGTCTCGCTAACCATTTTAGATGCCAAAATTGGGCCACACAAAATGAGGCAACGACACAAAACGACCCGACAAGGCAACATGAAGAGAGGGTCCCCATTCTCAACGGGGCATGTGTGCAAAACATGTACAATAGGACTAAATCACCCAAACTAGCATATGAGTCCTAGAAGGCATTAAATTCAATTCTTTTCAACATTTCAAGTCTTCATCTAGGCCTTTATATATTTCCAAGTGCACACCTTTGATCTCCCAACTTTTTGTTCTGATTTACATGCAATTTTAGGCCATTTAGTTAAGTTTTGCATTGCACTATGTTTTAGCATTAGGTCTTGCATTTTATTAGTCTTTCCAATCAATATCTTGGTGGTGAACCCCTCTTTAGTTTCTAATCAGTCCCTAGATCACCCTATTGCAAGATATCTTTCTCCTATTTCATCCTTGGATTGAGATCTCTAGGGTTTCCTTGAATGAGAGTACAAAAGATTGTTGTTCTATGTCTTAAACCATAAGCAATGAAAACTTTCCACCTCTCATAATTTTTTCTCCTTCAAAAATTTTAGCATTTGAATTGATAAAAAGAACTTGTATTTATAGGTAATTTTATTATTTCATGAAAATTAAACATCAAAGGTTGACAATTGCAAATTGGATTTGAATCATAAAAATTCCACAAAAAACATATTAAAAGTTAGGATCCTAAACTTAAGGTGGGATGATTTTCCCTTGGGAAAATTTGTTCTAGGTTCCAAACCTAGGACACACCAATTTCAAGGTAATTTAATTGATGGTTACAATTGTTTAATAAAAGTTTCCCATTTAGAAAATGAGACTAATTAGGCTTTTAAATGCATAATTGGGTCGATTAGAGGCTTAATTAAGTCCAATTTAATTAAGGAACCCAAACATAATGTGAAAATGTAAAGTTGTATATTTTATGACACTATAGTAGATACAAATCAACTAAACCAATGCATAGATTTAGTTGTAAAATTGGAGTATAGTTTGCTAGGTTTCTCTAATATGGTGCTAGGTTTCCCAAGTAGGATGTTCTTTATTTTTTTTCTTAGTTTTCATAAACTTACTATAATAATATACTATTGCTAGTTTGCTATCACTAGCCTAATATATGGCTTTTAACCTTTGTTCCCTTTTTGTTTAACTCTCTTCCCTTATGCCCTTCTATGTTTAGGTACAACACCTTGTAAATTTTGCTTACTTTATGAAAAGCAATAGAAGCTACCACCATTGAAGATAAGAGATACAACATTCGATATCACTTCCTTTAGAAATCTTAAACTACTAAGAAGAAAAAATTGATAGCATAATTATTTAAATATAAATAAGATATCAGTAAATGGTTGAGAGTTATAAGAGTATTGCGATGGATTTTCCCCAAGGTATGGGGTAGAGATCTTAAATGAGGAAGTTTTTTTCAAAAGAATTATTGAAAATGGTCAAGTTTCAGGTTTTATTTGGCCATGTAGAAGGAAGAGGTGTTACATTTCCATTTTTACATTATAACATGCATTGTAAATAAGCCACATAGAAACTATGATTTCAAATATCACTATCATCTAGAAGGATTCTATTGAAATTTCACATGTATGCTAGAAATATACTAGAGTATTTATATTTGAGAAAAAATATTTTTATAAAAATATTGAAATTTATCATTATGAATATGAAATATGGCGAGTTCAAAATATAATGTGAAATTACATGTGTATGCAATTTCTTAACGCTAGAGTAATGAATAACCAAATTATGCTCAATGTGTTAGTTTCTTATGTAGGAATAACATGGAAAATTATTATAACATTGAATACAAAATAATTGTTCATTAATAGTTACATTATGAAAAATAAAAAATGTTATAAAGTATGCATAATTTTATGAAAAATAAAAAAAATTGAGTTTGCAAGTATGAAGATGAAATATTAATTTTATAGAAACATTTTTATTGAAGACTAATTCTAGTAATGTGCATTTCAATACCATGGATAAAAATATAGTCTAGGTAAAATTATTAGAGAAAAAAGTATTACAATCCATAAATGGTACAATTGTCATTTAGTTTTTATAAATAAACATAATCAGCCTAGTAGAAAATATATTAAATCTTAAGGAAATAGATTTAAAAATAGTGTCTTGGTGGATTTATCCTAAATAAACACATTTCACTTCATAAATGATGCAATTAGTAGTTAGTTTTGATAAATATGCATAATAATACTGGTAGGGTAAAAGTACAAAGTTGTGTCAAACATTTTAGCACAAGTGGATTTAAGCATTTTCAACTAAAACTCAATTTTGGTGAAACATACACTCTATCCAAATGCATTATAGTTAGATTAGATATGGTATAACTTTTCTAGCTAACATTATTCAATAGATACATATGTAGCACCATTTTGAGACTAGTTTAGCAAAAAATAAAATTATTCAAAAATATTGTTTTTTAGAAACTCCTAGTCATATAAATAACATTTAAATATATATACATATATATAAATACCTTTCTAGAAATCTACACATGTAATTTATATATATATATATAGTTTACTTATTATTATTATTATTTAAAAAAAAAATATTATTAGCACCAAAATATTAGGTTGATTATCTTTTTAGGAAAAAGTACTAAACTTTATTAAAAATTTGGAAAAAATATGATGCACACTAAAAAAATTTAACATCATGATGGTATACTTTTTAATTACTTTTTTTTCAAGTAAATAGTTAATAGAAAAGTGGCATCCCATGGAAACAATTTTGTTTTCAATGCATGCACATTTTAATATTTATTTTAAAAAAATGTATATTCAAAATTAGGAAAAAATAAATCCTTCTAGTAAATTTTCATGTTATAAATGCAAAAAATAAAAATTGAAAGAAAAATAATTAAAAAAAATCTACAAAGACAAACATCCCATTTAAATTTGATTTGTAGTATTCTATTAAGGGTATGTGCATAATCATCATGTAAAAAACCAACCCTTAAGTGGCAAAATATTTAGAAAAATCAGAGTTAGGCAACTTGACATAAAAATTTGAATAAGTTATCTATATTATTTCAAAAATATGTAAGAATAGAATCTGTAGAAAATTAAATGAAGTTTCTAAACTACTAGGTTTATTTAAAATATAAAAAAATCTATTTGGTGAAAATTTGAAATTTCAATGCAGTAATACTTAAATTTCAGGGAAAAAATAAGTAAGTGTTTGTTTGACCACCCTAACGAAAATAAAATGATAATATTTTTTTTATAAGATTTTAGATATAACTAGAGGACTCATGTCTTCAATGTGATGCATATTTTTTTGTAATTTTTTTCCAAGTAAATAATTAATTATGATTTTTTTATTACAACTTTTAAAAAATATAAAAACTCGTATGTCTGACCACCTTAACTTGGTCAAAAATTCATGAAATTCAATTTTTTTTTAATCCTATACATGTGAAGCATAAAATTTGATACATGTTTTGGATTAAAAAAAAGTGATACCATTTGAATGCCATAGATGTTTTTCATTCAACCTATCAATCAGGACTTTATTTGTAATTCAAATAGAAAATGAATAATAATAATTTATTAATTTCAAAATAAAGCATAATTTATATTGGTGGAAAGATGAGAATCTTCTTTAAAAACATTTTTGTTTCATCAATTTTGTGTAAATTTTTTTTGTTAACCACATACCCATCATGTCGCCACTTTTTGGCCCATCATGATCCTGCACATACCCTTAACAACTAAATTATATTGTCAATTTTTCTAAAAAACATTATTCAAATAATTTTTAATTAAAAATATAAATATAACTATAAAATACATTAAAAGAAGCACATTTTATCAGTTTACATCATTTCAAAATTTGAAACATATATGTCACCTTTAGTGATACATGTTAAAATGTAGGATCAATGTTGATTGCTTTCTTTATAAAAGTGTGATACAAATTTGTGCTTTTACAACAAATATGATCTATATTAACTTGTTCTAGGAAATATTTTTTGACCAGGACCTAAAATACCTTTTGGATCCAACATCTTCTTTCTTTGTAAAAAATTATCCCACTTTCTTCCAAAATGTTGAATCCAATCTAATTGGGTCTCATGACCACCAAGATATTGCTTTACTTGAATACCAACACTCTTGCAATAATTAAGAATCCTTTTATTTTGTGCTATTAATGTAGACACTATAGGGCCTTTTGGATAAGGTTTACTTAAATATAGGATGGATACTCCATAGAAAATGTCATCTTCATCCTCCGGTACAATAGCAAAGGTGCGAGAATTCCACCTAAATAAAAAAGTAGTAATGTATTCAATATATAGTAATATATTAAAATTAAAAAAAAGATTTCATTGAATTTTAATATAATGTGATTTTTTAAAAATATTATAAGAAAAAATATTTAAAAGTGTGTTAAGTGGATCTTTTATCTTGTAATTATTAAACACATGATTTTTTTGTAATTATTAGATAGTATTATCTATGTTAAAACTTTATTCATGAATGAAAATGTTAAGAATAAAAAGTTTAAAATAATAGATCGTATAATCATGACATTCATATTTTGTTAGAATATTAAATTGTACTATTTAAATAAATAAAAAATACAATTAAAATTATAAAAAATGGCAATACTTATAGTAACAACATGGTTAGAAAAATAAGAACTAAATATATCGACAAGCAAGCAATATGATAAAGTTATTTAATTTTAAATTGTTATTCATATAATCCACAACTAAGAAATTGAAGGCATAATATTTCTTTCACCTTGTGTTATTTGTCCACAAGGAATCGAGAATTTGTTCGTATTTCAAGTGGTATACAAATTCTCACACAACACCATATATTAAAAAGGGACTTATTAATGCTCACGAAGTGGTAAAACTTCTTTGTGCAATAGTTTCATTGTGATCAGTTCAAAAGAAAGTAATAAAGTGCAAATTTGGATGAATTAAATAGTTGATATGTCTATTTACCTATTTAGTAGGAGTTGACAATGATTAAAAGCTAAAATATTTCTATATTTTTTTAATTTTGTTGTTGTTTCTAAATGTACATTCTAAAATGAGTTTAATATACATGTCTTAGTGATGCAGGGGCATCCAATGGTGTAAGGGCAATCTTGCATCACCCAAAAGTAGTTAAATTTCATGTTTCTTGGTTTTTAGATGTTTTTACATTTTTGGATACCCTTTTTGTCCTAATGAAATTCTCAATTTATGGTTTTTATTTTCTATTCCTAGGTGGAAAGATATTGCAGTTTTAGTTTCCCAAATTTGCACCTAAAAATCTTTTGAGTTAGATTTGAGGCACTTAGAGTTCCCGGATCGGCCCCGAAACTTGTCAAAATTGGCATAGAAAATTTTTAGCACGTTGTTGACTTTGTGAGCTTTCCAACAGTTCAAACAGTTTGCGAATCGGAGTCTCGGATCAAAAGTTATGGCCCCGAGAAGTTGGCACACTTTCTAGAATATACAATTGCAAATTCTCTTTCGAAATTTGAACTTCATGTTGTAAACTTTCGGCGCCAAACTGCCTAAAATCAAATTTGAATGTTGTTTTGACTCCAAACTAAAGAGGAGCTCTATTTATGGGTAGGTTTCTAATTTTTGGGTAACTTTTTGGGGACAAGCTCACATATTGAGAAATGGTGATTCCGTAGCTTTTTGTAACTTGCATGTGTTGTAGAACTTGGGGATTTGAGATTCTCTACATGTAAGAAACTCAATTTTCTGAATAATAAAGTTATTCTCTTATTTTGTGGGTTATTTTCTAAGTCTTGGGTTACACCCTCATCAAGTGGTATCAGAGCAAGGTTTTTGAGCGTGTGGACAGATCACCGATTGTGAGGCAGTTCACACCAGGACTGTATTTGTGGGTTAAGGTCAAGAAAGATGCCTCCAAGAGTGATGTCTGGTAGGCGTGGTGGTGCTAGAGGTGGTCGAGGCAGCATAAATGCTAGTGGAAGAGATGCACTGGCAGCCCTCCAGAGATAGATTGATGTGTTACAAGAGGAGTTGAGAAGAGGGTTAAACCCAAGGGAGGAAAGTGAGGATGAAAGAGAGGAAGAAGGTTCAGATGTAGAAGAGGAATAAGAAGAAATTGATCAAGACCAAATGCGGCTAATAAGGGCCATTTCAAAGATCAGGAAAAGACCCAAAGCAGAAGTCCCTAGTTTTTTGGAAGTCTGAACCCGGAAGAGTTGATCGACTGGATCAACGAGCTAGAAGAATATTTTGAGTATGAGGAAATAGAGGACCCAGACCGGGTTAAGTTTGCGAAAATGAAGCTGAAGGGCCATGCCAATATTTGGTGGAAAGAGGTCCAGTTGGAAATAAATCAAAGAGGAAAAGGAAATATCACCAGATGGGATCACATGGTATAGAAAATAGAGAAGCAATTCATACCAGTGGACTACAACTTAGATCTGTTGAAGAAATTGCAAGGGTTGAAGCAGGGAAGCAGATATGTGAAAGAATATACTGAAGATTTTCACAAGATAATCATTAGAATGGGCCACATAGAGGCCAATAAGGAGAAGGTAGCCGATATCTTAATGGGTTATGACCGAGCATTCAGGAGGAGTTAAGCCTAGTAAGAATGACCACCATTGAGGATGTGTATCAGTTTTCTCTAAAGGTGGAAGAGAAGTTGAACAAAAAATTTGATGGCAAGCAAAAAGGATGAGGAGGTCAAAGCGGGAGAGGCAATGGAAGACCTTCAGGAAGCCGAAATGATGATGAAAACAAAGGTGAAGATGTGGGTACCTAGCCAAAGCCAAAGGAATGATAACTTCTACTGCCCTCATGATCAAAACAGTGGTGATCAAAGAGGTAGAGGACAAGGGAGATATGGACAAGGATCTAGAAGAGGTGGTTTCAAAGGAACATTTTTTCAGTGTGGTGAAGAAGGACATCGAGCCTATGAATGTCCACAACACCAAGGAAGGGCAGAAAAAAGGATAGAAGGTCGTGGAAGGGTTGTGCATGCAGATGAGGAGGCCCAATCTAAACATTCAGATGATGCTGAAAGGGGAGAAGCCCTAGTGATTAGGAGAGCACTCATGACTGAGGAAAAGGAACTAGAACAAAGGAAGAATGTGTTTCGCACAAGGTGCAAGTGTGAAGGAAAATGTTGTGATGTCATTATTGATAGTGGGAGCACCGATAATCTGGTGTCAGAAGAGATGGTCACAAACTTGAAGTTGAAGAGAGAAAGGCACCCACATCTATATTAGATTGCCTAGTTGTAGAAAGACCACAAAGTTTTGGTCAATGAGCAAGTAAAGTTCAAGATCAGGAGCTACCATGATGAGGTACTCTATGATATCATCCCCATGGATGCATGCCACATGTTGTTGGGGAGGCTGTGTAGTTCGATAGGTGAGCTATACATGATGGCTATGCAAACACTTACTCCTTGACAAAGAATGGGGTTCGTCACAACTTGAAACCCCTGAAGGAGACCAAAAAAAAGGTATGCAGTAGTGCTAGAATTTGTTATGTAGATGGAAGAAATTTTTTAGAAGGTGTGAAGCATGAGCGTGTGTGTTATGCATTGATTCCTAGAGTGAGTAAGGAGGATAGTGAGAAGGTTCCAGAAGAAGTTTCTAGGATGTTGGATGAGTTTCAGGATATTGTTTCTGATAATGTACCTAAGGGTTTACCACCAATAAGGAAGATCAGTCATTAGCTTGACTTGATTCTTAGAGCCGTTTTCCAAATAAGGCACTCATAGAATGACTCTAGCAAAAAATGAGGAGTTGAACAGACAAGTTCAAGAATTGTTGAGAAAGGGTTTGAT
>VDFB02000007.1:170561360-170592194 GCA_007258455.2 Sequoia sempervirens
GAATCTTATGAATTTTATAAAAAAAATAAAGAAAGATAGGGATCTCTAGATTATTGTTTTAATAATACAATGATGTTGTCAATACTTGTAGAAAGAGAACCCAATTTTAGACACTAATATTTTGGCTAGAGGTAACAATATGATTAATTGTAACATTATATGGTCCATTGTTAATTGCTAGGAATATAAAAAAAAATAATCTAGTCTATTTCTTTATTGAGATAAGTAGGAAAAAGGTTTCTAAAAGGTTTATAAATAGAGCTCTAGAGGTCAAAGAAAAATCAACCAAGAATAGGGAAGAAAAAACACATTAGTTCAAAAAGTTAAAAAAATATATATTACAATCAATTAAGGATTTATTGTATTATGTGACTAATACCTTATAGATATAGAAGTAATTTTTCATATCCCAATAAGGCAATTTGGTATTAAGATATGTTTTCATTTGGTATGTTATAACCAATAAGGATTTATTTTATCATTTGAGTGATACCTTGTAGATTTAGAAGTGATTTTTTATAACCCCAAGAGATAAATTTGTATTAATATATGTTTTGATTCCTTATAAAAGTTAAGTTCCACAAAATATTTTTTTTACATTATTTTTTCTTCCCTAAGATCTAGTTGTGTGCAATAGATAATTTAATTTATATACAAAATAATTGTTATAAAAAACTAGTTAATCATAGTTTAGGTGAAGTATGAGAGATGGGTTTTGAATAATATAATATAAATTTTATCTATTCCTATGAGTTAGGTCAAGCACCAATAACATATCTATATATATAGTCACTTGATGTAATGAGGTCTGAAATTTCTATCACTTGTATGTTCTTTAGTTTGTTCTCTATTTTAATTATATTTTTTTGTGTAAAATTGCAAGTTATGTTCACATGCACTAGAATTGAAGAGAGAGTGTTGGAATGAAAAATTCTCTCCTTGGCCTAAGTTTACCCATTTTTTCTAGGATATTACCAAGTGTATGCATTTCTATATATACTATGTTTATTATTATTGTATCATAATAAATTAGTTATAATTGAAGGGATTCTAAAATTACCTCAAATGTGTTTGAGAAATATTTCCAATGCATCATATTTAAATGGTTTTGAAATATGATTTTCTCTACAATTTTATATTAACTACGATTTTGAAATTAAAAACATGATGGGGATATAACATCCTTCATAGATTTAGTTACATTGATAACTCAATTATCTATTTTTAAGAGAGGTTTATAGCTCATAATATCAATAGAATTGTATATTTAATGTTTAAACCACACCTTTGTGACACTCCTATACAAATGTTTTTTATAATATAAGTTGCATTTATATGGTTAAATACCCTTTACACAAGGGGACTAAAAATTAGGATAAAAGAACAAAAATTATAACAAAATATAGTCTAGAAATAGAAATAGTAGACAAATAGCAAAAGGACCGCCCACTCAATTGCAAAACACACCCCACCCATTACTCAGCTAAACCATCCCACTCCTCAAAGAGGAGTTTCAACACATCATCCCCAATCCACTTATTGTTGGATTCCTCTTCCATAGTCTTCTTGTTGACCTCCTCCTTTATAATTCCCAACAGAGTAACAATAGACCAGTGGATGATCTTGATCATGAAGCATATTAGCCTTGTCAATTTATTTTCTAGTTTAGCAACATGGGCCTTTAGGTTGTTGAGCTTCTCATCCTTATTAGCTTTCTCCTTGTTAATCATCTTCCCCAAGTTAGATTATTAGAGGACTCTGATGTGGAATCCTATTGAAACATCTTATTTAACTTTGGAAAGTGGCTCAAAACTTCCACAAACTCCTTGGTCTCTTCAATAGTGTCTTTTTTACTATCCTCTTTACCACCACTTTTCTTTGAAAGTTGCTAGAAATTTTGTCGACTAGGACCTCCTTTTTATTCTTTGCCAAAATTTTATATCTTCGGACACTTATTTTCTCAACCCCCATATCAACACTTGTAGCAACCACTATATCCCCATGAGAGTCTCTGTTAGTAGATTCCACATCCTCAATCTTTGTGGGTGGTTCCTCAACATGGAAAGTGGTTTCCTTATCATTTTTTGGATCCTACTTGGTTTTGGAAAATACTTTACTATTTTTCTTTGTGGGTGGTCTTTTTAGCTCATAGAGCCTTGCAATAGCTTTAGATTGATTTGATCCCACAACACCTTTTTTAAGTTTTTGGCTAGGGGTTTTGAATTGGTATCCTCAAGGTTTTGACTAGTCATGGGAGGATTCTTTCTTTTAGGGCCCACTAAAACAATAGGTGAAGGTTTAGTGGGGCACTGGTATGAGGCCTCAAGTTCCTCTATCCTAATGACTAAGATGGGTTTCATTGGATAGAGAGCTAGGTGAAAGTGGTAAAGAAAAAGAATGAGACCCTAGTGTAAGGGTAACATGGGCAGTTTGTTAAGGTTTTCGGCTAGAGTTTCCATAGTTTTCGTAATTGAGCTTTAAAGCAATGCAAGAAATAAAAAGGAAATGTTGATGAGAATCATTTGTTTGAGGTGGTTTAACAAAGGAAAATGATAAAAATAGAACACTTTAAACCTCCCCTCAAGAGTGGTGTACTTCATTAAGACTAAGAAAACCTGGGTCCATGGTTTCAACAACTTACTTCATTCAAACCCTCTGTACAACTTGATCAACACTTCATTTTCATAGAAAAAGATCTGAAGACTCCAAATCATGAACCTTATTATGCTTTTTGAGCTTGTAGCCTAAGTATGATAGCCTCATTTCTTTAGCTATGACCTCCTTGATTTCAAATGAGACACCACCAATATTAACCCTTCTATCATACCATGAGCTCACAAACTAAGTAGAGATGTTTTCATCATGCCCTTGCAAGCTCTTGATTAAAAGAGAAATTCCTCCCTCCACACAAATATGCCAAACTAGGGGGTCCTACCTAAATTCTTCACATGATACTAGCTCGGTTCTAACCTAGTCCCCTTCCATTTTCATAGTTAGATAGAAAAAATTCACCAAGTTAATCAAAGTGTTCCAAAAAAAAATTAATTGCAAATGGGTAGTGCACATAACCCATTTATCACCACCGCCATAATAAAATTGAAAATCTTTCCATATTAAGGGAATAATATTTTTTCACATACAAATAGTCATTTCCAAGGTGTTTAGGGCCGTGGGGTGATAAAAAATATTGATTAGGTACAATGAGACAAAGCCAAAAGTCATTAAATTACATTTAACAAATCATTATTAGTAGGGTTTATGGTGATTTTTACCTCATGCATGTTCCTAAAAATGTGGTTCAAAACATGGCCTTTCTACTTGTGACAAGATGACACATGAAGCTCATGAAAAGACCATCCAACCACCACAAACACCCCTAACTACAACCCATTTTCCTCCCACACCCCTCCACATCATCATGCATATTCCACATCATTATGAGACGCAAGGTGTAAAACCATGTGTGCCCTTCCGTGATAGAAATTTTAGATCTCATCATTAATAGTAGTGTTTTTTTGTTCCCCAAGGATAATCCATTGGATGCTCACAAAGAGAGCCCCCATACTTATCCAACATTTGGATAGAATCCAAGAAGAGCCTAGTTTGGCCAAAGAGTCAACCACCTTGTTTCCTTCATGGAAAATGTGGGTCAGTTTCCTTCTCTCAAGTGTGGTGAGCAATAATTTTGTATCCAATAATGTCTCTAATACTACACCCATGGTAGTGATTGTGATAGATGGAGTCAATAAAAGCCTTGGAGTCTCCTTCGATGTGCAGGTTTTTTATGCCAAGATTGACTCATACTATAAATGTTATGAGTTATTTAAATACCCAATTCTGATATTTTTGTTTATCTTTAATTATTCTATTACTAACCTCTAATATTTCCATTTGGATTTATAAAACCAAAAGAGTATAATTCACCTACTCTTCTCACTTGTTTTTTAATTAAATTGAAATTTAATCATTAATTTTATTCTACTCATCTTTGCTAACAAAATCCCCACATCTAGGTCTTGGTTCATCATATAGGATGATGGGATGCACTTTAGATCACCAACAATTGACATCACAAATATGGAAAAATTACATGTTAATTGTTTTTTTTTAAGTTCTAGTCACATTCATATTAGTATGATTTTTAAGTGATAGTTTGTATTGGGGTTACTTGCAAAAATAAACTATCAAGACTTTATTTAAATTGTCTTTTAAATTATAGAGAAGTGATTCTACTTTGTGAAATATACTTGAAATAAGTTTGAATATTAAAAATGGATGGAAGAATATTAACAAGGATTTATCACTATATATAAATTTGAGTGTTCTATTTAAAAGGACATATGTTCCACATGGAAAGATAATGACACGAGGTAGTTAATTTCTACCTATTCCATGAAACCTTGATGAGGTTATTTATATATGTAGGTATATTCTTGTATACATTATAAATTAGTACACATCTAATGGTTCAACTAATAGACTTATAATATTTGATAATTTAACATAAGAAGTTTCCACTAAATTTAAAGGTCCATTTTCTAGAAGAGACAAGGGTAGAACCCAAATCAATTTAAATTAGGATCATTATGAAATTATTTATAATCCTAATAGAATAATCCATGTATCTGGTCATAACCTTATTTCAAATACTCCTAATATGAAGAATGAGAGTTTAAATCACACTTTTACAATGTGTTTTGGAGCCATCCTAGATTAATATCCTTCTCATCGTAATATGAAATATCATGCAAAACTAAAGAGGCATGCTTATGAACATATTCTCGATAAAATTAGAACCATGTACCATTAGATTCAAGACTAAATATCTCATCAAAAGGATCATAATAAATAGCCAATTTATCCTAACCAATTTTTTAATTAGCCAAAAATATCGTATTAGAAAATTTCCCCCAAAGTAATAGAGGACCCCTACCTATGACACTCCAATAGGATATAATAGGTATATAAATCTAGAACTTATGGAATTTTAAACTACCATTAGGTAGTACTCAATAAAATAAAACATAAGATCTCTAAGTATCAAGGCAATAATGTAATTAATGGGGAATAGTTCCTAATAGATTTTATTAACATAACCAATATATATATGAAATAGTTGAAGCATAAGTCTTGATGAAATTACTTTTTTAATCTTGATATGAATTATCTACTGAGTTCTATAGTAGTATGCTAGGTAAAAGTGTTAGCTAAATGGATAAGTTCATTAGAGCGTTCAAAATGAAATATATGGATAAGATTGGTCGTAAATTTTAAATCCATGAATTGAATACTCTAAGAAAAGGAATTAGATGATTTTTTAAAATTTAGTGTTATATTTACTATGACAATGATAAAAGTGCCTTCTCATCTCACTACAAATGAATCTATGTGCATATTTTGGTGATATGTTCCTAACCCTATAGTGTGTATCAGGTTATGAGTAGTTAATGTGTTGTTACATTGACACTTAATTAAGTCAAATTATTATTATTATATTGGTATTTAGTAATTAAGGTTAGCGTAAGGCATATGTATTGTTATCTAAGTTGATTTGGGTGATATTCTTTACATAATTATTGTATATATATAGGACATAGCGAATAATTATTATCATCATGTTGAGTATTGAGCTCTTATTGAAGGATATTTGAGTTTTCCCCCTTTAAGTGGCATATTAATATAAAGTATTTGCACCATATTTCACATTACATTATCTATTATGCAAGTTGTTTCAATATATATGATATTAGAGCATGATCTTAGCATAATATAGAAAAGTCATATTTTTTGGATGAATTTTGAAGAATATATTAAAGCATATACAATAAAAAATTAGAAAAGTTGGATCCAAATTAAGCAAATTATTGCAAAATAAAGTTATCTATTAGAAATTAGATATCTCTTGTATCTAGATGATCTTTTTCATATTTTTTAAATGGATTTTCAATAATATACATAAGAATCCAGAGTAAAAATATCTAAGAAAATTTTAGCTAAATTAAGTGAGTTTTATAGAATTAGGGTTTTTCTAAATTATTTTGGTAAGAATATATGTCAAAATAAGTGATTTATTGTAGAACTATATTTTCCAATAAATTCTCCCTCAAGAATGAAATTTAGCTAATGTTTTTAGGTAATTATAATCTAGGCCTTGGTAAGTTACAATAATTAAAAAAATATTTGGACTTTATTTGTGTTATATTATGATAAAATATTTTTTATAAAAAAATTTCACAATAAAAATTAGTCAAAAGAGAAGAAAAAGAAAAAGATAAAGAAAAAGATAAATAAGTAGAAGAAAATAACAAGATAAATAAAAATAAAAATAAAAAATAAGAATAACAAGAGAAATAACAATAAAAAGACCAAGAACAAGATTAAGAACAAAAAATACCAAAAGAAGAAATGAAAATAGAAAAGAAAATGAAGTAAAAAGTTATAATTGAGGTCACTTTATTTATAAATAGGGTTGGAATGCTATGTCCCTAACCCTATAGTGTGTACTGTAATATGAGTATTAAAATTTTGGCTATCTTGACTCTTCATTAAGTTATATTATCATTTATTATAATGGTATTTAGTTATTTATATCAACCTAAGGCTTGCATGTTGTTATCTACATTGGAATGCATGATATCCTTGACATAAGTATGGTATATATATGAGGAAAAAGATAGTTATTATGATCATGTGAGTATTGAATTCTTAATGAAGAATATTGTAAGTATCTCTTTGAATTATATTACCTAACATTTCTTGTTTGAATTGGAGAATCATTATCAAATATTTTCTGTATATTTTACAATATATTATCTATTTTGGGAGGGTTTTTATTATATTTATGTTAAAATACTTGAGTTTAAAATAGGATTCTACCCCAAAGATAAAGAAACTAAGACCTTAATAAAAATTTATCCTTTAGACATAAACATTGAGAGGAATATAAGAGATTCATAAAAAATAATAAGAGGGTAGAAGTAATGATATCTCCATATAGAAAGGGCCACCCTAGAAAACCACCTAAATTGATAAAAAAATTGGTAAACTCATTGGTAAACTAAAATATTTTTTTATAAAATCCACCTCATAGAGCTTGATAATACAATCATTAAATGTTATGGTTACTTGATATGTAATTGGATAATAAATAAAAATTATGGTGTGAAACAAACAAATAAAAAGTATCTAGAGCATAGAAAAAATAGAAATATATTGCAAACCCATTAATAATATAAAAGTTCAATATATGAGACAATGTCTCTTAGTGTTATTTAATATACATGTTATATGGTATATATATGTTTATAGTGGATACTATATTATAAAGAGAAGAGGAAAATATAATAATGATGATGAATATGAGAAAGGGTATGATTTAGAAAAATGAGATAATGTCTATAATTATGGTTTTATTGGTACAATGGATCAATATGAATATGAAGCTAAATAATATATCAAGGAGTTACATAAAAAAATTTACATTAAAGCATCAAAATTATATGAAGTATTAGTGCATGATTTTTTCTATCTTAAAGATGATAAATCAAAGAATTGACTAATGTTTTAGCTCTGAAAGTTTAGAGTGATTTCAAATAAAGATATAGATGCAAATAAAAAAAAATGTAATCTATTTTTTTGAATAGTAATGTAAAATAAGTAAGTTTCAATAAATTTATAAAGATAGACAACATGTAATAACATGCAACATAGAAAAGCGTAATTTCCATCATGCATAATGTGGGAAAAATAATAAATATTAAAAAGTGCAACTATAAATCCTAAATGTATTCTTTAGATATCAAAAACCATCATTATCATACAACTAGAGGATCCACTTCTTTGGTTAAGAACCGAATATTTCTAGATAAATTTTGGTATGTAACCTTCCTAGAAAAATAAATTTTAAAATCTCTATATGAAACATCTAATTTATAACCAAGCCCAAATAAGAAACAATGAACCAAAAAATGGGAAAATTTGGTGCTGAAATATATGGCACAAATTCTAGTTCTCTCTTGGATGATGGGTCAACATATAAAAAAAATAGAAAATAACTCCCATAAAATTTTAGACCCATCCCCTTTAGACTTAATCCTCCTTTAACAAGATTTTCGTACTTGTCTTAATTTAACCAAAAAAAAATTGTAATCTAAGTTGTAACTCCCTCCTACATTCTCTTGTATATGTCATAGAATACCTTGTGCATCTTAAAATGTCGTAGATTATCTAACACATTTTACATGACTTAGATGATCTATTACACATATTATAATATAACTTACACATGAAATAGACTTCCACCTCAAGTAGAGCATAATTTATTATGTGGACACATATAATAATTAAGTATATTAAATATTAAATTATTTTTAAGGTTTATAACAACTTTTCCCATCACTCTCTACCTAGTAATATAATTTATAAGAATACAAGAAATTTATATGACAAAAATCAAATGAGAGATACAAATTGTATGTGTAAGAGAAAGAGTGAATTCTTGATCTAAATTTCATCTCTGAATTTTGAACTCCTTGTGTGTATGGTGGATTTTACCTTGGGGGAACCTCACGGTGCCTCTCTCCTATCCCTTCTTGACTCTATAGTATACCTCGCACATGCTTCTCCACTTTCCTTAGGGGTTCCTCCTCTTGATGGACATGATGGGGTGCCCATGATTCCTGCCATATCGAGGCCTAATGGCTGGAAAAGTGTGCTTCTCAATTCTCCCAAAATTACCTCTCATTGAGCTAATAGTTTTCATAGTCATCTAGTGATTTTAGAATTTGACTCTGGAACATAATATCTTTCCCATACTCTACTATGGATAGGATTACATTTTCAATGGAAAAATATTTGGTGGGAAATTTTTTCTCTTTCTGATTGTCCATTGATATGGTTCACCATTAGACAAAATCTAATTGACATTTTAAAGGTAGTGTGGATGCAAGCACTATGGATGGAGGGTCATTTCTTTCAAGTTCACTTCATCTAAGGATTACATTTTGACCCTCTCCTCTAGTCCATGGGTGCATGGAAAACATATCCTCTCTCTTTTTCATTAGAAGCCTAACTTTGAACCTATCATGGATCTCAATAAATCTACTCCTATTTGGATTCACCTATCTAGATTGCCACTTGAATATTGGAAATATTCAATTTTCTAGTTTTATGTCAATATGGATATCAATAAAGATATGTCTAATTTTATGACTCTAAAATACAAGTTTGGGATATGGTCCCAATAATTTTTCAATGAGAATGTTGTTTTTTGTTAGAAGTTCTCCAAAACTAGTCATACTATCTCTGACTACAAATCCTGGGTTAAAAAACAACAAAAACTTAATGAATTTACTATTCCTCAAGTGCATATCATAGAAACCTACCCCTTCAAAGATGATATTTTAAACATACTTAAGACCCCTCCTAAAGCTAGGAATGTGGTAGATCAAGGCTTGGTTAATCCTCTAGCTATTCTTAATAGATCCATGTCTTCATTGGACCAACCTATTCAAGATCTATCTCCAAATGAATTCCATATTTTTTGTTAATCTAGTAGTGATGCATTAGATGACAATGATGCTTAGATGCCCACATTGGAAGAGCCAACACGAATGGTTTTTTAGTGTTTGCAATTTTATGGTGATATGCTACTAAGAAGGATTAATTTTACTTTAGAAGAAAAAGTCCTAGAAAATGGGGAAATTCAAAATAAATGTGTTGATTCTCTAGTTGATTGTATTAGAACCATCCTAATAGAAACAATAGAAGGCCCTCAGATTAAAAAAAAAAGAATGGAATTGATGATTGGATAACACCCAAGAAAAAGGGTAAACAAAAGAAGGTTGATTTGTGGGTAGAGAACAAAGTAGGTAGATCTTCCCAAAGGAAAAATAGGAACATGTAAATGGCTAAGGAGATGGTTATTAGCAAATAGAGGATGTTGGAAGTGTCCTACAAAATTTTTCCAAGTGAAGTTCTTCTCATGCAACATAAGAGGTCTCAATAGCCCATACAAGAAGCTAGCTCTAAAGAACTACATTTTGTAGCACAACATTGGCATTCTCTTATTAGAAGTTAAGATGAGGAAAAAAAAATTAATTCTAACAAATTTTTTCCCATTGCCCAATCTCTTCTCAGTGATGCCTTTGGTGCCTCAAAGGGTTTTATTGTTATATGGAATCTACATAGGTTGAGTGGATTTTAATTATTCTATACCAAGCACAACTTATGTGTTCAATTATCTACTTTTTGTTTATCTTGGATTTTTCATTAATATCTATACCCCTAATATGAGGATTACTAGGAAAATCCTTTGGATCAAACTTTGTGGTTCAATTTTGGGCAATAAAGAAGCACATTGGAAGTCTCCCCCTCTTCCCTTATAGGAAGTGTAGAGGGTTGATTGATTACATTAAGAGTATGGCTGGCATGGTTGATATTTTAAATACTATTGGGTTTATTGATATGGACCTTCAAGGTAACCCTTTCACCTAGACTAAAAAAAGGATTGTTTAAAATATGGTATAGGTTAGATTGGATTAATTATTTGTTTCCCTTAACTCACCTACCCTCCATAACTCTAACTTGTTGTCTCTACCAAAGACAATGTCTCACCATAACCTTCTTTTGGTAAATTGGGAAGATAACTCTCATACATGCCCATTCCATTTTGAATATGAGATAATGTGGAGCTCTCACCTAGAATTCAAAGACAAAATATCCACCTAGTGGAATATTCTCATTCATGCATCTCCTATGTACCATGTCTCTCAAAGGCTCAAAATTATCAAAAATATGGTTAAATATTGGAAAAATGGGGTATTTAGTGATTTGTTTCACTAGAATAGAGATCTAACATATATAATCAAATATATCCTTGTTAGAATGGTTGAACGTGAGGTTAGTGGTTAGACTTTCCAACATAAGGATTTTGTGGGAGAAGATGTGTTCCTTTCCACAAAAAACTTTTTGAAATCTAGAAAACTTCTGAAATAACTAAACCATACTTTTATAGCTTTGATTCCCATAAATGTTGACCCATAGACTATGTGCTAGTTTGTTTTACTACTAACTAGGTTGGTCTTCTAAACTACCTATGAAATTTCCAATTCCAATCAAGGGCAGCTCGAAGGACCTGGACCAACTAACGAGGACTTTTAAAAGCCTCCTACACTTCAGGCTCTGCAAGACCCGGGAGGGTGATCCCTTAATGTGTTTACAACCTCTGCACCATTATTATAAACAACATTAACAATAACATATAATCTCACTTAATAGCTCAACATGATACAATAATATCAAATAGAATTGGTTGTTCATCGAGAATATCAACTATTTAGAGCATGAGATAACTAAAATACAATCCACAACATAAGATAGTCATTGATTTGCAATTTGTAGCAAGCTTTAGGCAAAGACAAATAGTTACTGAAAATATACGAATAAGTACAACTTAGATCAGTGCCATATATCCATTGGAGGAGTCAAATTCATAAGTATCTGAAGGTTTATGATAGATTTAACACATAATATATAAGATCCCTAACAATATTGCATTACAATTTCATTAGTATGCATTCTAACCCAATACTACTTATCATATCCTTATACAGAACATATCCACCTATAATCTCATTGAAGCATTTTAATTAATTCCTTGAATTAAAACTAAAATAAGGATCATACACACCACAACAGTGAGATGAATGAAACAACCCTTAGTCATCTTATTGAAAATTTAGATATGCATGTACAGTGGAGAGAAATGAGTTTGAATTTATCATTTCATCTTGAATGCTAGTACTATTATACAACATTAAATCCCCATGAATTAAAAACTTGTTACAGAATGACTCAAAACCTAAATTTCATTTTTCTCTAAAACCATCGAAATTTACAATTTTCTCTACAACTTCACCTAGACTCAACCCAAAATTATCTAACTTGCTAACTCATACTTCTGGCCTTGAAATCCTTCTTATAGAGAATGAAGGAGAAAAAAAGCATCGGACCAGAAAGTAAACATGTCACCAACCAATTGGAATACTTGGTGATATTCCAAAAATTGTTACAATGTCAATCACCCTAGAGAATATTCTTGTTCATCATGCCCGGTGAGAAAAGTTGATGCAACAACAAAAAACCATAAGAATCTCATACCAAGACTTCCACTGAAGCAAGACTAGAAACCTTGGTAATTGCAACATCTGATTTACCACTCATTAGCAGCTCATTCTTTTTACTCTTCCTGAGTTAAATATTTAGTTACCTATTTCTGGTATTCTTCATCATTTGGCGAGTCAAAATTAATCACCTCTTTTACCTTGGTACTATAAGGTGTGTATTTTACCACTACCTAATTTACATCTCTTTCAAAAGATTCCAAAAATGAGTTGGAACTATTGATTTTATCCATATAGCTCACCAAAAAATCATAATCTGAGTCATCACAAATTAATTTAATTTGAATATTGATGAGCTCACTTGATTGATCCTGGCATTGTTGGAGTGACCTAATTTTCCCCTACTCATCAATTATATCAGGTAAGAATATGTTACCCCAATCATTAAAATTCTACACCAATTCCCTGATCATCAATTATATTAGGTAAGAATATGTTACCCCAATCATTAAAATTCTACACCAATTCCTGACCTTCCTACTCAAATCATTTGGTAGAGTCTGAAAACCTTACAGTGATTTAACTAATACTTGAGTAGGCTTTAATTATTTGGGCCTATTACTTGCATCAAACCTTGAGGCCTTATACATTACATCTAAATCACTGGCCCTAGGGATCCAATTTTCAATCAATGGTATCACTACCTCCTGATCCCTATCAATATTCTTTATTGTATATAATAATAAAGAATATAAAGAATGCATAGATGGAAATTTATTATCAACCCTCTCATTTAAATATCTCAAGACAATAGTAACTATCTCCTTTTTCTTTGAAAGAGATCCTTCCTCACTTACCTTCAAAGATGCTTGTAATTCATCAATTTTGTGCATGAACTGCTTTTTGTAGGATCCACAAAGCATTCTATTTCTTCATCAATTTCCTGTAAAGAAGGGGTGAAGGAAAGATTTTTACTAGGAGACCCTGGTGTGGAAATAATTGGAGAAGCAGGAGGCATTGGACCTGATGTGGAAGGAAAGATACTAGTCCCTAGGGCACTTGATGTCTCCCCAATCTATTTATACCTTAACCTTCCCACCTCAAACTACAACTCAACATTCTTCTACAACATCTTGTTGTATTCCTCAATGAAAAGGTTATACTTCTCCATTAAGCTCCTCTTTTTGGCCTCCTCCCTTTCAGTAGTATTTTGGGATAATTTAGCCACATTCATAGTCAAATTAGTGGCCTCTGTGGTTGATTTCTCTAAAGGTCTCTTTATTATTAGCCCTCCTCTTAAATTTGGGTTGATATCAAACATATGGCTTTCTCCCTTGTGGGGCCAATGCCCAAATTGCCAAGGTTTCATACTCTTCACTAAAAGTAGAGTCTTGTAGTGCTGCCTTGACCTCTTCTTCAGAGTCTTGCAAGGGATGCTTGGACTTCAAAATAGCATTAAAGGCTACTGCATCTGCAATGTCCTATTTAGGCAGAATCATTACACCAGCTAACCAATTTTCTGCCTTCCTTAGGAGTGATGTTCTTGAATTCTTCCATTAATTCAACATTCAATTCCTCATCATTCTCCTGGTCTGACCTGTTAGGTCTTAGTTCTCTTCTCTTCTTAAATTTATCTTGATATTCTTCAAATTTCATTCTCCATACCAATTGCAAGAATACAAGAGTCTTTACAAATGCATTGTCATCTAGAAATTCCTTGCATGCTTCCATTCTTGTATCTTGTACACATTTTCCTTTCATATCCAAATCGGATAAAACCAATTCAGCCAGCCTAGGAGGGGAAGGATACCAACCTACATTTCATGATTAGTAACAACAATTTCATCCATCAGATCCTCCTATGGTTGGTCAATTATTTTCCTCTTAGGGCTTGGCTCAGATGGTGGTGATGAGGGACTATGTTCTAGTGATGATTCTAAATCAATGATTTTAATTGCCCCAAGCACTTTGAATTTTGGACCTGGTTGTGAAGGAAATTTCATTATTTGCTTCCCCTTTCCATCCACTTCCTCCTCATCACTGTTGTCATCCCTTTTCCTCCTATAAATGGGTCTTCTTCCTATAGGCTGATATGTTGGCCTTGTTTCAATTGGTCTGGCACCTTATTCTTGTACACCCAAACTCAATTCTAAATTATCTTTTTGGTTCTCAAGGTGCCCATAATCTCTTTGAAGTTCTCCATTAGAAAATCAATGTTCTTATGGTTTGGACTGAACTCCAACAATGGATCATACTTTGGGTCCATTTTGTGCACAATATATAATAGCTTATCATAAGCTATCCATTTCTCCTTGTTCGACTCCTGCCTATTTAGATCAAATTCATTTCTAATTAGGTCCTCAGGAAAGTTGAACTCATGCACAAAATTTCCATCCTTTATTCTTTATCTAAAAAGGGAAAAGAAACCCTTAGGATCATGTTGTCGCTTTGGGCCACACCTCAAATGGTAATCATCAAAGAATTTCCCAAAATACACCCAACCTCCTTAAGAAAAGGAAAAATCAGAGACCACTATATAATCTAGGAAAAATGTTCCCTTACCCTTCCCAATAAGGTTGTCCTCATGGATACAACCTATTTAACACATAACTTCTACAAACCCCACTCTTGGTAGCACATTGTATGGCAGTATATGGGGGGTTCCTTGAAAACCATATACTATTAAAATAGTGTTGACTGGGTATGGGATAATGTCACCCCAGTTATGGCAGACCTTCAGTTCTGGCTTCATCCCCTTTGGTCTAAGGAAATGATGCAATTCCTTAGGGATCCTAGGTACACTTACCATGAGTCTAGCCCTGAATATGGAAGCAAAGAAATTATCAAATTGCACACAACTAGTGCTTTCCTTATTGCAAGATAAGTCTATAGTCCATACTTGTATTGGAAATCTTTCTCCATCAATCGATTGCCTCAATTCCATCTTCTTAGAGAAAAAGTCAGTATTCTTGCACAAGAACATATACATCAACATAGAATACCAAAAGAATTGTGTTCCGGTATCATTTTTTTGCAACTTTGACAGCCCTTCATGTATCCTCTCAGCCAAGAAAGGAGGAAATTCATAAGTCATAGAGAAGTTAGGGTGTTGTATTTTCACCCCCATGAACATGTATGCAATGGACATCACTATACCAGGACTAAAACCCAAAATCTAGCATAATGAATAAAAGGTGGCCAAGAAATGATTTTCAAAACAATTTAATTTGAAAGGTTCTTGGTCACTGGGACTAATGTGAAATCTCAAACCTCTTGCCCTAGCCAGATGAGGTGGAAGCAACTTAGCTTGAAAAGAGACTTCAACTTTGCATATTCCTGCTTCATTTCTTCAAGATTAATAGTAACCAAATATTCACTCGATTTACTCAAGTTAAAAACCTGTTGGACTTCATCTCTGTTAATGCTTAACAAAACCTTTCCATCATTATCCCTAATTACTCATGTGACAGGGTCATATCTTGTGGCCACTGCTCTAAGCAAGTCTATATTAGGGAACATGTTTGGAACCACCAGCTTCCCCAAATCATACATTCATCTGTTTGAAAGGGGGTGAGGAAAATTCCTCTGTCCATACCACAATCTGAATATTTCCAATACTATGAGAGGAACCCTAGAATCGGCTATGTTGGAGCAATTATTTAATAACCCTTCCCCCAAAATTTTCCCTCGCATCAGAACCAATCCCTTCTTTCTATCATTCATTGACAAGGGCAATTGATCCAAGAAATCATTGTATAGGTCTCTTCTTAAATAGTCAATTTGACTAGAATGTTGCTTTGGTGGTGCCATCTTGGACAAACTAGGGTCTCTTTTACAATTTCACACTTCAAAGAGCTAGGACTAACCAGAGATATGAAATTTAAAAACATTGCAATTTCTCACAATTTAATTAAACTATAACCCTAAAGTTTATCAATAAGCCCTATGATAAGTATAGCAAATATTTTCCCAAATTCAAGTGTAGAATAACCAAGAAGCACAAAAATTGACTCATGACTTTGTGCTTGCAGAAAACCCAAATTTTGGCTGCAAAGACTTGTAACTTGCTTTCGGCTCTAAGACTACTTCGTAAAATACTTGAATTCCTTGTGATACAAATAAAGTAGGAGAATTGATTTTATTTTGATCAAATCATGCTAGCAAGCGTCTCACCCGCCATTAAAGCTCACTCACATGTTGCACGAACGACTTCAACCATATTTGATGCAAATTTAAATTCTAGCTATCAATCCTTCAGTTTGATCAAATCATTGAATGACCACCTTCAAAACAAGCTGGCACAATTGCCAACATGGCAATAAAGGGTCAACCATACCATACATTGCCAAGGAAATCCACGTGGCGGTCACCTATGATATCGTAATTAGTAAAGACCATGCAACTCCTAATCACGCGATTGTAGTGCACTGTAGATCTTGATCATCAATGATCCTATTCCTTCAACATAGTCACTAGCTTTATCATTAACTATCGAGTAGCTTTCCCGCAAAGATTATAACATACCCATTAATTTAAAACATGTGCATCTTAAGAACACTTTAGTAATTCGTTGTCTAATGTATTAAGACCGTATTAATTCACCAAGGTACTTTCCTTATTCCCTCGATAGATGAGACATGTGGTACCCGCCCGTGATATCATGATCAATAAAAACCTTGCAACTCCTAATCACACGATGGCGGACAATCATTGAGATCTAAAAACATTAGATTAACAGTCATTCAAACTTATCCCCTTCAGCCTCACCAGATAGGACATGTGATGCCCACTCGTGATATTGCAATCAACCAAAGTAGTGTGGTGGGGTCATTGCAGGATGGCAGGGAGCAACTAAGACCAAATGACAGTTGATCAATGATCACACGAATTTTATCCCTCTACAAAATAAAATATTTATTAAAAGGACAAGGGGACATCACTAGGTAGGCAGTAAACAATGACACAAGTTGTTTTTTAAATGATGAAACACAGGGCCAAACAAGACGTAGGAAAATAAAATCCCAGAGAAGAATTAAAGTATTAAGACCAAAGGAACCTAGCCTAGACAAAATGATAGGACATAAGACGTTTTAAAACCCTTCAAAAAGGTAACAGTGAAAAGATCCCAACCCAAGCGTAAAATAAACATAATGGTTTTACATGAAAATAAAGCTAAAACCCCCAACCTTAGGAAAAATTCTGACACCATCAAAGACCAGTAACATAAGGCAAGGCAGGAATGGAACATACGGAGAAAATAATTGAATTTCCATCACTATGGTTGATTTCAAACCCATCAGTTTGTGCAATACCATCTACAAAATGTTCTCTAAAATTCTTTTCAATAGACTAAAGCCCCATTTGGATAAAATTATTAGCTCCTATCAAAATGGCTTTGTCCCTAGTCAACAAATTTTGGATGGCAGAATTTCCCCTCATTAAATCCTTCATTCTATGGATAGGTGTAATAATTTTGGTACAAAATTTAAACTTGACTAATTTGATTTTAAGGAGAGTTATTCAAGTTACATCTCAACCAACCTAAATTTAAGGATTTGTTCTAGTCCCTACCACTAAGTATTGTTGTAGGTATGTTGAGGAATACATTTATGGTTGATAAGGCTCTCAAACGTGGAAATTCTTGGTAAATTGTTGCTACAACTCTCAAGATTTAAGTCAATAAGAAAGGTTACTTTAGGAAACTCTCTCCTTAAGAAGAATTTTCATATCCCTTCAAGAAGATGAATTTTTATGGACTTGGGAAAGAAAAGGAAACCTAACTACTAAATTAGCTTATAGACTTTGTCAGTGCAAGGAACCTATAGTAGGTTCTGGAAATAGATCTAGAACAAACATGTTATTCCAAAAATAAAATTTATTTGGTGGAATACAACCCACAACAAGATCCTCATCCAAGATAACTTAAGGAAAAGGGGATTTTGCATCCCTAATAGATGCATGCTTTGCAATATGGATGAATATTCTATTCCTCAACTGTTATTCCACTACCCCTTTATTACTGAGGTTGGGGCTTCTTCTCCCCAAAAACTAGGGGTCTACTGGACCATGAATGGAAATATAAAAAGCTTTTTGGAAAAATGAGTCTATCCTTATTCTCATCCTTTATCTAAAGAAATTTGGTAATAAGTTCCCCCCTTTATCTGCTAGTGCATTTAGAAGGAAATAAATAATATGATATTTCATAATGAGAAAAAGGAGGCCCAAGGAGGTTTATAGTGTTTGTTCTAGGTTTCTTACTGAAAATCTACCCCTTTTGACTAGATATCTCTAAGTAGACCCCCAGTGCTATGGAATGTTAGAGACACAAGATAACTAAGAGGGGGGTGAATTACTTGTACATTAAAATTATCAAACCATTATCAACCATAAAACACTTATTAAATTTCACATCCACAATAAGCATCAATAGAAAGTAAACATTTGAAAGATAAACACATTCAACACCGTCCACAAGAGAACAAAACCTGGTTGGGGCTTCTTCTCCAAAACTAGGGGCTACCGGACCATGAATGGAAATATAAAAAGGCTTTGTGGAAAATGAGTCTATCCTTATTCTCATCCTTTATCTAAAGAAATTTGGTAATAAGTTCCCCCTTTATCTGCTAGTGCATTTAGAAGGAAATAAATAATATGATATTTCATAATGAGAAAAAGGAGGCCCAAGGAGGTTTATAGTGTTTGTTCTAGGTTTCTTACTGAAAATCTACCCCTTTTGACTAGATATCTCTAAGTAGACCCCCAGTGCTATGGAATGTTAGAGACACAAGATAACTAAGAGGGGGGTGAATTACTTGTACATTAAAATTATCAAACCATTATCAACCATAAAACACTTATTAAATTTCACATCCACAATAAGCATCAATAGAAAGTAAACATTTGAAAGATAAACACATTCAACACCGTCCACAAGAGAACACAAAATTTATTTGGAAAACCCTAATTAGGGAAAAACCAAACTAAGGATTAGCTCACATATATATGAATAGAAAAAAACATACAATAAGCTTACTACTAGAAGAATTCATTGTCCAAAATAGAAGAATGACTCATTGCCAAGGGATCACTACCCAAAGAATGGACTATCCAAAAGAAATAAGAATAAAAGAAGACTGTTATAGAGAGATTCACTATCTATGAGAAACAAGAAAATCCACCATTGCAACTTTGCACCATCCACAACCTTAAACTCACTACGTCTAGTAAATTTAGGCACACTAAAAATGTAGAGACCTTCTACTCACTACATCAGGCAGCCTTAGGAATCTAAGCTCACACTCAGATCACCAAACTTGATCAAATTCACATCATCTCACACCAAACCACACATCACATGCTTCTTCAATAAATAACCTTGCTTATATATGCACCACAACCTAAAAAAAAATCCTTCTCCATGTAAGCCTCAATGAAACGTATGCACCTCAAACATGCAACCAATAAATAGGTTAGCAACCAACACTTCCATAGTAGAAATAAGTGAAGAAAAGCCATTCCAAGGGTTAACTAGGACATAATATACACTAATAAGCTTTTCCATGCTTACAAAAACAATAAAGAACCTCCATAATTAGTACTAGCATGCTAGGTCGGCCAAACTTGTACTAAGACTAACTAGTGACCACATGCACACAAACTTGCACTAACACTAACACCATGCAGACCACATAGCAATACTCCAAAACATCCAAAAATATTCCAACATCATTAGAATATTCATGAACACTATCTCAAATACCTAAAACTAAAGAACAATTCCATTCCATGTAATCAAACACACTACCACAAAACATGTAACATATAAATCCAACCTTGCAGAATAACTAAACACTAAAACCTCTAGGGAAAGGTAGGTATAAAGAATATTAGTATGTTCTCAAATTTGTAAGACAATAAATAACATATGGAGAAATATGGAGTAATTCCATTTGTCATAGACAACCTTCTTCATAGACAAACACACTATCAAACACATACACATATTCCATTACCACACAATCCAAAACCTAAAACTCTTGATCTAACACCTTTGAAAACCTTTGATAAACATATCCAATCTTCACAAGCACATCTTCAACTATGAAGAAATGTGGAACACAACATTGTACACACCTCTGACACACTCCACACTCTTTTATTCAATTTTTCCCAAAAGAACTTGGAATCCAAGTTAACCTTCTTGTAAGTATGAAGGTGTTGTCATTTATTTCAATAGGCTAGTGTTTTCATTGATCTCAACTATGTGTTGAGGAAATTTTTTGAGTGATGAAGATGTCAAGGATATTGAGAAAATTATGAAAAGAGGAAAATAGTTTGTTGTAGGTTGTGCATGTATAGTTGAGATATTGAAGAAGTGTTGTGAGTACATGGAGCTATCTTTGTTTTGTAGTGTTTGGAGATGTGTTGGAATGAAATAATGTGCTAAGATGATGTCTTTGGTACTTGGGTTCCAAGTTCTTTTAAGAAAAAATGATAAAACAAAGAAAATAATGTTGTGCAACTATTCAGAATGTGCTTCAGGATGTGCTCCATGTCTTTTTTTTTTTGAAGCTATTCTTGTGTGGATCTAAATGTTGCTCAAGGCTTTCAATAGTTACTATTTCAAGAATTTGGGTTTTTGGATCACTCTGTAGAGTGAGATATTTTCACCATTGTGTGAATAAGTTTTTTAGTGGTGTTTTCTATGATCTAGGATAAATGCATTTTCTATGCATTTATCCACAGTTTGGCTTCAGGATGTGTAGATCTAGGAAGTTGCTTATAATGTTTGTATCTTTTAGACTTCAAGGTTTCGCTTGATTTAGTGCAGTACATTGTGTGTTCCATGCTTTAGTGTGTGTATAAGGTTAACTGAATATTATGGATAGAAGTATTTTTGTGATGCGAGTTTGGATGAAGTATTTCTTGGATTTTGGGTGGTTCATGGATTATTCTAGATTGTGTTCAAGTGAATTTTACTGTCTAGAAGTTTCAAATTGATTTAAGTTTGTACTTAATGTTTTATAGTGTTTAACATAGGTATTGACCAACCTAGTGTTAACACTAATGAAAATTTTGTGAAAGAATGTTGAGGTGTGTTAGGATTTATTTGGGTCCTAATTAAGGATTTATATGGGTGGCCTTCATTTCTATCCATCGTGGGAAGGTTTGGATGCCGACCTAATTTGAAATTTTAAATGTAACATATAGTTTTTGACCTTGGAAAAAGTTTTCAAGTTTGAGGATGATATAAATAAGAGTGATGTTTCTGTAATATGCAAGAGAGTGGCGAGATAGATGCAATATAGATGCACGTGATGAATGTGATACGAATTATAGAAGTAAAGATGTGAATTTGAGTAGAGAAGTGCAAAATTCAAAGGGTTGGATTCTTGAATATAGTGAGCTGAAGGTGTCCATAATATTTCATACAAGGTTGCAAAAGTGTTGGAGCAATTGTAGTGGATTCCATTTTTCATTGAGAATTTATTCTTTGTGTAAAATATCTCTTTGTATATTCTTTTTTCTTCTGTGGTAGTGAGCCGTTTTGGATATATGTAGTGAGCACTTGTATTAGTTTTGCAATTACTTATATTGTGACCTAGTCCTCACCATGGTATTTCCCTCATTGGGTTTTCCATGTAAATCCAGTGTTCTCTTTTATATGGTGTTGTTATTTCAATTTCTACTATTTTCATTTCATGAATAATCACTTTAATAGAATAAGGGCTTAATGAATGTTTATGGATCATATTACTTTTGAGAGTTTTGATGTTTTAATTTTCTACAAATCATTCACCCACCCACTCTTAGTTGTCTTGTTCATTCAACAATTTCTATTAGAGAAAGGTTCATTGAAGAAGAGCTTAATATCTTGAGGTAGATCTAGGATGGTGAACAAGATAGATTGCCCTAGATTTGATGGAACATAATATGCATTCTAGAAGACAAAGATGGAAGTATATCTAGCATCTCATGGATTTGATATTGAAAATGCAATAAAGACTTAATATGTTTCACCTTCAAATGGTCCAAGCACAAGTTATGAGATCAAGGTACATGAGGTAAATGCTAAGGAAAGATTTATTCTTGTGAATAGTCTCTCAAATTATAAATTGGTAAAAGTTATGAATCTTAAGACTACTATAGAAGTTTGGGATAAGCTTGAAAGAATTTATGAAGGAGATAACAAGGTTAAACAAGAAACGTTGTATAATATGAAGGCATAATTTGGGACATTGAGAATGTCTGAAAATGAAACAATTACAACCTAAATGTAGAGAGTTGATGATCTGCGAAGTGCAATGAGAGGTGTTGGTGCACAAGTTAAAGAACATAGGGTGGTAAAGAAAGTTATCAAAACTATTCCTAATTCATATAGTGAAAAGGTATCTATTATAGAGGAAGTTGAAAATTTTAATACGTATTCTAGAGTTCAGTTGATTGGTACACTAACTTAATTTGAAATGAGAAAAATCGGTTTGAAAATTGGTACAAAAGTATAGACTGCTTTCAAGGCTAGATAATAAAAAAATGTTGAAGATTCAAATGGAGAATATCTTGATGATGTGGAAGCTCACTTTGTAAGAAGAATGAAAAAGGGCACCATCAAGTACAAGGGTAAATTTCCTTTCAAATTTTTTAGCTACAGAAATATAGGTCATTATGCTTCAAGATGTCCAAACATAGTCTTGAATAATAAAAATAAGGAGAATAAAGAAAATATGATTAAAAGAAGTTACTATGTCAAAGAAGATGTTGGTATTTCTTATGATGAATCTAATTATTGAGATGCTGATGAAAATGAATGCTTGTTCTTGGCTTTAAAATATGAATCTACTTCTGCTAACTTTGAAACTTGTGTGAAGGAAAGTGTTTAGGAGAAGAAGGATAAGATTGAAGGTACTTTGGTTTCTGATTTTCATGTTAAACAGGATAAGAAATAATGGGTTGTTGATAGTGGCTACTCTAATCATATGACTATAGACAACAATAAGTTTGTTAAACTTGAAAATTATGATGGAGGATTAGTTAAATTTGGAGATGATTTAGGAGCTAATATTTATGCAATAGGGTCAATCAGTTTTGATGACAAGCATAATACTAAAGAATTTTACTATGTTAAGGGTTTAAGGCATAATATTTTGAGTGTTGGAAAAATGTGTAGCGAAGGATATAATCTTGTGTGTATGTATGAAACATGTGAGATTATAAAAGGGTTTGAAACTATGATTGATGTTGGTAAGAGGATAGATGGAAATATGAATCACCTTAAGGGTGTTGATGGCCATTACTTTATGTCTCAGGTTAATGATAGTTGGTTATGGCATTGGAGGATGTGTGACATGAATTTTGATAATCTAGTCAGAATTAGTTCAGTTCATGTAGTGAGAGACCTACCAAGAATCACAAAGACTATCAATGTTATTTACAAGGATTCTCAGTATGGAAAAAAAATAAGGATTAGTTTCAAGGGAAAGGAGAAATCTATTACCAAACTACTAGAATTAATACATGTAGATCTTAGTCTTCCTACCAGGGTGAGAAATCTTGAAGGTGATAGGTATTTTATGCTTTTTATTGGTGATTACTCTAGAATGACATGGGTTACTTTTCTTAGAGAGAAATTTGATGCACTAGATAGATTCAAAGCATTTAAGGCTATGGTTGAGAATGAAATGGATTTGAAAATAATTTTTTTGAGGTCTGATAGAGGTGGATAATTAACCTCCAATGAGTTTAACATGTTTTGTGAATTTCATGGAATAAAGAGGTAGTTGTTTCCCCCTATAACTCCTCAGTAGAATGGAGTGGTTGAAAGGAAAACAAAATTGTTTAAGTAGCTACTAGGACTATGATGAAGGAATCAAACCTACTGGAAGTCTACTAGAGAGAAAAAAATTCATACTATTGCTTACATACTTATCAGAGTTCAAGCCAAAGGTAACATCAAAAAGACTCCATATGAGTCGTGGTATGGAAGGATTCATACTGTGAAGTACTTTAGAGTATTTGGAAGCAAATATTATATCAAAAGAGATGAGGAAAACTTAGGAAAGTTTGATGCAAGGTCTAATGAAGGTATCTTCCTTGGATATTCTACTAAAAGAAAAGCTTACCGATGTCACAACAAAAGGTTGAGAAAGATTGTTGAATGTGTAAATGTTAAGGTTGATGGAAATTTGAAGAATTAAAATGTAGTGGATGGATATGTGTCAAATGAACCTACTTGTGGAGAAGAAGAAGAAGAAGAAGAAGAAGAAGAAAAATATAAAGAAAAAGAACTGCAAAATGAAGAGGAAGAAGCTCCAAAAAATACCTCTAAGACCCCTAAGTATGCACAAAAGAATCAATTTGAAGAAAAGATCATTGAATACAAGAGGAAAGGAGTACTGATAAGAAGAAGAGCTACTGAAAATTGAGGTAAATCCATGTTTAGTTTCAAGTTGAACCTAAAATATTGAGTGAGGCATGCAAAGATGAACATTTGATGAAGGAAATGGAAGAACTTATGAAAATTGAGAAAAATCAAACTTGGAAATTGGTACCTAGACTAACAAACAAGAACATAATTGGAAATAAGTGGATATTTATAAACAAATTGAATGAGAATGGAGAAGTGGTAATAAATAATGCAAGACTTGTGTGTAAGGGTTACTGACAAGTGGAAGGAGTAGAATTTTTCAAGAAACATTTGCTTTGCTGGCTAGGATGGAAGCTATTAGAATCTTTTTGGCATTTACAACATACAAGGACTTTAAATTTTATTAGATGGATGTAAAGTCTACTTTTCTAAATGGTGAATTGGAAAAAGAGGATTACATGGAACAACCAGAAGGATTTCAATTCTCAAATCAATCAAATATGGTTTATAAATGGAAGAAGGAATTGTATTGATTGAAGCAAGATCCTAGAGCTAGGTATGCATGATTGGACAAATATTTGATACAACAAGGATTCAGTAAAGGAACCACAGGTAGTAATCTTTACTTCTAAATTGAGGAATACAAAATCTTGATAGTGGTTGTATATATGGATGATATTATCTTTGAAGGAAATAAAGCTATGTGTAAGAAATTTGAAGAAGAGATGCGTAAAGAATTTGAGATGTCAATGTTTAGGGATGAATTTCTTCCTTGGGATACAAATCAATCAAACAGATAAAATAATTTTAATTTCACATTCAAAACATGCCAAACAAATTCTGAAGAAGTTTGGAATGGAATACTCCAAACTGATATGCACTCCTATGGTGACTGGTTGTAAATTGAGCAAAGATGATGATTCACCTAAGGTTGATAAGAGAAAAAATATATCTATGATTGGTGGACTATTATATCTAACTGTACTACTAGATCATATCATGCATGTAGTTTGTTTTGTGGCTAGAATTCAAGATCCTAAATAAACACATGTTGCATCTATCAAGAGGATATTCAGATATTTAAAAGGCACTCTAGATTATGGATTATTGTATCCTAAGTATACCGATTTCACATTAAGTGCTTATACATATGCAGATTGGGCTAGCTGTGTTGATGAAATGAACAGTACAAGTGGTGTTCCTTTCTTTCATGGATGTAGGTTAGTGTCATGGTTAAGTAAGAAGTAAGATTCAATTTCTTCATCCACTATAGAGGCTAAGTATATTGTAGTAGCATCTTGCTATACAGAAGTATTGTGGATGAGATTGACATTAAAGGATATTAGAGTAGTGTATGATGAGCCTATATCTATTATTTGTGATAACACAATTGTAATTAATATTTCAAAGAATATAGTGTTGCATTCAAGGAGAAATCATATATAAATTAGGTATCACTTTCTTAGAGAGAAGGTTATGGAGAATGAGGTGAATATTGAATATGTACCTACAAAGGATCAAATTGTTGACATATTTACTAAGGCTCTTACTAAGGATACTTTTGAGTATCTTTGGGAGAAGTTGGGGATTATTTCCTTTCCTTCTTTAAACTAGATGCATATGGAGATGCATCAGTCTATTGTATCTATGCATTCATCTCTTTTTTGGACTGATGTTGGTGGCTACCTCTTAGGAGGAGTAGGTAGTGTCAATGTTGTAGTAAGGAATGTTGTCATTGTGTAGATTTTCTTATTAGAATGGATGTACTCCTAAGGGGGAGTATTTAGAGCAAGTATCCTGGTTTAGTGTCAAAGGGGGAGAGAAATGATTTTGTTTAATCCTTTTCCATTGATGTCAAAGGGAGGGAAATAATCGTGTGAAATTTTTTTATCTACTCATAAGAAGAGAAAAGTATGTTCATAATTGTTGTATTGTGTTTGATGTTTTTTCACATCATGTGTTGCCATCAATGAGAAATGGGGATATTATTGCAAGTATGAAGGTGTTTTCATTGAAGTCAATAGGCTGGTGTTGCCATTAATGTAAACTATGTGTTGAGGATATTGAGAAAACTATGAAAAAGAGGAAACTAGGTTGTTGCAGGTTGTGCATGTATAGTGGAGATATTGAGGACGTGTTGTGATTACATGGATCTATATTTGTGTTGTAGTATCTGGAAATGTGTTGGAATAAAATAATGTGCTAAGATGATGTCTCTGCTACTTAGGTTCCCATTGCTTTTGAGAAAATTTGATAAACAAAGAAAATAGTGTTTTGCAATTGTTCAAAATCTGCTATAAGATGTGCTTCATGTTCCTTCTATATTGATGCTATTATTTTGTGGATCGTATATATTTTTCAAGTTTGTTAGTAGTTTCTATGTCTAGAATATGGGTCTTTGGATAATTGTGCAGAGTGATATTTTCACAAGTGTGTGAACTAGTTTTTTAGTGGTGTTTTTTTATGAGAAATGTATTTGCTTTGTATTTCTCTATAGTTTATCTTTAGGTTTTGTACATCTAGGAAGTATCTTATAATGTTGTATCTTTCAAAATTTAATGTTTCACTTGATTTAGTGCAATACAATGTCCGTTCCATGCATTCATATGTGTATAAGGTTACTCAGATGTTCTGGATTGAAGTATTTCTATTATGCAAGTTAGGATGAAGTATTTGTTGGATCTCAGGTGGTTCATGGATTATTATAGATCATGTTCAAGTGAATTTTTTTTCTATAATTTTTGAATCGATTTAAGGAAGCGTGTACTTAGTGTTTTATGGTGTTTAACATAGGTATTGGATGACTTGGTGTTAACACTACATGCAAAGTTTATGAAAGCATGCCAAGGTGTGTTAGGATTTATTTAGGTCCTAATTGAGGATTTATATCTATCACCTTCATTCCTATCCACTGCGGGAATGTTTGGATGTTGACCTATTTTGAAATTTTAAATGTAACAAATAGTTTCTATCCTTGGAGAGGGTTTTCAAGCTTGAGGATGATATAAATAAGAGTGGTGTTGTTGTAAGATGCAAGAGAGAGACAAGATAGATGTGAGATAGATGCAAGTGATGAATGTGATGTTAATTACAAAATTATAGATACAAATTTGAGTAGAGCAGTGTGAACTTCAAAGTGTTGGATTCTTGAATCTAGTAAGATGAAGGTGTCTATAATATTTCATACAAGGGTGCGAAAGTGTTGGCGAATTTGTGGTGGATTGCATATTACATTGAGAATTTTTTCTTTTTGTATCTTCTATGTTCCTTTTTGTGGTAGCGAGCCCTAACTATGAGCCTTTTTGGATAGTGTGTTATATTTTGATAGTGAGCCCTTGTACTGGTTTTGCAATTACTTATATTATGATCTAATCCTTACCATGGTTCTCCCTCATTGGGTTTTCCACATAAACCTGGTGTTCTCTTGTGTATGGTGTTGTTATTTTAGTTTATGTTATTTGCATTTCATGTTTAATCACTTTAATAGAATAAGGGATTAATGAATGTTTTTGGATCTGATTACTATTGAGGGTTTTTTTGTTTTAATTTGATACAAATAATTCACCTCCCCCCTCCTAGTTGTCTTGTTCATTTAAAAACCTATTTAATTTGTAACACCACAAACACTTTCTCAAACCAACCACACTAAAGGTTGACATCAAACTACAACATAGATGATAATATAGTGCAACACTCTCCAACAATCTCACTAACGATACTAGAAGTTGACACCAATATATGCAACACCATAACTCTTTCTTATGCAACATTCTTCAACAACTTAGACAATATTCACATGCTAGGGATTGAGATCAATGAAAACACTAATGAAAATACCAAAAATTTCCAACAACTCCAAATATCAAACAATCTCCCCCTATATCATTGATGGAAACACCTACATTAAAAAAACATCAACAAAAAAAGCAACTTTGCAACTCCAAAACTCAGACAACTCTCCCCTAACTAGGAAATTACTCACAATTCTACCATTTTTTTATGACTTAACGCTCTCTTTCCCTTTCCTTCATTTTTCTCCCAATTTCTTTAGTATTTTTGTAGACTTCAATCTCTCTCCCCATTTGAAATCAATGGAAAATTTCAACCTAAAAGCTTCACTTTAGGAAACACTAGCACTCTACTTTCTCACTAATTATTTCTTTCTACTACACTCTCTCTACTTACTCCCCCTTAGGGGTATAGGATATGCTCCCCCTAACTGCACCAACTAAAATACACTACTACCTACTCCCCCTCAAAGGTATCCTTCATTAGTCCAAGACCAAGAATGTATCCTGAAATGATATCTTAGATAGATACACACCCTTATGTTGAATGAACAAGACAACTAAGAGGGGGGGTGAATCAGTTGTATCTTACCAAAACATCAAAAACCTTCTTAACATTCAGATCCACATGCAATCATTAAACCCTTAATCTATTATGATGATTTAACACGAAAGGAAAATAATAGAAAAGAAAACAACTTGAACACCATGCACAAGAGAACACTAGATTTATGTGGAAGACCCACGAAGGGAAAACCCATAGTGAGGATTAGCTCACAATATATGTGTACCATCAAAAAAAGGAAACTTGCTTGACTTGGGAATAATTGATGATAAATTAGACTTAATAAGGCCTTGATTTGGTGTTGTGAGGTGTTTTCAGATCCACACTAGGTCTTGGACCCTTTCTAATGCATTTAACGATATCTTGTAAAGGTGTTGTAAAGTGTTGTAAAAGACTTTCATGCCTTTCTACACTTAATGAATCCATTTTCCCTTAATTCAACATTATAAAATACATTTAATTGCATCTTCACATCAATCTAGAAGGCTTGTACAATAAAATTAATGTTAAACTAATGGTGTAATGTGTCTTGCACATTCACATTGGTTCTTGTTCCTTCTAGTTTATGTGGACCTCATTTTAGTGTTGTAAAGTGTATTTAATCACACTTTCACATTGAATTTTTTGTCCCAAGCCCTAATTTACCTTTACATCATCATGAATAGGTCCCTATTACCACATATTGTGTATCTCGAGGCAATATTTGATGAAATACCTAACATAGTCACCATAAAAACCTTATTTCCTTATTTCTTGGCATCTTAGCTAGAAAAATGGTCCCTATGGGACCCATTTACTATCCATGGTGAATCAATCCCATCCAGGTTGGACCCATTCATGATGGGTGGCGAATGAGTCCCATTTGGCCAATTTTTGACTTTTGAGCAGGAAAAACTAGAATTTAAGTTTAATATTCTTTCATGTCGACCTTGGAGATCTAATTTATAGGAAAATAAGGTGAATTTACTCTAAAATAAAGTCTCTAAACCCTAATTCTCATCCATTAACTCATTTTCACAATTCATTCATCATCTATCTTCTCCATCAAGCCAAGCAAGTTAGGGTTTCATCATTGCAAGTCATTTAGTTAGCTTCCAAAGAAATTCAAGGGAAGATTCTTCATGTTTTGCTGCAAAAATTCAAGATAAAACATCATGGAAAGGTAATAGCTTGATTATTTCATTCTTTATTACATTCTTTCTCCATTTTGGTTTAATTACCTAAAGGGGTTTAACCAAGGCAAACCCCCATGCCTTAACATCCAACATTTCTCTTTATTGTCTTGTGTGTTTGCATATTTAGACATCTTGGAAGCTTAGAAATAATTGAATATTGCATTGAAATTTTTTTCAAGTCATCTATTCATTGGACAATTCAAAATACCCACAAAATTCACTTTTAGGCCTGAATTTGAGAGTTTTAGAACCAAACACCTTGAGAAGTAGAAAGTGTAGACCGAAGGCTCCTATTTCCACCTTTGAATATTTAGAAATTTAAAAGTGGACTCATTCACCATGGGTGTAAAATGAGTCCCACTTCTAAGTGATTTTTTGGTTTTTTGCATTTTTAGACAACCATTTGTCTAAAACGGGTTCTAAAATAGTTTCACAAAACTAGGACTGATTCAGCCAGAATGGTGAATGAGTCCCACTAGGACTAAAAATAAGCATTCGTATCATTCTAGAAGAAATTACCAGTCTCCATCCATATCTCAGGTGCACACTTTTAGTTTCATCCATTTCTATTCAGTTTTGTTCACATTTCTAGGTGTTTTTGCATTACACAATGTGTTTTCAAAAAAGTTACATTTCAATAGTTTAACATTCCTAATCAATCAATATTATCAATTAGCTGCATCTATATCATTTAATTTGGACATAATTTCATCATACATTCCTTACTTTGAATGAACCATCAAGATTTTGGGTGTGGGATGTACCTCTTTCTATTAGGTGAAAGACCCTAATTGAGCAAAGAGATATAACATTCCTAATT
>VDFB02000007.1:170592294-170652921 GCA_007258455.2 Sequoia sempervirens
CTAGTGTCCTGTACACACTGTGCCTTTATATCCATATCAATTGGCACCAATTGTGTTGATCTAGGAGGGGATGTGATACCAATCTGCATATATTGATCAGTTATGATTATTTCATCCTCGAGATCCTCTTGTGACTCCTTAACTCTTCGCCTCTTAAGGATTGGCTCTGATGGCAGCTCTACAGGGTTATTTCTAGGTGGTGAATCTAGATCCACAATCATTATCCCTCCAGGTTTCCTGATCCCATGACCTGATTGTGATGATGTTTTCATTATTTGTTTGCCCTTTTTATTTTCTGCCTCTTCATCACTACTATCATCTCTCTTCCTCCTGTATAGAGGCTTATCCATTGGTGGCTGATAAGTTGGCCTCTCCTCCAGTCCTTGACTTCCCGAGTCCACTTCCAAATTAACTTTCCTGGTTCTTAAGGTACTCATCATTTCTTTAAAATTATTCATCAAGAAATTAATTCTTTTGTGAAATGGAGTGAACTCCATCAGTGGATCATATTTTGGATCCAATTTATGTACCAGGGACAACATTTTCTCTTAAGCAATTCATTTCTCTTTATTTAATTCCTGTTGGCTCAAATCAAACTCATTTCTAATCAAATCCTTAGGAAAATTGAAAATATGAGCAAACCTGCCACCTTTAATTTTGTGCCTAAATAGGGAAAAGAATCCCTCAAGGTCATGTTGCCTCTTAAATCCACTCTTCAAATGGTAATCATCAAAATATCTATCAAAGTGAATCCATCCTCCCTTGGAAAATACAAAGTCTGAAACAACAGTGTAATCAGGGAACAAAGTCCCTTTTCCTTTTCCTATAAAATTATCCTCATGAATGCAACCTAGTTTCTGCATGACCTCTGCAAATCCCATCCTTGATGGTACATTATATGGGAGAATATGAGGAGCTCCCTGGAAACCATAAACCCTTAGGATAGTGCTTACATGATATAGAATAATGTCACCCCAATTATGACACACCTTCAAATCAAGCCTCCTTAATTTGGGTCAGAGGAAATCATGCAAATCCTCAGGAATCCTTGGCACATTCACCATTATTCTAGCTCTAAGCTTGGAAGCAAAGTAGTTATCAAATTGCACAAAACTGGCACCTCCCTTATTGTAAGACAAGTTTACACTACAAGCCTGCACCGGTAATTTTTCTCCATTCACCTCCTACCTCAACTCCATTTTCTCTAAGAAGAAGTCAGTGTTCTTATACAAGAACATATGCATTAATAAGGAGTACCAAAAGAAAGGATTATCAGTTTCCCCTTCATGTAACTTCAACAAACCCTCATGTATCCTTTCACCAAGGAAAGAAACATAGTCGTACACTACAAAAAAATTAGGATGTTGAATTTGAGCCCCCATGAACATATAAGCAATGGGAATCATGGTATTAGGGCTAAAACCTAAAATTTGGCAAAGTGAATAAAATTTTTCCAAGAAATCAGCAAAAAAATTCAACCTAAAAGGTTCTCGGTCAGTTGAGCTGATGTGAATTATTGAACTAACCGCTCTGGCTAGATGAGGAGGAAGCAATTTTGATCTGAAAATAGATTGTGACTTGGCATACTCCTGCTTCATTTCCTCAAAGTCTATCTAGACACAGATTGAACTATATTCACTTAAATTGAAGACCAGCCAAATCTGATTTGCATTTATATTTACTAAAACCCTGCCATCGTTATCCCTGATAATCCTTGTGATAGGATCATATTATGCAGCCACTACCTTGAGTAGGTCAACATCAGGAAATACATTCGGTACCACAAGTTTTCCCATATCATATCTCCAACCATTTGAAAAAGGATGGGATGCATTTCATTGCCCATACCATCTCCTAAACATTTCCAAGCCCATCATTGGTACCCTAGCATCCGCAATGTTATAGGTTTTATATCTTAATCCCTCACCTAAGGCTATCCCCTTCATTAAGATCAAACCCCTCTTCTTGTTGTTTGTTGACAAATGGAATTGGTCAAGGAAATCGTCATATAGATTTATTTGGAAATAATCAATAATGCCAAAATGCTGCTTTAGTGGTGCCATTTCAAACAATCAAGGCTTCTCCTTATATCAAATTTGTGCACAAACCAGGGCCACCCAAAACAAAATTATAGTAGAATTTTGCAATTTCCCAAAATTCAAAAGAAAAAGTAACCCAAGAACCTTAATCAAGAAGACCCCTGACCAACACAACACAACCCTCCACAATAATTACATTCAAATAGAAATAGTGATAAAGAAAGTAACTCATGGAATTTTGCGCCATAATTTTGCTCCCTACAGAAAATCAAACACTGTTGTAATTGCTTTGAAGAAACTCTATCTTTAGCTCTGGGCAGCTTTGAAAATACTTGAATGCCTTTGTGGTGAAGATAGCCTGAAATTAAACACTTAGAATTTATGAAAAATGGCCAGTAGACATCTCGTCTGCCATTAAAGATTACTTGCATGCCGCATCAACGACTTCAATTGTATTTGATGAAAATTTAAAACTTCGCCGTCAATATTTTGTTTTTGTCAGATCATCAAACGATCATCTTCAAAAAGGTTGACAACATCTCCACGTCATTCCCAAGGGCCCACCATAATACACAACGCCAAAAGAATACATGTGGTGCCCGCCCGCGATATCACGAACGCTAAACTCCCTTCAGTTTAGGATCACATGATTGCGAGAAACTGTTGATTCCCTTCATTGGTGATCACGATCATACATAACAAGGAACAACAACAATACCTATCCGTCGAGCAACTTTTTTAGCAAGGTTAAAACATTGCCGTTGATCATGAACACATGCATCTCACATGTGGTTTAGTAACCTACTCTATAATGCACTAAAGTCTAATACACATATTAAACACTTTATTCACTCTTTTCAACACTAACAACCTGGGACATGTGGTGCCTGCCCGTGATATCGTGATCACCAAATAGGTAGTGGTGTTATATCGCAAAATTGCGGGGAACGGTTAGGATCAACCACCAAGAAATCGACGGTCATCAAAATAACCCCTAAAAAATATTAAAGTTAGAATAAAATAAGGGAAAGGGGACACCGTCTAGGGCAATGACAATCGATGATTTAATGTTGTTTTAAAAGCATAGGGTACAGACTGACCCAGACCTTAGTAAATAAAAAGGGGTGAGTGAAATATTTAGCATTTTTATTAAAAAGGGGCTAGGCCTAGATGATTCAATGGGACATAAGTTGTTTTAAAACCCCTCCCAAAAGGTAATGATAGAAAAGACCCAACCCAAAGATAGAACACCAAGGTTTCATGAAAGAAAAGCAAAATTCCACCCCCAAGTACCTTCCAAATAATCAAGACAAACTAATAATAAAAGGAAACCAAGGACTTAAATTTGAGGCTCCATCATATGCATTGGAGAATGTCAGGATTAACTAGAAAAATATGTAATTCATAGGGCTTGTGGATAGAAAATAGGACCAATTAAGACATAAAGAAGCATAAATAAAGCAACATAGTCCCAAAATGGCGTGAAAATGCAAGGTTGTGCATTTTCCTACACTACAGTGGTATGGCCCCATTATTAACTAATTTTTCCTAGTAAATGTAACGTAGGAATTAATTAAATATTATGCCTAAGTAAACTTATGCTAGTGTAATTAAATAATTAATTACACCATCTTGCTTGGAATTTAATATTGTTCATTTGGCTAGTTGTCTTCCTTATGTATACGATGAACATGATTGGGATGTAGACAACCTACTAATAGGTTGAATCGCATGTACCTAACTAGTATTTTGCATTGTTTCTTTTTATTTTGTGTGATTGCATGTACATTATGTGATCCCCCGTATTGTTATATTTGGTGTATCTCTCTCTCTCTTTAGAACATTCCTTTATTTATACCTATATTATTCTTTATGTCATAAATCTTTTACCTTTTTCAATTGTCTTGTGTTTTCCTTTTGGCGATGATGCAATGAATTGAGGCATTCATGTCTCTTCCTTGTTGACCTAAAAGCTTTTCTATTTATACTTTTCATTTGTCTTTTGTTTTCCTTTTAGGGATGACACAAGGTGTTGAGACATTCATGTCTTTTCCATGTTGACCCATAAACTTTCCTTTATCTTTTTCATTTGTCTTTTGTTTTCCTTTTGTGGATGACGCAAGGAATCAAGACACTCATGTCTCTTTCATGTTGATTTGAAATAGTTTTTTCTTTGTTTTCACTCTCTTTGTGTTGTTCTTCTTGTTCTATGAGTATTTTGGGAATGGTGATAGTTTCCAGCTCTCTAAATAAAATTGTAGCAAGATCATACTGACTCCAAATCCATGGATCCCTCATGTGTTCAAAATTTTATTTTTTTTGGGGTGACCCCTTCTTTTCTTTCATGACATAGCTTTATGACTTGGCATAGGGATTTCAAAGTTAGCTCACATGTCCTCTTTATTGTTAGCATTTATCATTTGGTACTTTAAATTAATTTCTCACAACATGGTGTTTCACAATTTATTTAAAGTGGGGGCATACATTAGCATTATTATTTTGTATTTCATGTTTCATGGTGTAGTATTCTTACTTCATGCATGTGTCTTTTGCTTTTTGGTGACATTAGGTGTGATTTCCTTCAAGAGGGTGATCTCTATTAGCATATTATATTCCTCTTAGTGTCTTGATGTGATACACTACATCCCCTAAGTTTTCAATCTTCTATTCTTTGATTGGTCCTCTCTTGGAGACATTAGGAACAATGTTCCCTATGTTAAAGACCTTACATGAATTAAGAAAACCTCCTTTGAACATTCCTTACACTATTGTTGCATTTAAATTTTCTATTATATAGCAACCTTGCATAACAAAATTTCCATGCTTATGGAGCCATCTCTTTTGTTCATGAGTATCAAGCATACAAATATTTTCTAGCTGCATGAAGCTTGAAGTTGATTTTTGTGTGGCACCTTATCAAAGTTATCAGGAGGTATAACTTTGGTTTGGTTGGACAGGAAGCCAAACATAGGCATGACTTTCCCATATCCACTTGCTTGTGTGTGTGAGCACATACCAATCATGTGTGTATGTGTCTCACCTCTTTGGAGACTCACCAAATGGATAGCCTAAATTCCATTGCCTCAGAGTGAGCATGCATTTTTGGACAAACAACCTAAATTTGATCTACCTCACGATGGAAAAATGATCAAAGCTTGATCCACCCTTCATTTTACTTTTTCATTTCTCCTTGTCTTTGGTAGTGTATGCTTGTGCTTTGTTATTTCTCCTTATGTCATTTTTCATGTGTGTTCTCTTGTGCCTATGTTAGTTTGCTATTGGACCCCGATCCTAGGGGCTTGTGCAACCCTCTTGGTCGATTTTGTCCTATCTAACTAGCATTATTATGAATGAACCCCTCTTGATGTGAGATTTTCTACTTTAGTGTGAGTTTCAAGCAAGTTTCTCCTCACTAAAGTGGGAGCTAAATTTAGTCTCAAAAAATGTCATCCATGAAATTTTCACACTTGTTTGGGCCCTCCTTATAAAATTGAACTTAATGATGTCTCAACTTAGTGTTGTAATGTGTTTAACACACTCACATTATGTCTCAGGCCCTTTTGAACTAAATGAACCTAGTTTATAGGGTTTGGTGTGTTGCAACATTACATTTTGTTAGTTCATCATTCCTTTATCTCATTTGATTTCATTACAAGGTTTGATTACCAAAACGGGGTTTGACCAAGACAAACCCATTTCCACTAACAAAACAACATTTTTCCTTCTCTTTAGTGTGTGATTTTTAGATTTAGGTTGAATACTTTATAAAGAGAAAGATTGGAAAGAAGTTGTTGAAGTTGTGAAGCCATTCAAGTTGCCACCTTAGTTATAAGATAATCTGTGAACATTTATAGAGAAAAAACTTCACATTCAGATCTAGAAACCAAGTCAAGAAGGAAAAGCAAGGAGTGAAGAGTAGATTCAAGTCTTGATTTTTGAAAAAACCAAACTAGACTAATATGCCACTTTTGTTGTATGACTCCCAGTAGGGTGATCCAAAGATTGGAAAGAAGTTGTTGAATTTGTGAAGCCATTCAAGTTGCCACCTTAGTTATAAGATAATCTGTGAACATTTATAGAGAAAAAACTTCACATTCAGATCTAGAAACCAAGTCAAGAAGGAAAAGCAAGGAGTGAAGAGTAGATTCAAGTCTTGATTTTTTGAAAAAACCAAACTAGACTAATATGCCACTTTTGTTGTATGACTCCCAGTAGGGTGATCCTACAATATTGGTTTACAATTTTTGGCCAAACCAGACATTGACCTAATTTTTTCTAACTAAATCTTCACATTTGGGCAACTATAATGACTAAACCATGAGGAATTTGAGCATGATGCAAACTAGTGATTTGTAAATTTTTTTCTATGGATTCTAAATAATTATTTTTTAAAAATTTTAGAATTAGATTGTAGTTCTTTTTCCATGTCCCTTGTAAACTATTTTTTTTAGTAACACCATTTTTCAGCTCTTCCTATGGGTCTTCAGGGGCCAAGGGCTGGTACATTTCCCAAAAGGGAATTTCTCCTTGCAAGACTCTTTCAACTCTCTCCAAGAATGTTAGACACCAAAATTTGTTGTGTCTGTGAGTGTAATGAATCCTATACTTATTCGCTAATGTGAATTGTTGTAACGGTTTCCTCAGTCTTCTATTTAAATATGCATGTAGCTAAGTGATCTCCATTGTGCATGCTACTCCATTTTGACTTAGCTTCTACTTGCCTTAAGAACTTTCTAATTTTTAGCATTAAAAGAGATCTCTCTATCTCAAATTTCTTCTTTGAAAGTTCTCTTTTCAACTTCCAACTTTTAGCTTTGTAGCCTTAGCATGTCATGCCCTCCTTCTACCACTAGTTATGTTCATGTGTTTTTTATGCACTTCTCAACATAGCTAATGCATAGGTGCATCACCTCTCTTGAAAGACAATCTTCCATAATCAAATTGTAGAATGCTATCCCAAGGTCTCTAATGTTAGGTCTTGACAATTCTTGAAATATCTTAGTTGATTTATGTGATTTGTTGGAATCACAAAGAAGACTTATGGATGAGTCACAAAGTGTAGGAATTTGGGCCTGCAAATATAGTTTTAAAGTGTTGAAAGTGAATGAATAGTGGCTGCCCACTAAAAATAGCAAGCTAAAACCCACTGAATTCATCTGATTTAGCTTCATGGTGATTTTGGAGATCCTACTCTAACCAAGGACTAAAATAAATAGCAAAAAGAGAAGGGTTAAGAAAGTTGTTCTAATCCTAAGCTATGAATGAATAGTAACAATGGTGGCTGCTACAGTAGAAAAACTCCCTAAAATGGGTTTTTATTGGCCAAGAGGAACCTACAGTTACACAAAACTAGTGCAATCTTCTAAGGGCTACAATTTTCAGATTGCATATGCACATCATGCACATGAGATTGAACTAAGTTGCAACATTGAAATCAAGAAACTCAGGCTAACTTTACATAGTAGTTTGTCATCACCAAGTGCTAAAAGTATGGGGTGAAAGTTCATCAAATACCATAACAATAATTTCCATTATCACTTCCATTCAAGAATCTATAACTAAAACTACTATGGAGGTAGAACCATGCATGCAAGATAAGCAAACTCAAAGAGAACATCCATAAAATCATGCAATGTTGTCTTCTATTGTTGTAAATTCTTTTTACAATAGCTCTCCAAGCCTTTTACAAATGAGGGGCAAGCCCCTATTTATAGTCTTCCAAAGCCTAAATGAATGGCTAGGATTAGATTACATTTTGTGGCCCAAATTTGATTACATTAGGGCTTCACCTACCCCCCATTATCCAAAAATTTAAAATACATCATTTGTCACTTTTCCTATTTTGTAACCTAGTGCCCAGGTGTTGTAGCAATTTTTTCATTTAGCTAATTTCCCTTTTATTGTAGCTAAAACTACCTAAAAGCTACCTTCTTACTTGATGTGTTTGTAGTGTTCTTCCTTGGATCAAACATGCCCATTGATGACTGGCATCATTGGATTGGTTTCCCTTGATTCAGAGGATAGGTCATCATCATTTGGTGAAAAGTAGGACAACTCCTTCGTGCCTTCTTTAAGGCCACCCCCTTGCATTTTTGTCATTGACTTCCTTGGCACAGGCCTTCTTCTAACACTGAACCTGTTGGTGGGTGCTAGGGGAAGAGGTGAACATGAAATGAATGTGACATGAGCTATGCACATTCCTTGTTAAACTTTCTCGATGGGTCTCTTGACGAACCCGCAATAGGCTCCTTGAATCCTGCATACATGAAATGTCATAAATGCTTTCTTAAATAAATTAAGGTGTACATTATCCAAACCTCATAAAATCCTTGTTAGATCCATCCATGTATCATGAAAAGATCATAATATTCATATTTGGAGCTCATTTGGACCATAAACATTAATGCAGGCCCAAGGCAGTGGGTAGCGAACAAGGGACATCAAACTAGAAGGGAAGTTCCCAGACCTCACAAAACTTAGAAAAACCAAATATTTTCAATTATAAAACATGGGAAAAGGGGAAAAAAGAGCGCCAAGAAAACCTTCCTCAAGATTGGACTCATTTTGGAAAAAGTGGAAGTTTGGAAGGGGAAAGTTAGAGGGTCACTACCCTTTTGAAATGACAATGAGCACACAATGGCCTAGAAGGAAAGTCCTAGATAGTGACAAAGGGGCAGAGTCATAGAAATAGCCATGAAGGGGCTGAGTTCTGGAAATTTCTAGAGAGGGGCCAGGTTCTGGAAGGTGGGTCATGGGGGGTCGATAGATGTTCAAAATGACCAAGGAGGGACGAAGTCCCAAAAATGACCACAGAGGGGTTGGGTCGCTGGGGGCTGACAAATGTTCAAAATGGCCATAGAGGGGCATAGTCCCAGAAACAACCATGGAGGGTCCGAGTTCTAAAGGCTGGGTCACCGGGCACTGACGAATGTTTAAAATGGCCATGGAGGGGTGGAGTCCCCGAAATGGCCACGAAGGGGTCAAGTTCTGAAGGTTGGGTCACTGGGGGGTGACAAATGTTCAAAACAATCATGAAGGGACGAAATCCTAGAAACGAACATGGAGGGGCCAGGTTCTAGAGGCTGGGTCACTGGGGGCTGATGGATGTTCAAAACAGCCAAATAGGGATGGTGTTCCAGAAGGAAATTTCTAAAATCCCCAAAACTTAATGAAACCTTATCAATTCACTTAGGCACCACAGAAACATCCCAAATCCATAGAAAACTTGTCCCCAAAGTCAAAAATGTAGAAGACGAATTGTTGGGGGTCCATAGAAGTTCAAAATAGCCAAAGAGGGAAAAAGTTTCGTAAGGAAATTTCTGAAACCCCCAAAACTTAACAAAAATTTGGCAATTCACTTAGGCACCATAAAAACATCCCAAATCCATAGGAAACTTATCCCCAAAGTCAAAAATCAATGAAAAAGGGAATCGAGTGAGAAGGGAAATCTGACCAAGGAAATCTAGTAGGGCGGACCCAAAGGACCTGAAGGACTCAAAAAATTTGTGAGGTGAAACATGGTCGACTTGAAATGATACTATGAGGCTCATTGACCATTTTAGATGCCAAAATTAGGGCACACAAAACAAGGCAACAACACAAAACGACCTGACAAGGCACAATAACTCATTTGACTACAAAATTTGATGAAAATTCCTAACGAAATATGTAAAGTTTTATGTGTAATTTTCAATTTGTTAAAATTTTATCCCTGAAATTCGTTGAAGTTTTGACGAACCTAGGTTTCATCAAAATTTCAACTAGCAGTTTCGTCGAAATTTTGACAAACATGAAAAATAAGAAAAAAATCATATTGTGGCTGACATAAAGAAAAGTGAGTTCGTTGATTTATTGCAATAGAGTTTTGATATACTTGTGAATTTTCTCTACTTGAGATAGTTTGTGGAGAACTAAGGATGATTTTCTTGGGAAAAATCATAAAAAATTAAAGAAGATATTGCCAAGTTGAGGGTAGTCATTATCTTTTTGTAGAATTCAGTTGTGAAGTCAGGTTTGTAGTTCTAGGTTTGAAAATCATATTTTAAAGAAACATGTCATTAGATTTCATTTTTAGAGGTTTAGGGTTTTGAGAATTTTATGTCCAAATTTTTTTGTGTGGAATCACCATAAAATCACAACAAAGGAACAAGTTCTTGTGACTGTAATTATGTGATCCATAACTCTATTGATCATGTGGCACAATTGTGCTACAACAAATACAAGATGCATTCATGTGTGACCCAAGTTTAATGTGGCTATATTGTGATAGAAATGGAGGCACTCATATAAGCTAGTTAATTCAGGTTGTATAATGTAGGTGTTAATCATCATTGGTTGCATCCAGGTTGTCTAAAGTTTAACATGTTATGATGTAATTATAGCATGATCCAAGAGTGATTACCTCTTGCTGCAATAAAGAGCCTATAACTCTGGTTTATATGCAGAGTGGTTGTGTTATATCAATTATGTAGTGCATTCAAGCACAACCCATGTTTAATGGGCTATTCTAGAGAGTGATCAAGATTTTCTAAACCTTATGAATGTTACTTAAAAGTGTATAGGTTAAACTACAAACATAGTTTGTTACATACTTGAATGCAATATTGGGTTACCAAAAACTATAATAATGTGATCTTCTAATAACCATTATGGAAAGTATTAAAGCAAGACCTATGCTATATAGGATACATTTCCCTGATCAGGTTTACATACCTTAATGATCAAACACAAGCTTCCCACACTCTCTAGGATACAATCCAAGATCATACCACAACCCTATCAAGACAACTAATTTTCTAACCCAAGATTTAAGGTTTTTTTTAATACCAACAGAAGCATTGGTAAGAGAATGACTAGGGTACAAACCTTAGGCCTCCATAGAAAAATAAACAATAACACGCGAATTAGTGAGGTTGCAATACTAGAAAGATTGAGACATTGTATTTAATAACAAAATCTTGCAATCTAAAGATTGTATCCAATAACAAGCACACGATGAAGCTTAGTGACATTTGTAAATGCAATATATGGTAAGAAGATTGATAGTCACTTGAGATATGAAAACCAAAAAGAGGCTAAGCAGTGACAAGATAATAAAGCTCAAACCTTGCATAGTAAAGTGGAGATTTTAACAGTGAGTTTCCTTATCCCCTTCTAACCTTAAGGGTTTTTCAAATGCTTTTGGTAGTCTTAGACAAGGAAAATGCAATCAGGGAATGACTGTCCAAATGAAGTAATAGTGGTAATCATAGGTTCAATTTTTCTTCTTAGCCAATAATGTATAATGGAGGTAGTGGATTGCATGTTTGAGCAGTGTTTTGAGACTCATCAAAGATGGGAGAATAGTGAATAATACCTTGTGGACTGTGAAGTAGTGTCAATAAGGTTGAAGGATCTTAAGATTTACAATACCATGAAACAATGAGTCCATGTAGTAAGTAGGTAGTCTATAGGGAATAGTTTGATTTTATAGAAGGATGCTCATGAAAGGAATCTTCAAGTGATAGTGATTGAGTTGTTTGAGATTGCAATTGAGGGTTCAATACATAGTCTCAAAGGAAGTTAGAAAAGTAGTAAATGTGCAATAAAATCAAATTGTGCACAACAAACAATTCACAATGTTATCTTGCATAATGCCTTGAGTTTGAAGACAAAATATCATTGTATCTTGATGAAAGTGGTGACCTTAATGGTCAATCATTGAAAACCATGATTTTAAAACATGCTATTGTGCTTATGGAGGCAAAATTTTAAGCAAGGTAGTGAGTGGTGGTTTGGAACAATGGCAGGTATGAAGGACTTGCTTTATATGCACACTATGCAGTCTAGCTTAAGACAATGTTCTTAGAAGAGATTGAAGGTGGATTATGAAACTCAAGGGTTACCATGAAAAATATTAAAGCAAAGATTGAGATCTATTTAAAAGCCATGGTCTTGAAGATATTAAAGATGTCAAATGAAAAACTCTCATAGCTAGAGTAATGAATACAGTGCCAAAGAGGATAGTGTGTTGGGGGAGATTTAGGAGATCTCCACATTATCTAATTACATGGAAATACATCATTATTTAGTTTTTTAATTAAAAGAAACTATTTTAAACCCTAAAAAGGATACATTGATACTTCAAAAGCCTCTAAAGGAATTTGAGATTATGCAAATATATGTCAAGTAAATACCTAGATTACAAATAGTAGTGAGAACAATGTAAGATTTGTTGAGCATACCAGGAATGAGATAAGTGGCAATGAATCTTATACCTCCTTTCATGTGCATCTCCTCACTATTATCTACCATTCTTTACTGAAACACTTCTCCATTTTGGTGGTCTATGCTTGAAAATAATATTTTGATGAAGGTTTTCGAGTATGTTTATTAAAATGAAAACTCCATTCTAGTGGGCTATGCCTAAAAATAAGATTTTGACAAAAAATTTAGGGTATGTTTATTAAAGTTTTAGACTATTTTGGTAGGCTATATTCTTGATTCCTTAAATGATTTATTCAAATGGATTGTGACTAAATAAATGACTAACCATTTAGTCATTTTTATTTGTGTGACTAAGTAATTTTTAATCAATGACTAAACTAGTAATTTATTTACTCATTTATAGTTTAGTTGCAAAAAATGAGCAGAATTTAGTCATTTTTAGTTGTTGTGACTAAAATTTTTAGTCAACTCGTCATTTATTTTTCAAATTCTACTAGTGTGTGCTTCCTTGTGTGATTAGGGCTCTCTTAATGTTGAGGGACTTAGGGATAAGCTCGTTGTAAGAAGTGACACATTGCATCTTTAACTAAAAGGATAAATCTGTATTGACATTAGCAATGATGATTCTTGACTTGTTGCTCCTTAGGAATGGGTCACTTCCTCTTACTAGCTCACTATCTCCATCGTTGTAGGAAGTTTGTGATCAAGTTCAATATTTTGATTTTAGGAGTCTAATGGTTGGAAATCATAGTAAAATTAGAATTTAATAAATTTTGGAATTAGCATTTTAAAGTGTTTTTGGGGTCACTAACTTTAGACTATCTTCTCTTTTTCAGGGGTGGTTGCATGCCAAAAATTTTTAGTGTAAAATAACAAAATTATTAGATTTTGTTACCTATCTATGAATAAAAATTATTGGAGTGTGAGTTTGATATTTTTTGAGGATCTAAATAGTCAAGCTTGGTAAAGAAAAATCATGTCAGATAATATTAGTCCAAAACAAAATGAACAAACATTTGATAGATTGTGGGATAGATTGAAAAGAAAGGGTGATAGAAAATTTCATTGTCCTTGCAATAATTGCAAGGGCTTAAATACGACACAAATTTTAATCACAATAGCTGAGAAACATTGTAGGTAGCATGGCCACATTAAAGGGGGGAATAATTATCTTCCATTGGTAAGTTGGTCATTATATGTGTTTATATTGATTGAATTTGTAAATGTTTATATCATTTTAACATTATATATATATATATATATATATATATATATATATATATATAAATCACTTGACCATGATCATGTGGTTTATTTGTGTTTATCATTATTATAAAGGTGGGGCACCTTAGGGAACATGATATGGATTATCACAGCCCGAAAAATGTGGTTTTGCAAGTGGATGAACATGGAGCTGTGAATATTGAAGATGAAGTTAATAATCCTATGGAAGAAGATTATCATGCACTAGAAAACATAGTTGAAGATGATGGTACAGATACATTGATCCATGACACATTTAGTGGCAGAGTTGATCATGATGATTGAGATGACTTTGATGATGTTCATGATTTACCTATACTTGAGAAGGCATACAAGCCCCTTTATGAAGGCTCCCAAATAATTCTTCTCTCTGTTGTATTTTTGTTGTTGAACTTGAAGGTTATTAATGGTTTTTTAAACATAGCAATCTCACAGATGTTAATGTATGTCATATATGTCATCTTTTTTCATCTATTTTAATTGTTGTGAGTTCATCACTAGTAAATAAAGGATGAAATATGTACCATTAATATTCTTTATATTAACAAATTATTTTTTGTTGTAGATTGATTGGTGAGTTTTTGTTACCACCATCAAATATTTTACCTCGCTCATACTGAGATTTATCTAGAATTATGAAAGATATCAGAATGAAGTATCAAGCAATAAATGCATGTCCCAATGATCATATTATATATCATAAACAACATGAATTTGCAACAAAATTCCTGGAATGTCATATCAATAGATATCAAACAGATCAACTAACAAAACAGGTTCCTTGCAAGGTTCTTCATTATATTCCCACTATTCAACATATGCAATGAATATTTAGGTGCAAAATCTTAGTGCAATTTATGGATTACCATGCATCGAATAGAAGTGGAGATGACATTTTTCAAATGCCTATGAATGGTTCTACATTTAGGGACATGGAGGAAAAATGGCCACACTTTAAAGAAGAACCTCATAATCTTAGGATTTCATTTGGAGCGGATAGTGTCAATCCATTTGGAGAGATGAGATCTATTTACTTGGTGTGGCCTATTTTTGTTATCAATAATAACATTCCTCCATGGATGTCAATAAAGAGGGAGCACATAATGTTGTCAATGATTGTTCTAGGTATTTGTTTACATCAATTTTCTTTAACAGAGTAGCATCTCATTTGTCTTATTTGTTGCATAATGACTTATATTTTTTTCATTCAATAGTCATGTACATTAATTTATATATATTGCAGTAAAATGGTTATAATAATTATGCAATATTTATGTTCATTCAACTAGGTAAGTACCAAGTTAAAGATATGAATGTATATATTGAGCCTCTTATCGACGAGTTACTAAAATTATGGAATGGCGTCACTATGTATGACGTCTCTAGACCAATAGGACAAAGACAATTTCAACTCTGTGCAATGCTTGTATGGATAATTCATGATGCCCAAGGGCTAACAATTTTTTTTGGTATGTTATAATGTTCGACTACACTTTAAAAATATTTAATTTTATGAAGTAGATATTATGCAAGTTTTTAAAATAATCTATTCATTATATATAATTATAAAAATTGACATATTTAATCCAATTATATATGATCTTGCAGGTCTTCAAACAAAGGAAAAATTTGCATGTCCAATTTGTGGTCCAAATATGAAATCTCATCATTCAAAAAGTTTAGGAAAGTAGGTGTTTGATGAGTATATGAACTTCCTCCATAAAAATCATAAGTATCGAACTAGTGAAAAAAATATTTTCAATAGAAAAGAGGAGATTACATAAAAACCATGAAGAATGACACCTCGCCTATGGAAGTTTGAATATAATATAATTAATCATCAAGGTTATACATCAGATCAAATTGTTTATCTATCATATATGATATTTTTTGAATTTATATTTTTATATTGTGTTGTGTTACTCATGTTGTAATTGACAATGATTGTCATTGTTAATTTGTTTAACTTATATGCTTCATGAAGGTCATCAAGGCATTAATGGTTGACTTTCAGAGGGACTAAAAAGTTATCCCAGACAATTTAGTATGTTGCCATACTATGTGCAGCTAAAAATTGTGCATTTGTTTGATATAATGCATATCAGAAAGAATATAACATAAACGTTATGGAAAATATTGGATGGAAGGCATGACAAAGAAAAAATTATGAAAATTTTTAGTGACATTTAGGAAGGCAATCATGCAATGAAAAATGTCATTCAATTAAATAGTGATAGGGACCAAATTAATATAAGTGCCCTTCCTTATTAACGAAGTAGCAAAGCAATTCTATAAAAGAAGTCATATGAAAAATTTGATTTCCCATAGGATTTGTTGTGAACACAAACAATATAATAATAAAGAAAGGTCAATTTGGGTCAGGGATGAAAATGCATGATTGGCATACCTTCATTAAGGTAATTATTCTGGTATATTAAATACAATTGTATAATGCATGTATTTTTCAGTGTATTATGTTTACTACTTTTGGAAAAATAATGAAAAGATCATTTTATAATTGTTTTAGTACATTCTACCTCTATCTCTCTCAGACAACTTTGACAACAATGTCAAGAAAATTATATATGATCTTGGAAAATACATGAGGTAAGTAGCAATATTTGTTCAATTTATTGTATACATCTTATAATTTCCATTTTTTTTACTTGTTATGTAATATGCTATATATTTTTGTTAAATCTTGTTAATATATTTATGCCTTGAATCACTTGTAGATGGTCGTCATCTAAAGAAATCCATAAAGAAGATATAAATTATTGTCCAAAAGAGAAAAATTCCTCGTCTAATGTGTGAAATGCAAAAGTGTCTACCTTCAACATTTTTCAATGCACAAGAACACTACATCATACACCAAGTTGAGGAGATTGAATTGTGTGGACCTATACAAACAAGGTCAATGTGGATGGTTGAGAGACCCTTGAAATTTTTGAAGGATTTGGTTAGACAAAGAGCACATCTTGAGGGTTCTATGGTGGAGGGATATATGGTATACCAGACCATGGTGTACATTACTAAATATATTCCTAAGTTTGCAACAAATATCCATGTAGATCACATTTGGGATCCCAACTCCATTAACAAATTCGAAGGGGAGTACCTGATGGCGAAAGATAGATTGAGGAAAGTGAGAGGTAATTATAAGATGGTCATGGAGATTAATTGGAATACATTTTACATAAGGTTTTTATGTATATTGTACTTATTTAATTTTTAATCTTCAATATACATCAATTATAAATTAAGGTTGTATACTATGGTATTTAACTAATTATACGTCGTTTGTGAATTTCAATTTTTTTGGATACAGTTGGTCGAGAGTGGGATGGACTACATTTTTACATCGCAAACAATCTTGATTGAATGACGTTATGGATTGAATGATGTCAACAATTTGGTCATGCATTAACATGGGAGGTGTGGCTTCATTCATTAAAGAAGTTCATCGTAATGGAGATTCTAATGTTACACAAAGGGAAATTGATTTAGTGTATGGTTTAAGAGATAAATAGGTACGTATAAATATATTAATCACCAATATTATTAAATTATATTGATGTATAGATATGTGGAGATTTTTTTCTTTTCATACATTTAGCTAAGAATAAATTTGTTTATCAACTGACGATATTGCAATAATTTTTACATGTTTGACATATTGCAGGTGAAACACCACAAGGATATGTGGTGCAATGGTCATAAATTTCTAATCAAAATTTTGCATGACATGAAGAAAACTTGTGATTTTTGTATAACTGCAGTCTTTCAAGTGACTAATGTTTCATCTAGAAGCGACATGCATCCAAAAGTCTCTGAAAATTGATACTATCGGATTTTGGATGATATACTTGAGTGTGACTTTAAGTCCTTCAAATTAATTTTGTTCATTCTCCTATGGTACAAGCTATGATTGAATGAAAATGATCCTAAGAGAACTATTATTGAACATGATAATGGATTTACCATGGTTAATACAAGGTTGATTGAGTGACCTGGAAATGAGCCCTATGTTCTTCCAAGCCAATGTGAGCAGGTATTTTACTCAAAGGTTCTAGGTAAACCAGGTTGGTCATTTTTTGTTAGACATGATCCAAGAGGAAGGCCAGTAAAGTATAATGTGATGGAAGAAGAACATACTAAAGAACTATAAGATGATGTAGATGATGATCAGGATCAATAGTTATTTGATGATGTCCCTAACGAAGATGTCAAAGAGGAGGAAATAGATCATGATGATGTAGGAGTTAATGTTCATGAAGATGATATCCTTGTGGATGATTACATTATAAAAATTGATATCAATGATGATGATGATGATATGACTAATCCTTACAATGTCGAATCTGGATCGAATGATACAAACAAAGAGTTGAATGAAGAAGAAGATCAATGGCATTGAAATGTATGAGTTATGCGATTATATTATCTATTTGATATTAATTTCTTGATAGAATTATATTTGAATTATGTGGTTACATAATTAATTCATGATGTTTTTAATTTTTATGCCATTACATAATTAATTTAATGATGTGTTTTTTAATGTTTGAAAGGTCAAAAAATTAAAACATTTCAATAGTGATGTGAACAACCTTAAAATTAGTGTGTTTTATGTTTCATGTGATCATAAAAGATTAAAAAGTTAGTTGTAGAGCTGGTTGTTTAGTGGTTTATGTGTAAAGGCATTTAAAGGCATAAAATAATCATTTTAATAGTTGTTGATGATTGAGGATTTAAAATACAAGCTCTTAACATTCAAAAATATATGTTTTTTTTCAAATTTTCTATATTTTTCTTGTTATGCAGCACTGCACGGTCACATGCAGCGATATTTTGATGTGAAATCAATTCCAATTTGTGAACATATGTGTTATATTTGATTTGAATCTGATTTCAGGGCTTAAGGCGTTGATTTGAGTTAGAAATCTTCATTTCTTTGCATACAACCTAGTTACCTTATTTTTGAGGGTTTTATAGTTCAAACATGATATAAAGGGATTCTTACACTTTTTGTGATTATTGTAGCTTGTGTAAGAGGCCCCATGGATACTTTTTTAATTTTAGCATGCATGAATAGGGCATAGGATGAGAAATAAAGAAGGTATTGCTATTGTCCTCAAGAGTTTTGTGAAGAAAAACATGTGAAATGAGAGGTTCAAGCCTAGGTTTCAACAAAATATGTATGGGAGATCTGATTTTATGAATTTTTATCCATGTACAGACCGAATGGGTTTTTTCTTCCCCTATTCCCCTCTTTCCCTCTCTGTTCCCCCTCCTAATTCTCTCTCTCAAGTCTCTCTCCACTCTACCCATAGACCTCTACCCTTAACCCTTAAATCCTTAAACCCTTAAACCCTCTATCCTCTCTCTCTTCCACTTCCCCCCCTCTCTCTCTCAAGACTCTCCCTCCTACCCCCTCTCCCTCTCTCAGGTCTCTGTAACAACCCAATCCTTCGATAAAATTAAAATTTTCATAATTTACATCCTACAAGTATGTAAACGTGTTATCATGAAATTGCAATAAAAATTTTCTTTTTTTTATTGATAATACATGAACATGTTGCTATATCAATTTACAATAAAGATTCCATCTCAATAATAACTTCAAAAGTACATGAAACAAGAATACATACCTTAACTAACATAGCTCCAATGAGCTTTAGAACAAATAGTAGTAAGAAGGTCCAGGAGTCTGTCCTTTCAAATCTTGGTACATCATCCACTTGCTGAGGAGGAGAAACATCACTCAGACACTTTTCCACCAACCATGGACTTATAAAGCGGTTCCCCGCACACCTATCGTTAGATAGCTGACCCTCCCTTCAAAGAAGAGATTGGTAGGGTATCCTTGAACGATTACCAACGAAGCATCGTGTTGTGTTCCTACATAACTAGGTCCTATGAATACAACTCCTGAACTAGTATGTACTTTGGGATCATAATGAACTAACAGTGTAGTCTCAACTCTTTCACACCTAAATGGATCCTGTACATTTCACTACTTTGGCCACAGTATTATCATTTAGTACTTCAAATGAAGATCATTTATCATATGCACTACCGAGGGCCGATTTGCATTAAGGCTTTCTTACACTACCCATAGGTTGGTCTATCGGGATAGTCCATACCCTAGACATCCTACTTCAAGCTATCTAATAGAAAGGGGAACAAATTAACAAGTACTCACAACTATCTCCCTTATACTGGACATCTTTATCCTAGGAGCTTTAATAACTTGACTAAGTTAATCCAAAACTAGTTTTGATTGGTAACTTATTAAATACCCTCAATTTATCCCCTAGTATTAAATAGCTATATGCAAACATACACTCCTTATAAGGAGTTCATATAAATCCACTCCTATGATCCTAGTGCAATTTACACAATATGTAACCTTGAATCTTCATTTAATTTACTCTCTATGTACAAGTAGACAAGCAATTCACATTATAACTCATTCTTTCTTTCATATAGAAATACAACTATGACTGACTTTCTACCTATGCACAATAGTAAACACAAAGATTCCTTTTCATTTAAATAATCAAGAACAAAGTGGATAGTAGAAAAATATCTCATGCCTTATTTCAAAGCTTTCCTTCAAAAGATGAATTTTTTGCTTGTCTTCTCAGCACCTCAGCTAAAACAAACAACTTGAAAATCCTTTTCAAGCTTCTACCCTATCTTACACAGATTATTCTCCCAGAATGATGTTACTCTAATTCATATTTAAACTCTTCTAAGAATGATTTCTCAAACTGTCAATGGTCATAGCTGAGTGAAGCTTAGATTAACTAGTAATGGTGAACTGGTAATCCCACAACACCAATTCTTAGAATCACAATTGACTCTTAGCAAATAGAACCTCCATAGTATACGAATGCTCTCAACATTATGATTACTTCCAGAACATAGAGATACTCTCAAGAAATATAGAAACTCTTAGCAAATTATTACTTTCAACTTTCAGAATTAAAGATCACTCTCAGTAATTAGAAATGATCACAACAATATGGTTGCTCTAGAAATTTGAATATTACTCAGGAAATATGAAAGAACTGTCAGAAAATATGAATTCTCAAAACTGTATTGCTTTGAATGAAATATGAATAAACTCTCAAGAGAATAAAATAGTATGAATTCCTCAGCAATACTAAAAGAAATCTCTTGCTAAGGAAGAAATTCGACTTTAGGAATGTGCTGGAGGAATGAGTAAAGTTTCCTTTATATAGTTTAAGAAACTCAATAGAATCCTCATCCTAAGGAGTCCAAGCTGCCAACACTGAGACTTGAAAAGGTTTTTGAGAGAATAGAGGCAAAATTCTCAAGTATATCTTTATCTCTTCAAGCCATGACTTCAGGGTGCTATCATAATAGTGGTTTACAATTCCTGAGAGGAATGAATTTTAGCTGAAATCACATATTTTTAGAAAATATAATAATTTAAGCCTTAAAAAGTTCCATTTTAAGGATTCCAATTGAAGAGGGTTTGATCAAATCACCTTAGATCAAACCCCCTTTGATAGAACCTTGCTAGTTTTAAACCATGCCTATAAATGTGTCTCCTTTACACCTATCAAAATGCTGATAAAAAATCACTTTTGATTTAGCTTTTGGGGGATCAAATGAATTCATTTAAAATTTATTTCAAATGATTATGGTATTCCTCAGAACAAGCTATCCAATGAATATAATTTTAATATGTTTTGGTTTTGTTATGTATTTGTTTTTTAAGTTTTATTAAACATAGGTTTTTCATCGAAAATGAATTTCTTTGTTCACATGTGGAAAAATAGAAGATTATTAATTTTTTTGAAAATATGAGTGCACCATATATTGAAGTCCTGATCCAACAAAAAAATAAAAATAAAATTTTGACACATACAAAAGCTTACTGCTATCAACAGCTAAGGTCCGAATTGTAAATTGTTTGACCTTTGAAACTTGATTAAGGAAAAATATTCAATAAAAACTATCTAAAACAAGTGGAATCACTAGATATCAAGAGTTACAAATCTAAATTTGAAAGAATTATAATTTTATCCTTCATGGAAAAAAAGTTATGTGTTATACGGTGTGCCACTTTTTAAAAATGTTGTTTTCTGAAAAAATCTAATTTTCGTGGGAGATGGAAAAGAAGTGCAATTTGATTCCAAAAATTTGAAAAATATTTTTAGAATCTACAGAAAAAATTTGATGAGACTCTAGTTTGCATGATCTTCAAATTCCTCATAGTTTAGCCGCTATAGGTACCCGAATGTGAAGATTTGGTTAAAAATAATAATTTCAGTGTCCAGTTTGGCCAAAAATTGTAAACCACTATTATGGGATCACCCTTCACATGGTGAATTATGACCATAACACCTCTCAGTCATTGCAGATTTTTAAGGTGTTTTAACACAGTCAAATTGAAAGTTCATTTCAAATGAGAGGTTAAGTCTATAATGTACCCACGTCACCATTTTCATTGCCAAAAGAACCACATAAGCATCGTGCTCGAAGACTAGGTAGCATCCCGTGTGTCTCAGGCACAAGCTTCTCCAGGCGTACGATTTTATCGGCGTTGTTTTCTTTTGCACGAGAATGAAATCCCTAAAATGTATTTCCCTTTTTGAAAAGTCTACATCATATATTTTGATTTGGTTGAAATATTTCAAACATATGCTCAACTTCCTCATGTTGCGATTTATAAAGATTCAAACACTTTAACTATATTATTTTTCTGTATTTACTCTCTTGATTTTTTATGAATTTCTCCACTTAAAAAAAAATATAAGTGTCCTTTGAAATTTTTTTGATTTCAATTCTACTCAAGGTAATTTAAAATTTATAAATTTATATTCACAAGTTCATATATATATTTAATCACAAATATATATATTTATATATTTATATCGTAGATTTATTTACTTAAACTTATATATGCATTCATATATTTAAATATGCTTCAATACATATTTCAAGTAAAACTATAATATAAATATATATTTATATATTATTAAATATATATATATATATATTTACATGTATAAATATTTACACGTATACATATTTAATTATTAAATATGTATAATGTGAGCCAATCAACATATATACCTATGTATATGTGTTAATATATGTATATGTAAATTCCTAGACAATATTAAATAATATAATTAATATCCATTCATGTTCACCACACAAAGGTCAAAGCACAATAAGTCAGAAAAATAAGTAATCATCACTTGCAAAGCATGAGGAAGTAAACATAACTCCAAAATCCTAAGGATGACTTATCTAGACCAACATAACTGACCTAGTTTCTCAGAACCTATACTGACATGTGTGTATGCTCAATTGGTACTCGTTACTGCTTACCCGACCAAGTTCCTCCCCAAGTGATATCTATCCTCTGCCTGGATGTATGAACCTGTTTCTTGCACACCATGACATGACAACTGTAATGCCCCATCTTAATAACCTAAGAATGTTGCAATTGTGTAAAAGGGTGTATTTTTTTTTAAAGTAATAATTATTAAGTTATTTAGTTGCATACATTCATTAAGTTACGCGATGTTACACTACTTGAGTTTCCATAGACGAATTTAGTATTTCACATTGCACATATTAATTAGCATTAACATAAAAATAAACATTGCATCCCATTCGAAATTTTATTCAAGTTAACATAAAGTACAAACTTGGGTTACCCTCGTAACCTCTTACGAAACCCGGCCCCATTGCAAACCATTGTGGAATCAAATGTCTTTTAAAGAAATAAGACACCAATTTTTCATTACAAGCCTTCTCATCTTATACTCAAGACTAAACTAGCTCAAGAGTCAATAACTGAGGCATAAACATCTTGTTAAGAGTTTTTATTCTAACTACTATGTTCTTTAGTTATCATTGACTTACTAACTCTTTGTAAGTTACCCTGACACCACTTTGTGTGTCGGCCCTTACAAAAAGCCACTCCCATAAAAATAACAAAGGAATCTAAGTTTTATATCTAGGGTAGACAAAGTGCACAAGAATTCAACATTTTAATACCAGATAACTCACAATGAGCATCACAATCTCTTTACAAAATAGGTGCACTACCCTAGTTTGTTCATACACATGAAACCATAGTAAAATTTACTCCCTTAAAGAGACTAAAACTGGAAGACTTAAAATCACATAAAATAATCCCCATTTTCCCAATAAGAATAGAAGCAACATAAAGTAAATACACATCTACCATTGGGATATATTAAATCCAGTCAATCAATAAGAATTAAACAAGAAATTAGAACTACTCGATTGTAATCTATTTTCACTTTCTCAATTTCACTTAATGGAATTAATCATCAATTTATCAAATAATAACATTTCATTTAAATTAAATACAATTTTTTTTTAATCCCTCTCTTAAGTTGTTCCAATATAAAATAATCATTTTAATTTACTAAATAAATTATTTAATTATTATATCAATCATATATAATATATAATAATATTATATATCATATATAATATATTATAATATATATAATATATTATAATATATATAATATATTATAAATATATTATATATAACATATATATTAAATATATCTTATATGAAAATGAAATAAAATAAAAATTAAAGTTTTAAACTCACGCGATTTAATAAATCACATAAGGGGTTTACCCGCAACCAAAGCTACGGCCTCCATTTTGAGGAGGACGCAGCCTCTACCAGGGCTGCGCCCAGCAGCCCCTGGCTGTTGTGCACAGCCATGGTGGCTGCGCCCACCCGTATAGGGTGAGGGGAGGGTTTCGGCCCTCCCCAAATCAACATTGAAATATATTTTTTTTAAATTTCCTTAAAAAATTCACCCGTACGGTGATGACGAAATTCAATCTATTTTTTTTTTTTATAAACAAAAGTTCTTCTAGTTTATATAATTTTGCCTATACGGCAACTTCCAAAAACACTAAATTTTAAAATAACATTTTCACAATCAAATTTATATATGAAGAATATTATATATATAAATATTAAATTCATACAGGGATTAAATTAAAGAAATAAAAAGGAATTTTCACAGAGTTTTTTAGTGGGGAAATTGGAGAAATTTTACAAAACTTCTTCAAGGTTTCAAAAAAACAACATGCACAAAAATTTCCAATTTGAATTCAAAATAATTCTAGAGGATTCAATTTCCTTTTTCAACGAATATTTCCCTTCAGAAAATTTAAATTCTATTTACAAAGAATAAACTACAAAAGTTTTCTTCTTTTCTTATCAAAACTTCACAAGACAAATACAACAAATAATTTCCTTGTGTGAAACATAGAGATTTAAATTACACTTAATTTCTTTGCACATACTTTCCTTTCCAAAACAAACAAAATAAATTCACAAGAAGATTACCTGTTTTCCCTTGCTATAGAAAATTGACTAGTGAAGAGAGCCTCTATTGCCTCTGTTGCTTGTAGCTTCCAAATTCTTTCTCGAGAACCAATTCCAATAACAAAAAATAGAGATCTTCCACAAATTGCAACAATACCAAAAGCATAAAATACCAAATTTTACCAAGCATTGATATTTTTCCCGTGAAGAGAAAATGGAATAGAATAGCCTCTGTGTTTTTTCCCAAATCCACAATAACCTCCGTGAAGAAATTTCCTCAACCAAAAATAATAATTGCACTGGCACACTTGTCGAGAAGTACAAATATCTTCTCAACAATTTCTCGGCAATTTTGCCTTTCAAATTTACATGCATTTATGTTATTTTATTTTTTTGAAATTTTAATTTACAAATTTTGTTTAATAATTTATAACACCATTTCCACAAAAGTAATATTTAATTTTAAATAAATCTATTCACACATAAATAATACAATTTAATTTAATTAATTAATTAATTTAATTAAATAAATTTATTTAATTAAATAAATTTAATCTTTATGATCAAGCCATTTAACCAAACAAACAAATTAATTAATTAAATAACTTACAAAACTAATTTATTTAACATTAAAATTTAATTTAAATAACAGTAAATAAAACATAATAAACTATCATTTAAATTGACATTTTTTTTCCTTTCAAGCAATTAAACGAAACAAAAAAATACAAGACAACCACGACTCAAACTAAAACTGACAATGTATAGTGATCGGGTTAAAAACTAGACTAGGATGAACCTAACTACTACCTCCCAATCAACATTTATGTTGAGTCTTGACACGTTCAGACCTGAATAACTGGGTGGAGTCAGTGTCATGTACCTGCAATCCTGCAACCAAGCAATAACATCCATATATATATATAAACCATTGAACGGGCACACCGTGTGGAGAAAATCACGGACATCATAGGGCACTCGCAAGTGAGTGATGCAATTCCATTCTCCACACCAATACACGTCACATCAGACTGATGAAATAAATAACTGTTAGTCCATCAAAACATATACATAGCAATAATCAACTGAAAGTAAACATCTATGCTATCTCAAAGCATACCAAAAATCAAATATCGCAATATAATGTATCATCATGTCACAGAGTAAATCCACTATCACTCAAAACCAATGATCAAAATATCCAAACAAAGTATCATAGTCTAACAGTGTGAAAACATAATAGCAAAAAACATAAGCATAAATGGAGGGGTACTACATCCCCCCCTAGGATCAGGCTTGCTCCTGAAATCCTGTGAACAGATAGGGATAAAGTTCCCTGATGCATGTCGCATCCTCCCAAGTAGCAGAAGCCTCATGGCTAGGATCCCATTGGACCCTCACCTGATCAATGTCTTGACCCCTAAGACCAAGCGTCCGACGCTGTAGAATGGCCATGGGCTCCAAAGCCAGCTGCCCATCCTCTACCTGTAACGCATTCCAATCAAGTACATGAGAAATGTCAGGATTATATGGTCTAAGAACTGATAGATGAAAAACATCATGAATACGAGACAAACTGGGTGGTAAGGTGAGTTGATACGCCACAGGACCAATTCTCTCTAAGATCTCAAATGGCCCAATGAAACGAGGCGCAAGCTTAGAGCCTTTTCCATAATGGATTGGACTCTTTCAAAGTTGCACTCGAAGAAACACTCTATCACCAACAATAAACTGTCAGTCTATCCTATGCGCATCGACATACTTCTTTTGCCTATCCTGTGCTGCTATCAAATGTTCTCTAATACGGTCAACCTATTCCTCCATTTCTCGAAGCAACTCAGGTCAAAGTAACACTCTATCCTCAAGTAGATCCCAATTTAGTGGAGTTCGACAAGGACGACTGTATAATGCCTAAAAGGGTGGCATACCTATGGAACTCTGATATATGTTGTTGTAAGTGAATTCTACTAAATATAGATAATCCTCCCAATGTGATTGTTGGCCCGTTACGTACATCCTAAGCATATCCTCTAATATTTGGTTAACTCTCTCCATTTGTCCATCGGTTTGAGGATGATACACTGAACTAAAGTTCAACTGTGTACCTAGAGCATGTTGTAATGAAGTCCATAGGGTTGAAGTGAATACGGGATCTCTATCAGAAATAATCATACAAGGAATCCCATGCAATCTAACTATGTCCTCCATAAATATCCTAGCTACGGATGAAGCATTGTAAGATGATCGTACTAGTGAGAAATGAGCTACCTTAGTCAACCAGTCAATAGTTACCATAATGGCATCATGTCAACGTGATGACGTAGGTAACCCTACAATAAAGTCAACAGATATAATATCCCACTTCCATTTAGGAATGAGATGTGGCTGCAATAATCCAGCAGGATGTTGATACTTAGCTTTGACTCGCTGGCATTCAAGACATCTCGATACATAATCAACAATATCATGTTTCATACTAGGCTAGAAATACAATTGTCAAAGATTAGCATGCATTTTCTTAACACCTACAAAGACATAACCTACAAATCGACCTTCTAAAGGTCTACTAGATTCAATCTCTGACTTCACTTCCTAATATAATCTATCAAGAGGAAGTGCTGCTAATATTTGACCTCTCAAATCTACTTCAAGAGTAGTAGTATAGATCTCATGTCTACGATGACTAAGAGCATCAACAACTACATTCTCTTTTCCTTGAACATATCTCACTTCAAAATCGTATTCACACAAGAACTCCATCCACTGTCTATGCCTAGCATTTAAGTTAGGTTTTGTAAAAATGTATTGTAGACTACGGTGATCAGTATGAAGTTCAAAATGATGACCTAATAGGAAATGCCTCCAATGAACTAATGCATGCACAACTGCAGCTAGTTCTAGATCATGAGTGGGATAGTTTAATTCATGATCTTTGAGTTTGTGAGACTCATAAGCAATGACACACCCATATTGCATAAGAACTGCTCCCAAACCCTCTAAGGATGCATCCGTGAATACTACAAAATCCTTAGTAGGATCAAGAACAATTAGTATAGGTGCATTAGTTAGCTTTTCTTTAAGTGTCAAAAAATCTAACTGACACTACTCTGTCCAAACAAACTTCTTCCCTTTCCTTTGAAGAGAAGTAATAGGATGACCAATTCTAGAGAATCCCTCAACAAACTTCCTATAGTAACTAGCAAGACCCATAAAACTACGAACTTCACCTACATTAGTAGGTGTGGGCCAATCTACAATAGCTTGAATCTTTGAAGGATCCACAACAATACCTTTCCCAAATATCACATGTCCAAGGTATTTCACTTCGGTTTGAAAGAAGTCACACTTCTTCAGGTTCATATACAATTGATTTTCCCTTAAACATTGCAATACCTGTCTCAAGTGTTCTTCATGTTCCTTCATGTTTCTCGAATAGACTAAAATATCATCGAGAAATACCAGGACAAATTGATCAAGGTATGTATGAAAAACACCATTCATTAAACTCATGAATACTGATGGTGCATTCGTTAACCCAAATGGTACTACTATGAATTCGTAGTGCCCATAACGAGTTCGAAAAGTAGTTTTATGTATGTTTGCTTCAGCTATTCCCAATTGATGATAACTAGATTTCAAATCGATTTTAGAGAACACATTAGCTCCCTTAGATTGAACGAAAAGATCATCGATTCTAGGAAAAGGATAACGATTCTTAACCGTAACCTTATTCAATTAATGATAGTTAATGCACAACCTAAGAGATCCATCCTTCTTCTTTACAAAGATGATAGGTGCTCCCCAAGGGGAAACAATTGGATGAATGAAACCTTTTTCTAATAATTCCTCTAACTGGATACGAAGTTCCTCTAACTCCTGAGTCATCATTCTATATGGAGCTCTAGATATAGGCTTAGCTCATGGAACTAGGTCAACTCTAAAGTCAATATCCCTCTTCGGTGGCATTCCAGGTATGTCATCAGGAAACACGTGAGTGAATTCCCTAAGAATAGGATGATCATCAAGAGATACCTCTCGACTCTCACCTTCTTCTAAATCAATAACTGTTGTTGCAAACAGTTGACATACCTAACGAAGATATCTCTTTAATTGCATAGCAGATATCATCCACAAAGAAATAGGTCTTTGCACACCTATGATTTCCACTTTTGCACCTAGATCATTAATGCAACTAACTGTCTTAAGTTGACAGTCAATTATAGCATGATAAGATGCTAACCAATCCATACCTAAAACTATATCATACGATCCTAAGGGTGTAACATATAAATCTACTAAGGTAGTTAATGTACCAATTTTAAGTTCACAATTATATACTAAGTTTTCTACTACTACTTTCACCCTAGAGGCGAATTCAACCTACCACTTACCACCTTGTTTTACTGCCACAAGACCACAACGGTTAATGATGGTCGATGAAATAAAGGAGTCAGTAGCTCTGGAATCAAAAAGAATGGAAACACTAACACCATGTAACTTACCTGAAGTCTCAACCACTGTGTTCTGGTGATCGGCTTGGCAGTCATTAACTATAGCATATACTATATGTAATTGTCCTACATCACCCACTGTAGGCTCTGAAACTGTAGGTCGAGGCCCAAAACTAGTAGAACCTCTCATCAGACACTGCCTAGCTATGTGTCCCTGCTGCCTACATGAGTAACAACCTATGCCTCTACCGAATCCTCTGCCACCTGAAGGTGCATTGAATTACTGGAAACTACCTCTACTGACAATAGACTGAGCACTCTGCACAGATTGATCCTGCCTATTGTGCTTGTTGCACCACTAGTTGCGACCCTTTCTTGTTTGAGGACTATTACCTTGTTGTGGTTGTGGATTGTTATTATTTTGAGGTGTTCATTGTTGTTGTTGCTGCCCACCCTTTGTGGGTGTCTGTTGGTTCCTAGAGGAACCACCTATCTATGCCTATCCACCCTGTGGACTAAAACCTACTACAGGAGCACTACCAATCTGTACTCCTGTGTGTCCTCCTAAAGCCATAACAAGGTTCTCCTCCACTATGTGAGCCTTCTCCACCATAACTTCCATAGTCTTTGGCTCAAAGAATCAGACACCACCACTAATGCAAGAATTTAAACCCCTGATGAAGTGTTATACTAGCATAGGCTCATCATCGCCAATACCAGCATACTGCTTGAGTTCATAGAACCTAAGTTCGTATTGCTATAAAAAAAGAGCTAACTAATGTAGATCATGGAACTCATCAGCCCTTCACCGCCTCCAGTTTTCTGATAGGAACTGTGCTCTAAACCTCTCGAGAAACATCTCCCAAGACACTGACCCATTATCCAAATGGAGCTTCTACTCCTCTAGGTGCCACCAAGTAGAGGCGAATCCTATCAAGTGCATAATAGCGCATCTCGCATGGGTATTGCTATCGTATGGGTGTATGGTGAAGCATCTACCCAAATCCAGTAGCCAGGTCTCTACCTCTAATCCACCTCTTGTACCATCAAAGGTAGGAGGGCATGCCCTCAGTAAATCCCTCACATGTCCTACAGTAATAGCATCCTGATGTGCTGAGTCATCTACTCTCCTAGGAGATCTATCTCTCTCTCTCTGACAACCTCCTACTCAACCTCCTGTCTAGGTCCAATATGAGCTAGGACCTCCTCTAATAAAGGACGTATTTGTGAACCCTCTACTACTGATTGTGTGGGATTTTGTCCCTCATTCCTCTAATCCAACTGTTCTGCCTGATCACTGTGATGAGGGCTCAAAGGGGGAGTAACCTAAGGGTTTGGTCCTCGGCCTCCACCTCGACCTCTACCATGACCTCTTCTAGCTCACCTAGGCATGTTGTAACACCCCTCCATTTTGCTCTATGATCGAATAGTGTTCTTCTATAATATGTTTTATTTCTGTTGCATTGTGACTATGGAACTTAGTTATTTAACCGCTATCTGTTAAGCGATGTAAACATTATGTTTTGATGTGATGGTACTTTATTCAGATGTTATTATTATTTCATGTTATGGATTAAATTAGCATGTATGTGAATTATTGATGCTTTATGTTTTAATTATATCATGGATAATTAGATGCGTCGGTTAGTGATATTGTATTGGTGAAGGGGACGGGATCACATCACTCGCATGCGAGTGCCCTGAGATTCCACGATTTCCTCTTCACGGTGTGTTTTAATATATTATATGCATGTTTCGACACTCGTATTGTGTGCAGGATGCAGGTACAGGATATCGACTCCACCTGGTTTCACAGGTCTGAGTGTGTCCCTTGACCAACGGTATTGATTGGGAGATAGTAACTTGGGTTTCTGTGTCAAACCATCACCCTAGCCATAGTGTGTCGTCCGTCTTAGTCGGGTTCAATGTTTTATGTTGTTCGTTTTCTCCTTGGCTTTATATTTAAATTTCAAGTTAAAAGAGATTAAATGGCATTGGAATTTATAATGATTATTGTTTTGTCTATTGAATTGTGGGAAAATTAGTGATTAATTAATTAATTTAATTTAATTAATATAATAATCTAATTTTGAAATGGATTTATTCTATGGTCTAATAAAATTAATAAGGATAAATTAAATCAGATTGGTTGGTTGGCTTAATGTGATATTTTGATTTAAATGGAAAAATAGAAATGAAGTTGAAAAGAATTCCCTTTTTGAATTATTGAATTCAATTTGGTTAAAAGAAAATGTAAATTGTCATTTGGGTTTAAATGTAATTTTAGTTAAAAGATATTATGCAAATTTCATTTGAAAATTGAATTGTTTTGAAAATTGAATTTGTTTTGAAAATTACAAATAGAAAATATCTAATTTAGCAATCAATGTTGGTGGGTGGATTCAAAGTTAGGGCTTTGACAAATTTAGGGGAGGTTTGCATAAGGAAAATGGGGATTTTTATTTTGAATTTAATTTGAAAATTTGGAGAGAAAAGATGCATGGAAACTCTTGGAGAAAATTGAAGGGAGGAGATTGAAGATTTGGGTGGAGCAAAATTGGGAAAGCAAAGGAAGGATCTCCATTGGTGAAGCTTGCAAATTTGGAGAGAGCACAAGGTTTTTTCTTTTACTTGTTATCTTAAACTCATTTTGATAGAAAACTTAAAATTGTTCTTCCTCCTTAAAAGATTATTTCTTGTGAAACCCATCTTAGATTTTGTTTAAAAATTTGAAATAAACTTGTGAGATTTCATTGAGAAAATCCATGCCAAAATCTTATTTGGAATTTGAAAACATGAACAAAAGAGGGCTCCTTTTGTGTTTGGAATTAAAATTATGCTTGCAAAATTAAGCTTGCTGGATATTTTGCTTATGAAGAAAATTTCTTCAATTTAACTATTTTTTTTGCAAACCAAACTTATATATATAATATATATATGTATGCAAATATATTGGATAAAATATATATATATTTACATATGCATATAAATATATATATATATTTATGCCTTATGTTCTTAATAAAAAAAAACTGGTTCGGGTTTCTTTTTTTCGCGTCTGGGTTTGCTTTACCAGAAACGCATTGTTTTTTTTAAGGGTGTTTTGTTTGTTAAAAAAAAATTATTTATGTGAGGGTTGCTGGGGGGTTCGGTCCCCATGCGCGCCCCCATCCCTGGGGAGCGCTGCCTGTGAAGGCAGCGCGAGTGCTGCCCTCACAGGCCGCGGCCCCCAGCAATGGCAGCCGCGCCCCTGTGCTAACAGGGCCGCGCCCAGTGCTTAGGGCTCGGCCCTTTTGTTTTTTCTTTTTAGGTTTGTTTTAATGTAATTTGGTTTATATTATTTTATATGTTTTTTTTTTGGTTATTTTAGTTTTATTTTATTTTTATTATTTTAATATTATTATTATTATAATATATTTAAAATATGTATTATATATATATAATATTTGAATATTATATATATAATATATATATATTAAATATATTAAATAATAATAATATTTAAAATAAAGAAAATAATTTTATTATTATTATTATTTTTTTTTTATAATATAAGCAATTTTGAGTATTGTAAAAAGATTAGATGAAAGAAAGGAATAGAAATAAAATGTTTACTTTATTTAAAGAGATTGTATTTAAAATTCGTTTGTTAGAGTAGGTAAATGAAAATCAAATGTTTAGTGTGAGATTTCGTAATGTTCCATAACGTAATTAGAATCTTCGTTCACTTAAGTGCGAAAAGGATATGATTTAATTTAATTAGTTAATTATACTATGTTGATGAGTGAATTGGATTTACGAAATCCTAATGTTAGTTTTTCTAAGAACGCAGGTAGTATTCATCTAGTGTGGTCCCTGTATTCTCAATGTTGGTCTATTTAATCTTTACTTTGAAAGTCTACCTTTGATGTTGTCATATTAAGAGTAAGAGTTGTCGGTATGTCGGTCAAACTTAGGGGTTATTTGGGGTAGTGCATGTGGTGGTAGTTGTGTCTTCAACAGTTAGCATGAACGGGAGTTTTGTTATGTTTTGGTTACCCATGTACTATGAACAGGGTGTGTGGCCTTATGTGCTAAGGTCTAGACTGGTTATCTTTTTGTGCATGTTGTCTACCCTTGTATTGGGGGGTTTTGTATTCCAGTGTTGTCAGTAGGAGAGTGGCCCTTTGTGAGGGTCTGATGCCCAAAGTGGTGTCAGGGTAACTCACTTAGGGTTTAATCAAGTGATAATCTAAAAGAATTAATGGGGAACTTCACACTAATAAAGTTAAAGTAAGCCTCTCTCATGGAACATGCAATGTTAAGACTCGAGATGAGATGAGACGCATATTTTTGCGTGAGGGTCTGGCGCCGGTAGAGGCAAGCCAGGGTAACCCATGATGGGGGTCCGGTAGCCTAGGAAGGTTGAGCTAGGGTAACTCATGGCAATTTATGTATGACACTCTCCCTATGTCAACAAGTGAATCAGTTATTGTGTGTTGTGCAATAGTGTACTTGTCATTTGTAACCTGGAATCAATGTATTGTCTTGTGAGTTTTCTATTGTGTTATTTGATGTTGGTATTTGAATCGGTTCAGTATGTATAGCCTTTGTCTTGAGGTAGTTGGTCTTGGCCCGAAATCCTTGTTACTATCTCCTAGCACGGAGGGAGTGGAACCTTTTGGATTCCACGTGGTCGGGTGGCGTGCACCTTACACCGTTGGCTATGTTCGTGACCGTGTGGTGAGACCTTCATGTTGGAGAGCTCATTGGATCCAGTTGCTCCTCTAGTTTTCTCATTTATGTTATTCTTGTATTTCATTACCCCTCATTTGTATCGAGGTGGAAATTGTAATAAATTATCATGTTTATTTAATTTACCTCATTCGGGGAATGAGTGATGTAATTATATTGTACACAATGGTTATTGGATATTGTGATTTAGTGATTGGTCCTTGATATTATTTTATGTATGGAATGTATGTTCTTAAATTCCTTAATTGAATGATGTCATGTTTTCTTTCCTTGGTTGTTTAATTCGGGTTAATTTAATCTTTGTCTCGTAGCCTTAGGAGATGTTGGCAATGGGTAGTGAACTTGTTCGTTATTACTCCTTTAAAAAAAAAAATTGTTGCATTTGGTTAGTAAATTGCAACTTCCCCTAGGGTTGCGTGGCAGGGCATTACACATGTTCCTACACATAACAATAATGAGTCTTAGATACTAATCAACCAAGGCTAACAGTTTGCGACACTACGTACTAGGTCAACCTAATGGGCTCGCAATTACCCAGAGCGTCCAGTGTTTGTAACCTTGGCTCTGATACCAATCTGTAATGCCCCATCTTAATAACCTAAGAATGTTGCAATTGTGTAAAAGGGTGTATTTTTTTTTTAAGTAATAATTATTAAGTTAATTAGTTGCATACATTCATTAAGTTACGCGACGTTACACTACTTCAGTTTCCATAGACGACTTTAGTATTTCGCATTGCACATATTAATTAGCATTAACATAAAAATAAACAATGCATCCCATTTGAAATTTTATTCAAGTTAACATAAAGTACAAACTTGTTTCTTACATTGCATTTGATAAAATAATACAATACTCATCCATCTGATGAGGTGGATCAAATAATAATTATAATTTACTTTTACAAATAATCACCTCATAAACAATTGAGGGATGTTTTCAAATATAAGATTTACAATTTACAATGAAGAAGTTCACATAAGTTTCCAAGTGCGAGCTCTCCATCCATGAAGCTCTCGATGCTATGATCACAAAACTAGGGACCCAACAGAGTAAGGTGCATGTTCCACCCAACCATGTGGTACCTATAGGTCCACCCCTCGTGCTAGGAGATAGTAATATGGTTACCTAGACATAATCTACTAACCCTAGACACTAGTGCATAACTAACTGATGGTTACATTGCTTCCAGATTTTACACAATCAAATGTACTAAATACACAAGGTTAACTATTATTTTAGGTGGAGTGTCATCACAATTTTGCAAAGGTTACCCTAGTGTTTCTTACTAGGTTCCGACCCCCAACTTGGGTTACCCTGGTAACCTCTTACGAAATCCAGCCCCATTGCAAACCATTGTAGAATCGAATGTCTTTCAAAGAAACAAGACACCGATTTGCCATTCTAGGCCTTCTCATCTTATACTCAAGACTGAACTAGCTCAAGAGTCAATAAGTGAGGCATAAACATCTTGTTAAGAGTTTTTAATCTAACTATTGTGTTCTTTAGATATCACTGACTTACTAACTCTTTGTAAGTTACCCTGACACCACTTTGTGTGTCAGCCTTTATGAAAAGCCACTCCCCTAAACATAACAAAGGAATCTAAGTTTTCTATCTAGGGTAGACAGAGTGCACAAGAATTGAACATTTTAATAACAAATAACTCACAATGAGCATCACAATCTATTTACAAAATAGGTGCACTACCCTAGTTTGTTCATACACATGAAACCATAGTAAAATTTACTCCCTTAAAGAGACTACAACTGGAAGACTTAAAATCACATAAAATAATCCCCATTTGCCCAATAAGAATAGAAGCAACATAAAGTAAATACACATCTACCATTGGGATATATTAAATCCAGTCAATCAATAAGAATTAAACAAGAAATTAGAACTACTCGATTGTAATCTATTTTCACTTTCTCAATTTCACTTAATGGAATTAATCATCAATTTATCAAATAATAAAATTTCATTTAAATTAAATGAATTTTTGTTTTAATCCCTCTCTTAAGTTGTTCCAATATAAAATAATCATTTTAATTTACTAAATAAATTATTTAATTATTATATCAATCATATATAATATATAATAATATTATATATAATATATAATAATATTATATATCATATATAATATATTATAATATATATAATATATTATAAATATATTATATATAACATATATATTAAATATATATTATATGAAAACGAAATAAAATAAAAATTAAAGTTTTAAACTCACACGATTTAATAAATTGCATAAGGGTTTTACTCGCAGCTAAAGCTGCGGCCTCCCTTTTGGGGAGGATACAGCCTCTACCAAGGCTACGCCCAGGATCCCCTGGCTACTGTACGCAGCCATGGTGGCTACGCCCACTCATATAGGGTGAGGGGAGGGTTTCAACCCTCCCCAAATAAACATTGAAATATATATTTTTTAAATTTCCTTCAAAAATTTGCCCATATGGCGATGACGGAATTCCATCTATTTATTTTTTAAAAAAACAAAAATTCTTCTGGTTGATATAATTTTGCATGTATAGTGACTTCCAGAAACACTAAATTTTAAAATAACATTTTCACAATCGAATTTATATATGAAGAATATTATATATATATATATATATATAAATATTAAATTCATATAGGGATTAAATTAAAGAAATAAAAATGAATTTTCACAGAGTTTCTCAGTGGGGAAATTGGAGAAATTTTACAAAACTTCTTCAAGGTTTCAAAAAAACAACACGCACAAAAATTTCCAATTTAAATTCAAAATAATTCCCAGAGGATTCAATTTCCTTTTCCAACGAATATTTCCCTTCAGAAAATTTAAATTCTATTTACAGAGAATAAACTACAGAATTTTTCTTCTTTTCTTATCAAAACTTCACAAGACAAATACAACAAATAATTTCCTTGTGTGAAACATAGAGATTTAAATTACACTTAATTTTTTTGCACATACTTTCCTTTCCAAATAAACAAAATAAATTTACAAGAAGATTACATGTTTTCCTTTGCTACAGAAAACTAACTGGTGAAGAGAGCCTCTATTGCCTCTATTGCCTGTAGCTTCCAAATTCTTTCTCGAGAACCAATTCCAATAACAAAAACTAGAGATCTTCCACAAATTGCAACAATACCAAAAGCATAAAATACCAAATTTTACCAAGCACTGATATTTTTCCTGTGAAGAGAAAATGGAATAGAATAGCCTCTGTGTTTTTTCCTAGATCCACAATAACCTCCGTGAAGAAATTTCCTCAACCAAAAATAATAATTGCAGTGGCACACTTGTCGAGAAGTACAAATATCTTCTCAACAACTTCTCGGCAATTTTTCCTTTCAAATTTACATGCATTTATTTTATTTTATTTTTTTGAAATTTCAATTTACAAATTTTGTTTAATCATTTAAAACACCATTTCCACAAAAATAATGTTTAATTTTAAATAAAACTATTCACACATAATTAATACAATTTAATTTAATTAATTTATTTATTTAATTAAAGAAATTTAATCTTTATGATCAAACCATTTAACCAAACAAACTAATTAATTAATTAAATAACTTGAAAAACTAATTTCTTTAACATTAAAATTTAATTTAAATAATAGTAAATAAAGCATAATAAACTATTATTTAAATTGACATTTTTTTCCTTTCAAGCAATTAAACCAAACAGAAAAATACAAGACAACGACGACTCAAACTAAAACTAACAATGTATAGTGACCGGGTTAAAAACTAGACTAGGATGAACCTAACTACTACCTCTCAATCAACATTTTCGTTGAGTCTTGACACACTCAGACCTGAGTAACCGGGTGGAGTCAGTGTCATGTACTTGCAATCCTGCAACCAAGCAATAACATGCATATATATATAAACCATTAAACAGGCACACCGTGCAGAGAAAATCATGGACATCATAGGTCACTCATAAGCGAGTGATGCAATTTCGTTCTCCACACCAATACACATCACATTAGACTGACGAAATAAATAATTGTTAGTCCATCAAAACATATACATAGCAATAATCAACTGAAAGTAAACGTGTACGCTATCTCAAAGCATACCAAAAATCAAATATCACAATATAATGTATCATCATGCCACAGAGTAAATCCACTATCGCTCAAAACCAGTGATCAAAATATCCAAACAAAGCATCATAGTGTAACAGTGTGAAAACATAACAGTAGAAAACATAAGCATAAATGGAGGGGTACTAAAGCAACGAGAGTCATATGAAAAAAACAAAGAAGAATACATGAAACATTTGAAAAATTAGATTATTCACAAATCAATAACCTTTTATTCTCCTTTATGCAGTATTTCACCAAGAATAACATCAAATGAAATAGCTTTCATATTGAAAACAAGGTACAAGCATCATTAATTCTCCTCTAGAATTCACATTTACTCTATCTAGTAATGGTAAATTATAACGTCACAATTTGGGATGTAACATACTTCCCCCTTTGTGAATCATCATCCTTGATGATCCATAGCTTTTCAACATATAGTTAAAGTCAAGTAATGTGTTTCTTACAATTCACAAAATATGTAATATTTATAAAACATTCAACCTATGTAGCAATCTTGTCCTTCCTGGAACTTGCTTCGAGTGTTCACACTATCGCATTGGGAAATCTCGTATGATTCTCACATACTTACTCTCCCAAAGAGTCTTAGCACATATATACATCTAAGTTATAATAGTAACTATAAATCTCACCACACACATAGTGATCATAAATCATTGGTTAATGAATTTATCCTTACCATAATCCAAATAGAAAAGGAAATTTGATGCATTGTACACTACATTGTGGGTCCAATTCTTCTCTTTTGGTATTTACACTTTTAGACATCTCATAAACTGAGTACATCCACCACTTACACATTCATTTATCCTTACCAAAAAGTACTTGTACTTGATTACTTGTATATCTCGAACACACATTGCTCTTGGGCACCTGTCAAATCTTGATACTGCTTCATTCTTAAGCTTTGTACCACAAAGTTTCATTGATAACTTCGATCTATTACTCCTTTTTGACATTTTATCTAGTCTATGATTCACTCAATTCTAAGCCCTTTTTAGCTTAATTGAGTTTTTATCCTATTATATCATATAATGGTCCAAACTTCAATGTAAGAAGTTTATAAATCCTTCAAGACTTATTCTACCATTTTTTCTTATTTTGACTATTGATAATAATATACTACACATTCGATCCGTTGAATGTTTCATATTATGATCAGGGTTTATACAACCTTATCATTATTGCTAAAGTGAGATAACATGTTAGGATTACTAAGCCTCTACCTTCCCACAGTATATTATTTAGGACCAAATATCCTATGAGTCAAATTTTCCAAAAAAAATGTTAGTTTCATTGATGAGTTTGCCTACTTGATCATTATGTCAGTTATACTAACATAGACAGATTGATCTTTCTCTTGTTCTACCATTTTTCCTCTGGAATCTTAAGAGAGTATCCATGTCCTACCACTGATGACATCCGGTCTTCATTTCCTAGTATACTAGACATTACCTTGCCACATTTCATGTAGCCTCACATTCTATCTTTCCAAGTTTATAGTGGTTTCTCATCCGACAATTCCTGTTGTCATTTTGATGTCCTAACTCTGACATTATTTTCTTCATTCTATTCCAAATTCTTCAAAATTTGGGTACATAGGTTCTTTTACATCCAATAATAGTCTACTCTTTAACTAGTTGAAAACCTATTTTATGATCTCATGCCATTTTTAATTCCCATATAATAATGGTTATAATTTTTGTGGAGATAAATCTCATTTATCTTAGGACATCCATATCTTGGATTTCTTCTATCCTTGGATTATTCTCAAAGATGTAACATCCCCGGTGCTCTATAAAAATTCCCATTATTTCACATAAAATGTTATATTTCTTCGACATAACAATGGATGTTTCCCTTTTAAGAGTGTATTCTCTCTAATATAAGAGCCACTCAACAACGTTATAGTCAATACGATGATTTCTTTCCTAGATTGTGTAGACACAAAAAATTGTCCTAGGCTTGCGATTTCTAAATTCTCTATCATTTTCCCTTTTCTCTTTGCTAATTAAATATTTTTTTAATTATTTAATTAATTCATTCCTACTTTTATTTCTTGCTTGATTAATTAAATAAATTTTATTTATTTAATTGTGTCAGTAATTAAGTCCTCTTCTTTCTAAAATTAAACAAATTCTTATTTATTTAATTTTTGTCCACTATCCACTATAATTAAATAATTATTTTAATTATTTAATTATTCATTAGCCTCTTCTCTCATAAATTAAATAAATTTTATTTATTTAATTTGGTCCACTCTCTTGAATTTTGAATTAAATCATTATTTAATTTAAAATAACTACTTTTGTCATATTCTTCTATAATTAAATAATTATTTTAATTATTTAATTATTCATTGGTCACCTAGATTAAATAATTTTAATTATTTAATTTCTCCTATCACCTCTTTGTCCATGCCAATCTTATCTTCCAAATCAAATCTTGACATCTCATTTAATTTCAGCCCTTGATTGAATTATCTTATAATTCAATCTTTGTCATTCATTTCTTGTCATTTCCCTAATTTTGACCTAACCCTAGTCCATACTATAACTTTCAATTTTGGCCATTGATTTAGAAATCTTATTGACATCCAATCTCAACCATCAATCTAAATCATAAATTTCCTATAAATAAACTCTCTCATAAGCCATCGGGGGGTTGATTCTTCAAGTGTCTTTATGTTGTCAAAATCATTCTTGAGTCTTTCATCCATTTCTATCTATTGTCATTCATCTATCATCCCCATGTCAATGTTATGCTACTAAATTGAGCAACCAACATTCATCCAACAATCAACCTTCAAAATATTGCATTCTCATGCAGGTGGAGAAGAGCCATGGAGGTCAATCAATTCTAGTTTGAAAATTGGTTTGCATTTCTTTTATTTATTTGCATTTTCATTCTAGTTTGTGCTTCATGGTGCTTGATAGGGTTTAGTTAATTTGTTTTTTTCAATACATTAAATCTGAATTTTTCCCTATTTACATTGGTGAACCCGACATATTTTAACACATTTTGAGAAATATTGGAGTTAAATTCTTTTGTTGTAGGTTTTGTTTGCTTTTTGTTGCAGGTTTGACATCATTATGGATAAAGCCCTAGTTTCTAAATATTTGACCATAACTTTCAAATGGCTATGTATTTTTTCACAAATTTTTTTTTACAGGTTTAAGACAATGTCTAGAGCTTCCATTACAAAAATCAGATTTTTTAGAGTTGGTTTGAATTTTTTATAAATTGTTTTCTATTTTTCATGAAAAAATAATTTTGAGAGACAATTATTGAATTTTTTAGATATTTTTACATTTTTGGAAAGCTCTCTACATTTTAATAAGGGTTTGTTCTTTATCTTTTAATTTTGGATGTGAAATTATTAGTCAAACAATAGATCTTTTAAAATTAGGGTTTCACAAATATTTTCTTATATCGCACAAAATGTTGCAGATCTGATCACAAGTTTTTTTTAAAAATTTGAAATTATAGTATACGACTTCAATCAAAAAATCAGAATTTTAGGAGCTGTTTTGTATTTTTTATAATTTTTTTATGACTTTTCATAAAAAACTAATTTCAGGTGCAAAACAACAAATTTTTCTGATTTATTTACATTTTTGGAAACCTTTTGAGATTTTATACATTCTTTGTTGTCTATACTTTTCATTTTACTATCAAAAGCATTTCCAAAAATATGATTTACCTGGACTAGCTAACTCTCTAATAGTAGTGATCACCTATCTTGTTAGGGTTTTGGCTTTGTTGTTGGTTTTGTGCATGTACAAAAAATAAACACTTTAAAGGACACATTGGATCAAGTGCACAAATATTTGGAGGTAAATAAATTCTAGGTGCACACATTCCATCTTTCATCTCTTAATCATTCTTGTCAAAACACTTCAATTTGGGCTTAAAAAGAACATCTTGTTTGTCACAAATTTGGATTTGGGCTCTTAAAAATGAATTTTGTCTTCAATCACATATCAAAATTGGGTCTAAGATTAACCATTGTCTTCCTACACATTTGAATTGGGGTTAAAAAAAACAAGTGAGTCTATTGTTTGCATACAAACATTTCATTTCTAAGGGAAATTAATCACTGCGAGTGTGAATCAAGTGTGTGTGTCCTCCAAAACACCTCACTTGGTTTGCTTTTGTCATACCCTTTTTAGGAGGCTTGCTTGGAGCACACACCCCTCCAAGGTATGACCTCAATTGAGTGTGAATCCAAAGAAACACTCCTTTGGGAGTTGAAATCTTGTCACTCTAGGCTAAGCCCCAAAGAACTTTATACCTTTGGGAAGTGACGGTGAAGGGTGGGTTACCCCTTTCTCTTGGCTTATTGGCAATATTTTTCTTCCAAATTATACCTAGTCAATCTTGTGAAAACTCACTTGAGACCTAATTGGCCATACCCCACTTGACTAGTCATAAGGCTTGTTGTTGTGTATTCAAGTGTTTGCTTAATCATAACATTTAATCTTGGAAGACAAACTTATCATTGTGCTTGGTGCGTGTGTTCATGCATTTACATGTGAGATCTTGTGTTTGATAATTCCCAAGTCAAACTTCCAATAAACACTTGCCACATCATCCAAATCATACAATCTCGTCATTCCACATCATCATCTCTTTAATTCAATCAACATCATTTTACACCATGCAAACATTGGAAGACGTAGCACAAGAGCTTGTTCACATGCTTCACATAGCTCAAACAAGTCAAACACCTTTAACCCAACAAATCATTCAAAGAACCCATAACATTATCCAACAACTTCAAACAAACCAATCACCTCAAATGCAACAAATCATAGCACAAATCCAATACCTCATGGCCAATTGTCAAGTCCAACAAGCACATTATGAAGTCCAATCACCACATCAATACATTTCACATCAACCCTATGTGTCACCTATATCATCATATTAGCCTCATCCATCCACACATCAAGTTTCCCCTTCATCAACGTATCACAACTCTTCTAATGTCAACCCTTATCCACATCAATCAACCTTTCAACAGTCGTTATCCTATTCAACCCCTCCATAATCATCACAACAACAAATCATATCACAAGTCCAAACACCATTCCAACCTCAAGACATTCAGCCACAATCCTATCTGTCACCTTCATCATCATGTCAACCAAACCCATTTACCTATCATGTCAATTCCACATCAATATGTCCACCCATATCACAACAAGAATATAGGATCCCAAGTCCAGCTTGGAAACAACATCAAGAGCCTTTAAGTCTTAATTCCACCTTTGACAAGGGGAACACCAATCTAGTCCATGCTCCCTTACCACCATCCAATCAAATTCCTATCCCTAATCCACCATGTCCTAGTCCTAATCCATTGGCCTCTCCACCTTCTAACCAATCAAATTCTTCATTACCCCCACCATCATCTAATCCTCCATCAAATCAATGCCTTACATTTAAATATTTAAAATATAAATTGATGGCATTATCTAAATCTACCAATCCACCTACAAAGGATGTCACCCAAGGGCTACAAGAAAGGATTCAATTTTCACCATGTCATTCAACTCATATACTTGAACATACAAAATAGTCCTCAAATATCATGCCAAGTCCTTCAAGTCAACCATGTCATCCACAACCCCTTGAGCCAATTCAAGATTATCCCCTCATAAGTCCAAGTCACCCTTTGTCGTGCTCCTATGTTGTTGACCATCTAGAACATGTCAAGCCCTTTCAAGAGTCATCCCCTTGCACTTCCATTCAAGCAACCCAAGATGTATGTCAATAGCCTAATCCTAAGCATGTGGAAAAATCAAGCCCTAGTCCTAATCAAGATCAAATCATTTCCATCCAACTTGTCCATAATCTATATCTTTTTTATGATCAAGATGATATCCATAATAATGAAGAGTCTATCCATGAGCAACATGATCCTATACCCATCCATGAGCTAGCATAATGAAGAAACTTCAATAATAATGAAGAGCCTATCCATGAGCAACATGATCCTATACCAAGTAGATTTATTCCTACTACAAGGCCTTAAAGAGTAGTCAATTATTTAACCCAACTCAATGGGTTAAATCTTATCCTTAGATATTTCTCTTCATTTGAAAGAACTTCTTGTTCCCATTAGGCTATTACAAACCTAGGGTTTCATTAAGAGATGGTGATCAAGTGATCAGCCAAGTAAACATAATTGATACATTGCATAGCGTCATATCCTACCTTATTTTCCATTCCATCTCTATGGCTATGGTTAAACCTTTTCATCCTCAAGTTTCTAGCACAATAAGCTTATAGTTTCAAGTCATTTTCATGACATGAATATATTTCGTTTTACTACTTATGTATAACATCATTATCTACTTTTCCTCATATAAGGTGTATAGAAATGTAGAGACACTTTCTTTTAGATATTTTAAAGCTTTCTTTACTAATCTCATAGGCAATGACCTTTCTTATCATGATCAAATTATTTGCCTATCCTTTTTCCTAGGCACCAAATGATAATTTCATTTGATTCTTTCAATCAAATAAATATAAGGTATGAGATGATAATAGATCATAATCCTTGACCTTTCCAATTATATTTCTTCAAAAATCTCAATACCTTTTTCCTTTTGGATATCAAAAGATAATATCGTTTGACCTTTCGATCAAATAATCCTAATTATGGGTTTATTTAACTTTCTACGAAGATACCACTACCTCTTTTCTTGGATTATAAGCTATGACTTATTTGTCATTATGACTTACAAAGAAGACATTAATTCTTCCAAACTGAGAACATACCCATGTTCTTTTGTTGAATGGGGAACTTAACTCATGTCAACCAACTCTTTTCCTTCATCCCTTAGAGTTTCCAAAACTTTTGATCTACTCAAAGTTGAACTCCTAACAAACTCTTGCTTCTTTTGTAAGGATTTTCCATTCCTTGTTGTTGGCTTTACATTAACTTTACCTTGTCTCAAGGCATACCTCAAATATACTTTTCCAAAAGTTAGATTTGTCATTGATTTCTATCTCATAGATTTCAATAACTTGGATCATCCAACGGAAGATTTAATGAATAATTAGCAACTTACAAGTTACGAGACACTCCATTAATCCAATTCTCTTTTCAACATCCCTTTGGTGGAGGGTACTCCATATCCACAAAACTTTGTTGGTTGATGTTCTTTTCTACTTAGAAAATTGTTTCCTTTGCAACTTCTATTGTTTTGACACATAGTGCCACATTGTATTCCCTTTCCATTTGGAACATTCTAAACAAAAGTTGACTTTCACAAAAATGAGGTGAGTTTAGCTTATACTCTATCTTTAACCTCTGGTAAAACCATCCTAACTTACCACTTTAGGTTTCTTTACTCCTCAATCAATTTTCAAGTGACTTAATTCCAATGCTTGGAATCTTCCTCACTTTTAACTTCTAAAGATACCAAAGTTGTTTGGTCTCTCTTTCACTTTTTAATTAAAAATCTAATAATCTAATTGATTTAGGTCAGTAGAACCTTTTCCACTTTGTTGATTACTTTAATTCAGACCATTTTGGTCTTTTCTCTTATCTCTAAGGTACTAACTCCTCTTCCTTGCAAGCTCCTATCTTTACATAAGAATTAGCTTATTTTCAAGATTTCTCCAACTCCGGTGGATACTTCCTTCATTGACTTCCTTATTCAATCTAATTTATGCTGACATTGCATATACATAGATTCGTAGTGTTTTCATTAAATCCAAAATTTCCTAAATCTTCGAAACTATAGGTTGCTACTATAACAAGGGTTATCTTATTCCTTTTTGGCTGCCTTAGAGTCATAAAACTATTTTGTTGGATAAAGGTATACACTATTTATTCTTCCTAACCTTTCTTCATAACTTGATTGCATAATATTCTACAATCCTAAGTATTATCATAAATTGTTGGTTTAGGAGTTCCTACTCGAGGGATAAATCTTAACTCATCCCAACTTAACAAGATACTAGGAGTTTCATCTTCCTTTCACTTCTTCCTTAGTTCTTTTCCTCTTGTAATTGTGGCACAAGAACTTTTCAATCTTTATCTTCTGATAAAGTTTACACATTGTTGCATAATGAGCTCATAGGTTCCTAGTATAAAACTTGGTAACTCTAATACCACATGTAACAACTTGAACCTTTGGTAAAATTAAAATTTTCATAATATACATCCTACAAGTATGTAAATGTGTTATCATGCCATTGCAATAAAAAATTTCCTTTCTTTTTATTGATAATATGTGAACATGTTGCTATATCAATTTACAATAAAAATTCCATCTCAATAATAAATTCACAAGTAAATGAAACAAGAATACATACCTTAACTAACATAGCTCCAATGAGATTTAGAACAAATAGTAGTAAGAAGGTCCAAGAGTCTGTCCTTTCAAATCTTGGTACATCGGTCACTTGTTGAGGAGGAGAAACATCACTTGGGCACTTTTTCGCCAACCATGGACTTATAATGCGGTACCCCACACACCTATCGTTAGATAGATGGACCTCCCTTCGAAGAAGAGATTGGTAGGGTATCCTTTAACAATTACCAACTAAGCATAGTGTTGTGTTCCTACATAACTAGGTCTTGTGCATATGACAACTCTTGAACTAGTATGTACTTTGGGATCACAATGAACTGACAATGTAGTCTCACCTATTTCACACCTTAGTGGATGTTGTACATTTCACTACTTTTCCCAAAGTATTATCATTTAGTACTTCGAATGAAGGTAATTTATCATATGCACTACCTAGGGCCAATTTGTATTAAGGCTTTCTTACACTACGCGTAGGTTGGTCTATCAGGGTAGTTCGTACCCTAGACGTCCTACTTCAAGCTATCTACTAGAAAGGGGAACAACTTAACAAGTAATCATCACTATCTCCCTTATACTGGACATCTTTATCCTAGGAGCTTTAATAACTTGACTAAGTTAATCTTCAACTAGTTGTGATCGGTAATTTATTAAATGCCCTCAATTCATCCCCTAGTATTAAATAGCTATATGCAAACATACACTCCTTATAAGGATTTCATAGAAATTCACTCCTATGATCCTAGTGTAATTTACACAATATGTAACCTTTAATCTTCATTTAATTTACTCTCTATGTACAAGTAGACAAGCAATTCACATTATAACTCATTCTTTCTTTCATATAGAAATACAACTATGACTGACTTTCTACCTATGCACAACAGTAAACAAAAAGATTCCTTTTCATTTAAATAATCAAGAATAGAGTGGATAGTAGAAGTATATCTCATGCCTTATTTCAAATCTTTCCTTCGAAAGATGAATTTGTTGCTTGTCTTCTTAGCACCTCAGCTAAAACAAACAATTGGAAAATCCTTTTCTAGCTTCTGCCCTATCTTAAATAGATTATTCTCCCAGAATGATGTCACTCTAACTCATATTTAAACTCTTCTAAGAATGATTTCTCAAACTATCAATGGTCACAGCTGAGTGAAGCTTGGATTAATTGGTAATTGTGAACTGGTAATCCCACAACACCAATTCTTGGAATCACAATTGACTCTCAACAAATAGAACCTCCATAGTATATGAATGCTCTCAGCATTATGATTACTTCTAGAACATAGAGATACTCTCGGGAAATATAGAAACTCTTAGAAAATGATTACTCTCAACTTTTAGAATTAAAGATCACTCTCAGTAATTAGAAATGCTCACAACAATATGGTTGCTATGGAAATTTGAATATTACTCAAGAAAAATGAAAGAACTCTCAGAAAATATGAATTCTCATAACTGTATTGCTTCAAATGAAATATGAATAAACTCTTAGGAGAATAAACAAGTACAAATTCCTTAGCAATACTAAAAAAATTCTCTTGCAAAGGAAGAAATTCGACTTGAGGAATGTGTTGGATGAATGAGTAAAGTCACCTTTATATAGTTTAAGAAACTCAATAGACTCCTCATCCAGAGGCATCCAAGCTGCCAACACTAAGACTTGAAAAGGTTGTTGAGAGAATAGAGGAAAAATTCACAAGTATATCTTTATACCTTTCAGCCATGACTTCACATGGCAAATTCTGAGCTTAACACCTCTCAGCCGTTGCAGATTTTTAAGGTATTTTGACACAGCCAAATTGAAAGTTCATTTCAAATGAGAGGTTAAGTCTATAATGTACCCACATTTCCATTTTCATTTCCAAAATAATCACATAAGCATCATGCTCAAAGACCAAGTTGTGGTCCATGTGTCTGAGGCGTGAGCTTCTCCAAGCATGCGATTTTATCGGCACCGTTTTCTTTTGCATAGGAATGAAATCCCTAAAATGTATTTCCCTTTTTCAAAAGTCTACATCAAATATTTCAATTTGGTTCAAATATTTCAAACATATGCTCGACTTCCTCATATTGCAATTTATAAAGATTCAAATACTTTAACAATTTTATTTTTCCATATTTACTCTCTTGAATTTTTATGAATTTCTCCACTTAAAAAAAATATAAGTGTCATTTGAACTTTATTTGATTTCCATTATACTCACTTATGTAATTTAAAATTTATAAGTTTATATTCACAAGTTCATATATATATTTAATCACAATTATATATATTTATATATTTATATAGTAGATTTATTTACTTAAACTTATATATGCATTCATATATTTAAATATACTTACATACATATTTCAAGTAAAACTATAATATAAACATATATTTATATATTATTAAATATATATATATATTTACATGTATAAATATTTACACATATACATATTTAATTATTAAATATGTATAATGCGAGCCAGTCAGCATATATACCTACGTATATGTGTTAATATATGTATATGTAAATTCCTAGACAATATTAAATAATGTAATTAATATCCATTCATGTTCACCACACAAAGGTCAAAGCAGAGTAAGTCAGACAAATAAGTAATCATCACTTGCAAAGCACAAGGAAGTAAACATAAGTCCAAAAGCCTAAGGATGACTTATCTAGACCAACATAACTGACTTGGTTTCTTTGAACCTATACTAACATGTGTGTATGCCCAATTGGTACTCATTAATGCTTACCGAACCAAGTTCCTCCCCGAGTGATATCTCTCCTCTACCTGGAGGTATGAACCTATTTCTTGCACACCATGACATGACAATGGGAGTCATATGATCAAAACAAAGTAGAATACATGAAACATTTCAAAAGTTAGATTTTTCACAAATCAATAACCTTCTATTCTCCTTTATGTAGTATTTGACCAAGAATAACATGAAATGAAACAACATTCATATTGAAAACAAGGTACAAGCATCAGTAATTCTCCTCTAGAATTCACATTTACTCTATCTAGTAATGGTAAATTTTAACGTCACAATTTGGGATGTAACAGTCTCTCTCTCTCACTCACTCCCTCTATCTCTCTCCCCTCTACCGTTAACCCTAAACCATACACCCTTAATGATGAGGGCGCAAACCCAAGACACATAAAATAACCCACAAACAAGAGAATAATTTTATGATTCAGAAAATGGAACTTCTTACATGCAGAGGATCTCAAATCCCCAAGTTCTACAACACATGCAAGCTACAAAAAGCTACAGAATAACCCTTTCACAATATGCGAGTTTGTCCCAAAAAAGGTTACCCAAAAAAATTAGAAAACCCGCGCATAAATAGAGCTCCACCTTTGTTTGGAGCCAAAACAAGATGCAATTTGAGTTTAGGCAGTTTGGCACCGAAAATTTACAACATGAAGTTCAAATTTCAAAAGAGCATTTGTAATGGTATCTTCTAGAAAGTGTGCCAACTTCGCAGGGCCATAACTTTTGATCCAGGCCTCCAATTCGCGAACCATTTGAACTGTTGGAAAGGTCTCAAAGTCAAGAATGCACTCAAAATCTGCTATGTCAATTTTGGTAAGTTTCAGGGCCATTTCAGAAGCTCTAAGTGCCTCAAATCCCACTCGGAAGATTTCTAGGTGCAAATCTGGGAAACTAAAACTACAATATCTTTCAACCCAAGAACTGAAAATAAAAACCATAAATTGGGAATTTTATTATGACGAAAAATGGTATCCAAAAATATAAAAACATCTAAAAATTGAGAAACTTCAAATTTAACTATTTTTGGGTGATGCAAGCTTTCCCTTACACCAATGGATGCTCCTGCATCAAACACCCAGGGTAATTTGAGAAGTGACCCTGTCACATCTCAGATGGTTGAGGAAAACCCAACCGGTCAACCACTGCCTTAGATAGCCATGATGAATCTTCCAGAGGTCGTCCTCTCCATTTCACCAGATATTCTTCATACTACCTGTTTCTGGTACTTCTTCCCACATGACTATCCAAGATTGCCTCAATCTCCTCCCTTTTTGAAGTAGGTGCTAGAATGTCATACTACCCTATTGCTGGTGCTTCCTCCATTCCAACTTCATGATACTCTGTCAAATCTAAAATGTTGAACATAGGGGAAATATTGATTCCATCAGGCAACTCTACCTCATATGCATTCCCTGAATCATGCTTCTTCAAAATCTTACAGGGACCGAACTTCTTCATCTTTAATTTGTTATATGTTCCCACTGGAAATCTTTCTCTCCTCAAGTGGACCATCACTTCATCACCAATCTGAAACTCCTTATATTGCATATTCATCTTGTTAATATGTTCTTTTACCTTCTCATATATATCCTTGATGTGTTCTACAAAATCTTTAGCTTCAACACTTGTTTTCTTCTCTTGGTCCATCTTCCTTAATTCTGGAGCTATTCTGGGTCTACCTCCATACACAATCTAGAATGGTGATCTACCAGTACTTTTGTTGATAGAATTTTTCTAAGAAAATTTTGCCTAGGGTAAGATCAAGTCCCATCCCTTGGGTTTATCTCCTACCAAACATCTCAGTAGGTTACCCAGACTCCTATTAACAACCTCTATTTTCCCATCTATTTGTGGATGGTGTGTAGAACTGAACTTCAACTCTGTCTTCAGCTTCTTCCACAAGGTCCTCCAAAAGTACCCCAAAAATTTGGTGTCACGATTTGAAACAATACTCTTAGGTAGACCATGTAGCCTCACCACCTTTTTGAAGAACAAGTCAACAATGTGGACTGCATCATGGGTCTTCTGACATGGAATAAAATGTGCCATCTTTGAAAACCTATCAACCACCACAAAAACTGAATCATTCCCTCATTGTGTCCTTGGAAAACCAAGAACAAAGTCCATACTTATATCCTCCCATGGCCTCTCTAGCACAGGTAAGGGCTGATATAAGCTTGTATTCTGGCTCACTCATTTAGCCATCTGGCATACCCTATAGCTTTGTACAAACTTCTTCACATCTTGTGATAACTAAGGCCAATAATAATGCTCACTAATAATTTCAATGGTCTTATCCCTACCAAAATGTCCTGCCAATCCTCCACTATGCTTCTCCTTTATTAGGTTCTCCATCATAGAACTCCTTGGAATACACAATTGACTTCCCTTAAATAACATGCCATCCTAGATTATGAAATCCATCCACCTTGTCCTATACACTGTAACAGGTTCCCGGCAAGCTTTCCAAGCCTCTGCAAAATTAGGATTTTTGCATATAGTGTCTTGAGTTCATTGAATCCAACCACTTCAGTCTACATCTTTTTCATCAATGTATGCCTCCTACTTAAGGAATTTGCAACCCTATTTGACTTCCCACTCCTATGTTTCAAGACAAAGGTATAACTCTGCAAAAAATCTACCCATTTTATATGCCTCTGATTTAACTTTTCCTGACTATTTAGGTACTGCAAGGCCTGATGATCAGTATATAGAAAAAATTCCTTTGGCAAGAAATAATGTCTCCATTTCTTTAATGCTTGAACTATTGCATAAATTTCCTGATCATATACATAATACTTTCTCTTGGCATGATTTAATTTTTCACTGAAATAGGCAATGGGCTTACCTTCTTGGCTCAACACTGCTCCAATGGCACAACCACTAGCATCACAATCCACCTAAAACACCTTGTTGAAATCTAGGAGAGCTAGAATAGGTTGCTCTATCACCTTCTGCTTCAACAGTTCAAAACTTTTTGCTGCTCCAGTGCTCCACTTAAATTCTTTTCTATCCTCTCATTGTTTTTAGTCGAGGGTCCACAAATACTCTGAAGTTTCTAATGAACTTTCTATAAAAACTAGCCAAACCATGGAAAGATCTCACCTCGATAGCAGTTCTTGGGGTAGGCCATTCCATAATAGCCTTCACCTTCTCTGGGTCCATCTTGAGACCTTCTGCTGAGACAACAAACCCCAAGTACACTAACCCCTCTTAACAAAACTGCATTTCTTCAGATTAATCAAGAATTTCTCTTCTCTTAACTTCTCAAAGACTCTCTGAATATGCATCAGATGCTTATCCAACGTCTTATTGAAAATAAAAATATCATCTAAATACACAATAACAAAACTTCCTAGAAATTCTTTTAGTACCTTGTTCATGAGCCACATGAATGTGCTCAGTGCATTGGTTAGCCCAAAAGGCATGACTAACCACTCATATAGGCCCTCTTTGGTCTTAAAGGCGGTCTTCCATTCATCTCCCTCTCGAATCCAAATCTGGTGATATCCACTCTTCAAATCAATCTTTGTGAAGTACTGAGCTCCACTCAAACAGTCCATCAGGTCATCCATCCTTGGCAGGAGAAATCTATACTTGATTGTTGTCTTGTTTATGGCTCGGGAATCTGTACACATCCTCCACTCCCCATCCTTCTTTGGTGCTAGTACTACAGGTACTGCACATGGACTCAAACTCTCCCGTATCAAACCCTTTCTCAACAACTCTTGAACTTGTCTGTTCAACTCCTCATTTTCTACTGGAGTCATTCTATGAGCTGCCTTATTTGGCAAACTGGCTCCAGGAATCAAGTCAATCTGATGACTAATTTGCCTTATTGGTGGTAAAACCTCAGGTACATTATCAGAAACAATATGCTAAAACTCATCTAACATCCTAGAAACTTCTTCTGGAACCTTCTCGCTATCCTCCTTACTCACTCTAGGAATCAATGCATAACACACATGCTCATTCTTCATACCTTCTAAATTTTTTCTTCCATCTACATAACAAATTCTAGCACAACTGCATACCTTTCTTCAGTCTCCTTCAGGGGTTTCAACTTGTGACGAACTCTATCCTTTGTCAAGGAATAAGTGTTTGCATGGCCATCATGTATAGCTCACCTATCGAACTGCCACGGTCTCCCCAACAACATGTGACAAGCATCCATGGGGATGATATCACAGAGTACCTCATCATGGTAGCTCCTGATCTTGAACTTTACTAGGCACTGCTCATTGACCAAAACTTTGTGGTCTTTCTACAACCAAGAAATCTGATATGGACATGAGTGTCTTTCCCTCTTCAGCATTAACTTTGTGGCCATCTCCTCTGACACCAGATTATCAGTGCTCCCACCGTCAATAATGACATAAAACATTTCCTTGACACTTTCACCTTGTGTGAAACAAATTCTTCCTTTGTTCTGGTTCCTTTTCCTTAGTCACTAGGGCTCTGCTAATCACTAGGGTTTCCCCCCTTTTAGCATCATTTGAATGTTTAGATTGGGCCTCCTCATCTGCATGCGCAACCCTTCCACGACCTTCTTGCCTTTTGTCTACTCTTCCTTGGTGTTGTGGACATTCATAGGCTGGATGCCCTTCTTCACCACACTGGAAACACGTTCCTTTGAAACCACCTCTTCCAGATCCTTGTCCATATCTCCCTCATCCTCTACCTTTTTGATCACCACTGTTTTGATCACAAAGACAATAGAAGTTGTCATTCCTTTAGCTTCGGTTGGTACCCACATCTTCACTTTTCTTTTCATCATCATTTCGGCTTTTTGAAGGCCTGCCATTGCCCCTTCTGCTTTGACCTCCTCATCCTTTTTGCTTGCCATCAAATCTTTTGTTCAACTTATGTTCCACCTTTAGAGAAAACTGATTCATGTCCTCAATGGTGGTCATTCGGACTAGGCTTAACTCCTCCTAAATGCTCGGTTGTAACCCATTAAGATATTGGGCTACCTTTTCCATATTGGCCTCTGTGTGACCTGTTTTAATTATTATCTTGTGAAAATCTTCAGTATATTCTTTCACAAATATGCTTCCTTGCTTCAACCCTTGCAATTTCTTCAATAGGTCTAACTTATAGTCCACTGGTATGAACTGCTTCTTCAGTTTCTCTACCATGCAATCCCATCTGGTGATCTTGACTTTTCCTCTTCAATTTCTTTCCAACTGGACCTCTTTCCACCAAATACTAGCATGGCCTTTCAGCTTCATTTTTGCAAAATTAACCCAATCTAGGTCCTTTATTTCCTCATACTCAAAATATTCTTCTAGCTCATTGATCCAGTCGATCAACTCTTCTGGGTTCAAACTTTCAGAATAACTGGGGACTTCTACTTTGGGTCTTTTCCCAATCTTCAAAATGGCCCTTATCAACTGCATTTGGTCTTCATCAATTGCTTCTTCTTCCTTTTCTACATCTGAACCTTCTTCCTCTCTTTCATCCTCATTTTTCTCCCTTGGGTTTAACCCTCTTCTCAACTACTCTTGTAACACATCAATCTGTCTCTAGAGGGCTGCTAGTGCATCTCTTCCACCAGCATTTCTGCCACCTCGACCACCTCTGGCACCACCACACCTACCAGGCACCACTCTTGGAGGCATCTTTCTTGACCTCGACCCACAACCACAGTCCTGGTGCGAATTTCCTCACGATCGGTGATCTATCCACATGCTCAAGAAAAACTTGCTCTGATACCACTTGATGAGGGCGCAAACCCGAGACACAGAAAATAACCCACAAACAAGAGAATAATTTTATTATTTAGAAAATGGAACTTCTTACATGTAGAGGATCTCAAATCCCCAAGTTCTACAACACATGCAAGCTATAGAAAGCTATAGAATAACCCTTTCATAATATGCGAGCTTGTCCCCAAAAAGTTACCCAAAAAAATTAGAAAACCCGCCCATAAATAGAGCTCCACCTTTGTTTGGAGCCAAAACAACATTCAATTTGAGTTTACGCAGTTTGGCGCCAAAAATTTACAACATGAAGTTCAAATTTCAAAAGAGCATTTGCAATGGTATCTTCTAGAAAATGCGCCAACTTCGCGGGGCCATAACTTTTGATCTAGGCCTTCGATTCGCAAACCGTTTGAACCATTGGAAAGGTCTCAAAGTGAAGAACGCGCTTGAAATTTTCTATTCCAACTTTGGTAAGTTTCAGGGCCATTCTGGAAGCTCTAAGTGCCTCAAATCCCGCTCGAAAGATTTCCAGGTGTAAATTTGGGAAACTAAAACTGCAATATCTTTCAACCCAAGAACGAAAAATAAAAACCATAAATTGAGAATTTTATTATGACAAAAATGGTATCCAAAAATATAAAAACATCTAAAAACTTAGAAACTTAAAATTTAATTCATTTTTGGGTGATGCAAGATTTCCCTTACACCACTGGATGCTCCTGCATCACTTAACCCTTAAACCTTCTACCCTCTATCTATATCCCACTCCCTCCCTCCCTCCCTCTCTCTCTCAAGTCTCACCATCCTACCCCCTCTCCCTCTCTCAGGTCTCTCTCTCTCTCTCTCTCACTCACATCTCTCTCCCCTCTACCCTTTCAACCATCTACCAAATGGAACTTCAAAGTTTTATCTTGCCTTATGTCGTTGTTCATCTATGGTTTTAGGAAAGGCCTAGGGTTGGGTTTTTACCTTTGTCTTAATGTAAAACCCTAGTATTATCTTACGCCTTAGGAAGGATCTATTCAATCATTACTTTTTGGGAGGGTTTTTAAAACATCTTAAGTCCCATCGCTTCATCTAGGTCTGGCCCCTTTTAGTTTTATCATTTTATTTCCTTTATTTAATTTTATTTTCCTAAGTCTTAGATGGTCTCATGATCCCTCATTTATGTGAAAACTTATGTCATTATTTGTCGTTGGCCTCGTGATGTCCCCTTATTCCTTTAATAAATGTTTTTATTTCACAGAGGGACAAGTTCGCATGACCATTGATCAATCATTGTTTGATCTTAGTCATTCCCTACCATCCCAAAATGACCCCACCACACTGTCTTGGTTGATCCCGATATTATGGGAAAGTGCCACGTGTCTTGTCCAGTGATGCCGAAGGGATGATAAAATACTTTGATGCATCTATTTTATTTTAATACATTATGCAGTGGGTTACTAAAGTGTTTATAATATGCACATACTTCAAATCAATGTAGATGTTATAATCTCAGTAGGAAAGGTGCTTGATGGTTAAAGACAAAGCTGGCGACTATCTTGGATGAACTGGATTTTTGATGTTGAAGATCCATGGTTTCCCACCATCGTGTGATCAAAAGTTATGAGGTTTTTATTCTTTGCGATATCGCAGGTGAGGGCCATGTGGATTTTGTTGGAAATGCATGGTATGGTGGGCCCCTTGTTTCCATGATGGAGATTATGTCAGTTTGATTTGAAGGTAGTTGTTTAATGATATGACCAAGGTGAAAGATCAATGACCAATATTTGAATCTGCATCGAATGCGACTGGAGTTGTTCGTGCAGCGTGCGAGTAAGCTTTAATGGAAAACATGACATCTACTGCCAGGGTTTGATCAAAATAAAGAAAATTTTCTTTTGCTTTTAGTATCATAAAGCATTCAAAACATCTTTGCAAAGCGAAGGAAGAAGTTACAAATTTTTACAACAAGAATTTGGGTTTCTACAAGCGCAAAGCCACGAGTTCATTTTTGTATCTCTTGGTTATTCTGAATTTGAATTTGTGGGAAAAAATTTGTGTGCTTGTTGTAGGGCTTGTCGATAGTTGTTTTAGGGCTATAATTTAATTGAATTGTGGGAAATTGCAATGTTTTTTTCTATAATTTCATATTTTGTTAAGCCCTAGTTTACTCAGGATGGCACCGAGAAAGCAGAACTCTGGCCAGATTGATTATTTAAGTAGAAACTTATATGATGATTTCTTGGATCAATTTCCCTTGTCGACAAATGATAGGAAGAAGGGGTTGGTTTTCATGCAAAGAAAAACTCTAGGGGAGGGATTGGTATATAATTATTCTAACATAGCTAATGTTAGGGTTCCTCTTACTAGTCTAGAGATGTTCAAATTATGGTTTGGATAGAGGAATTTACTCCACCCCTTTTTTGATGGTTGGATGTATGATATGGGGAAGTTAGTGGTATCAAATGTGTTCCTTGATATAGACTTGCTTAGGGCAGTGGCTGCAAGATATGACCTTGTCACACGGGTGATTTGAGATAATGATGGAAAGGTTCTGTTAAGCATCAATAGAGAGGAATTCTGACAGGTTTTTGATCTGAGTGAACCTAGTACATTCTTGGTTCCTATTGATCTTGAAGAGATGAAGCAGGAATATTGGAGGTTGAAATCACTTTTTAGAGCTATCTTGCTCCAACCTCATTTGGCTAGGGCAGGAGGTTCAAAATTCCATATTAGCCATAATGACCAAGAACCTTTAAGACTGAATTGCTTTGCAAAGCATTTCTTGGCTACCTTTTACTCATTGTGCCAAATTTTTGGTTTTCACCCCAACATAGTGATGCCTATTGCTTACATGTTTATGGGGGTACAAATACAACACCCTAATTTCTCAGTAATTTATGATTTTGCTTCTTTATTGGCTGAAAAGATACATGAAGGGTTGTCAAAGTTATAGAAAAATGATATAGGAACTCCATTCTTCTGGTATTCCATGTTAATGTATATGTTCTTGTATAAGAATGTTGAATTCTTCTTTAAGAAGATGAAGTTAAGGCAGTGGGTTGATGGAGAAAGATTGTCAGTGCAGCTATGGACTGTAGATTTATCATGTAATAGGGAAAAGACCAATTATGTGCATTTTGACAATTGTTTTGCTTCTAGATTGAGAGCCAGGCTGATGGTAAATGTACCCAGGATTCCTAAGGAGTTTTATGATTTCCTCAGACCAAAGGGGAGGAAGCCAAAATTGAAGGTTTTCCATAACTAGGGTGATATCATTCCATACCCAGTCAGCACTGTCTTGATGGTGTATGGTTTTTAGAGGACCCCTCATATATTGTCGTACAATGTGCCACCAAGAATGGAGTTTGTAGAAGTCATGTGGTAGATTGGTTGTATCCACGAGGACAACCTTACTGGGAAAGGTAAAGGAACATTCTTCCCGAATTACACTGTGGTGTTAGATTTTTTTTTTTCAAAGGGAGGATGGATACATTTTGGGAATTTTTTTGAGGAATACCATTTGAGCTATGGCCCCAAGTGACAACATGATCCTGAGGGATTCTTTTCTCTTTTCAAAAAAAGGATAAAAGGTGGTAAGTTTGTGCATGAGTTCAACTTCCTTGAAGACTTGATTAGAATTGAATTTGACCTAAATAGGCAAGAGTTGAACAAGGAGAAGTAGGTATCTTATGACAAGCTATTGGCTATTGTGCACAAAATGGATCCAAAGTATGATCCATTGATGGAGTTCAATCCATATCATAAGAAAATTGACTTCTTAATGGGAAACTTCAAAGAAATCATGGGCACCTTGATGACCAAAAAGATAAACTTGGAGTCAAATTTGGGCATATAGGAGCAAGATGCCAGGCCAATTGAAGTGAGGCTAGCTTACCAACCTACAGAAAGATGGCCTATTTACAAAAGGAAGAGAAATGATAGTAGTGATGAAGAAGAAGAGGATAGAAAGGGAAAGAAAATAATGAAATTTCCTACACAAAAAGGTCCAAAGTTAAAAACGCCTGGAGCAATCAAGATTATTGACTTGGATGCATCACTTGAAAATAGTCCCTCACCACCACCATCAGAGCCAAGCCCTAAAAGGAAAAGAATTGAACAATCACAAGAGGATTTGGTGGATGAGATTGTTGTCACTGACCAGGATAAGCAGATGGGTATGCCTTCCCCTCCTAGGCCAGCTGAATTGGTTCTCTCCAATATGGATATGAAAGGAAAATATGTACAAGGTGCAAGAATGGAGGCATGCAAAGAGTTTCTAGATGAAAATGCATTTGTAAAAACTTCAGTATTCTTGCAACTAGTATGGAGAATGAAATTGGAATAATATCAAGATAAATGCAAGAGGGGAAGAGAATTGAGACCTGATAGGTCAGACTAGGAGAATGATGATGAAGTGAAAGATGAACTAATGGAAGAGTTCAAGAACATCACTCCTGAGGCGGGGAGAAAATTAGTAAATCAAGCTGGTGTCTTGATTTTACCTGAATGGGACATTGTAGATGTTGTAGCTTTCAATGCTATTCTGAAGTCCAAGCACCCCTTACAAGACTCTGAAGAAGAGGTCAAGGCAGCATTACAAGATTCTGCCTTCAATGAAGAGTATGAAACTTTAGCAATTTGGGCTTTGGCCCCTCAAGGGAGAAAGATGAATGTTACCGATATTAACCCAAATCTAAGAGGAGGGTTGATAATAAAGAGAGCTTTAGAGACCTCAACCATAGAGGCTACTAATTTGATTGTAAATGTGGCCAAACTGGCCCAAAAGACTGCTGAAAGAGAGGAGGCTGAAAATAAAAGCTTAATGGAGAAGTACAATGCCATAATTAAGGAATATAGCAAGATGAAATAGAGGAATGTTGAGCTGCAAACTGAGGTGGATAGGTTAAAGAACAGGCAGATTAGGGAGACATCAAGTGCTATAGGGATTAGAACATTGCCTTCCACATCAAGGTTAGTGCCTCCTACTTCTCCTATTGTGTCTACACCAGGGTCTCCTAGTCAAACTCCTTCCCTTAGCCCTACTTTAGAGCTAATTGATGAAGAAATGGAATACTCTGTTGATCCTTCGAAGAAGCAGCTAATGCATAAGATTTCAGAGTTACAAGCATCCTTGAAGGTGAGTGAGGAGGGAATATTCTTAAAGCAAAGGGAGGTTGTAAATGTTGTATTGATACATTTAAATGAGAAATTTGATGAAAAATTTTCATCTGTGCATTGTTTATATTCTTTATGATTAAGTGCAATAAAGAATATTGATAGGGATCAAGAGGTTGTAGTACCATTAATTGAAAGATGGATCCCTAGGGCCAATGATCTTGACATCATGTATAAAGCTTCAAGGTTTGATGTAAATAATAGGCCCAAATCATTAAGGCCTACTCAGGTATTAGTTAAGTCATTACAAGGTTTTTAGAACTTACCAGATGACTTGAGTAGGAAGATCAGAGAATTGGTGAAGAACTTTGATGATTGGAGTGACACATTGCTATCTGACCTAATTGATGAGTAGGGAAATATGAAGTCACTCCAAGAATGGAAGGATCAGGTAAATGAAGTCATCAATTATCAAATTAGATTAATTTGTGATGACTCAAATTATGATTTATT
>VDFB02000007.1:170653021-170711703 GCA_007258455.2 Sequoia sempervirens
TTTAGCTTTAAAAAAGAAACAAAAAAAAAGTGATTTTAATCATATCATGACAACCATATTTTTGATAATATGTAAAAACTGAAAGAATGAATATTATATGTTAATGAATGAATGTGAATATGTTAATTAATGAATGTTATATGTTAATGAATGAATGTTATATGTTATTAATGGATGAATGAATGATTAATGTTATATAATTGGGTATGGGGAATTGAGAGTGATGTGAGGGGGGGGAGGGGCCAAATGAGCTTCCACCATCATGTGGTTGGCCTTGTTAAGTAGAGAATATTAAACTATTCTCGAAACAAAGAGAAGCTCAATAAGGTAATGCAATTTTCAATATAAGGAATGCATCGTTTGAAGCAGCAAACCAATATGCAAAGATGAAAGAAAGTGCTAACTTTTCACTATGGTGGCAGAAAAATGATTCTTTATACCCTGAATCCATGCTCTGCATCATAATTTGAAGTTGTTTCCATTCCAATGTTTTGAGTTTAGTTTTTTTTTGTATGGATTTGTATGAATACCACATTGTGTTGTATGTGGATTTGGTTTCAAAGCTCTGTTTCTTCTATTTTTAGTGGTGACATAACTCTAAAATTTGACTTTTGTGCATAACAAGTTAGTGGAAAAATTGGTAGCTCTGAAGGGTTTAGAGGCTCGATTGAGATAGATAAACAAATATTTGGATCTTGTTGTTGATGGGAGGCTTCCACTTAACCATGAAATTTTCTACCATCTGAAGGTATGCAAAAGTTTCTCTACTTACATTCATTCTTGATTATAAATGTTCTAAATGATATTAATGCTTCAAACTTAAGATTCATTTCACTTTTATAATGATCAAAATGTTATACTTTTATATACATTCAAGAATTATCTTTCCCCCTACCCTTTTCTCTCTCCCCCCTCATTTTAAGAATTTCCTTTGTCATAAAGATTCACATTTCTATCTCATTTACACAAATTTATTTGAAGTGCTAGGAGTGAATAAAGATATGTAAAAGATGATGAATTATGTCTAAACAACAACTTTACATCTTATAGCTAATTAAATCCTTAATATCTGAATAGTTTAGAGGTTGAATAATGCTTTTATATGCATGTGTAGCAATAAGGGAGCCTATGTGAAGATTGAAATTTAAAATGTATCACTTTGGTATTTTTCCTTAGGCAGTGAAACGATATTTTGAGTAATACAAACCTACATACACATTGATATTTTTCAGCATTGCATTGAGGAAATTGTTTTCTCTTATACCTACCCTCAGCTAGACATGGAGGTATATAATATTCGTTTATGGGTTTTTTCTCTAAGCAGTTAATTTCACAGTGGAAGACAATCCTTTTTAATGTCTTGTTAGGTGTGAAAGCATATGAATCACTTGCTAAAGGAACCATTTTGTATTCATCCAAAAATTGGTTTATTCTTTTTTTTAGGCTCTAGAGATGTAGATCAGCTCTTTCCTTTGCACTTTTCATCTATTTTGATGATTATAGTAGATTTTCCTCATAATCTTTTATGTAGATCTGTTTGCAATGTTATTTTCTATGAATCAATTTGCAAACTAGTCACATATTAAGGAGCATTTCACTAACTTTTAGTCATCCATTACTTCATATATCGTAGGTTATGTCTGTGTGCCAATAAATCCTGATGATTGTGAGAACTTTAATCCTACAAGTGTACCCAATCTTTCTCAAGTAAAAGTCTTACCTTATTTTATAGTACTTTAAATGCTTATTTGAAGGTGCTTCTTTAGATTTAAGATAGTTTAACCCTGGATTAAAATATGGTATTAGATGGAGAGTATAATGATAAAACAAAGGTCCACTGAACATAAATTGCGAACATAATTTACTAGACTATGAATAGTGTTACAATTATAATTATTTCTCCTTTACCTACCTCTACATTAATGAAAAAGATAACATATATTGGAAGTTCATTACATGTCTCATGTATGTGTTAGTATTTTAATTTTGTTTAAGTTGTTCAAGAGCTTGATTAGGTCAAGAATATATTCTACAAGCTCTATTCACTTGACACTACTCTAACATTTTCCCTACACATTTTCTCTTCAATCCAGACATTTCTTAACTCCTTCCCTTGTTTGCCCTTGGTTGTTCTCAAGTGTAATGCTTTTCTCTGAATCTTATAGTATGTATGTATGATTAGTCATCTCTTATGAAGCATGGATAACCTTTCATGGAATTGATTTTGTGATTAGACAATTGCCATTGTGAGAATAATCATTTAATTTGTATGGAAGTAAGTCCTTTTCATATTATTTGACTTGGTATTATAAAACTATCTTTGCAGGATTCTCTAGGGGGAATAGTAGAACTATGATGATAGGTAGAGTTGTAAAACACCATAAATCATTTGGAATTATCAATATATTGCTTATAGAATACTCTATGCAAGTAAAATGGAATGTGCAATGACAATTGGTCTCAAATTCAAATATGAATATAAGTAAATTATACACAAGAAGATGGTATCTATTATATGATTTAAAGAACCACAAAAAAAGAAAATTAATAGGTTCCATCTATTTACTTACTCTTAGACACTTGTTTAATCGACAAGACCCTCAAAATGTCTTGCTGATAACCAACAGTGTTCAAAACTCCTGAAGAGGTCAGATCAATGTGACATTGGATCTATCTTGCCGATGAAAGTCATTGGCAAGACATGGACTATCATAGTGAGTTTTCTATCCTATGCTGATGATTGATCTCTCACCAATTGGTTGGCTCTGGTGGTCATTGCCAAGAGTCTCCACAATGACATGGTGTAGGTATATTTAAAACTCCTGAAGAGGTCAGATCGGTGTGACATATGGTCTATCTTGCAAATGGAAGTCATTGGAAAGACATGGACTATCAGAGTGAGTTTTCTATCATATGTCGATGATTGATCTCTCATTGATGGGTTGGCTTTGGTGGTCATCGCTAAGAGTCTCTGCGATGGTACATTTCAACGAATATTTTTTTAAAAAAAATTGCATTATTTAGTCACAATTTTGATAAAGGCAACTGAGGAATCACTTAAAAGGTCTGATGAATTTTCTATAGCTATGACGAAGGCTTCGTCACAATCCTTTCCCATTTCATTGAAATGGTGATGAACTTCTAGTGTTGTTTCGATGCTTTGAAAGAGCCATTGAAATTGCATTTTGGTTATAATTCGTTGGTGGATACACAAAGTTGTCATCGATATTCTGACAAACATCTGATTCATTTTATGAATCCAATGACCAAAGAATCTATATCATTATTTCGACATTTAATTCACTATCAGAATTTTGACGAAAAAGTGGCAACAAAAATCTTTCGTCAATTCATCGATTTTTTGAAATTTTTTTGTTGAACAACTAATGAATGTTTGTCAAAAAATGCACTCAAATTCAGTAGTGGCAACAAGAAGAGAGGGTCCCCATTCTAAATGGGGCATGTGTGCAAAAAATGCACAACAAATGGCAACTTGTTGGGGAAATGCTCTAGAGAATTTCCATGACAAACTTGAATGACGAACCCAGAATCTTTGGTTCCGACCTTCACGCTAGGGAAAAAAAACCAAATGCTCAACCAAAGGATCAAAAACACTAGCCAACCCAACCTTCGGCACACTAAAAATCCAAGTGTGTGCAGTTGCATTAATTCCCATCCTTCAGTTGCTACAAGAACCCAAGCTCTGTCAAGTTAAGCTATGTAGTATATTCTAACTCCAAAAGCATCTGGGACATTGCCTTGCTCCCAGTCAAGCATCCATAGCCTCAATGAGGTTGTAACTACAATTCTCTCAAACATTGCTCTATTGTCGGTCGGGTGTCCATAGCCCTGATAGAGTTGCTCAGATACACCTAAAATGTTGAATTTCTTTTCTTTTGATTTTCAATATTTTGGATTTCTTTCTTTTGTTTATTTTCTTTTGATTTTCAATTTCCAATTCCTTTTATTTCAACCTAGAAGCATTGAAGCTTATGCTTAGGGTTGAGAATCATAGTGGTACTGAAGCATAATTTTATATTTTCACTTAACTAGACTTCATAAAGGACCAATAGTGATTCTCAGATTTTTAAAATGTTTAAGAGATATAAGATTCCAAAATACATCAAAATCAAACCAACCAATGACTTATCCTCTTTGAATCAAACACCTAGATCACTTGACACTAACAAAAGATCCTAACCATCCATTTTGAAAACTTGATTAGAGTTTAACAAAGAAATACACAAAAAAACCCTAGGTGATAAGTATGGTTGTTGTGCATACAAATGTGCCCAGCTCAAAGCAAAGGGACCCCGAGCAAAGTAGTAGCAAAGCAAAAGCAAACAAAAAGAAAACAACACCAAAACAAGCAACCTACATCAAACCAACTAACCTAAGGAAAGTAGGAAATAGGAGTATTTATAGGAAACCTACACTACTCAAAAAGGGCCATGTACAAAGATATTTATGAAGCACTATGTTCAAGCAAGGCAAGTTGAAATTAACGTTCATTAGATTTTACAATGCATGCATAAGAAAACGGGTGATCATTATCATTCTCAACCATGCAGATTTATCCTTATATTCAAAAAAAGGAGGTTCAACATTGCAACATTCAAACTTAATCACATAATCCCAAAAAAATAGCAATTGAGGTGATTCGTTGAACCCATGGTTGATCCATAAGCATGTTTTCCTTCCCTCGTTACTATAACCAAAATGAAACACACAACTATAAGTATTCATAGCATTAAGGAAGGATAGAACCTAGATGTCATCATGCAAAGGTGGTAGCGTTGGATAGCTGAGAGCAAGCACAACATCGTTGATAGGTGCATTGGCTGCCTCGAGTGGAGGCACTAGGTGGTGTAGCATTTCATGCATCAAGCCTACATAAGGTTGGGAGAATAGGCGAGAAAATACCTTTTCCAATCTTCGTGTGGGATTGGCAACCCCTATCGGCTGTTCTTCAAGGAAGTATACCTCATCTTGTTGATCTTCTACAAACCTGGTGTCCACTTGATTGCTATCCTCAAATGACAATATGTTGTCCTAGTTCCTTTCCAAGGTATCAACCTTATTTTCGTGATGTTCAATGTCATGAGATGATGAAATGCATGAATATTTCCTATTGCAGCCATCAGAATATGAAGAAGGCTTAACAATGATCATGACAAAAGGACTCCAAATTGCATCTTGTAGTATGTCGGGTGCTTCATCTCTATTGGTAGCTATCTCATCACCTCCACCTTTGTCTTCTTATTTTTTCTATTCATGCATGTCTCATCATGACGTTCGCTCATTTCCCCTTATTCACTATCACTATAGATGAAGAAGGAACCCCTCTCCCAGTCTAGAGGCTCTAGTATTTCTCTAGCGAGAGGGGCAAGTGGTATGCCTTCATTGCTACTATCTTGTAGAATGTATTATTCTTCAATTTTGGTGTACCTTCGTAATACAATCCCTAATCAAAAGAAGTCATAAAATGGTGGCACCTCATCAAGGGGACAAAAATCCTCTATGTGATCTCCCTCCAAAGACTCATTGAAAAGCTCATCGTCCATGGTACACAATTGCTCTTCAAGAGGAATAACTTCTCCGTGACTGGTGGACAACATTCCCACTTGATCTACTTCATCACTCGGATGCTTGAGACGGTCTTTCCATCCTTCTTCTATTTTTGTCCCAACATCCCCTTGAGGCCTACCTTAAGCTGGGTTGTCACTTGGCTTAGGACCTTGATCTTCACATCCCATCCTTGAAGCAGCTACAGGAAGGGTTGTGCTTCAATGCCTTTCTTGTTCTTTTACTTGTTTGATGACTTCTTGGCACAATCCACATACAAACTCAGAGTGTGATGAATTATGAAGTCTACACCAATTCAGCAGTAGCAATACCTCCAAATCCACTTGAAATCTTAGTTCAGACCAATCTTTTGCTAATCTAGAGATGAGTTAGTCATATCTTTCTACTACTAGGTCCTCATCATCACTTGAAAAAGAAGTTTTATGGTAGACAACCATGGAAAGTGGTTGTTCCCACTCCTCCAAACTTTCCTTTTCAGATTCTCAATCATTGTCATTTATGAAGGAGAGTTCTTCCAATCTGATTTCACTTATGTCTTCATCATCATTTTCTATCTTTGCAAGGTTGTCATCCCTTTCCTCTTTTTGATTTTCAACATCTGAGTTGCTTGTCCTAACATCCATAGCTGTAGAATTCATTGGTTCATCATCACCTACCAATTTCTCTTCTTCTAGAGTGGAGGACTACCTTTGATTGGTGGAGGGAAGGCCTTCCAAATTAGTTTCAATTATATTTTCACCAAGGCACCTTGCTGACCTAGTGAAATCTGCTTCTTCCTCCTTGTTTTCAATTTCAATGTTTGCTGCTCCAACATCAACTTGCATCAAATTTCTTGGTTCATCCTTACTTTTCTATCCTCTAGATGTTGACCGCTTTTTGGCCTCATGGGGCAACTCATCCTCCTTGAGAGTTGGCTGCTCCAACTTGTCTGAACAACCCTTGGTTTGAGCAATGATATTTGTGTATAACGAGCAAGTGAATTCAAAGTGGGGTGCATTATGAAATCTGCACCAACTAGACATCAATATTTCCTCCAATCTTGGTTTGTCTTTGCTACTCAAATTTTCTTGGATCAGCGCCTTGAATGCCTTTGCTTCCATGGTTGTCAGCTCTTCCTATGGTTCTTCAGGGGCCAAGGGATAGTATATTTCCCAAAAGGGAATTTCTCCTTGCAAGACTCTTCCAACTCTCTCCAAGAATGTTAGACACCCAAATTCATTGTGTCTATCAATGCAATGAATCTTGCACTTATTCTCTAATGTGAATTGCTACAATGGTTTCCTTAGTTTTCTATTTAAATTTGCATGTAGCTGAGTGATGTCAATTTGTGCATGCTACTCCATTTTGACTTAGCTTCTACTTGCCTTAAGAATTTTTTTTATTTTTAGCATTAAAATAGATCTCTCTATCTCAAATTTCTTCTTTCAAAGTGATCTTTCCAACTTCCAAATTTTAGTTTTGTAGCCTCAATTTTTCATTCTCTCCTAGCGCCAGTTCTGTTGATGTGTTTTTTATGCACTTCTCAACATAGGTAATCTATAGGTGCATCACCTCTCTTGAAAGACAATCTTCCACAATCAAATTGCAAATCACTATCCCAAGGTCTCTGAAGTTAGGTCCTGATAGTGCTTGGAATATCTCAGTTGATTTATGTGATTTACTAGAATCACAAGGCAGACTTACATATGAGTTAAAAAGTGTGGGAAGTTGGGCATGCAAATATAGTTTTAAAGTGTTGGAAGTGAATGAACAGTGGATTCCCACTCAAAACAACAAGCTAAAACCCATCAAATTCATCTGATTTAGCTTCATGGTGATGCTAGAGATCCTAATCTAACCAAGGACTAAAAGAAATAGCAAAAGGAGAAGGGTTAAGAAAGCTATTCTAATCCTAAGCTACAAATGAATAGTAACAATGGTGCCTGCTATAGTAGACAAAATCCCTAAATTGGGTTTTTCTTGGCCAAGAGGAACCTATAGTTACACAAAAATAGAAAAATATTCTAAGGACTAGAGATTTTTAGATTGCACATGTGATTGAACTAAGTTGCAACACTGAAATCAAGAAGCCCATGCTAACTTTACACAATAGTTTGTTATCAACAAGTGCTAAAAGTATGGGGTGAAAGTTCATCACATACCATAACAACAATTTTCATTATCACTTCCATTCAAGAATATAGAACTAAAACTACTATGGAGGTAGAACCATGCATGCAAGATGAGAAAACTCAAAGAGAACATCCATAAAATCATGCAATGTTGTCTTCTAATGCTGCAAATGATTTTTACAACAACTCTCCAACCTTTTTACAAATGAGAGGCAAGCCCCTATCTATAGTATTCCAAAGCCCGAATGAATGGCTAGGATTGGATTACAATCTGTGGCTTAGATTTGATTACATTAGGGCTTCACCTACCCCCCAATATCCAACAATTTAAAATACATCATTTGTCCTTTTCTTGTTTTGTCACATAGTGCCTAGGTGTTGTAGCAATTTTTTTATTTAGCTAATTTAACTTTTGCTATAGTTGAAACTGCCTAAAAGTTTCCTTCTTACTTGATGTGTTTGCAATGTTCTTCCTTGGATCAAATAGGCCTATTGACAAGTGGCATCAACGGATTGGTTTCCCCTGATTCAGAGGATAGGTCATCATCATTTGGTGAAAAGTAGGACAACTCCCTCATGCCTTCTTCAAGGCCACCCCCTTGTATTTTTGTCATTGACTTCCTTGGCACATGCCTTCTAACACTGACCCTATTGGTGGGTGCTAGGGGGAGAGGTGAAATCTCAAGATGGGTCTCAAGAGCTATGCACATTCCTTTTTCAACTTTCTCGATGGGTCTCTTGACGGACCTGCAGTAGGCTCCTTGAATCCTACGAACATGAAACATTATAAATACTTTCATAAATAAATTAAGGGAAACTTTAGCCAAACCCTGCAAACTCCTTGTTAAATCCATCTACACATCATCAAAAGATCATAATATTCATATTTGGAGCTCATTTGGACCATAAACATTAATGCAGGCCCAAGGGGGCAGGCAGCGAATGGGGGACAACAAACCAGAAAGAAAGTTCCCAAACCTCACAAAACTTAGCAAAACCAAGCTTTTTCAATTATAGCGCATGGGAAAAGGAGAAGAAAGAGCGCCAAGAAAACCTTCCTCAAGGTTGGACTCATTTTGGAAAAAACAAAATTTTGGAAGGGGCAAGTCGGAGGGTCACCACCCTTTTGAAATGGAAATGAGCAAATGACGGCCTGGAAGGAAAGTCCCAGACAGCGAAAGAGGGGCAAAGTCCTGGAAATGGCTGTGGAGGGGCCAAGTTCCAAAAATGGCCACAAAGGGGGCAGGTTCCAGAAGGTGGGTTGCTAGGGATTGGCAGATGTTCAAAATGACCAAGGAGGGATGAAGTCCTAGAAACGACCATGGAGGGGCCGAGTTTCAGAGGCTGGATCGTCGAGGGCTGATGAATGTTCAAAATGACCACGGAGGGGCAGAGTCCCAGAAATGGCCACGAAGGGGCCGAGTTCTGGAGGCTAGGTCACCGGGGGCTGACAGTTGTTCAAAATGGCCATAGAGGGGTGGAGTCTCAGAAACGACCACCGAGGGGCTAGGTCACCGGGGCCCAAAAAATGTTCAAAATAGCCACAGAGGGGCGTTGTCCTAAAAATGGCCATGAAGGGCCAGGTTCCAGAGGCTAGGTCATAGGGGTCTGATAGACAAATGTTCAAAACTGCCACAGAGGAGCGAAGTCCCAGAAATGACCAAGGAGGGGCTGGGTTCTAGAGGCAGGGTTGCTAGGGGCCAATGAATGTTTAAAATAGCCAAAGAGGGACAGATTTCCAGAAGGAAATTTTTGAAAACCCTGAAACTTAATGAAACCTTGGAAGTTCACTTAGGCACCCACAAAAAAATCCTAAATCCATAGGAAACTTATCCCCAATGTAAAAAATGAAGGAAAAAGAAAATTGAGCAAGCAAGGAAATCTGGTAGGGTGGACCCGAAGGACCCGAAGGACTCAAAAAATTTGTGAGGTGAAACATGGCTAACTTGAAATGATAGTATGAGTCTCGCTAACCATTTTAGATGGCAAAATCAGGCCACACAAAATGAGGCAATGACAAAAAATGACCCAACAAGGCAACATGAAGAGAGGGTCCCCGTTCTGAATGGGGCGTGTGTGCAAAACATGTACAATAGGACTAAATCACCCAAACTAGCATATGAGTCCTAGAAGGAATTAAATTCAATTCTTTTCAACATTTCAAGTCTTCATCTAGGCCTTTATATATTTCCAAGTGCACACCTCTGATCTCCCAACTTTTTGTTCTGATTTACATGCAATTTTAGGCCATTTAGTTAAGTTTTGCATTGCACTATGTTTTAGCATTAGGTCTTGCATTTTATTAGTCTTTCCAATCAATATCTTGGTGGTGAACCCCTCTTTAGTTTATAATCAGTCCCTAGATCACCCTATTGCAAGATTTCTTTCTCCTATTTCATCCTTGGATTGAGATCTCTAGGGTTTCCTTGAATGAGAGTACAAAAGATTGTTGTTCTATGTCTTAAACCATAAGCAATGAAAACTTTCCACCTCTCATATTTTTTTCTCCTTCAAAAATCTTAGCATTTGAATTGATAAAAAGAACTTGTATTTATAGGTAATTTTATTATTTCATGAAAATTAAACATCAAAGGTCAACAATTGCAAATTGGATTTGAATCATAAAAATTCCACAAAAAACATATTAAAAGTTAGGATCCTAAACTTAAGGTGGGATGATTTTCCCTTGGGAAAATTTGTTCTAGGTTCCAAACCTAGGACACACCAATTTCAAGGTAATTTAATTGATGGTTACAATTGTTTAATAAAAGTTTCCCATTTAGAAAATGAGGCTAATTAGGCTTTTAAATGCATAATTGGGTCGATTAGAGGCTTAATTAAGTCCAATTTAATTAAGGAACCCAAACATAATGTGAAAATGTAAAGTTGTATATTTTGTGACACTATAGTAGATACAAATCAACTAAACCAATGCATAGATTCAATTGTAAAATTGGAGTATAGTTTGTTAGGTTTCTCTAATATGGTGCTAGGTTTCCCAAGTAGGATGTTCTTTATTTTTTTTCTTAGTTTTCGTAAACTTACTATAATAATATACTATTGCTAGTTTGCTATCACTAGCCTAATATATGGCTTTTAACCATTGTTCCCTTTTTGTTTAACTCTCTTCCCTTATGCCCTTCTATGTTTAGGTATAACACCTTGTAAATTTTGCTTACTTTATGAAAAGCAATAGAAGCTACCACCATTGAAGATAAGAGATACAACATTCGATATCACTTCCTTTAGAAATCTTAAACTACTAAGAAGAAAAAATTGATAGCATAATTATTTAAATATAAATAAGATATCAGTAAATGGTTGAGAGTTATAAGAGTATTACGATGGATTTTCCCCAAGGCATGGGGTAGAGATCTTAAATGAGGAAGTTTTTTTCAAAAGAATTATTGAAAATGGTCAAGTTTCAGGTTTTATTTGGCCATGTAGAAGGAAGAGGTGTTACATTTCCATTTTTACATTATAACATGCATTGTAAATAAGCCACATAGAAACTATGATTTCAAATATCACTATCATCTAGAAGGATTCTATTGAAATTTCACATGTATGCTAGAAATATACTAGAGTATTTATATTTGAGAAAAAATATTTTTATAAAAATATTGAAATTTATCATTATGAATATGAAATATGGCGAGTTCAAAATATAATGTGAAATTACATGTGTATGGAATTTCTTAACACTAGAGTAATGAATAACCAAATTATACTCAATGTGTTAGTTTCTTATGTAGGACTAACATGGAAAATTATTATAACATTGAATACAAAATAATTGTTCATTAATAGTTATATTATGAAAAATAAAAAATGTTATAAAGTATGCATAATTTTATGAAAAATAAAAAAAATTGATTTTGCAAGTATGAAGATGAAATATTAATTTTATAGAAACCTTTTTATTGAAGACTAATTCTAGTAATGTGCATTTCAATATCATGGATAAAAATATAGTCTAGGTAAAATTATTAGAGAAAAAAGTATTACAATCCATAAATGGTACAACTATCATTTAGTTTTTATAAATAAACATAATCAGCCTAGTAGAAAATATATTAAATCTTAAGGAAATAGATTTAAAAATAGTGTCTTGGTGGATTTATCCTAAATAAACACATTTCACTTCATAAATGATGCAATTAGTAGTTAGTTTTGATAAATATGCATAATAATACTGGTAGGGTAAAAGTACAAAGTTGTGTCAAACATTTTAGCACAAGTGGATTTAAGCATTTTCAACCAAAACTCAATTTTGGTGAAACATGCACTCTATCCAAATGCATTATAGTTAGATTAGATATGGTATAACTTTTCCAGCTAAAATTATTCAATAGATACATATGTAGCACCATTTTGAGACTAGTTTAGCAAAAAATAAAATTATTCAAAAATATTGTTTTTTAGAAACTCCTAGTCATATAAATAACATTTAAATATATATACATATATATAAATACCTTTCTAGAAATCTACACGTGTAATTTATATATATATAGTTTACTTATTATTATTATTATTATTTAAAAAAAAGGTTATTAGCACCAAAATATTAGGTTGATTATCTTTTTAGGAAAAAGTACTAAACTTTATTAAAAATTTGGAAAAAATATGATGCACAGTAAAAAAATTTAACGTCATGATGGTATACTTTTTAATTACTTTTTTTTTCCAAGTAAATAGTTAATAGAAAAGTGGCATCCCATGGAAATAATTTTGTTTTCAATGCATGCACATTTTAATATTTATTTTTAAAAAATGTATTCAAAATCAGGAAAAAATAAATCCTTGTAGTAAATTTTCATGTTATAAATACAAAAAATAAAAATTGAAAGAAAAATAATTAAAAAAAATCTACAAAGACAAACATCCCATTTAAATTTGATTTGTAGTATTCTATTAAGGGTATGCGCATAATCATCATGTAAAAAACCAACCCTTAAGTGGCAAAATATTCAGAAAAATCAGAGTTAGGCAACTTGAAATAAAAATTTGAATAAGTTATTAATATTATTTCAAAAATATATAAGAATAGAATCTGTAGAAAATTAAATGAAGTTTCTAAACTACTAGGTTTATTTAAAATATAAAAAAATCTATTTGGTGAAAATTTGAAATTTCAATGCAGTAGTACTTAATTTTCAGGGAAAAAATAAGTAAGTGTTTGTTTGACAACCCTAACAAAAATAAAATAATAATATTTTTTTATAAGATTTTAGATATAACTAGAGGACTCATGTCTCAATGTGATGCATATTTTTTTGTAATTTTTTTCCAAGTAAATAATTAATTATGATTTTTTTATTACAACTTTTAAAAAATATAAAAACTCATATGTCTGACCACCTTAACTTGGTCAAAAATTCATGAAATTCAATTTTTTTCTTAATCCTATAGTATGTGAAGCATAAAATGTGATACATGTTTTGGATTAAAAAAAAGTGATACCATTTGAATACTATAGATGTTTTTCATTCAACCTATCAATCAGGACTTTAGTTGTAATTCAAATAGAAAATGAATAATAATAATTTATTAATTTCAAAATAAAGCATAATTTATATTGGTGGAAAGATGAGAATCTTCTTTAAAAACATTTTTGTTTCATCAATTTTGCGTAAAAAATTTTTGTTAGCCACATACCCATCATGTCGCCACTTTTTGGCCCATCATGATCCTGCACATACCCTTAACAACTAAATTATAGTGTCAATTTTTCTAAAAAACATTATTCAAATAATTTTTAATTAAAAATATAAATATAAATATAAAATACATTAAAAGAAGCACATTTTATCAGTTTACATCATTTCAAAATTTGAAACATATATGTCACCTTTAGTGATACATGTTAAAATGTAGGATCAATGTTGATTGCTTTCTTTATAAAAGTGTGATACAAATTTGTGTTTTTACAACAAATATGATCTATATTAACTTGTTCTAGGAAATATTTTTTGACCGGGACCTAAAATACCTTTTGGATCCAACATCTTCTTTCTTTGTAAAAAATTATCCCACTTTCTTCCAAAATGTTGAATCCAATTTAATTGGGTCTCATGACCACCAAGATATTGCTTTACTTGAATACCAACACTCTTGCAATAATTAAGAATCCTTTTATTTTGTGCTATTAATGTATACACTATAGGGCCTTTTGGATAAGGTTTACTTAAATATAGGATGGATACTCCATAGAAAATGTCATCTTCATCCTCCGGTACAATAGCAAAGGTGCGAGAATTCCACCTAAATAAAAAAGTAGTAATGTATTCAATATATAGTAATATATTAAAATTAAAAAAAAGATTTCATTGAATTTTAATATAATGTGATTTTTTTAAAATATTATAAGAAAAAATATTTAAAATTGTGTTAAGTGGATCTTTTATCTTGTAATTATTAAACACATGATTTTTTTGTAATTATTAGATAGTATTATCTATGTTAAAACTTTATTCATGAATGAAAATGTTAAGAATAAAAAGTTTAAAATAATAGATCGTATAATCATGACATTCATATTTTGTTAGGATATTAAATTGTACTATTTAAATAAATAAAAAATATAATTAAAATTATAAAAAATGGCAATCCTTATAGTAACAACATGGTTAGAAAAATAAGAACTAAATATATCGACAACCAAGCAATATGATAAAGTTATTTAATTTTAAATTGTTATTCATATAATCCACAACTAAGAAATTGAAGGCATAATATTTCTTTCACCTTGTGTTATTTGTCCACAAGGAATCGAGAATTTGTTCGTATTTCAAGTGGTATACAAATTCTCACACAACACCATATATTAAAAAGGGACTTATTAATGCTCACGAAGTGGTAAAACTTCTTTGTGCATTAGTTTCATTGTGATCAGTTCAAAAGAAAGTAATAAAGTGCAAATTTGGATGAATTAAATAGTTGGTATGTCTATTTAGCTATTTAGTAGGAGTTGACAATGATTAAAAGCTAAAATATTTCTATATTTTTTTCATTTTGTTGTTGTTTCTAAATGTACATTCTAAAATGAGTTTAATATACATGTGTTAGTGATGCAGGAGCATCCAATGGTGTAAGGGAAATCTTGCATCACCCAAAAATAGTTAAATTTCATGTTTCTTATTTTTTAGATGCTTTTACATTTTTGGATACCCTTTTCATCCTAATGAAATTCCCAATTTACGGTTTTTTTTTTCTATTCCTAGGTGGAAAGATATTGCAGTTTTAGTTTCCCAAATTTGCACCTAAAAATCTTTCGGGTTAGATTTGAGGCACTTAGAGTTCACGGATCGGCCCCAAAACTTGTCAAAATTGGCATAGCAAATTTTTAGCGCTTTGTTGACTTCGTGAGTTTTCCAACAGTTCAAAAAGTTTGCAAATCAGAGTCTCGGATCAAAAGTTATGGCCCTGGGAAGTTGGCACACTTTCTAGAATATACAATTGCAAATTCTCTTTCAAAATTTGAACTTCATGTTGTAAATTTTCAGTGCCAAACCGCCTAAACTCAAATTTGAATGTTTTTTTGACTCCAAACTAAAGAGGAGCTCTATTTATGGACAGGTTTCTAATTTTTGGGTAACTTTTTGGGGACAAGCTCGCATATTGCGAAATGGTGATTTCGTAGCTTTCTGTAACTTGCATGTGTTGTAGAACTTGGGGATTTGATATCTTGTACATGTAAGAAACTCCATTTTCTAAATAATAAAGTTATTCTCTTATTTTGTGGGTTATTTTCTAAGTCTTGGGTTACACCCTCATCAAGTGGTATCAGAGCAAAGTTTTCTTGAGCGTGTGGACAGATCACCGATTGTGAGGCAGTTCGCACCAGGACCATATTTGTGGGTTGAGGTCAAGAAAGATGCCCCCAAGAGTGATGTATGGTAGGCGTGGTGGTGCTAGAGGTGGTCGAAGCAGCATAAATGCTAGTGGAAGAGATGCACTAGCAGCCCTCTAGAGATAGATTGATGTGTTACAAGAGGAGTGGAGAAGAGGGTTAAACCCGAGGGAGGAAAGTGAGGATGAAAGAGAGGAAGAAGGTTTAGATGTAGAAGAGGAAGAAGAAGCAATTGATCAAGACCAAATGCGGCTAATAAGGGCCATTTCAAAGATCAGAAAAAGACCCAAAGCAGAAGTCCCTAGTTTTTCCAGAAGTCTGAACTCGGAAGAGTTGATCGACTGGATCAACAAGCTAGAAGAATATTTTGAGTATGAGGAAATAGAGGACCTAGATCGAGTTAAGTTTATGAAAATGAAGCTAAAGGGCCATGCCAATATTTGGTGGAAAGAGGTCCAGTTGGAAATAAATCAAAGAGGAAAAGGAAATATCACCAGATGGGATCACATGGTAGAGAAAATAGAGAAGCAATTCACACCAGTGGACTACAACTTAGATCTGTTGAAGAAATTGCAAGGGTTGGAGCAAGGAAGTAGATATGTGAAAGAATATATTGAATATTTTCACAAGATAATCATTAGAACGGGCCACAAAGAGGTCAATAAGGAGAAGGTAGCCCGATATCTTAATGGGTTATGACCGAGCATTCAGGAGGAGTTAAGCCTAGTAAGAATGACCACCATTGAGGATGTGTATCGGTTTGCTCTAAAGGTGGAAGAGAAGCTGAACAAAAAATTTGATGGCAAGCAAAAAGGACGAGGAGGTCAAAGCAGGAGAGGCAATGGAAGACCTTCAGGAAGCTGAAATGATGATGAAAACAAAGGTGAAGATGTGGGTACCAGCCGAAGCCAAAGGAATGATAACTTCTACCACCCTCGTGATCAAAACACTGGTGATCAAAGAGGTAGAGGACAAGGGAGATATGGACAAGGATCTAGAAGAGGTGGTTTCAAAGGAACATGTTTCCAATGTGGTGAAGAAGGACATCGAGCCTATGAATGTCCACAACACCAAGGAAGGGCAGAAAAAAGGCCAGAAGGTCGTGGAAGGGTTGCACATGCAAATGAGGAGGCCCAATCTAAACATTCAGATGATGCTGAAAGGGGAGAAACCCTAGTGATTAGGAGAGCCCTCGTGACTGAGGAAAAGGAACTAGAACAGAGGAAGAATGTGTTTCACACAAGGTGCAAGTGTGAAGGAAAATGTTGTGATGTCATTATTGATAGTGGGAGCACCACTAATCTGGTGTCAAAGGAGATGGTCACAAACTTGAAGCTAAAGAGAGAAAGGCACCCACATCCGTATCAGATTGCCTAGTTGTAGAAAGACCACAAAATTTTGGTCAATGAGCAGTGCCTAGTAAAGTTCAAGATCGGGAGCTACCATGATGAGGTACTCTATGATATCATCCTGATGGATGCATATCACATGTTGTTGGGGAGGCTGTGTCAATTCGATAAGTGAGCTATACATGATGGCTATGCAAACACTTACTCCTTGACAAAGAATGGGGTTCATCACAACTTGAAACCCCTAAAGGAGACCAAAGAAGAGGTATGCAGTAGTGCTAGAATTTGTTATGTAGATGGAAGAAATTTTTTAGAAAGTGTGAAGCATGAGCGTGTGTGTTATGCATTGATTCCTAGAGTGAGTAAGGAGGATAGTGAGAAGGTTCCAGAAGAAGTTTCTAGGATGTTGGATGAGTTTTAGGATATTGTTTCTGATAATGTACCTAAGGGTTTACCACCAATAAGGAAGATCAGTCATTAGCTTGACTTGATTCTTAGAGCCAGTTTTCCAAATAAGGCAGCTCATAGAATGACTCTAGCAAAAAATGAGGAGTTGAACAGAGAAATTCAAGAATTGTTGAGAAAGGGTTTGATACGAGAGAGTTTGAGTCCATGTGTAGTACCTGTAGTAATAGCACCAAAGAAGGATGGGGAGTGGAGGATGTGTACAGATTCCCGAGCCATAAACAAGATAACAATCAAGTATAGATTTCCCCTACCAAAGATGGATGACCTGATGGACTATTTGAGTGGAGCTTAGTACTTCACAAAGATTGATTTGAAGACCGGATATCACCAGATTCAATTCGAGAGGGAGATGAATGGAAGACTGCCTTCAAGACCAAAGAGGGCTTGTATGAGTGGTTAGTCATGCCTTTTGGGCTAACTAATGCACCGAGCACATTCATGCAGCTCATGAACGAGGTACTAAAAGAATTTTTGGGAAGTTTTGTTATTGTGTATTTAGATGATATTTTGATTTTTAGTAAGACATTAGATGAGCATCTGATGCATATTCTGAGAGCCTTTGAGAAGTTCAGAGAAGAGAAATTGTTGATTAATCTAAAGAAGTACAGTTTTGTGAAGAGGGAGTTAGTGTACTTGGGGTTTTTTTGTCTTAGCAGAAGGTCTCAAGATGGACTCAGAGAAGGTGAAGGCTATTCTGGAATGGCCTACTCCAAGAACTGCTACCGAGGTGAGATCTTTCCATGGTTTGGCTAGTTTTTATAGAAAGCTCATTAGAAACTTTAGTAGTATTTATGGACCCTTGACTGAAACAATGAGAGGGGATATAAAAGAATTCAAGTGGAGCAGTGGAGCAGCAAAATGTTTTGAACTGTTGAACTAGAAGGTGACAAAGCAACCTATTCTAGCCCTCCCATATTTCAACAAGGTGTTTCAGGTGGATTGTGATGCCAGTGGTTGTGCCATTGGAGTAGTGTTGAGCCAAGAAGGTAAGCCTATTGCCTATTTCAGTGAAAAGTTAAATGATGCAAAGAGAAAGTATTTTGTATATGATCACAAATTTTATGCAATAATTCAAGTATTAAATAAATGGAGACATTATTTGTTGCCAAAGGAATTTGTTCTATATACTGATCATCAGGCCTTACAATATGTAAATAGTCAGGGAAAATTAAATCAGAGGCATATAAAATGGGTAGAGTTTTTGCAGAGTTATACCTTTGTTTTGAAACATAGGAGTGGAAAGTCAAATAGTGTTGCAGATGCCTTAAGTAGGAGGTATACATTGATGACAAAGATGCAAATTAAAGTGGTTGGATTCAATGTACTCAAGACACTATATTCAGAAGATCTTGATTTTGCAGAAGCTTGGAAAGCTTGCAAGGAACCTATTAGAATGGACAGGACAAGGTGGTTGGATTTCATAATCTAAGATGGCATGTTATTTAAGGGAAGTCAATTATGTATCCCGAGGAGTTCCATTAGGGAGAACCTGATAAAGGAGAAGCATAGTGGAGGAATGGAAGGAAATTTTGGTTAGGATAAGACCATTTCCATTATTAGTGAGCATTATTATTGGCCTCATTTGTCACAGGATGTGAAGAAGTTTGTACAAAGCTATAGGGTATGTCAGATGGCTAAAGGAGTGAGCCAGAATACAGATTTATATCAGTCCTTACCTATACCAGAGAGGCCATGGGAGGATATAAGTATGGACTTTGTTCTTAGTTTGCTAAGGACACAATGTGGGAATGATTCAGTCTTTGTGGTGGTTGATAGGTTTTTGAAGATGACACATTTCATTCCATGTCAGAAGACCCATGATGCAGTCCAAATTGCTGACTTGTTCTTCAAAGAGGTGGTGACACTACATGGTCTGCCAAAGAGTATTGTTTTAGATCATGACACCAAATTTGTGGGGTACTTTTGGAGGACCTTGTGGAAGAAGCTAAAGACAGAGTTAAAGTTCAGTTCTGCACACCATCCACAAATAGATGGGAAGACAGAGGTTATTAATAGGAGTCTGGGTAACCTACTGAGATGTTTGGTAGGAGATAAAACCAAGGGATCAGACTTGATCTTACCCCATGAAGAATTTTCTTACAACAATTCTGTCAACAGAAGCACTGGTAGATCACCATTCCAAATTGTGTATGGAGGTAGCCCCAGAACAACTCCAGAATTGAGGAAGATGGACCAAGAGAAGAAAATAAGTGCTGAAACCAAAGATTTTGCAGAACACATCAAGGACATACATGAGAAGGTAAGAGAACATATTAACAAGATGAATATGCAGTATAAGGCTAAGGTAGATCAGAAGAGGAGGTATAAGGAGTTTCAGATTGGTGATGAAGTGATGGTCCACTTGAGGAAAGAAAGGTTTCCAGTGGGAACATATAACATATTGAAGATGAAGAAGTTTGGTCCTTATAAAATTTTGAAGAGGCATGATTCAGGGAATGCATATGAGGTAGAGTTGCCAGATGGACTCAACATTTTCCCTATGTTCAAAATTTTATATTTGACAGAGTATCATGAAGGTGGCATAGAGGAAGTACCCACGATGGGATAGTGTGGGATTCTAGCACCTACTTTAGAAAAGGAGATTGAAGAAATCCTGGATAGTTGTGTGGGAAGGAGTGCCAGGAAAAGGCAGTATGAAGAATATCTGGTGAAATGGAAAGGAAGGCATGTTGAAGATTCATCCTAGTTGCCTAAGGTAGAGGTTGACCGTTTGGGTTTTTCCTCCACCATCTAAGACGTGACAGGGTCACTTCTCAAATTACCCTGGGTGTCTAATTCAGGAGCATCTAGTGGTGTAAGGGCAATCTTGCATCACCCAACAATAGTTAAATTTTAGTTTCTCATTTTTTAGATGTTTTTACATTTTTGGATACCCTTTTTATCCTAATGAAATTCTCAATTTATGGTTTTTATTTTCTATTCCTAGGTGGAAAGATATTGCAGTTCTAGTTTCCCAGATTTGCACTTGAAAATCTTCCAAGTTAGATTTGAGGCATTTAGAGTTCCCGGATTGGCCTCAAAACTTTCCAAAATTAGCGTAGCAATTTTGAGCACATTGTTGACTTCGTGACCTTTCCAACGGTTCAAACAGTTCGTGAATCGGAGTCCCTGATCAAAAGTTATGGCCCCGGGAAGTTGGCACACTTTCTAGAATATACAATTGCAAATGCTCTTTTGAAATTTGAACTTCATGTTGTAAATTTTCGGCACCAAACTACCTAAACTCAAATTTGAATGTTGTTTTGGCTCCAAACTAAAGAGGATCTCTATTTATGGGCGGGTTTCTAATTTTTGGGTAACTTTTTGGGGACAAGCTCCCATATTGTGAAAGGGTGATTCCGTAGCTTTTTGTAACTTGCATGTGTTGTAGAACTTGGGGATTTGAGATCCTCTACATGTAAGAAGCTCCATTTTCTGAATAATAAAATTATTCTCTTGTTTGTGGGTTATTTTCTAAGTCTCAGGTTGCACCCTCATCAATTAGCATGAAGTTGGTTCTTACTATCTAAATACTAATGTATTGTATTTTTATTGTATTTAGTCATAGGAAAAATAGGTAAATATCAATTGTCTTAGAGGTGGTGATGATGGTGAACCAAGGCTATTGAATGAATGAATGAATGAAGACTTTTAATAGCGTCCTTGAGACCAAACAACCTATGGGACCCACAAATCAACAACATGGGGTATTCCTATTAGTGAAATGATGAAAGGTTCTACCCTTGCATGTATTTCTCCATTTCTTCTTTAGATTATAGTATAGTTTTATAAAACAAATAATAAGAAAAAATTACATGTGGATCTATATGAATAATATGGAGAATTAAATATGGTCTCTAATATTTAAATTGTGGTATGAGCTCATGATTTATTGGGTATAAATATAATTATTTAAAATCTATTTATGATTGCAAAGAAAAATTATTCATTCTCATTTCCTATTAGAATAGATAAATTGTAATTACATTAAGTATAAAATTGGTCTTACTCATTTAAACCTAAACCATACATCTGAAGGTTCCTTCTTCAAGTTGTTGAACTAGTGCTCAAGTTTAAAAGGGCTAGCCAAAATCTTGCACTTACTAGTTAAAAAAATGAAAATAAATAGGGTTTTGGTTTCATTCATTGAAATAAAGTTTTATTAAGGAATCTTATGAATTTTATAAAAAAAATAAAGAAAGATAGGGATCTCTAGATTATTGTTTTAATAATACAATGATGTTGTCAATACTTGTAGAAAGAGAACCCAATTTTAGACACTAATATTTTGGCTAGAGGTAGATTATTGTTTTAATAATACAATGATGTTGTCAATACTTGTAGAAAGAGAACCCAATTTTAGACACTAATATTTTGGCTAGAGGTAACAATATGATTAATTGTAACATTATATGGTCCATTGTTAATTGCTAGGAATATAAAAAAATAATAATCTAGTCTATTTCTTTATTGAGAAAAGTAGGAAAAAGGTTTATAAAAGGTTTATAAATAGAGCTCTAGAGGTCAAAGAAAAATCAACCAAGAATAGGGAAGAAATAACACATTAGTTCAAAAAGTTAAAAAAATATATATTACAATCAATTAAGGATTTATTGTATTATGTGACTAATACCATATAGATATAGAAGTAATTTTTCATATCCCAATAAGGCAATTTGGTATTAAGATATGTTTTCATTTGGTATGCTATAACCAATAAGGATTTATTTTATCATTTGAGTGATACCTTGTAGATCTAGAAGTGATTTTTTATAACCCCAAGAGATAATTTTGTATTAATATATGTTTTGATTCCTTATAAAAGTTAAGTTCCACAAAATATTTTTTTTACATTATTTTGTCTTCCCTAAGATCTAGTTGTGTGCAATAGATAATTTAATTCATATACAAAATAATTGTTATAAAAAACTAGTTAATCATAGTTTAGGTGAAGTATGATAGATGGGTTTTGAATAATATAATATAAATTTTATCTATTCCTATGAGTTAGGTCAAGCACCAATAACATATCTATATATATAGTCACATGATTTAATGAGGTCTGAAATTTCTATCACTTGTATGTTCTTTAGTTTGTTCTCTATTTTAATTATATTTTTTTGTGTAGAATTGCAAGTTATGTTCACATACACTAGAATTGAAGAGAGAGTGTTGGAATGAAAAATTCTCTCCTTGGCCTAAGTTTACCCATTTTTTCTAGGATATTACCAAGTGTATGCATTTCTATATATACTATGTTTATTATTATCGTATCATAATAAATTAGTTATAATTGAAGGGATTCTAAAATTACCTCAAATGTGTTTGAGAAATATTTCCAATGCATCATATTTAAATGGTTTTGTAATACTATTTTCTCTGCAATTTTATATTAACTATGATTTTGAAATTAAAAACATGATGGGGATATAACATCCTTCATAGATTTAGTTACATTGATAACTCAATTATCTATTTTTAAGAGAGGTTTATAGCTCATAATATCAATAGAATTGTATATTTAATGCTTAAACCACACCTTTGTGACACTCCTATACAAATGTTTTTTATAATATAAGTTGCATTTATATGGTTAAATACCCTTTACACAAGGGGACTAAAAATTAGGATAAAAGAACAAAAATTATAACAAAATATAGTCTAGAAATAGAAATAGTAGACAAATAGCAAAAGGACCGCCCACTCAATTGCAAAACACACCCCACCCATTACTCAGCTAAACCATCCCACTCCTCAAAGAGGAGTTTCAACACATCATCCCCAATCCACTTATTGTTGGATTCCTCTTCCATAGTCTTCTTGTTGACCTCCTCCTTTATAATTCCCAACAGAGTAACAATAGACCAGTGGATGATCTTGATCATGAAGCATATTAGCCTTGTCAATTTATTTTCTAGTTTAGCAACATGGGCCTTTAGGTTGTTGAGCTTCTCATCCTTATTAGCTTTCTCCTTGTTAATCATCTTCCCCAAGTTAGATTATTAGAGGACTCTGATGTGGAATCCTATTGAAACATCTTATTTAACTTTGGAAAGTGGCTCAAAACTTCCACAAACTCCTTGGTCTCTTCAATAGTGTCTTTTTTACTATCCTCTTTACCACCACTTTTCTTTGAAAGTTGCTAGAAATTTTGTCGACTAGGACCTCCTTTTTATTCTTTGCCAAAATTTTATATCTTCGGACACTTATTTTCTCAACCCCCATATCAACACTTGTAGCAACCACTATATCCCCATGAGAGTCTCTGTTAGTAGATTCCACATCCTCAATCTTTGTGGGTGGTTCCTCAACATGGAAAGTGGTTTCCTTATCATTTTTTGGATCCTACTTGGTTTTGGAAAATACTTTACTATTTTTCTTTGTGGGTGGTCTTTTTAGCTCATAGAGCCTTGCAATAGCTTTAGATTGATTTGATCCCACAACACCTTTTTTAAGTTTTTGGCTAGGGGTTTTGAATTGGTATCCTCAAGGTTTTGACTAGTCATGGGAGGATTCTTTCTTTTAGGGCCCACTAAAACAATAGGTGAAGGTTTAGTGGGGCACTGGTATGAGGCCTCAAGTTCCTCTATCCTAATGACTAAGATGGGTTTCATTGGATAGAGAGCTAGGTGAAAGTGGTAAAGAAAAAGAATGAGACCCTAGTGTAAGGGTAACATGGGCAGTTTGTTAAGGTTTTCGGCTAGAGTTTCCATAGTTTTCGTAATTGAGCTTTAAAGCAATGCAAGAAATAAAAAGGAAATGTTGATGAGAATCATTTGTTTGAGGTGGTTTAACAAAGGAAAATGATAAAAATAGAACACTTTAAACCTCCCCTCAAGAGTGGTGTACTTCATTAAGACTAAGAAAACCTGGGTCCATGGTTTCAACAACTTACTTCATTCAAACCCTCTGTACAACTTGATCAACACTTCATTTTCATAGAAAAAGATCTGAAGACTCCAAATCATGAACCTTATTATGCTTTTTGAGCTTGTAGCCTAAGTATGATAGCCTCATTTCTTTAGCTATGACCTCCTTGATTTCAAATGAGACACCACCAATATTAACCCTTCTATCATACCATGAGCTCACAAACTAAGTAGAGATGTTTTCATCATGCCCTTGCAAGCTCTTGATTAAAAGAGAAATTCCTCCCTCCACACAAATATGCCAAACTAGGGGGTCCTACCTAAATTCTTCACATGATACTAGCTCGGTTCTAACCTAGTCCCCTTCCATTTTCATAGTTAGATAGAAAAAATTCACCAAGTTAATCAAAGTGTTCCAAAAAAAAATTAATTGCAAATGGGTAGTGCACATAACCCATTTATCACCACCGCCATAATAAAATTGAAAATCTTTCCATATTAAGGGAATAATATTTTTTCACATACAAATAGTCATTTCCAAGGTGTTTAGGGCCGTGGGGTGATAAAAAATATTGATTAGGTACAATGAGACAAAGCCAAAAGTCATTAAATTACATTTAACAAATCATTATTAGTAGGGTTTATGGTGATTTTTACCTCATGCATGTTCCTAAAAATGTGGTTCAAAACATGGCCTTTCTACTTGTGACAAGATGACACATGAAGCTCATGAAAAGACCATCCAACCACCACAAACACCCCTAACTACAACCCATTTTCCTCCCACACCCCTCCACATCATCATGCATATTCCACATCATTATGAGACGCAAGGTGTAAAACCATGTGTGCCCTTCCGTGATAGAAATTTTAGATCTCATCATTAATAGTAGTGTTTTTTTGTTCCCCAAGGATAATCCATTGGATGCTCACAAAGAGAGCCCCCATACTTATCCAACATTTGGATAGAATCCAAGAAGAGCCTAGTTTGGCCAAAGAGTCAACCACCTTGTTTCCTTCATGGAAAATGTGGGTCAGTTTCCTTCTCTCAAGTGTGGTGAGCAATAATTTTGTATCCAATAATGTCTCTAATACTACACCCATGGTAGTGATTGTGATAGATGGAGTCAATAAAAGCCTTGGAGTCTCCTTCGATGTGCAGGTTTTTTATGCCAAGATTGACTCATACTATAAATGTTATGAGTTATTTAAATACCCAATTCTGATATTTTTGTTTATCTTTAATTATTCTATTACTAACCTCTAATATTTCCATTTGGATTTATAAAACCAAAAGAGTATAATTCACCTACTCTTCTCACTTGTTTTTTAATTAAATTGAAATTTAATCATTAATTTTATTCTACTCATCTTTGCTAACAAAATCCCCACATCTAGGTCTTGGTTCATCATATAGGATGATGGGATGCACTTTAGATCACCAACAATTGACATCACAAATATGGAAAAATTACATGTTAATTGTTTTTTTTTAAGTTCTAGTCACATTCATATTAGTATGATTTTTAAGTGATAGTTTGTATTGGGGTTACTTGCAAAAATAAACTATCAAGACTTTATTTAAATTGTCTTTTAAATTATAGAGAAGTGATTCTACTTTGTGAAATATACTTGAAATAAGTTTGAATATTAAAAATGGATGGAAGAATATTAACAAGGATTTATCACTATATATAAATTTGAGTGTTCTATTTAAAAGGACATATGTTCCACATGGAAAGATAATGACACGAGGTAGTTAATTTCTACCTATTCCATGAAACCTTGATGAGGTTATTTATATATGTAGGTATATTCTTGTATACATTATAAATTAGTACACATCTAATGGTTCAACTAATAGACGTATAATATTTGATCATTTAACATAAGAAGTTTCCACTAAATTTAAAGGTCCATTTTCTAGAAGAGACAAGGGTAGAACCCAAATCAATTTAAATTAGGATCATTATGAAATTATTTATAATCCTAATAGAATAATCCATGTATCTGGTAATAACCTTATTTCAAATACTCCTAATATGAAGAATGAGAGTTTAAATCACACTTTTACAATGTGTTTTGGAGCCATCCTAGATTAATATCCTTCTCATCGTAATATGAAATATCATGCAAAACTAAAGAGGCATGCTTATAAACATATTCTCGATAAAATTATAACCATGTACCATTAGATTCAAGACTAAATATCTCATCAAAAGGATCATAATAAATAGCCAATTTATCCTAACCAATTTTTTAATTAGCCAAAAATATCGTATTAGAAAATTTCCCCCAAAGTAATAGAGGACTCCTACCTATGACACTCCAATAGGATATAATAGGTATATAAATCTAGAACTTATGGAATTTTAAACTACCATTAGGTAGTACTCAATAAAATAAAACATAAGATCTCTAAGTATCAAGGCAATAATGTAATTAATGGGGAATAGTTCCTAATAGATTTTATTAACATAACCAATATATATATGAAATAGTTGAAGCATAAGTCTTGATGAAATTACTTTTTTAATCTTGATATGAATTATCTACTGAGTTCTATAGTAGTATGCTAGGTAAAAGTGTTAGCTAAATGGATAAGTTCATTAGAGCGTTCAAAATGAAATATATGGATAAGATTGGTCGTAAATTTTAAATCCATGAATTGAATACTCTAAGAAAAGGAATTAGATGATTTTTTAAAATTTAGTGTTATATTTACTATCACAATGATAAAATTTCCTTCTCTTTGCATATTTTTGTGATATGTTCCTAACCCTATAGTGTGTATCAGGTTATGAGTAGTTAATGTGTTGCTACATTGACACTTAATTAAGTCAAATTATTATTATTATATTGGTATTTAGTAATTAAGGTTAGCGTAAGGCATATGTGTTGTTATCTAAGTTGATTTGGGTGATATTCTTTACATAATTATTGTATATATATAGGACATAGCGAATAATTATTATCATCATGTTGAGTATTGAGCTCTTATTGAAGGATATTTGAGTTTTCCCCCTTTAAGTGGCATATTAATATAAATTATTTGCACCATATTTCACATTACATTATCTATTGTGCAAGTTGTTTCAATATATATGATATTAGAGCATGATCTTCGCATAATATAGAAAAGTCATATTTTTTGGATGAATTTTGAAGAATATATTAAAGCATATACAATAAAAAATTAGAAAAGTTGGATCCAAATTAAGCAAATTATTGCAAAATAAAGTTATCTATTAGAAATTAGATATCTCTTGTATCTAGATGATCTTTTTCATATTTTTTAAATGGATTTTCAATAATATACATAGGAATCCAGAGTAAAAATATCTAAGAAAATTTTAGCTAAATTAAGTGAGTTTTATAGAATTAGGGTTTTTTCTAAATTATTTTGGGAAGAATATATGTCAAAATAAGTGATTTATTGTAGAACTATATTTTCCAATAAATTCTCCCTCAAGAATGAAATAAGTAATGATATCTCCATATAGAAAGGGCCACCCTAGAAAACCACCTAAATTGATAAAAAAATTGGTAAACTCATTGGTAAACTAAAATATTTTTTTATAAAATCCACCTCATAGAGCTTGATAATACAATCATTAAATGTTATGGTTACTTGATATGTAATTGGATAATAAATAAAAATTATGGTGTGAAACAAACAAATAAAAAGTATCTAGAGCATAGAAAAAATAGAAATATATTGCAAACCCATTAATAATATAAAAGTTCAATATATGAGACAATGTCTCTTAGTGTTATTTAATATACATGTTATATGGTATATATATGTTTATAGTGGATACTATATTATAAAGAGAAGAGGAAAATATAATAATGATGATGAATATGAGAAAGGGTATGATTTAGAAAAATGAGATAATGTCTATAATTATGGTTTTATTGGTACAATGGATCAATATGAATATGAAGCTAAATAATATATCAAGGAGTTACATAAAAAAATTTACATTAAAGCATCAAAATTATATGAAGTATTAGTGCATGATTTTTTCTATCTTAAAGATGATAAATCAAAGAATTGACTAATGTTTTAGCTCTGAAAGTTTAGAGTGATTTCAAATAAAGATATAGATGCAAATAAAAAAAATTGTAATCTATTTTTTTGAATAGTAACGTAAAATATGTAAGTTTCAATAAATTTATAAAGATAAACAACATGTAATAACATGCAACATAGAAAAGCATAATTTCCATCATGCATAATGTGGGAAAAATAATAAATATAAAAAAGCGCAACTATAAATCCTAAATGTATTCTTTAGATATCAAAAACCATCATTATCATACAACTAGAGGATCCACTTCTTTGGTTAAGAACCGAATATTTCTAGATAAATTTTGGTATGTAACCTTCCTAGAAAATAAATTTTAAAATCTCTATATGAAACATCTAATTTATAACCAAGCCCAAATAAGAAACAATGAACCAAAAAATGGGAAAATTTGGTGCTGAAATATATGGCACAAATTCTAGTTCTCTCTTGGATGATGGGTCAACATATAAAAAAATAGAAAATAACTCCCTTAAAATTTTAGACCCATCCCCTTTAGACTTAATCCTCCTTTAACAAGATTTTCGTACTTGTCTTAATTTAACCAAAAAAAAATTGTAATCTAAGTTGTAACTCCCTCCTACATTCTCTTGTATATGTCATAGAATACCTTGTGCATCTTAAAATGTCGTAGATTATCTAACACATTTTACATGACTTCGATGATCTATTACACATATTATAATATAACTTACACATGAAATAGACTTCCACCTCAAGTAGAGCATAATTTATTATGTGGACACATATAATAATTAAGTATATTAAATATTAAATTATTTTTAAGGTTTATAATAAATTTTCCCATCACTCTCTACCTAGTAACATAATTTATAAGAATACAAGAAATTTATATGACAAAAATCAAATGAGAGATACAAATTGTATGTGTAAGAGAAAGAGTGAATTCTTGATCTAAATTTTGTCTCTGAATTTTGAAATCCTTGTGTGTATGGTGGATTTTACCTTGGGGGAACCTCACGGTGCCCCTCTCCTATCCCTTCCTGACTCTATAGTACACCTTGCATATGCTTCTCCACTTTACTTAGGGGTTCCTCCTCTTGATGGACATGATGGGGTGCCCATGATTCCTGCCATATCGAGGCCTAATGGTTGTAAAAGTGTGCTTCTCAATTCTCCCAAAATTACCTCTCATTGAGCTAATAGTTTTCATAGTCATCTAGTGATTTTAGAATTTGACTCTGGAACATAATATCTTTCCCATACTCTACTATGGATAGGATTACATTTTCAATGGAAAAATATTTGGTGGGAAATTTTTTCTCTTTCTGATTGTCCATTGATATGGTTCACCATTAGACAAAATGTAATTGACATTTTAAAGGTAGTGTGGATGCAAGCATTATGGATGGAGGGTCATTTCTTTCAAGTTCACTTCATCTAAGGATTACATTTTGACCCTCTCCTCTAGTCCATGGGTGCATGGAAAACATATCCTCTCTCTTTTTCATTAGAAGCCTAACTTTGAACCTATCATGGATCTCAATAAATCTACTCCTATTTGGATTCACCTACCTAGATTGCCACTTAAATATTGGAAAGATTCAATTTTCTAGTTTTATGTCAATATGGATATTAATAAAGATATGTCTAATTTTATGACTCTGAAATACAAGTTTGGGATATGGTCCCAATAATTTTTCAATGAGAATGTTGTTTTTTGTTATAAGTTCTCCAAAACTAGTCATACTATCTCTGACTACAAATCCTGGGTTAAAAGATAACAAAAACTTAATGAATTTACTATTCCTCAAGTGCATATCATAGAAAACTACCCCTTCAAAGATGATATTTTAAACATACTTAAGACCCCTCCTAAAGCTAGGAATGTGGTAGATCAAGGATTGGTTAATTTTCTAGCTATTCTTAATTGATCCATGTCTTCATTGGACCAACCTATTCAAGATCTATCTCCAAATGAATTCCATATTTTGTGTTAATCTAGTAGTGATGCATTAGATGACAATGATGCTTAGATGCCCACACTGGAAGAGCCAACATGAATGGTTTTTTAGTGTTTGCAATTTTATGGTGATACGCTACTAAGAAGGATTAATTTTACTTTAGAAGAAAAAGTCCTAGAAAATGGGGAAATTCAAAATAAATGTGTTGATTCTCTAGTTGATTGTATTAGAACCATCCTAAAAGAAACAATAGAAGGCCCTCAAATTAAAAAAAAAGAATGGAATTGATGATTGGATAACACCCAAGAAAAAGGGTAAACAAAAGAAGGTTGATTTGTGGGTAGAGAACAAAGTAGGTAGATCTTCCCAAAGGAAAAATAGGAACATGTAAATGGCTAAGGAGATGGTTATTAGCAAATAGAGGATGTTGGAAGTGTCCTACAAAAATTTTCTAAGTGAAGTTCTTCTCATGCAACATAAGAGGTCTCAATAGCCCATACAAGAAGCTAGCTCTAAAGAACTACATTTTGTAGCACAACATTGGCATTCTCTTATTAGAAGTTAAGATGAGGAAAAAAAAATTAATTCTAACAATTTTTTTCCCATTGCCCAATCTCTTCTCAGTGATGCCTTTGGTGCCTCAAAGGGTTTTATTGTTATATGGAATCTACATAGGTTGAGTGGATTTTAATTATTCTATACCAAGCACAACTTATGTGTTCAATTATCTACTTTTTGTTTATCTTGGATTTTTCATTAATATCTATACCCCTAATATGAGGATTACTAGGAAAATCCTTTGGATTAAACTTTGTGGTTCAATTTTGGGCAATAAAGAGGCACATTGGAAGTCTCCCCCTCTTCCCTTATAGGAAGTGTAGAGGGTTGATTGATTACATTGATAGTATGGCTGGCACATGTGGTTGACATTTTAAATACTATTGGGTTTATTGATATGGACCTTCAAGGTAACCCTTTCACCTAGACTAAAAAAGGGATTGTTTAAAATATGGTATAGGTTAGATTAGATTAATTATTTGTTTCCCTTAACTCACCTGCCCTCCATAACTCTAACTTGTTGTCTCTACCAAAGACAATGTCTCACCATAACCCTCTTTTGGTAAGTTGGGAAGATAACTCTGATACATGCCCATTCCATTTTGAATATGAGATAATGTGGAGCTCTCAACTAGAATTCAAAGACAAAATATCCACCTAGTGGAATATTCTCATTCATGCATTTCCTATGTACCATGTCTCTCAAAGGCTCAAAATTATCAAAAATATGGTTAAATATTGGAAAAAGGAGGTATTTAGTGATTTGTTTCACTAGAATAGAGATATAACATATAGAATCAAATATATCCTCGTTAGAATGGTTGAACGTGAGGTTAGTGGTTAGACTTTCCAACATAAGGATTTTGTGGGAGAAGATGTGTTCCTTTCCACAAAAGACTTTTTGAAATCTAGAAAACTTCTGAAATAACTAAACCATACTTTTATAGCTTTGATTCCCATAAATGTTGACCCACAGACTATGTGCTAGTTTTTTTTACTACTAACCAGGTTGGTCTTCTAAACTACCTATGAAATTTCCAATTCCAATCAAGGGCAGCTCGAAGGACCTGGACCAACTAACGAGGACTTTTAAAAGCCTCCTACACTTCAGGCTCTGCAAGACCCAGGAGGGTGATCCCTTAATGTGTTTACAACCTCTGCATCATTATTATAAACAACATTAACAATAACATATAATCTCACTTAATAGCTCAACATGATACAATAATATCAAATAGAATTGGTTGTTCATCGAGAATATCAACTATTTGGAGCATGAGATAACTAAAATACAATCCACAACATCAGATAGTCATTGATTTGCAATTTGTAGCAAGCTCTAGGCAAAGACAAATAGTTACTAAAAATATACGAATAAGTACAACTTAGATCAGTGCCATATATCCATTGGAGGAGTCAAATTCATAAGTATCTAAAGGTTTATGATAGATTTAACACATAATATATAAGATCACTAACAATATTGCATTACAATTTCATTAGTATGCATTCTAACCCAATACTACTTATCATATCCTTATACAGAACATATCCACCTATAATCTCATTGAAGCATTTTAATTAGTTCCTTGAATTAAAGCTAAAATAAGGATCATACATACCACAATAGTGAGATGAATGAAACAACCCTTAGTCATCTTATTGAAAATTTAGATATGCATGTATAGTGGAGAGAAATGAGTTTGAATTTATCATTTCATCTCGAATGCTAGTACTATTATACAACATTAAATCCCCATGAATTCAAAACCTATTACAGAATGACTCAAAACCTCAATTGCATTTTTCTCTAAAACCATCGAAATTTACAATTTTCTCTACTTCACCTAGACTCAACCCAAAATTATCTAACTTGCTAACTCATACTTCTGGCCTTGAAATCCTTCTTATAGAGAATGAAGGAGAAAACAAGCATCGGGCTAGAAAGTAAACATGTCACCAACCAATTGGAACACTTGGTGATATTCCAAAAATTGTTACAATGTCAATCACCCTGGAGAATATTCTTGTTCATCGTGCCTGATGAGAAAAGTTGATGCAACAACAAAAAACCATAAGAATCTCATACCAATACTGCCACTGAAGCAAGAATAGAAACCTTGGTAATTGCAACATCTGATTTACCACTCATTAGCAGCTCATTCTTTTTACTCTTCCTGAGTTAAATATTTAGTTACCTATTTCTGGTATTCTTCATCATTTGGCCAGTCAAAATTAATCACCTCATTTACCTTGGTACTATAAGGTGTGTATTTTACCACTACCTAATTTGCATGTCTTTCAAAAGATTCCAAAAATGAGTTGGAACTAATGATTTTATCCATATAGCTCACCAAAAAATCATAATCTGAGTCATCACAAATTAATTTAATTTGATTATTGATGAACTCACTTGATTGATCCTGGCATTGTTGGAGTGACCTGATTTTCCCCTGCTCATCAATTATATTAGGTAAGAATATGTTACCCCAATCATTAAAATTCTACACCAATTCCTTGACCTTCCTACTCAAATCATTTGGTAGAGTCTGAAAACCTTGCAGTGATTTAACTAATACTTGAGTAGGCTTTAATTATTTGGGCCTATTACTTGCATCAAACCTTGAGGCCTTATACATTACATCTAAATCACTGACCCTAGGGATCCAATTTTCAATCAACGGTATCACTACCTCCTGATCCCTATAAATATTCTTTATTGTATATAATAACAAAGAATATAAAGAATGCATAGATGGAAATTTATTATTAACCCTCTCATTTAAATATCTCAAGACAATAGTAACTATCTCCTTTTTCTTTGAAAGAGATCCTTCCTCACTTACCTTCAAAGATGCTTGTAATTCATCAATTTTGTGCATGATCTGCTTCTTTGTAGGATCCATAAAGCATTCTATTTCTTCATCAATTTCCTCTAAAGAAGGGGTGAAGGAAATATTTTGACTAGGAGACCCTGGTGTGGAAACAATTGGAGAATCAGGAGGCATTGGACCTGATGTGGAAGGAAAGATACTAGTCCCTAGGGCACTTGATGTCTCCCCAATCTATTTATACCTTAACCTTCCCACCTCAAACTACAACTCAAAATTCTTCTACTACATCTTGTTGTATTCCTCAATGAAAAGGTTATACTTCTCCATTAAGCTCCTCTTTTTGGCCTCCTCCCTTTCAGTAGTATTTTGGGATAATTTAGCCACATTCATAGTCAAATGAGTGGCCTCTGTGGTTGATTTCTCTGAAGGTCTCTTTATTATTAGCCCTCCTCTTAAATTTGGGTTGATATCAAAAACATATGGCTTTCTCCCTTGTGGGGCCAATGCCCAAATTGCCAAGGTTTCATACTCTTCACTAAAAGTAGAGTCTTGTAGTGCTACCTTGACCTCTTCTTCAGAGTCTTGCAAGGGATGCTTGGACTTCAAAATAGCATTAAAGGCTACTGCATCTGTAATGTCCTATTTAGGCAGAATCATTACACCAGCCTAACTAACCAATTTTCTGCCTTCCTTAGGAGTGATGTTCTTGAATTCTTCCATTAATTCAACATTCAATTCCTCATCATTCTCCTGGTCTGACCTGTTAGGTCTTTGTTCTCTTCACTTCTTAAATTTATCTTGATATTCTTCAAATTTCATTCTCCATACCAATTGCAAGAATACAAGAGTCTTTACAAATGCATTGTCATCTAGAAATTCCTTGCATGCTTCCATTCTTGTATCTTGTACACATTTTCCTTTCATATCCAAATCAGATAAAACCAATTCAGCCAGCCTAGGAGGGGAAGGATACCAACCTACATTTCATGATTGGTAACAACAATTTCATCCATCAGATCCTCCTATGGTTGGTCAATTATTTTCCTTTTAGGGCTTGGCTCAGATGGTGGTGATGAGGGACTATGTTCTAGTGATGATTCTAAATCAATGATTTTAATTACCCCAAGCACTTTGAATTTTGGACCTGGTTGTGAAGGAAATTTTATTATTTGCTTCCCCTTTCCATCCACTTCCTCCTCATCATTGTTGTCATCCCTTTTTCTCCTATAAATGGGTCTTCTTCCTATAGGCTGATATGTTGGCCTTGTTTCAATTGGTCTGGCACCTTATTCTTGTACACCCAGACTCAATTCTAAATTATCTTTTTGGTTCTCAACGTGCCCATAATCTATTTGAAGTTCTCCATTAGAAAATCAATTTTCTTATGGTTTGGACTGAACTCCAACAATGGATCATACTTTGGGTCCATTTTGTGCACAATATATAATAGCTTATCATAAGCTATCCATTTCTCCTTGTTCGACTCCTGCCTATTTAGATCAAATTTATTTCTAATTAGGTCCTCAGGAAAGTTGAACTCATGCACAAAATTTCCATCCTTTATTCTTTATCTAAAAAGGGAAAATAAACCCTTAGGATCATGTTGTCGCTTTGGGCCACACCTCAAATGGTAATCATCAAAGAATTTCCCAAAATACACCCAACCTCCTTAAGAAAAGAAAAAATCAGACACCACTATATAATCCAGGAAAAATGTTCCCTTACCCCTCCCAATAAGGTTGTCCTCATGGATACAACCTATTTAACACATAACTTTTGCAAACCCCACTCTTGGTAGCACATTGTATGGCAGTATATGGGGGGTTCCTTCAAAACCATATACTATTAAAATAGTGTTGACTGGGTATGGGATAATGTCACCACAGTTATGGAAAACCTTCAGTTATGGCTTCATCCCCTTTGGTCTGAGGAAATGATGCAATTCCTTAGGGATCCTAGGTACACTTACCATCAGTCTAGCCCTGAATATGGAAGCAAAGAAATTATCAAATTGCACACAACTGGCACTTTCCTTATTGCAAGATAAGTCTATAGTCCATACTTGTACTAGAAATTTTTCTCCATCAATCGATTGCGTCAATTCCATCTTCTTAGAGAAAAATTCAGCATTCTTGCACAAGAACATATACATCAACATAGAATACCAAAAGAATCGTGTGCCGGTATCATTTTTTTGCAACTTTGACAGCCCTTCATGTATCCTCTCAGCCAAGAAAGGAGGAAATTTATAAGTCATAGAGAAGTTAGGGTGTTGTATTTGCACCCCCATGAACATGTATGCAATGGACATCACTATACCAGGACTAAAACCCAAAATCTAGCATAATGAATAAAAGGTGGCCAAGAAATGATTTTCAAAACAATTTAATCTGAAAGGTTCTTGGTCACTGGGACTAATGTGAAATCTCAAACCTCTTGCCCTAGCCAGATGAGGTGGAAGCAACTTAGCTCTGAAAAGAGACTTCAACTTTGCATATTCCTGCTTCATTTCTTCAAGATTAATAGTAACCAAATATTCACTCGATTCACTCAAGTTAAAAACCTATTGGACTTCATCTCTATTAATGCTTAACAAAACCTTTCCATCATTATCCCTGATTACTCATGTGACAAGGTCATATCTTGTGGCCACTGCTCTAAGCAAGTCTATATTAGGGAGCACGTTTGGCACCACCAGCTTCCCCAAATCATACATCCATCTATTTGAAAAGGGGTGAGGCAAATTCCTTTGTCCATACCACAATCTGAATATTTCCAATACTATGAGAGGAACCCTAGAATCGGCTATGTTGGAGCAATTATTTACTAACCCTTCCCCCAAAATTTTCCCTCACATCAGAACCAATCCCTTCTTTCTATCATTCATTGACAAGGGAAATTGATCCAAGAAATCATTGTATAGGTCTCTTCTTAAATAGTCAATTTGGCTAGAATGTTGCTTTGGTGGTGCCATCTTGGACAAACTAGGGTCTCTTTTACAATTTCACACTTCAAAGAGCTAGGACTAACCAGAGATATGAAATTTAAAAACATTGCAATTTCTCACAATTTAATTAAACTATAACCCTAAAGTTTATCAATAAGCCCTATGATAAGTATAGCAAATATTTTCCCAAATTCAAGTGCATAATAACCAAGAAACACAAAAATTGACTCATGACTTTGTGCTTGCAGAAAACCCAAATTTTGGCTGCAAAGACTTGTAACTTGCTTTCGGCTCTGAGACTGCTTCGTAAAATATTTGAATTCCTTGTGATACAAATAAAGTAGGAGAATTGATTTTATTTTGATCAAATCATGCTAGAAAGTGTCTCATCTACCATTAAAGCTCACTCACATGTTGCACGAACGACTTCAACCATATTTGATGCAAATTTAAATTCTAGCTATCGATCCTTTAGTTTGATCAAATCATTGAATGACCACCTTCATAACAAGCTGGCACAATTGCCAACATGGCAATAAAGGGTCGACCATACCATACATTGCCAAGGAAATCCACATGGTGGTCGCCTATGATATCGTAATTAGTAAAGACCATGCAACTCCTGATCACGCGATGGTAGTCCACTGTAGATCTTGATCATCAGTGATCCTATTCCTTCAACATAGTCACTAGCTTTATCATTAACTATCGAGGAGCTTTCCCGCCAAGATTATAACATACCCATTAATTTAAAACATGTGCATCTTAAGAACACTTTAGTAATCCATTGTCTAATGTATTAAGACCATATTAATTCACCAAGGTGCTTTCCTTATTCCCTCAATAGATGAGACATGTCGCACCCACCTGTGATATCGCGATCAATAAAAACCTTGCAACTCCTAATCACACGATGGCGGACAACTGTTGAGATCTGAAAACATTAGATTGACAGTCATTCAAACTTATCCCCTTCAGCCTCACTAGATAGGACATGTGATGCCCACTCGTGATATTGCGATCAACCAAAGTAGTGTGGTGGGGTCATTGCAGGATGGAAGGGAGCAGCTAAGACCAAATGATAGTTGATCAATGATCGCATGAATTTTATCCCTTTGCAAAATAAAATATTTATTAAAAGGACAAGGGGACATCACTAGGCAGGCGGTAAACAATGACATAAGTTATTTTTTAAATGATGAAACACAGGGCCAACCAAGACGTAGGAAAATAAAATCCCAGAGAAGAATTAAAGTATTAAGACCAAAGGGACCTAGCCTAGACAAAATGATAGGACATAAGTCATTTTAAAACCCTTCAAAAAGGTAACAGTGAAAAGATCCCAACCCAAGTGTAAAATATACATAATGGTTTTACATGAAAATAAAGCTAAAACCCCCAACCTTAGGAAAAATTCTGACACCATCAAAGACCAGTAACATAAGGCAAGGCAAGAATGGAACAAAAGGAGAAAATAATTGAATTTCCATCACTATGATTGATTTCAAACCCATCAGTTTGTGCAATACCATCTACAAAATGTTCTCTAAAATTATTTTCAATAGACTAAAGCCCTATTTGGATAAAATTATTAGCTCCTATCAAAATGGCTTTGTCCCTAGTCAACAAATTTTGGATGGTAGCATTTCCCCTCATTAAATCCTTCATTCTATGGATAGGTGTAATAATTTTGGTACAACATTTAAACTTGACCAATTTGATTTTAAGGAGAGTTATTCAAGTTAAATCTCAACCAACCTAAATTTAAGGATTTGTTCTAGTCCCTACCACTAAGTATTGTTGTAGGTATGTTGAGGAATACATTTATGGATGATAAGGTTCTCAAACGTGGAAATTCTTGGTAAATTGTTGCTACAAATCTTAAGATTTAAGTCAATAAGAAAGGTTACTATAGGAAACTCTCTCCTTAAGAAGACTTTTCATATCCCTTCAAGAAGATGAATTTTTATGGACTTGGGAAAGAAAAGGAAACCTAACTACTAAATTAGCTTATAGACTTTGTCAGTGCAAGGAACCTATAGTAGGTTCTGGGAACAGATCTAGAACAAACATGTTATTCCAAAAATAAAATTTATTTGGTGGAATACAACCCACAACAAGATCCTCATCCAAGATAACTTAAGGAAAAGGGGATTTTGCATCCCTAATAGATGCATGCTTTGCAATATGGATGAATATTCTATTCCTCAACTGTTATTCCACTACCCCTTTATTACTGAGGTTGGGGCTTCTTCTCCCCAAAAACTAGGGGTCTACTGGACCATGAATGGAAATATAAAAAGCTTTTCGGAAAAATGAGTCTATCCTTATTCTCATCCTTTATCTAAAGAAATTTGGTAATAAGTTCCCCCCTTTATCTGCTAGTGCATTTAGAAGGAAATAAATAATATGATATTTCATAATGAGAAAAGGAGGCCCAAGGAGGTTTCTAGTGTTTGTTCTAGGTTTCTTACTGAAAATCTACCCCTTTTGACTAGATATCTCTAAGTAGACCCCCAGTGCTATGGAATGTTAGAGACACAAGATAACTGAGAGGGGGGTGAATTAGTTGTACATTAAAATTATCAAACCGTTATCAACCATAAAACACTTATTAAATTTCACATCCACAATAAGCATCAATAGAAAGTAAACATTTGAAAGATAAACACATTCAACACCGTCCACAAGAGAACACAAAATTTATTTGGAAAACCCTAATTAGGGAAAAACCACACTAAGGATTAGCTCACATATATATGAATAGAAAAAAAACATACAATAAGCTTGCTACTAGAAGAATTCATTGTCCAAAATAGAAGAATGACTCATTGCCAAGGGATCACTACCCAAAGGATGCACTATCCAAAAGAAATAAGAATAAAAGAAGACTGTTATAGAGAGATTCACTATCTATGAGAAACAAGAAAATCCACCATTGCAACTTTGCACCATCCACAACCTTAAACTCACTACGTCTAGTAAATTTAGGTACACTAAAAATGTAGAGACCTTCTACTCACTACATCTGGCAGTGATGTAGGAGCATCTAGTGGTGTAAGGGCAATCTTGCATCACCCAAAAATAGTTAAATTTCAAGTTTCTCGGTTTTTATATGTTTTTACATTTTTGGATACCTTTTTCATCCTAATGAAATTCCCAATTCCCAATTTTTATTTTCTATTCATGGGTGGAAAGATATTGTAGTTTTAGTTTCCCAGATTTGCACCTGAAAAATCTTCCAAGTTAGATTTGAGGCACTTAGAGTTCCTAGATTGGCCCTGAAACTTCCCAAAATCAGTGTAGTGGATTTCAAGTGTGTTGTTGACTTTTTGACCTTTCCAACGATTCAAACGGTTTGCGAATCAGAGTCCTGGATCAAAAGTTATGGCCCCGGGAATTTGGCACACTTTCTAGAAGATACAATTGCAAATGCTCTTTTGAAATTTGAACTTCATGTTGTAAATTTTTAGTGCCAAACTGCCTAAACTCAAATTTGAATGTTGTTTTGGCTCCAAACTAAAGAGGAGCTCTATTTATGGGCGGGTTTCTAATTTTTGGGTAACTTTTTTGGGGACAAGCTCACATATTGTGAAAGGGTGATTCCGTAGCTTTCTGTAACTTGCATGTGTTGTAGAACTTGGGGATTTGAGATCCTCTGCATGTAAGAAACTCCATTTTCTGAATAATAAAATTATTCTCTTGTTTGTGGGTTATTTTCTAAGTCTCGGGTTGCACCCTAATCAAGTGGTATCAGAGCGAGGTTTTCTTGAGCGTGTGGATAGATCGCCAATCGTGAGGTAGTTCACACTAGGACCGTGGTTGTAGGTCGAGGTCAAGAAAGATGCCTCCAAGAGTGATGCCTAGTAGGTGTGGTGGTGCCAAAGGTGGTCGAGGTGGCAGAAATGTTGGTGGAAGAGATGCAATGGCAGCCCTCCAGAGACAGATTGATGCATTACAAGAGTAGTTGAGAAGAGGGTTAAACCTAAGGGAGGAAAGTGAGGATGAAGGAGAGGAAGAATGTTTAGATGTAGAAGAGGAAGAAGAAGCAATTGATCAAGACCAAATGGGGCTAATAAGGGCCATTTCAAAGATTGAGAAAAGACATAGAGCAGAAGTCCCTAGTTATTCTAGAAGTCTGAACCCGAAAGAGTTGATCGATTGGATCAATGAGCTAGAAGAATATTTTGAGTATTAGGAAATAGAGGACCCAAATTGGGTTAAGTTTGTGAAAATGAAGTAGAAGGGGCATGCCAATATTTGGTGGAAAGAGGTCCAGTTGGAAAGAAATCGAAGAGGAAAAGGAAATATCGCTAGATGGGATTGCATGGTAGAGAAACTGAAGAAGTAGTTCATACCAGTGGACTACGAGTTAGATCTGTTGAAAAAATTGCAAGGGTTGAAGCAAGGAAGTCAATCTATGAAAGAATATACTAAATATTTTCACAAGATAATCATCAGAACGGGCCACACAGAGGCAAATAAGGAGAAGGTAGCCTGATATCTTAATGGGTTACGACCGAGCATTCAGGAGGAGTTAAGCCTTGTCAGAATGACCACCATTGAGGATGTGTATCAATTTGCTTTAAAGGTGGAAGAGAAGTTGAACAAAAGATTTGATGGCAAGAAAAAAGGAAAAGGAGGTCAAAGCGGAAGGGGCAATGGAAGACCTTCAGGAAGCCGAAATGATGACAAAAAGAAAAGTGAAGATGTGGGTACCAACTGAAGCCAAAGGAATGATAAATTCTAATGCCCTCATGATGAAAAAAGTGGTGATCAAAGAGGTAGAGGATGAGGGAGATATGGACAAGGATCTGGAAGAGGTGGTTTCAACAGAACATGTTTCCAGTGTGGTGAAGAAGGGCATCGAGCCTATGAATGTCCACAACACCAAGGAAGGGCAGACAAAAGGCCAAAAGGTCATTGAAGGGTTGTGCATGTAGATGAGGAGACCCAATCTGAACATTCAGATGATGCTAAAAGGGGAGAAGCCCTAGTGATTAGGAGAGCCATGGTGACTAAGGAAAAGGAACCAAAATAAAGGAAGAATCTATTTGGCACAAGGTGCAAGTGTGAAGGAAAATTTTGTGATGTCATTATTGACGGTGGGAGCACCGTTAATCTAGTATCAAAAGAGATGGACACAAATTTGAAGCTGAAGAGGGAAAGGAATCCACATTCGTATCAGATTTATTGGTTGTAGAAAGACCACAAAGTTTTGGTCAATGAGTAGTGCCTAGTAAAGTTCAAGATCGGGAGCTACCATGATGAGGTACTCTATGATATCATCCCCATGGATGCATGTCACATGTTGTTAGGGAGGCTGTGGCAGTTTGATAGGCAAGCTATACATGATGGCCATGCAAACACTTACTCCTTGAAAAAGGATGGGGTTTGTCACAAATTGAAACCCTTGAAGGAGACCGAAGAAAATGTATGCAGTAGTCCTAGAATTTGTTATGTAGATGGAAGAAAATTTTTAGAAGGTATGAAGCATGAGCATGTGTGTTATGCATTGATTCCTAGAGTGAGTAAGGAGGATAGTGAGAAGGTTCCAGAAGAAGTTTTTGGGATGCTGGATGAGTTTTAGGATATTGTTTCTGATAATGTACTTGAGGGTTTACCACCAATAAGGAAGATTAGTCATCAGATTGACTTGATTCCTGGAGCTAGTTTGCCAAATAAGGCAGCTCATAGAATGAATCCAGTAGAAAATGAGGAGTTGAACAGAAAAGTTCAAGAATTGTTAAGAAAGGGTTTGATACAAGAGAGTTTGAGTCCATGTGCAGTGCCTGCAGTACTAGCAGCAAAGAAGGATGGGGAGTGGAGGATGTGTACAGATTCTCGAGCCATAAACAAGATAACAATCAAGTACAGATTTCCCCTGCCAAGGATGGATGACCTGATGGACTATTTGAGAGGAGCTTAGTACTTCACAAAGATTGATCTGAAGAGTGGATATCACGAGATCCGGATTCAAGAGGGAGATGAATGAAATACTACCTTCAAGACCAAAGAGGGTCTGTATGAGTGGTTAGTCATGCCTTTTGGGCTAACTAATGCACCAGGCACATTCATGCGGCTCATGAACGAGGTACTAAAAGAATTTCTAGGAAGTTTTGTTATTGTGTATTTAGATGATATTTTTATTTTTAGTAAGACGTTGGATGAGCATTTGATGCATATTCAGAGAGCCTTTGAGAAGTTAAGAGAAGAGAGGTTGTTGATTAATCTGAAGAAGTACAGTTTTGTGAAGAGGGAGTTAGTGTACTTGGGGTTTGTTGTCTCAATAGAAGGTCTCAAGATGGACCCAGAGAAGGTGAAGGCTATTCTAGAATGGCCTACCCCAAGAACTACTACCGAGGTGAGATCTTTCCATGGGTTGGCTAGTTTTTATAGAAAGTTCATTAGAAACTTCAGTAGTATTTGTGGACCCCTGATTGAAAAAATGAGAGGGGATAGAAAGAATTCAAGTGGAGCAGTGGAGCAGCAAAAAGTTTTGAGCTGTTGAAGCAAAAGGTGGCAGAGCAACCTATTCTAGCCCTCCCAGATTTCAACAAGGTTTTTCAAGTGGTTGTGCCATTAGAGCAATGTGGAGCTAAGAAGGTAAGCCCATTGCCTATTTCAATGAAAAGTTAAATGATGCGAAGAGAAAGTATTCTATATATGATCAGGAATTTGATGCAATAGTTTAAGCATTAAAGAAATAGAGACATTATTTGTTGTCGAAGGAATTTGTTCTATATACTGATCATCAGGCCTTATAGTACCTAAATAGTCAGGGAAAATTAAATTAGAGGCATATGAAATGGGTAGAGTTTTTGTAGAGTTATACCTTTGTTTTGAAACATAGGAGTGGGAAGACAAATAGGGTTGCAGATGCCTTAAGTAGGAGGCATACATTGATTACAAAGATGCAGATTGAAGTGGTTGGATTCAATGAACTCAAGACATTGCATGTAGAAGATCCTAATTTTGAAGAAGCTTGGAAAGCTTGCAAGGAACCTATTACAATGGATAGGATGAGGTGGCTGGATTTCATAATCCAGGATGGAATGTTATTTAAGGGAAGTCAATTTTGTATCCTGAGGAGTTCCATGATGGAGAACCTGATAAAGGAGAAGCATAGTGGAGGAATGGCAAGACATTTTGGTTAGGATAAGACTATTGCCATTATTAGTGAGCATTATTATTGGCCTCAGTTGTCACAGGATGTGAAGAAGTTTGTACAAAGTTGTAGGGTATGTCAGATGGCTAAAGGAGTGAGCCAGAATATAAGCTTATACCAGCCCTTACCTGTACCAGAGAGGCCATGGGAGGACATCAGTATGGACTTTGTTCTTGGTTTTCCAAGGACACAACATGGGAATGATTTAGTCTTTGTGGTGGTTGATAGGTTTTTGAAGATGACACATTTCATTCCATGTCAGAAGACCCATGATGTAGTCCACATTGTTGACTTGTTCTTCAGAGAGGTGGTGAGGCTACATGGTCTGCCAAAGAGTATTATTTTAGATTGTGACACCAAATTTATGGAGTACTTTTGGAGGACCTTATGGAAGAAGTTGAAGATAGAGTTGAAGTTCAGTTCTGCACACCATCCACAAATAGATGGGCAGACAATGTAACCTACTTAGATGTTTGGTAGGAGATAAACCCAAGCGATGGGACTTGATCTTACCCGAGGAAGAATTTTGTTACAACAATTCTGTCAACAGAAGCACTGGTAGATCGCCATTCCAGATTGTGTATGGAGGTAGCCCCATAACAGCTCCAAAATTGAGGAAGATGGACCAAGAGAAGAAAATAAGTGCTGAAGCCAAAGATTTTGTAGAAGACATCAAGGACATACATGAGAAGGTAAGAGAACATATTAACAAGATGAATATGCAATATAAGGCTAAGGCAAATCAGAAGAGGAGGTATAAGGAGTTTCAGATTGGTGAAGTGATAGTCCACTTGAGGAAAGAAAGCTTTCCAGTGGGAACATATAACAAATTGAAGATGAAGAAGTTCGGTCCCTATAAAATTTTGAAGAGGCATGATTCAGGGAATGCATATGAGGTAGAGTTGCCAAATGCATTGAACATTTCCCCTTTTGTTCAACATTTTAGATTTGAAAGAGTATCATGAAAGTGGCGCAGAGGAAGTACCAATGATGGGATAGTGTGGGATTCTAGCACCTACTTTAGAAAAGGAGGAGATTGAAGAAATCCTGGATAGTCATGTGGGAAGGAGTACTAGGAACAGGCAGTATGAAAAATATTTGGTGAAATGGAAAGGATGGCCTGTTGAAGATTCATCCTAGTTTCCTAAGGCAGAGGTTGACCGTTTGGGTTTTTCCTCCACCATTTGAGATGTGATAGTGTCACTTCTCAAATTACCCTGGGTATTTGATGCAGGAGCATCCAGTGGTGTAAGGGCAATCTTGCATCACCCAAAAATAGTTAAATTTCAAGTTTCTCAATTTTTAGATATTTTTACATTTTTGGATACCCTTTTTGTCCTAATGAAATTCCCAATTTATAGTTTTTAATTTCTATTCCTGGGTGGAAAGATATTGCAGTTTTAGTTTCCCAGATTTGCACCTGAAAATCTTCCAAGTTAGAATTAAGGCACTTTGAGTTCCCGGATCGGCCCTAAAACTTTCTAAAATTAGCATAGTGGATTTTGAGTGTGTTGTTGACTACATGACCTTTCCAATGGTTCAAATGGTTTTCAAATCAGAGTCCCATATCAAAAGTTATGGCCCCAGGAAGTTGGTGCACTTTCTAGAAGATACAATTGCAAATGCTCTTTTGAAACTTGAACTTCATGTTGTAAATTTTTGGCGCCAAACTGCCTAAACTCAAATTTGAATGTTGTTTTGGCTCCAAACTAAAGAGGATCTCTATTTATAGGCGGGTTTCTAATTTTTGGGTAACTTTTTGGGGACAAGCTCGCATATTGTGAAAGGGTGATTTCGTAGCTTTCTGTAACTTGCATGTGTTGTAGAACTTGGGGATTTGAGATCCTCTACATGTAAGAAGTTCCATTTTCTGAATAATAAAATTATTCTCTTATTTGTGGGCTATTTTCTAAGTCTCGGGTTGCACGCTCATCAGGCAGCCTTAGGAATCTAAGCTCACACTCAGATCACCAAACTCGATCAAATTCACATCATCTCACACCAAACCACACATCACATGCTTCTTCAATAAATAACCTTGCTTATATATGCACCACAACCTAAAAAAAAATCCTTCTCCATGTAAGCCTCAATGAAACGTGTGCACCTCAAACATGCAACCAATAAATAGGTTAGCAACCAACACTTCCATAGTAGAAATAAGTGAAGAAAAGCCATTCCAAGGGTTAACTAGGACATAATATACACTAATAAGCTTTTCCATGCTTACAAAAACAATAAAGAACCTCCATAATTAGTACTAGCATGCTAGGTCAGCCAAACTTGTACTAAGACTAACTAGTGACCACATGCACACAAACTTGCACTAACACTAACACCATGCAGACCACATAGCAATACTCCAAAACATCCAAAAATATTCCAGCATCATTAGAATATTCATGAACACTATCTCAAATACCTAAAACTAAAGAACACTTCCATTCCATGTAATCAAACACATTACCACAAAACATGTAACATATAAATCCAACCTTGCAGAATAACTAAACACTAAAGCCTCTAGGGAAAGGTAGGTATAAAGAATATTAGTATGTTCTCAAATCTGTAAGACAATAAATAAGATATGGAGAAATATGGAGTAATTCCATTTATCATAGACAACCTTCTTCACAGACAAACACACTATCAAACACATACACATATTCCATTACCACACAATCCAAAACCTAAAACTCTTGATCTAACACCTTTGAAAACCTTTGATAAACATATCCAATCTTCACAAGCACATCTTCAACTATGAAGAAATGTGGAACACAACATTGTACACACCTCTGACACACTCCACACTCTTTTATTCAATTTTTCCCAAAAGAACTTGGAATCCAAGTTAACCTTCTTGTAAGTATGAAGGTGTTGTCATTTATTTCAATAGGCTAGTGTTTTCATTGATCTCAACTATGTGTTGAGGAAATTTTTTGAGTGATGAAGATGTCAAGGATATTGAGAAAATTATGAAAAGAGGAAAATAGTTTGTTGTAGGTTGTGCATGTATAGTTGAGATATTGAAGAAGTGTTGTGAGTACATGGAGCTATCTTTGTTTTGTAGTGTTTGGAGATGTGTTGGAATGAAATAATGTGCTAAGATGATGTCTTTGGTACTTGGGTTCCAAGTTCTTTTAAGAAAAAATGATAAAACAAAGAAAATAATGTTGTGCAACTATTCAGAATGTGCTTCAGGATGTGCTCCATGTCTTTTTTTTTTTGAAGCTATTCTTGTGTGGATCTAAATGTTGCTCAAGGCTTTCAATAGTTACTATTTCAAGAATTTGGGTTTTTGGATCACTCTGTAGAGTGAGATATTTTCACCATTGTGTGAATAAGTTTTTTAGTGGTGTTTTCTATGATCTAGGATAAATGCATTTTCTATGCATTTATCCACAGTTTGGCTTCAGGATGTGTAGATCTAGGAAGTTGCTTATAATGTTTGTATCTTTTAGACTTCAAGGTTTCGCTTGATTTAGTGCAGTACATTGTGTGTTCCATGCTTTAGTGTGTGTATAAGGTTAACTGAATATTATGGATAGAAGTATTTTTGTGATGCGAGTTTGGATGAAGTATTTCTTGGATTTTGGGTGGTTCATGGATTATTCTAGATTGTGTTCAAGTGAATTTTACTGTCTAGAAGTTTCAAATTGATTTAAGTTTGTACTTAATGTTTTATAGTGTTTAACATAGGTATTGACCAACCTAGTGTTAACACTAATGAAAATTTTGTGAAAGAATGTTGAGGTGTGTTAGGATTTATTTGGGTCCTAATTAAGGATTTATATGGGTGGCCTTCATTTCTATCCATCGTGGGAAGGTTTGGATGCCGACCTAATTTGAAATTTTAAATGTAACATATAGTTTTTGACCTTGGAAAAAGTTTTCAAGTTTGAGGATGATATAAATAAGAGTGATGTTTCTGTAATATGCAAGAGAGTGGCGAGATAGATGCAATATAGATGCACGTGATGAATGTGATACGAATTATAGAAGTAAAGATGTGAATTTGAGTAGAGAAGTGCAAAATTCAAAGGGTTGGATTCTTGAATATAGTGAGCTGAAGGTGTCCATAATATTTCATACAAGGTTGCAAAAGTGTTGGAGCAATTGTAGTGGATTCCATTTTTCATTGAGAATTTATTCTTTGTGTAAAATATCTCTTTGTATATTCTTTTTTCTTCTGTGGTAGTGAGCCGTTTTGGACAATGTTTCATATTCTGGTAGTGAGCACTTGTATTAGTTTTGCAATTACTTATATTGTGACCTAGTCCTCACCATGGTATTTCCCTCATTGGGTTTTCCATGTAAATCCAGTGTTCTCTTTTATATGGTGTTGTTATTTCAATTTCTATTATTTTCATTTCATGAATAATCACTTTAATAGAATAAGGGCTTAATGAATGTTTATGGATCAGATTACTTTTGAGAGTTTTGATGTTTTAATTTTCTACAAATCATTCACCCACCCACTCTTAGTTGTCTTGTTCATTCAAAAATTTCTATTAGAGAAAGGTTCATTGAAGAAGAGCTTAATATCTTGAGGTAGATCTAGGATGGTGAACAAGATAGATTGCCCTAGATTTGATGGAACATAATATGCATTCTAGAAGACAAAGATGAAAGTATATCTAGCATCTCATGGATTTGATATTGAAAATGCAATAAAGACTTAATATGTTTCACCTTCAAATGGTCCAAGCACAAGTTATGAGATCAAGGTACATGAGGTAAATGCTAAGGAAATATTTATTCTTGTCAATAGTCTCTCAAATTATAAATTGGTAAAAGTTATGAATCTTAAGACTACTATAGAAGTTTGGGATAAGCTTGAAATAATTTATGAAGGAGATAACAAGGTTAAACAAGAAACGTTGTATAATATGAAGGCATAATTTGGGACATTGAGAATGTCTAAAGATGAAACAATTACAACCTAAATGTAGAGAGTTGATGATCTGCTAAGTGCAATGAGAGGTGTTGGTGCACAAGTTAAAGAACATAGGGTGGTAAAGAAAGTTATCAAAACTATTCCTAATTCATATAGTGAAAAGGTATCTATTATAGAGGAAGTTAAAAATTTTAATACGTATTCTAGAGTTCAGTTGATTGGTACACTAACTTAATTTGAAATGAGAAAAATCGGTTTGAAAATTGGTACAAAAGTATAGACTGCTTTCAAGGCTAGATAATAAAAAAATGTTGAAGATTCAAATGGAGAATATCTTGATGATGTGGAAGCTCACTTTGTAAGAAGAATGAAAAAGGGCACCATCAAGTACAAGGGTAAATTTCCTTTCAAATTTTTTAGCTACAGAAATATAGGTCATTATGCTTCAAGATGTCCAAACATAGTCTTGAATAATAAAAATAAGGAGAATAAAGAAAATATGATTAAAAGAAGTTACTATGTCAAAGAAGATGTTGGTATTTCTTATGATGAATCTAATTATTGAGATGCTGATGAAAATGAATGCTTGTTCTTGGCTTTAAAATATGAATCTACTTCTGCTAACTTTGAAACTTGTGTGACGGAAAGTGTTTAGGAGAAGAAGGATAAGATTGAAGGTACTTTGGTTTCTGATTTTCATGTTAAACAGGATAAGAAATAATGGGTTGTTGATAGTGGCTACTCGAATCATATGACTATAGACAACAATAAGTTTGTTAAACTTGAAAAGTATGATGGAGGATTAGTTAAATTTGGAGATGATTTAGGAGCTAAGATTTATGCAATAGGTTCAATCAGTTTTGATGACAAGCATAATACTAAATAATTTTACTATGTTAAGGGTTTAAGGCATAATATTTTGAGTGTTGGAAAAATGTGTAGCGAAGGATATAATCTTGTGTGTATGTATGAAACATGTGAGATTATAAAAGGGTTTGAAACTATGATTGATGTTGGTAAGAGGATAGATGGAAATATGAATCACCTTAAGGGTGTTGATGGCCATTACTTTATGTCTCAGGTTAATGATAGTTGGTTATGGCATTGGAGGATGTGTGACATGAATTTTGATAATCTAGTCAGAATTAGTTCAGTTCATGTAGTGAGAGACCTACCAAGAATCACAAAGACTATCAATGTTATTTACAAGGATTCTCAGTATGGAAAAAAAAAGGATTAGTTTCAAGGGAAAGGAGAAATCTATTACCAAACTACTAGAATTAATACATGTAGATCTTAGTCTTCCTACTAGGGTGAGAAATCTTGAAGGTGATAGGTATTTTATGCTTTTTATTGGTGATTACTCTAGAATGACATGGGTTACTTTTCTTAGAGAGAAATTTGATGCACTAGATAGATTCAAAGTATTTAAAGCTATGGTTGTGAATGAAATGGATTTGAAAATAATTTTTTTGAGGTCTGATAGAGGTGGATAATTAACCTCCAATGAGTTTAACATGTTTTGTGAATTTCATGGAATAAAGAGGTAGTTGTTTCCCCCTATAACTCCTTAGTAGAATGGAGTGGTTGAAAGGAAAAACCAAATTGTTTAAGTAGCTACTAGGACTATGATGAAGGAATCAAACCTACTGGAAGTCTACTAGAGAGAAAAAAATTCATACTATTGCTTACATACTTATCAGAGTTCAAGCCAAAGGTAACATAAAAAAGACTCCATATGAGTCGTGGTATGGAAGGATTCATACTATGAAGTACTTTAGAGTATTTGGAAGCAAATATTATATCAAAAGAGATGAGGAAAACTTAGGAAAGTTTGATGCAAGGTCTAATGAAGGTATCTTCCTTGGATATTCTACTAAAAGAAAATCTTACCGATGTCACAACAAAAGGTTGAGAAAGATTGTTGAATGTGTAAATGTTAAGGTTGATGGAAATTTGAATAATTCAAATGTAGTGGATGGATATGTGTCAAATGAACCTACTTGTGGAGAAGAAGAAGAAGAAGAAGAAGAAGAAGAAAAATATAAAGAAAAAGAACTGCAAAATGAAGAGGAAGAAGCTCCAAAAAATACCTCTAAGACCCCTAAGTATGCACAAAAGAATCAATTTGAAGAAAAGATCATTGAATACAAGAGGAAAGGAGTACTGATAAGAAGAAGAGCTACTGAAAATTGAGGTAAATCCATGTTTAGTTTCAAGTTGAACCTAAAATATTGAGTGAGGCATGCAAAGATGAACATTTGATGAAGGAAATGGAAGAACTTATGAAAATTGAGAAAAATCAAACTTGGAAATTGGTACCTAGACTAACAAACAAGAACATAATTGGAAATAAGTGGATATTTATAAACAAATTGAATGAGAATGGAGAAGTGGTAATAAATAATGCAAGACTTGTGTGTAAGGGTTACTGACAAGTGGAAGGAGTAGAATTTTTCAAGAAACATTTGCTTTGCTGGCTAGGATGGAAGCTATTAGAATCTTTTTGGCATTTACAACATACAAGGACTTTAAATTTTATTAGATGGATGTAAAGTCTACTTTTCTAAATGGTGAATTGGAAAAAGAGGATTACATGGAACAACCAGAAGGATTTCAATTCTCAAATCAATCAAATATGGTTTATAAATGGAAGAAGGAATTGTATTGATTGAAGCAAGATCCTAGAGCTAGGTATGCATGATTGGACAAATATTTGATACAACAAGGATTCAGTAAAGGAACCACAGGTAGTAATCTTTACTTCTAAATTGAGGAATACAAAATCTTGATAGTGGTTGTATATATGGATGATATTATCTTTGAAGGAAATAAAGCTATGTGTAAGAAATTTGAAGAAGAGATGCGTAAAGAATTTGAGATGTCAATGTTTAGGGATGAATTTCTTCCTTGGGATACAAATCAATCAAACAGATAAAATAATTTTAATTTCACATTCAAAACATGCCAAACAAATTCTGAAGAAGTTTGGAATGGAATACTCCAAACTGATATGCACTCCTATGGTGACTGGTTGTAAATTGAGCAAAGATGATGATTCACCTAAGGTTGATAAGAGAAAAAATATATCTATGATTGGTGGACTATTATATCTAACTGTACTACTAGATCATATCATGCATGTAGTTTGTTTTGTGGCTAGAATTCAAGATCCTAAATAAACACATGTTGCATCTATCAAGAGGATATTCAGATATTTAAAAGGCACTCTAGATTATGGATTATTGTATCCTAAGTATACCGATTTCACATTAAGTGCTTATACATATGCAGATTGGGCTAGCTGTGTTGATGAAATGAACAGTACAAGTGGTGTTCCTTTCTTTCATGGATGTAGGTTAGTGTCATGGTTAAGTAAGAAGTAAGATTCAATTTCTTCATCCACTACAGAGGCTAAGTATATTGTAGTAGCATCTTGCTATACACAAGTATTGTGGATGAGATTGACATTAAAGGATATTAGAGTAGTGCATGATGAGCCTATATCTATTATTTGTGATAACACAACTGTAATTAATATTTCAAAGAATATAGTGATGCATTCAAGGACAAATCATATATAAATTAGGTATCACTTTCTTAGAGAGAAGGTTATGGAGAATGAGGTGAATATTGAATATGTACCTACAAAGGATCAAATTGTTGTCATATTTACTAAGGCTCTTACTAAGGATACTTTTGAGTATCTTCGGGAGAAGTTGGGGGTTATTTCCTTTCCTTCTTTAAACTAGATGCATATGGAGATGCATCAGTCTATTGTATCTATGCATTCATCTCTTTTTTGGACTGATGTTGGTGGCTACCTCTTAGGAGGAGTAGGTAGTGTCAATGTTGTAGTAAGGAATGTTGTCATTGTGTAGATTTTCTTATTAGAATGGATGTACTCCTAAGGGGGAGTATTTAGAGCAAGTATCCTAGTTTAGTGTCAAAGGGGGAGAGAAATGATTTTTTTTAATCCTTTTCCATTGATGTCAAAAGGAGGGAAATAATCGTGTGAAATTTTTTTATCTACTCAAAAGAAGAGAAAAGTATGTTCATAATTGTTGTATTGTGTTTGATGTTTTTTCACATCATGTGTTGCCATCAATGAGAAATGGGGATATTATTGCAAGTATGAAGGTGTTTTCATTGAAGTCAATAGGCTAGTGTTGCCATTAATGTAAACTATGTGTTGAGGATATTGAGAAAACTATGAAAAAGAGGAAACTAGGTTGTTGCAGGTTGTGCATGTATAGTGGAGATATTGAAGACATGTTGTGATTACATGGATCTATATTTGTGTTGTAGTATCTGGAAATGTGTTGGAATAAAATAATGTGCGAAGATGATGTCTCTGCTACTTAGGTTCCCATTGCTTTTGAGAAAATTTGATAAACAAAGAAAATAGTGTTTTGCAATTGTTCAAAATGTGCTATAAGATGTGCTTCATGTTCCTTCTATATTGATGCTATGATTTTGTGGATCGTATATATTTTTCAAGTTTGTTAGTAGTTTCTATGTCTAGAATTTGGGTCTTTGGATAATTGTGCAGAGTGATATTTTCACAAGTGTGTGAATTAGTTTTTTAGTGGTGTTTTTTTATGAGAAATGTATTTGCTTTGTATTTCTCTCTAGTTTGTCTTTAGGTTTTGTACATCTAGGAAGTATCTTATAATGTTGTATCTTTCAAAATTTAATGTTTCACTTGATTTAGTGCAATACAATGTCTGTTCCATGCATTCGTATGTGTATAAGGTTACTCAGATGTTTTGGATTGAAGTATTTCTATTATGAAAGTTAGGATGAAGTATTTGTTGGATCTCAGGTGGTTCATGGATTATTATAGATCATGTTCAAGTGAATTTTTTTTTCTATAATTTTTGAATCGATTTAAGGAAGCGTGTACTTAGTGTTTTATGGTGTTTAACATAGGTATTGGATGACTCGGTTTTAACACTACATGCAAAGTTTATGAAAGCACGCCAAGGTGTGTTAGGATTTATTTAGGTCCTAATTGAGGATTTATATCTATCACCTTCATTCCTATCCACTGCGGGAATGTTTGGATGTTGACCTATTTTGAAATTTTAAATGTAACAAATAGTTTCTATCCTTAGAGAGGGTTTTCAAGCTTGAGGATGATATAAATAAGAGTGGTGTTGTTGTAAGATGAAAGAGAGAGAAAAGATAGATGTGAGATAGATGCAAGTGATGAATGTGATGTTAATTACAAAATTATAGATACAAATTTGAGTAGAGCAGTGTGAACTTCAAAGTGTTGGATTCTTGAATGCAGTAAGATGAAGGTGTCTATAATATTTCATACAAGGGTGTGAAAGAGTTGGAGAATTTGTGGTGGATTGCATATTACATTGAGAATTTTTTCTTTTTGTAACATTTCTCTTCTATCTTGTATGTTCCTTTTTGTGGTAGCGAGCCCTAACTGTGAGCCTTTTTGGATAGTGTGTTATATTTTGATAGTGAGCCCTTGTACTGGTTTTGCAATTACTTATATTGTGATCTAATCCTTACCATGGTTCTCCCTCATTGGTTTTTCCACATAAACCTAGTGTTCTCTTGTGTATGGTGTTGTTATTTTAGTTTATGTTATTTGCATTTCATCACTTTAATAGAATAAGGGATTAATGAATGTTTTTGGATCTGATTACTATTGAGGGTTTTTTTGTTTTAATTTGATACAAATAATTCACCTCCCCCTCCTAGTTGTCTTGTTCATTTAAAAAACCTATTTAATTTGTAACACCACAAACACTTTCTCAAACCAACCACACTAAAGGTTGACATCAAACTACAACATAGATGATAATATAGTGCAACACTCTCCAACAATCTCACTAATGATACTAGAAGTTGACACCAATATATGCAACACCATAACTCTTTCTTATGCAACATTCTTCAACAACTTAGACAATCTTCACATGCTAGGGATTGAGATCAATGAAAACACTAATGAAAATACCAAAAATTTCCAACAACTCCAAATATCCAACAATCTGCCCCTATATCATTGATGGAAACACCTACATTGAAAAAATATCAACAAAAAAAGCAACTTTCCAACTCCAAAACTCAGACAACTCTCCCCTAACTAGGAAATTACTCACAATTCTACCATTTTTTATGACTTAACGCTCTCTTTCCCTTTCCTTCATTTTTCTCCCAATTTCTTTAGTATTTTTGTAGACTTCAATCTCTCTCCCCATTTGAAATCAATGGAAAATTTCAACCTAAAAGCTTCACTTTAGGAAACACTAGCACTCTACTTTCTCACTAATTATTTCTTTCTACTACACTCTCTCTACTTACTCCCCCTTAGGGGTACATGATATGCTCCCCCTAACTGCACCAACTAAAATACACCACTACCTACTCCCCCTCAAAGGTATCCTTCATTAGTCCAAGACCAAGAATGTATCCTGAAATGATATCTTAGATAGATACACACCCTTATGTTGAATGAACAAGACAACTGAGAGGGGGGGTGAATCAGTTGCATCTTACCAAAACATCAAAAACCTTCTTAACATTTAGATCCACATGTAATCATTAAACCCTTAATCTATTATGATGATTTAACACGAAAGGAAAATAATAGAAAAGAAAACAACTTCAACACCATGCACAAGAGAACACTAGATTTATGTGGAAGACCCACGAAGGGAAAACCCATAGTGAGGATTAGCTCACAATATATGTGTACCATCGAAAAAAGGAAACTTTCTTGACTTGGGAATAATTGATGATAAATTAGACTTAATAAGGCCTTGATTTGGTGTTGTGAGGTGTTTTCAGATCCACACTAGGTCTTGGACCCTTTCTAATGCATTTAACGATATCTTGTAAAGGTGTTGTAAAGTGTTGTAAAAGACTTTCATGCCTTTCTACACTTAATGAATCCATTTTCCCTTAATTCAACATTATAAAATACATTTAATTGCATCTTCACATCAATCTAGAAGGCTTGTACAATAAAATTAATGTTAAACTAATGGTGTAATGTGTCTTGCACATTCACATTGGTTCTTGTTCCTTCTAGTCTATGTGGACCTCATTTTAGTGTTGTAAAGTGTATTTAATCACACTTTCACATTGAATTTTGTGTCCCAAGCCCTAATTGACCTTTACATCATCATGAATAGGTCCCTATTACCACATATTGTGTATCCCGAGGCAATATTTGATGAAATACCTGACATAGTCACCATAAAAACCTTATTTCCTTATTTCTTGGCATCTTAGCTAGAAAAATGGTCCCTATGGGACCCATTTACTATCCATGGTGAATCAATCCCATCCAGGTTGGACCCATTCATGATGGGTGGTGAATGAGTCCCATTTGGCCAATTTTTGACTTTTGAGCAGGAAAAACTAGAATTTAAGTTTAATATTCTTTCATGTTGACCTTAGAGATCTAATTTATAGGAAAATAAGGTGAATTTACTCTAAAATCAAGTATCTAAACCCTAATTCTCATCCATTAACTCATTTTCACAATTAATTCATCATCTATCTTCTCCATCAAGCCAAGCAAGTTAGGGTTTCATCATTGCAAGTCATTTAGTTAGCTTCCAAAGAAATTCAAGGGAAGATTCTTCATGTTTTGCTGCAAAAATTCAAGATAAAAAATCATGGAAAGATAATATCTTGATTATTTCATTCTTTATTACATTCTTTCTCCATTTTGGTTTAATTACCTAAAGGGGTTTAACCAAGGCAAACCCCCATGCCTTAACATCCAACATTTCTCTTTATTGTCTTGTGTGTTTGCATATTTAGACATCTTGGAAGCTTAGAAATAATTGAATATTGCATTGAAATTTTTTTCAAGTCATCTATTCATTGGACAATTCAAAATACCCACAAAATTCACTTTTAGGCCTGAATTTGAGAGTTTTAGAACCAAACACCTTGAGAAGTAGAAAGTGTAGACCGAAGGCTCCTATTTCCACCTTTGAATATTTAGAAATTTAAAAGTGGACTCATTCACCATGGGTGTAAAATGAGTCCCACTTCTAAGTGATTTTTTGGTTTTTTGCATTTTTAGACAACCATTTGTCTAAAACGGGTTCTAAAATAGTTTCACAAAACTAGGACTGATTCAGCCAGAATGGTGAATGAGTCCCACTAGGACTAAAAATAAGCATTCGTATCATTCTAGAAGAAATTACCAGTCTCCATCCATATCTCAGGTGCACACTTTTAGTTTCATCCATTTCTATTCAGTTTTGTTCACATTTCTAGGTGTTTTTGCATTACACAATGTGTTTTCAAAAAAGTTACATTTCAATAGTTTAACATTCCTAATCAATCAATATTATCAATTAGCTGCATCTATATCATTTAATTTGGACATAATTTCATCATACATTCCTTACTTTGAATGAACCATCAAGATTTTGGGTGTGGGATGTACCTCTTTCTATTAGGTGAAAGACCCTAATTGAGCAAAGAGATATAACATTCCTAATTTTAAAATATTTGGTTCATTTTGGTGAACGTTCTTTTTGAATACTTCACTTTTCTTATTTGGACTCCTTCATTATAGATATAGCCTTGCATTGACTTCATATTAGGGTATGCATTAGTTAATTAGTATGCTAGCTTTCAAATTTTACATTCATAAAAAAGTTCATTTAGGTTGCATTGTTGGCATCTAAATTCATTTAAACTTTCTAAAATTCTACATTTTTAACTTAGATCTACATCATAGCACTTAGAAAACATCAAAATCACTCAAACATTTCTGAAAATTTTGAAAAAATTCCATACTAGGACTCATTCGCCACCTTGGGCGAATCGGTCCCTTTTCACCCCTGAAACCAACCTTTACATAACTAAAAACCCTCTTTCTAGGCTTTTTTTTGGTGCCATTACCTAGCTATATCAGTTGGTTGAGTTTCTGTAACATACATTTCATTAGATTTAGCTTAAATTGGCTCATTTCATGCATTGCTTAATTTCAAATTTTCATTCACAACATTTCATTTTTAGATCATTGCATTGTGTAATCAGAAAATTATCTTGCTTGAATACTAAAAATTGCATTTCATTCTTACATTGCATTTTAATTTTGTATAGTTTACTTTTTCCAAATGTTAGTTTCAATCTTCTCTAAATTTTCAAAGAAAAAGTTATTCAATAAGAATGATAGTCATTCATTCAATGCATTCCCTAGTTATGGAAGTCTCTTAGTGCATGAGAGAAAAAATAACAATGTTAACCTTAAACTTACACCCCCTCCTATCTCTTCTATTTGTGTGGATGATGTGATAGAAGAGAAAACAAACATAGATAACCATGATGATCATATTTTCTCTTCTCCCAATACCTCTCCTTTTAGTGATGAAGGTATCTTGGTGAAAGAGGAAACACTCATTGAAAATCATGAAGATCTTGTTTCTCCTTCTCCTCATCCCCTTTGGGAAGATATTTTAGCACAAGAGAATGAAATCATAGACACATTCCTAAACACCACCTTACCTAATTTCCATTCTTCTTTGTCTTGTAAGAATGATTTTGAGGAAGATAAGCTTATAAATGATGAGGATATGTTGGTATACAAAAGCCCTATTTATGATCCTTCCCCTATCTTTACTATTTTGGAAGACATTATGGAACAAAGGAATGAAGTCCTAAATGATCATGATAATCACATTTGTTATTCTCCTAGTATCTCTCCTAGTTCTGAAGAAGATACTTTGTTGTTAGAAAACACAACCAATGAGAGTCATGAGAATCTTAGATGTCCCCTTTTACCTAAGGAAAACCTTATTGAGAAAAAAAATTCAATCATTGACCATTCGCCTATTGTGATGAAGTCCTTTTAAAAGAACCGACCCTCAAATGTCACGAACATGTGGTTTGTGGTTCTCCTAAAAACTATCCTTCTAGGGAGGATATCATGATACAAGAAAAGGCTAACATTGACAATAATAATATTATGCCCTTACATGACAATGTAAAGCCTCTGTTAGACTATCATTCACCAAGGGATGTT
>VDFB02000007.1:170711803-170956781 GCA_007258455.2 Sequoia sempervirens
TATTCATCCACTATGACCTCAGGTTGGTTGACCATGCTCTCCTCAGAAGGAGGCAACATAGTGTGGAATTCAGTATTGGACTACGATGAACCACCGTTGGTGGGATCATGAGAAATGTAAGCCTGAGTACCTTGATCCTGTTGTTCTGCAATGAGTTTTTTCACTTGCGATTAGGTGGTAACAGGCATGAAAATGCAAAACCACCAGGTGGACTAAGATGACGCTAAGTTATAGGATGCAAATAAATAAATTCATGACCTAGGTGATGACTAAATGATTGATTGGATTAGATGATGGATTGATCAATTGAATAATTGGATAGTTGATGGGATTGGATTCAATTAGATTGATTGGCGAGATTAGACAATTAATAGGATTAAATGATTGATTGGATGGGATGATGAGATTGACTCTAAACAAAGTTTAGAGGTTTAGCTAGATGACATAAGATGTTGATGATCAAATTAGATGATGAAAAGGATGATTACGACACTAAATATACCTCAAGATGGAAGTAAATTGATTGGGTCATGGTTGATTACTAACTCGAGATGGATAAAAATCCTAAGAAAGCGTGAAGGATGATGATTAGGATTAGAAACCTAAGCCAACTTGGATAAAAACCTCTAAAACAAAGTATAGGGGATTGGGATTGATGAACTGATGATGAATATGCAATCTAGGGATGTTCTAAGATACACCTATATGATTTGATTGATGGAATGATGACTTTTGAAAAATGTAGATAGACTAAAGTGATGATTACGGGTAGATGGATGGTGATACAAATTTTTTGATCATAACAACAGACTCACAAAACAACAAGCTTTCAGTGACCCAAAAGATTAACTCTTGGGAATTTTGTATGGGCATCGCATATGCCTCTATGTTTCACAAATTCACCCTTCCAGGAGACAAGTTCACCTATCCAAAAGACCACGGATTTGCCTCTGTGTGGGGAAAATTTTCCTATTCTATGACACAGTGTCACCCTTCTAGGATGTAGGATCACCTAAGTCTTAGGGTGTCTAAAGGAAACAGGAAGAAACAAGATGCAAAATCATTTATCTGGGATGCAAGATCTCCTCTCTACGACATAGGATCACCCAAATCTAAAGGGGCTCACAAGAAATGGGTAGACATGAAGGACAAAATCACCTATCTATCAATCAAGATTGCCCCTATCTTGGGATGTATGCACACAAGCAAAATTTCCTATTGAGGGGATAACAAGTTCACCTATTTCCTTAGTTGTGTGGACATAGAATGGAGATGCCTATAATGGGAATTCCTATTGTACAAATGGAATCGCCTATGACCTAAACTATATGGACAAGGATGATACAAGCAAAAACATATTCACCCTTGTGGACAATAGGTTCTCCTATTCTAAGGAGTGTACTAATGGGGAGGACTTGGACAAGATGTGATATCACCCCTATGGACGACAGGTTTTCCCAAGGAACAAACAAAATTGCCTATTATAGGGGAAAACGACTGGACTTAGATGGTATGGACTGAATGTAGACTTTCCTATGGGCTAGGTAGACTCACCAATTTAGGGAATAGGTGAACACAGGGTCACCTAATGAAGGGACTGATAACCAAATTCACCTTTGATAAGGATAAATTTTCCTAACGGATGACCTAGACCAGACTTAGGAACTAAAATGCCCCTTTATAGGGTAGGATCACCTATCCCCAATGCAAATTTTCCTCTATGAGAAGTAAATTCACCACTAAGGGTAGGGGCAGATTGTGGCAAAGGACATAAAATATGGCAAACAACAAATAGAAAGGTTGGATTGACTCAGACTAATAATAAGCACTGGTATCACACAAAGAAGACACACTAGGCAACACAATCCTAGAATTAGTATGAAGGGTTTACAAACTTGATGTAGGTCCACCACCTTGGGCGAAAAACCCAAGGTTAATACTCCATGATACCAGGGTGGTTTTTTGGATCACCCTTTCTTGCGAAGGCGGATAGCTAGCAATTCAATGGTATAGGGTCATTAACAGACACCACGGGCTCACCTTCATGCTCTCTCTTAGAGACTATTGTAGTCCACCACGAGGATTTCTATCTAAACCCAAGTGAGTACATGGTAGCTTTGGGGTATAGTATGCATCCCTTGCACTACACCAAGCCACAACTAAAACACCAGTCTCTATCTAGGCTATATAGCCTATCTCATGCGTCCTCAATATACGCTAGGTATGTGAGGCACAACCATGAACACTAGCCCATCACAAGCATGGATCATGAGCCCTAGAGAGGTACTAGAAACTCATACCAACCTTGCATGTCTTATCTAGGTATCACCCTAGCCTCAATGCTTTGCTAAACATGATATGACTGGATTGGGGTACAACTTTAGTTCTCTGCCCTTTATATACCCCGCTAGTAACATGTGGTTGGAATTGTCCCCCAGATGATGAAATCCTAAGTAGGTCCTGCTAAAGGAAGGAAATACTAAATTCTTTGGTTTGTTCCCAGGCTTGTACATAGTGCAATGGGATAGCTTACATGCACTATCACTTCCTAGGTAGATTGGACTAGACTAGAACAAGTTGCAATTTCTTGCCACCCAAGATCATCAAAAGGTGCAAGGGGAGTGGATACGTCAACAATTTGCTCCTAAGCATAGTAAACAGGATTAATTGACCCTTTAATTAAGCTACATGTGCCTAAATTAGTGCGAAAAACAACAGATAGAGCTAACTAGTGGGTCTTCAACCGATCGTACTACAGAAGATATGTCAGTAGTTTCTACCACCAGTCTTGGAAAAATGATTTTCTGCACAAATCTTAGCAAAATCACACACTCATAGACAAATGAGTTAGCAGATCAATACTCAAAATCAAAATCAAATTGAAGATCAGATTGAAAAATCAAGGGTTCTATAATACCTTAGGTTCACTTCTGTGTGAGATGAATTCACCTATGTCTGAAGATTAGGATCACTCGTTTTGATGGATGGGAAAAGTCGTTGTCGCCTATTGAGGAGGGGAAAATACGATTCCACATTTTCACTTAGCAATATCACCTTTTTTCTTAGCAATCTTTCCCATTCTAGTGGGTCTTCAGCATACCCACCTCTATGTCCAACGATTTCACCTTTTTTCTTAGGCCTGCCCCTTTTCACAAAAGGGAGGGATCATGTTCGCTTGTACTTGTTGCAAGTTTTCCTTTGTAACTAGAAAATTTTCTCCTCAAGGAAAATTCACCCCTGCATGTAAAAATCTGAACCTACAAAATATTAAACAATAGTAAACAATAAAAGAAGACCCGTAATGTGGGTCCCACTAGGTGTGCCAAAAATGTGTGCGAGTGAATTTTCCTACCTTAAGGTGAAAAACCTAAACTAATGCAACTAAATAAAAACACTAACAAGCACTCAATATTAGGCCTAAGATGAACTCAAACAAAACACAAGAAATTGGAACACTTTACCTTATTTAGATTGATGATTTGGTTGGCCCTTGTTGATGCTTGAATGTATGCTCCTTTTTTGGAAAAATAACTTAAAATGATACTCTAAATGAAGCTAAGATGGTAATGGATGCAATGGAGGTTGTGGGTATTGTGAATGATGCAATATGAGAGCTCAATGGATGTTGTAACAATGGAGGTTGAATGGATTGAGTGCTTGGATGCTTGATTCATTGCTAGAATGGATGTAGAAGTGGATTGTTGCAAATGAGGGAAAATTCCACCATTTTTAGGGGAAGTGCCTCTAAACAATGGAGGGCTAGGATCAAGCCAAGATGGAAAAGATCAAGGGCTGGGGTGAGGTGTGATGTAGGAGCATCCTTGGTTCTTGGCAATCTTGCATCAACCAAAAATATTTTCTTTCAGTTTTGTTCTTGTTTTGTTCTTGCTCAGTTCATGTTGGAAGATTTATCATATTTGCTCACAAAACCTTGTTGATATTTTTGTACATCGTGGACATGTTCATTCTCCTTATTCCAAGATTTGAGCTTGATTGGATCTTTTTTTGGAAAGTTATCGCTACCAGATTAAGTGGCAGTTTCTTGAACTGGCATTGAAATAACTTCAAAGCTATCGGCTAGTTTGATCGCTTGTGGATCTTTTCCATAACTTGTGGATCTTAATGGTGTGTTTCAAATTGTTTCATGGATTGTCCTCAACCTTAATTATAGTTCCAAAATTCATCCTATGTACCTATTGAAATTTGAGGCGGACCTATTTCATGCGCACATTACGTTTTCTTTCATTAGAGATTGTAATTATCTTTGGCCAACACAAAAAGATTCTAAACCTACAGATATGAAATAAAGTGTGTAATAGTTCATTAGAATAGAATAAGTTGATTAAGCAAAATAATATAGATATGATATGTGAGATTTTCACTCACATATAGAAGCATATTGGAATTTTGGATTTTTTAACATGGTGTATTAGGCGTATGAGCCAAATCTGTAAGCCTAGATGTTGTCAGCCGATTATAATTGAGATTTCTATTAATGGGAATATTTGAATCTACATTTTCCTCCATTATTTATGTTGCTTCTATTGTGTGACTCTTGTTGCATGGTCCAGATTGTTCTTTCTAAGGACCCTCCTATCATGGTTGCACCAGATTGGTATCAGAGTGAGGTTCATTCCTTGAGAGATTGTTAGATTTTGCAAAGTCCTATTGAAGATTTGTTGTAGGGTGGAAGATTGAGGATTCAACCTGCAGCTGTAGAGGACTTGTGTAAATATGGTGGGAAGAATAAATTATAGAGGAAATGGAGTGTGTGGAAATGTAGGACCAGCTATGATGGAGATGTTGAGAGGAATTGCTACCAGATTAGATGCAGTTGAAACAACCTAGAGGATAGGTCGACCAGTTGATGATGTGAGTGATGAAGAGGTAGAAGTACTGGAAGAAAGGGGAAGAGAAGATCAACCTGGCCTTGATCAGGGAGAAGAGAGGTTCATAAGAGCCCTAACTAGAGTAAATACCAAGCCACATTTCAATCCACCGAATTATAATGGTGAGTTGGATTTAGATGTATTCCTAAATTGGATAATAGAGATGAATTATTTTGATTTTGAAGGTACCACTGAAGACAAGAAGGTGAAATTTTCTTGTACAAGGTTGAGAGGACATGCATCCCTTTGGTGGGAACATTTGAAGATATATAGTAAAAGAAGAGGAAAGGAGAAGATTAAATCATGGGATTAGATGGTGAAAAAGTTGAATAAAAATTTTATGCCTGCAGACTATTAGATTAGTTTGTTCCAAAAATTGTAGAATTTGAAGCAGAAAGAATCAAGTGTGACAGAGTATACTAAGAATTTCTACAAGTTGAATATCAGATCTAGACATTCAGAGGATGAGGTCGAGCAAGTAGCCAGATATGTGAATGGTTTGAGGTCATCTATAAAATATGTGATTAGTTTGATAAAGTTGTTGAGTGTGGAAGAGGCATATCAATGTGCCCTAAAAGTAGAAGAGAAGCTGAATAAAAGACATGAGCAGAGACAAAGAGGAAGAACTTTTACTGGAGGAGGAAGAGGATCTTTTCCAGATCTAAACAAAGATAAGGAAGTCAGTAAGAATGAGAATTCATACCGCAGAGATGATGGAAAATCTTACCGAAGAGGAGGATATGGTGGTTACCGGAATGAAGGTTATAGAAGGGATGATAGAGGACATGAGAAAAGAGTATTCAGAGGAACTTGTTACAAGTGTGGTGGAGAAGGACATAGAGCATTTGAATGTAATCAAGGAGAGACAAGTAGAAAGATAGAGAACAATAGAAGAACAACCTTTATTGAGGAGGATTATTATAGATCATCTAACAAATTGGAAGAAGTGTTGGTGAATAGAAGAGTATTGTGTCAAAATGAGTTGGAGAAGGAGCCATTGCAGAGAAAGAATTTGTTCTGAACTAGATGTAAGGTAGGCGGTAAATGTTGCAAAGTGATTGTTGATAGTGGAAGCTCTGAGAACCTAGTTTCTGAAGAAATGGTGACCAAATTGAAGTTGGAAAGATTGAAACTCTTGAAGCCCTATCAAATAGCTTGGATTCAAGATGAGCATAAGATACTCGTAAGTGAACAATGTTTGGTGAAATTGAAACTAGGAAATTATCATGATGAATCTTTGTGTGATATCATGCCTATGGATGTATGCCATGTTTTGTTGGGAAGACCTTGGCAGTTTGATACACATGCTATTCATGATGGAAATAAAACACATATACCATTGTTGCTAATGAGATGAAGTAGAATTTGTTGCCATTGGAGGATGTTCCTAAAGTTGACATTTGTACAAATGCTAGAGTTTGTTTGGTTGATGGAAGGACATTTCTGGATGGACTCAGACATGAGAACATGTGTTATTCCTTGGTTCCTAAGAAGGCTGAAGACTTGAAGCATGTAGACGAACAACCGAATGAGGTAAAAGATTTGTTGACAAAATATGAAGATACCATTTTAGATAATGTACCTGATAGATTTCCACCCGTGAGGAGTATTAGTCATTGCATGGATCTGATTCCTAGAGCTAGTTTGCCTAATAAAGCAACAAACTAGATGACACTGACATAAAATGAAGAATTGAATAGAAAAGTGCAAGAATTGTTAAGGAAGGGTTTGATCAGAGAAAGATTAAGTCCTTATGGAGTACCTGTTGTGCTAGCACCTAAGAAGGATGGAGAATGGAGGATGTGTACAAACTCTAGAGCCATAAACAAGATCATAGTGAAGTATAGATTTCCTTTGCCCCCAGATGGATGACATTATGGATTGTTTGAGTGGAGCTAGATACTTTACAAAGATATATTTGAAGAGTGGAAGACAATATTCAAGACAAATGAAGGATTGTATGAGTGGTTGGTGATGCCTTTTGAACTAAAAAATGCACCAAGTACTTTCATGAGGCTGATGAATGAGGTATTGAAGAGATTCTTGGGTAAGTTTGTGATTGTATATTTGGATGGCATCCTGATTTTTCACTTAGACTAGAGAAGAAAATTTGTTGCATATAAGACAAGTTTTGCAGAGATTGAGAGAAGAGAATTTTTTGATAAACATTAAGAAGTGTAGTTTTATGAAGGAAGAGTAAGTATATCTAGGATTTGTGATATATGTGGATGGATTGAAGATGGATCCTAAGAAGGTAAGAGAAATTGTTGAGTGGCCTACACCAGATAGTATTGGAGAGGTAAGATCATTTCATGGATTGGCTAGTTTCTATAGAAAGTTCATTAGGAATTTCAGTTCTATTTTTAGTTCAATGATAGAAACAATGAGAGGAGATAAGAAGGATTTTAGGTGGACATCTGGAGTAGACCAAAGTTTTGAGTTGTTGAAAAAGAAGGTGACTGAGCAGCCTGTGTTGGATTTACTAGATTTTAACAAGGTATTTCAAGTAGACTATGATGCAAGTGGAAATGCAATTAGAGCAGTATTGAGTCAAGAAGGGAGACCGGTAGCTTATTTTAGTGAGAAATTGAATGATGCTAGGAGAAGATATTCAGTGTATGATCAAGAGTTTTATGCCATAGTTTAAGCCTTGAAGAAGTGGAGAGATTACTTGTTGCCGAAGGAGTTTGTGTTGTATATAGATCATCAAGAGTTGCAATATTTGAATAGTCAAGGTAAGTTGAATCAGAGACACATGAGATGGGTGGAATTATTGTAGATTTATACTTTTGTTTTGAAGCATAGGAGTGGAAAGTCAAATAGAGTCGTTGATGCTTTGAGTAGGAGAAAGAATTTAGTAGAAAAGATGAGAGTGGAGGTATTAGGCTTTGATGAATTGAAGAACTTGTATGAGGAAGACCCGAATTTTGTAGAACCTTGGAGAGCTTGTAAAGAACCAGTTTTGGAGGATAGAAGTATTAGTTCATTTAGGAGGATATTTTTTTTAGAGGGAATCGATTATGTATACCTCAAATTTCAATGAGAGATAAGTTGGTGAAAGGAAAACATAGTGGAGGATTGTCAGGACACTTTGGCATTGATAAGACATTAGCATTGGAAGTGAGAACTACTTTTGGCCATAGATTCATAAGGATCCTAGGAAATTTATGTAGAGTTGTCGAGTTTGTCAAGTTGCAAAAGGGAGTAGTCAGAATGTTGGATTGTATATGCCTTTGACAGTTCTAGAGAGACCTTGGGAGGATATCAACATGGATTTCATACTTCGGTTTTCGAAGAAACAAAGAGGTAATGATTCTATATTTGTGTTGGTGGATAGATTTTCTAAAATGGCACATTTCATACCTTGTAAGAAGACAATAGATGTAGTACATGTAGCAGACTTGTCTTTCAAGGAAGTGGTAAAATGTAGTTCTACTTTTCACCCACAAACTAATGGAAAAATAGAGGTAGTAAACAGGTGTTTGGGGAATTTGCTGAGATGTTTGGTTGGAGAGAAGACCAGAAGTTGGGATTTAGTCCTTGCACAAGCAAAGTTTGCCTACAATTATTCAGTGAACAGGAGTACCAGAAAGACACCTTTTGAGATTGTTACTTGAGTTCATCCTAGAGGTATATCAGAGTTGAGAGACATCAGTAAGGAAGACAAAAGGAGTGTAGAAGTAGAGGAATTTGCAGAATACATGAAGAAGTTGCATACTCAAGTAAAACAACAATTGGAAAACATGAACCAGAAGTATAAGGAGAGAGAAAATGAAAAGAGGAGACATAAGGAGTTTGAAGTTGGAGATTAAGTGATGGTGTATTTGAGGAAGGAAATATTTCCATTTGGAACATACAATAAGCTGAAGATGAGGAAGTTTGGACCCTATAAGATTTTGAAGAAATTTGATTCAGGAAATGTATATGAAGTAGAGTTACCGGATAGCATGGGTATACCACCTATATTCAACATTACAGATCTACATCAGTACCATGAAGCAAGGTTTAGTGAAGACAGTAAAGAAAATTTGGAAAATTAGTTTCCTAAACAACAGTCAGATGAGATAGAAGAGATTTTGGATATCAGAGATGGGAGGAAAACGCGTGGAAGCCAATACAAAGAATATCTTGTGAAGTGGAAAGGTAGACTAGTGGAGGATAATTCTTCTTGGATTTCTTAGGTTGAGGTAGATTGTTTTGGTTTTCCTTTAGCCCCAACAAAGTGAGGGACTCACTTTTCAATAACCCCAGATTTCTAATGTAGGAGCATCCTTGGTTCTTGGCAATCTTCCATCAACCAAAAATATTTTCTTTCAGTTTTGTTCTTGTTTTTTTCTTCCTCAATTCATGTTGGAGGATTCATCATATTTTCTCACCAGACCCTATGGATATTTTTGTACATTGTGGACATGTTCATTCTCCTTATTCCAAGACTTGAACACAATTGAATATTTTTCTGGCAAGTTATCGATTCTGGATTAAATGGCAGTTTCTTGAACCGACACCAGAATAACTTCAAACCTATCAGCTAGTTCGATTGCTTGTGGATATTTCCCGTAACTTGTGGATCTTAACGGTGTGATTCAAATTGTTTCATGTAGTGTCCTTGACCTTAATTATAGGTCCAAACATCATCTTATGCACCTATTGAGAAGAAATTCAAATTTGAGGCCGACCTATTTCATGTGCAGTTAAATTTTTTTTCATTAGAGATTGTAATGATCTTTGGCCAATGCAGAAGATTCTAGACCTACATATATGATATAAATCTTGTAATAGATCATGAGAATAGCAGAAGTTGATTAAGCAGAATAATATAGATATGATATGTAAGATTTTTTCTTGCATATAGGAGCATATTGGAATGTTGTATTTTTAAACATGTTGTATCAGGCCTGTGAGCCGAATCTATAAGCTTGGATGTTGTCGGCCGATTGTAATTGAGATTTCTATTAATGAGAATATTTGAATATGTATTTTCATACATATTTTGTGTTGCTTTTGTTGTGTGACTCTTGTTGCACGTTCTGGATTGTTCTCCTTGAGAACCCTCCTACCGTGGTTGCACCAAGTTGAGAACTCACAAGCCCTCACATCTTGACATGTGGCAAGTAAGATGGAAAAGGGAGATGATGTGAAGGTACTACATAGTACCTTAGGATTTGGACAAGATCTCCTCATAAAGGAGGTCCTTGTCCACATGTGGATGAGAGGACATGTGAGGAATTAAAAATTCCTCAAATATCCACATGGGGATGAGAGAAAGAATTTAAAATTCTTTAAAATGCATTGGGGTGATCCCATAATATTGGTTTACAATAATTGGCCAAACTAGACACTGAACTGATTTTTTCTAACTAAATCTTCACTTTCGAGCACCTATAGCAGCTAAACTGTGAGGAATTTGAAGATAATATAAACTAGTGATTTGTGAAACTTTGTTTGTAGATTCTAAATATATTTTTTTAAAAAAAATTGGAATCAGATTGCACTTCTTTTACCATCTCCTTTGAAAACTATTTTTTTTAAGTAAACACCATTTTTAAGGAGTGACACTCACTATATGACACATAAATTTTTTCCTTGAAGGATAAAATTCTAATTTTTTCAAATTTAGATTTGTAACTACGATATCTAGTGCTTCAATTTTTTTTATTTTTTCTTTTATATTTTTTTTTTAGAGGAATCAGCATGACCCCATATAAACTAAACACTGGTAAAAATTTTAGCGTGACCGTGTGCTGGCGACCGCCCTCTGGTACCACGGGGGTGGGGGAGACTAGACCTCATGACCAACCTCCAAGGGAAAGATTTAGAGAGGCCCCAACCCCATCTAGTGCTTGAATTGGTTTCATAGTGTTTATTGAATATTTTTCCTTAATCAAGTTTCAAAGTCAAACCAATTACAATTCAAACATAGGGACCATATAACACAACTTTTTTATTGGATCAAGGAATTCAATATCTAGTGCACTCATATTTTTCAAAAAAAAAATGATAATCTTCTATTTTTCCACATGTGCAAAATAGAGAGCTTGATTTTGGTGGAAAACCTACATTCACAAGAAATAAAAAATAAATATAATAATAAAATTAAATTTATTTAAAATTATACTTTTGGGAAGCTTATAATAAGGACTACATACTTACAAAAATAAATTTTAAATGAATTCATTTGATCCCCAAAAGGTAAATCAAAAGTGGTTTATTATCATCATTTTGATAGGTGTAAAGGAGACTCATATAGGTATGGTTTAAAACTAGTGAGGTTCTATCCAAGGGGGTTTGATCTAAGGTAGTTTGACCAAACCCTCTTCAATTGGAATGCTTTAAATGGAACATTTTAAGGCTTAAATCATTATATTTTTTAAAAATATTTGATTTTAGCAAAAATCAAAATTTCCCATAAATTGTAAACTAGCTTTGTGGGATCACCCATTGGGGGATTGAATGTGAATTCAAACTTCACAGAGGGAAGGGATTTCCTTCTCCAAAAGGAATAAGAATTTAATAAGGTTGACTTAGGACATATACCATAAATGGCATGGAGATTAAGTTGACCTAATTAAGTGATTGAGGTTGTGAAAATGTATGATTAGACGAATTAATGACATATTGGAGGCAAGTGGGAGATTATGGAGGATGCGACCCTAATGATGATTAGGGATATGCACATCCTAATCATAGATTAATTAAATTATTCCAGATTAGAGAGGATTATGGAGGATGTGACATGAGGAGAGAGAAAAAGGGATGAATTAAAAATAGATTTAATTCATAAAAGGCATAAAGTGACTAAATTAAATAACTTGGGGTATTTATTTAATTTAGAGAGGAAAGAGGGTTAAGGTATTTAATTGATTTATTAAATACCTTTGGGACATTAGGTTGCAAGGTTGTATTAATCAAATAATAAATTATTTAATTAATGTGGATGAGGGATGTGGGACAGAGGAATAGAAAGGGATGAATTTGACCATATGGGGGTGGACAAATTTAGGTGTCTACACTTATTATCAGGGTTCCTTCTTGGAACCAAACAAATCCACACATAAACAAAATGTATGAAATTCCCATAAATACAGAATGATCATCTGGAAATTATGTTCCTACATTCAGGTTCAATCTTAGTTTGAACATTCCATGAATAAGTAATCACCAAAATGAATACACTTCTTTGATGCATGCTTAAACTCCAAAGTCTTGGTTTCTTGGTATCCAGTGTATCTTTGCAAGGAGCTATATTTCTGCATGAGCTTCCAATGCGTATCATTAAACCTGGTAACACCATCAGATTTGCTTCCAACTCTAGTTTTCTTGACCATCCATACCTCAACTCTGCATTGAAATCTACTCTCCTCAATCAAAAATTCCACTCATTAAATCCCTTTAATATATATATAATATCATGTTAATAAAACCATCATTAAACTGTTATCATATAAATCCATCATAAATAACACGCTTTTCGAAAAGTCATAAATTATTATGTAGTTATATTTTTATATATTGGGTTACCAGACTATCGAAATTCTTAGATAACCTTAAAATTTTAAAACTTTGCTTCACATCATTACCTAATACCCAGAACCCGGTATTCAACTTTACCCATAATATTCTAGAACTTCAGTTTTATCAAAACTTCCATCTTTGCTAGACCTCGACTATCAGACCAAAACACTTTGCTCAATGTTTGTATTACCTTTTTTTTCTTTATAACATTCTCGGTTCTCGGTATCCAATACCCAAAACACTTGAATTAAAAATTTCTCTTTGCTCTTCACTTTCGGTGATCTTTGCAACTAGCCAACACCTGCAATAAGCGCTAGTTTTCACTTGGGGTCCCCAAGTCTTACAGTCTTGGAGTGTGTTGTGAGACCACACAACATGTACCAATCATTCCTAGCCTTGAAATTTCATCTATGCAAGAATCATTCAAAGAACTAAAAGTCATGCTAGGACAAATATTGAACATAAATAATGCACTAATTGAAGAACAACAAAATTCCCTAACTATTGTGTTGCAGGCACACGTAGTAGCCTTTGCATGGGACTACCATGATATGAAGGGTATAGAGCTTGAATTATGTATTCATAGTATCTATATGAATTATGGTTATAGACCCATTAGATAGCCTCAAAGACAAATGAATCCAACCTTGGGGGAAATAGTTAATGCTAAACTTTGAAAGCTCCTTCATGCAAGATTCATTTATACTATATCAGAGAGTGAATGGGTATCACCTTTAGTCATTTTTCCCAAGAAAGGTGGAAAATGGAGGGTATGTGTAGATTATAGGGAATTGAACACAGCCAATAGGAAGGACCACTTCCCATTGACCTTTATAGATCAAGTGGAACTTTTTAGCAGGGGAGTACTTTTCATTCCTAGATGGTTTCAGTGGTTATAATAAAAGAAAAATTATTCTAGAGTACTAGGAAAAAATGGCATTCACCTATCCTTGGGGTAATTATACCTACTCTATTTTTCCCTTTGGTTTATGCAATGCCCAAGCTACTTTTTAGAGGGCAGTTCTTAGCATATTTTCTAATTATGCTCATAACTGTATGGATATATATGGATTACTTCACCAAATATGGGGAAACTTATGAGGAAGCCCTTAGTAATCTAGAAAAGGTTTTAAAGAGAAAGTATTTTGTCCCTCAGTAATGAAAAGTGCTTTATGATGATGACTCAAGGAATTGTTTTAGGGAATTTTATATCTAGTGCAAGGATTCAAGTTGATCCACATAGGATAGAAATTATTTCTAAATTACCTATTCTATAGAGGAAAAGAGATGTTAGAAGCTTTCTTCGCCATGCAGGCTATTATAGGAGGTTCATTAAAGACTTCAGTAAGATTGTTGCACCATTGCTTGTTTTGCTGACTAAGGACATATAATTTTATTGGACACCAGAATGCCACCATTCCTTTGAAGAGATGAACAAATCCTTAACACAAGCACTTATTTTGAGGGGGCCAAATTGGAACTTACCCTTCCGTACACATAATGATGCTTTAGATTTTGCTATTGGAGTAGTTTTTGGTCAAAAAGAAGGTAACAAAGAATATGAAATCTACTACATTAGCAAGAATCTTCAAGGAGAAAAGTTAAATTATATTATTATAGAGAGGGACATGCTAGTAGTAGTGCATGCCATCAATAAATTCAGGCATTACATTACTAGTTACCTATTTTTGTCCACATAGACCATAGAACTATTAGATATTTAATGTACAAGCCTATCATAGGGGGTAGAATAGTTAGATGGTTGCTCCTTCTACAAGCATTTGATATCACAATAGTGGAAAAACTTGGTAAGGCTAATGTAGTTGCAAATGTTTTGTCAAGGTTTCCAACACATTTAGTAGAAGGGGTAGTGGAGAACTCATTTCCATATGAGAACTTTTTTGTTCTTACTATATATACCCTAGTATGTTATGACATTGCCAACTATTTAGTGATAGGGCAGATTCCACCACACTTTTCTCCAAGAGAAAAGAGACAACTGGTACATAAGTTTTTTCCATACTCTTGGATATTTGGTTACCTATTCTACACTGGCCTAGACAACATCATGAGAAGTGCATAATGGAAGGTAAAATCTTTGATATCATGAAGGATTGACATGATGAACCATGTGGGGGTCATTTTGTAGCAAAAAGAACAACATTCAAAAACCTCCCAACTGGTTACTACTAGCCAACTTTACACAAGGACTCTGTCAAACATACAAGGAGCTATGAGAGGTGTCAAAGAATGGGTAAGCCAACAAGGAGTGATGAAATTCCATTAGAACCTTAGTTAACACTATCTCCCTTTGACAAATGGGGTCTAGACTTCATTGGGCCCATTTCACCTACTTCTAACAATAAGGATTACATTATGGTTTGCACTGATTATCTAACTAAGTGGGTAGAAGTGAAGGCATTAAATTTTTCCAAAGATGGAAATGTGGCTAAATTCTTGTACGAGGACATTTTTACTAGGTATGGAGTACCTAGGGAGATATTAATTGGTCAGGGTCCATGATTTACTTCAGAACTCATCACCAAATTGGCTGAAGAAATTCAAATCAAGCACAAAAATTCAACACCTTATCACCCTTAGACCAATGGCTAGGTGAAGGTTACCAATAGAAAAATTGAAAGTATTCTAACTAAGACACTTCAATTACACAAAAAATATTGGGTTGCTAGGTTGCCAAAAGTACTATGGGCATATAGAACAACTTGGAAAAAAATAACTAGTTTCACACCCTATGAACTAGTATATGGAAAAATAACAATCCTCTCAATTGAGTTTGAATATAATATATTAAGTACATCAGTAGAGTTGGACATGGATCTCATAGTAGCTCAAAAGGAGAGGTTACACCACTTAAATGGGCTAGATGAAATCAAGATGGAGGCAATCCATCATACTGAGATAGTACAAAAGTAGAGGACAAAGTGGCATGACCAATATATCAAGACAAAGGAATTTAATGTAGAAGACTAGGCCTTACTATATGATTCAAGGTACAAGGATTTCAAAGGAAAACTCCAATCTAGGTGGTTGGTACATTATGAGATCAACCAAGTATTCCTAATGGAGCAGTGAAGTTGCACACCATAGATACAATTAGGTTTTCTCTTTTGGTTAATGGAAATAGGATAAAACTTTATAAGAAGCCAATACAAAAGGACAATTTCATTCTTTATTTATTTTAGAAGTATGGTCCTCACAGTGATCTAGAATCAAGTTCAAAAACATTAAGTGATGCCTCAACAATAGAAGATATACCAAGTTCTTCAGGTAACTCAGAGATTGAGCTACATAGCTCAATCCTTGAGATTACTCAGGTTTAATTTCTTATTCCACCTCACATGCACACAAAACATGGTTACAATGATGTATATACTTTTCTAGAGGGACCTATCTTATATATACCATTATCAACATTTAGGAAGGGCCCCATTGCAATAGGGACTTGTAGCATAAAATCTGTCACAATTCAGATGAGACCTAATGCTGAAGGTACCTGTAGTGTCTTCTAGTAGGAGATTTCAAAAAATACCCACATTAATTGCAGTACTCACCATTTTCACCTCATTTTTCTCACCTTTGCAGTACCCATCTTATCATAATGTGTACCTGCAATGTGCTTATCTTATTCGGTGCTTCCAATTCAAATTTTAAATATTTGAACTATCACATCACTAACCATCATCTGTCTATTTCATTTCATTACATTACACCTGCCACCTCATCATTCATTCACTTACAATTACTTCCTATCACATCAAATCATATTGCAGATACATTTTATTCAGCTCACACACATGACATTTAGTTAGTCACCTCCAATAGGTATGCAAAGTAAATTACCATATTTTTCATAGATTTATTAACACTTTCATTATGTATTTCATATTAAATTAAGCATGTGATATATTGATAACATTTATTTCCATACTATTTAATCATAAGTTTTCCTATCACAAGTTGAAGTAAGGTTGCTTCAAACCTTAAGTTGGGGGAGGGTACATTATCAACTAATTTTTTCACTTTTTTCCACCTAAAACCAAATGCAAACAATATATATGACATGCAAACCCCTTTTTTCCTAAAATTGTACCTACTTTTTGTTGTAAATTCAATTGCCAATTTCCTAAAATCTATGATTTTGAGCTAAGTCAAACCTAGGACCCATTTTTTAAGCTCAATTAAGTTGATATGAAGAAGGAAAGTTGCAATAACACTATAATTGTAGTGAAAGTGCATGAGGAAATAGCAAAGTAAAAGAAGGGTTTGAGGGTGGTGAAGTGAAAATTGTGCTGAATTTCCAAGTTGAAGACATTGAATAAAGGTAAAGAGATTTATAATGGGAGATGATGTTATTAGGAGAGAGCCATCGACACACAATAAAATACTAAAAGATGCAATGCTATTTCCTATCTTCACAAAAGTTGGTTGGCTCAATTGTTTTCTAAAGATGACAAAATTTAACAATGACATAGAAAGGAGATTTGCACCCACATTGGAGAACAATGAAGCAATAGTAAAAGGGTTTTCAATAGATGCATATAAAGTCTCCATAGCACAAGTATCTAGTTTTCCTAGGATTGGAGCAGAGTTTCCATTACGAGCAGATGTAGTGGCTACAAGAGAGGAATTTTGTGAGTGAGGAGAAAAATTGGATTCATCATCCCAAGGTACAAAAAGACTTTCTCTTCCATGGTTTTGGGCCAACTTTTCTTCATATGTCATTAGATACCTTACTTATGATGGTAGAAAGAATCTTCTCTATACTATACATTTCAAATTACTTAGTCATCTTCACCATAATAGGCTAGTATATGTGCCCAATTTCCTCTATAACATTAAAAAGGATGGCATCTAAGTACTAGAGGAAACAAAGTGACACAAATTTATCATATCATTGCTTGATTTCCCTATTAGTAAAAGGGAGCTTGAAAATTCAATACCCATAGGTATTCTAGGAAGATTTTGTGAAATGTGAAGATATTAACAGTTTACTTGAGGCACCTATAGTACCTAAAACTTTAGAGCCACAAGCTAAGCCTACAATAGGAATTTTTCCTATCTCACCTATGGCCTCACCTACTCATAGCCAATGTGAGCCCGAAGAGCACAATGTGCCAAAGTCTAGGTCACCAGTAATGGAAGAAACCCCATCTTTCTCAAAACCACCTAAATCCAAGAAAAGAAGAGGTAGTACATTCACAACACCCACACCTTTTAAACAATAAAAGACAAAGAAGGATATTTAGAAGGAGGAACTTATGCCAAGGTGGTTAGGCCACCTTTAAAAGCAAGGTATTATGAGGGGGACTATGGAAAATATTGAAGAAGAGACAAAGGGAAAGGAATAGTATGAAGAAGATGTGATGTTGGTTGAAACATACTTAGAAGGGAAGGGGAATATGACTAGAATTGTGCATGCACATGCAAAATAGAAGAGGTATGTGTCCACCACTTCTGATTTAGACTTAGAAGATACATTTGTTGCCAATAAAACACAAAATAAAACCCTAGATATTCCTACTTATGAAGGCTATGATTGTACTAGGGGTCATAATAAAAAATTCTTGGAAACATAAGAAATTTCTAGAGGATAGAAATATCAGGAAGGAGCTTTAGGAAAATTTGGACAAAATTAAACATCTGGAAGAACTAGTGTAGAGTTATGAAAATAGAGACAAAGAAAGGGAGACAAAAATACAAGAATTGGAAGAGAAGTTACAGACATATGGCCATGGTGCAAAGCTAGACTTATTGGCATAATTGGCCATTACCAAAACAAGGGATGGAGAACTTGCAGTAGCAAACTAGAAACCTCCTCCCATAAAAACTCCAATTCACCACACAAATTTTTCTCCTAGTTATCAGCTATGGAAGGTGATTGATGAATTCTCACAAGAAAAAAGAAAATGGAGAAGGGAAAGAGAAACTTTGATTGAAGAACATGCCAAAGTGCTAGAAGGAAAAGAGATTGAACTAAGGAAATTACTAGTCAGATTGGAAGAATTGGCAGATAAAGCTTCCCAAATTATAAGATGCACACCTCTAACAAGAACATATGCACTATTTTTGCAAGAATTTGTTTTGAGTTTTCAGTTTAGGTGGCTAATTAGTAACTAGTCAGTTGGGATGAGCAAGCAATTTTAATTTCTTAATTTTTTTCTTGATTCTACTCCAAAAGAGAAGGATCAACTTTGTGAATACAATTTTCACAACTATGTGGTTCCACAAGAAATAGAGTGGAATCCTTTGATGTTTGTAGGGGATCTCTAGGTGAGGGAACTAATATCTTACTATAGGAATGAATAATTCAAGGGAGAATTAATGCAATAATATGAGGAGATGGAGAAATCAGTTGCTCTCCCAATAAGGAAAGATTCTAAAGACCTTGATGCACTTGGAGATGAATGGTTGGAACTCATGGATCATAAAGGTGTAGGAAGGAATATTATGAACCTAAGCATAGAGGATTATAAAAGAATGCACACATTAGCTGTGGAATTATGTCAACAATGTTATAGTTATATACAAGATAGATGGAACAACTTGACCCCAGAGTTGTAGAGAAAGGAACCTCATTTAGTATAAAATTTTACCACCATGCTTGAGAGGGTACATAGATACATGAAAGTTTCTAATAACATAGGACTTCATTCAGTGGCACTCACATTCCACCCACATATGCTAATCTATCTAGTTCCACGTTGGATTGAGGAAAAAGGTGAGGAGTGTGAGAAAGATGGGATCATCAAAATGCAAAGACTTGTAACTTACAGAGGTTTCTACTTAAAGCAGATCAAGGGAGTTGATGTTATCATGGACCTCAGAGAGATTGCACTACTTTATAATCTGTACCCCTAGTGTTTTTATTGAGGACAAGAAAACATATAGTTGGGGGGAGTTATGATTCTACTTATTAGTCTATTTTCTATTGTTTTTATGCATGCTTTCAGACATTATCAAAAAATACTCCTATGCTATGCTATCCATTTATGCTTATTATACAACCTTGGACCTAAATTATAGTAATGAAAATATAGTTATGATATAGTAGAATTGCATGATTTATATGTGAGTATGTATGAAATATGGATGGAATTTTGTTTTTAATCATGGTAGTTAGCTTTGTGCATATGTTTTATGGATTAACCTCTTGCAGCCCAAGGAGACATTGTAGCCCATAGTAACTATAAGTTGTAGCTTGCAACAAAAGGAGGACTTGGGCAATGAAATAGGGGAAGTGCCAAATCAAGCTAAGTGTAATAACTATTATGTGGAGACACTTGATGGAGTTATCCATGCATCATTATGATAGTTAATAAGGTGTTGAAGAAAAAGAATTATTTTTTGATAGGATTTTGGATAACTATTTATGTGTTCCACATGCAAATCTATTTTATAGAGTTTTAATTCTATTAGAACTCTTGTTTCTTTTTAGTTACAGTTTGAATAATTCAATATTAACTCTATACTCTGGTATCTAGGGAGTTGTAGTTAATGATTTCAGTTAGGAGTTGTGTTTAGAATAAACTACCCCATGATTGTATGTAGCTGGTGGTTGAGTCTTTAGATAGTTAGTTGATTCAGTATTTTGTTATTAGTTACTTCTTAGTTTTTAGTCATCATCTATAGACATGTTGATTATTCAAAAATGATTTCCTTGAATACAATATGTGAGGAATATTTTATGTAATCTTTTCGAATGCATGATGAATGAAGTTCAAGTTCATATGAATGCTTAGAATCTAAAGATTTATATTTGGTTTAAGTGAAGATAGCCACTTGAGTAGGCAACTTAAGGTAACTATTCTTGACTACATTTATAGTTGTTTTTCCTCTATTTAGTGGTTATTTTAGTTTAGCATTACTTCATAAATTGCATGTAAGCTAGAATAAATTCTCATATGGTGATTGTGAATAATAATTATTCATGTGCATGAATGCATTCAATAGACTTGTAGTACTCCAGAGCTTAGAATAAGCCCAGTTACTAGTTTGAGTAGGTTTGAGTTAGTTTTAGTAATTTTTTGTTAGTAATAGTTCATCTACAGGTTATGTTGTAGGCACCCAAAGCCATTAGTGCTAGTTTACTTCTTTCACTATTATATGTTTATGTGATTTTACAACAAGAAGAATACGTTAAATAGGATAACCTAGGTAACCTTAGGTCTCTAAAGGCACATATAGTGCAACACCATCACAAGTTTACAAACCTTGGTTGACAATTTAATGTAGTCTCTACAATGTTGAGTGGACTGTTTAGCTAGTCATTCCTCTGAATTGTGTGGTTTCTACCATGTTTACAAGACACTATTTTAGACACTTCATAACCCATGCATGAGTACATCATATGCATAGGGATATCGAATGGAGATATATCACAGACACATATATATGTATGTATGGACTCGATAAATATATCTATCAATCAACAAAAAACATGATTATACATATCATCTACATGAATGTATATATATTATTTAATATAATTATAGTATTTATATTATGGACAAATATTTTGGGACCTTAATGCTCTCTAACACTTGTAGGGTTTTTCACCTAAAAGGAGAGAGATGGGCCAAAATGGGCAATGTCCTAATTCAATATTAATGTAAAGAGGGGTGTAATATGCTTAAATGCAATGTACAAATGCAATAAATTGAAAAGGAAATATGATTTAATGATGCTAAAATTGAGAAATGCAAAGTAATGGAAAACACATTATGATATGCAAATACACCTAAAAATGCAAGTACATGATGAAATAATTAAATAGAATTGGAGAGGTGCACCTAAAATCTAAAATATAATGTGGAGAGATTCTGGAATCCTAAAAAATTGACTGAAAATGTTGAATGGGTCACTTACACCAAGTTGGGCGACTTAGTCCCAGTTTTGGGAAAAACTACTCTAGAGCCTGTTTCGGCCAAATGGGTATCCAAATCTACAAAAAACTCTAAAAAATAGGTTTAGTAGGACTAATTTTCCACTATTGGTGACTTAGTCTTGAAAATTCAAAAGTGGAAACGGAAGCCCTCAATTTGCTCTTTTTGTTGCTCCAGGTGTTTGGTTCTAAAACTCTAATTTTTGGGCCTGAAAGTGACTTTTGGTGGATATTTTGACTTGGTCAACAAGGAGATGTCCTCAACAACTTTGCAACTTGATCTTTAATGACTTATAATCCTTCAAGATGCTTAAATCTACAAACACACAAGAAGAGAAGAAGAAATGTTGGATGTTAGGGCATGGGGGTTTGTCATGGTCATACCCCTTTGTCAAACCCCTTTGTAGGTAATTAAACAAAAATGAAGAAAGAATGTAATGAAGAATGAAACAATGGATTCAATACCTTTCCATGATGATAGATCTTGAATTTCTATAGCAATAGATGAAGATTCTACCCTTAAATGTCCTAGGAAGCTATCTTGATGACTTAGAATGATAAAACCCTAGCTTGTTTAAGAAGAATGATGAGTGATTGAGAAGATTGATTGATGGAATGAATAAATTAGTGAAATGAGAGGTAAAACCATTTATTTATACACAATTATGCCCTAATTCCCAAAAATACCTCATCACAGGCCAACCTTAGGTCTTAAGGAATAAATACCCAAAAGAATTTTAAATTAATTTTCATTTTTGAGCCAAATGAGACTAAGTTGCAACCAATGGAAAATTAGTCCACTTGGGAATTTTTAAGTGGATGTTGGTAATTTTTATAATTTAAATAATGTTTATCAGGTTCTTCTTCAACAAGACACTTAATTAAGGCCTGTAAGTGCATAAAGGGGCCATTTAAAGCATAGGAAAGGCGTAAATATTGATGACAAGCCTAGAAAAGTGTGAAAGTTTGTTACAAATCTTTACAACACTTTTAAATAATTCTTGGTAATGTTACTTAGGTGAATTATGATATTATGGTCCTAGAAAAGTGTGAAGATGTGTTACAACACCTTACAACACCTTTACAAGACATCAATAAATGTATTTTATTTAGTTTGCAAGGGCCCAAGGCCTAATGTGGATGTGTAAAACACCTTAGAATACTAAATCAAGGCCTCATTAAGTCCAATTTATCATTAATTTATCCCAAATCAAGCAAGGAAAAGGGAATACTTTTTTTGTGTCTACATATATAAATATATTTAAATACTAGAGAATGTTCTTGATTTAGGGTTAGGTGTTTGAGTTTCTTTGATATGTGTGAGTTCTTTCCTATATGTTTGTATTTAAATCAATTAGATATATATACTCCATGTATAATGTCGATCAATGTGAATGTTTCTATATATATTTAAATATAAATATTTTGTGCAAAATAAAGCATTTGATAACCTTGTGAATATATATATGTACATATATTATAAAAGGTATATATATTATAAAATATATATATATATATATTAATAATAATAAAGTATATATATATTATATAGATTATATAGATTAATATATATTAATAATATATATATTATTCTCAAACTCATAATAAAGTATAGATAAGTGAAGAGAGGTTCAATTGTCCAAGTATTGAAGAGATAGGATGACATCAAATCTAGGGGATGCACTAGCCCCTAGATTCAATATCCTATCGCAAGAAAATATAAGGACAAAGGAATGCACATATATGAGATGTGATGAAACATGAAAAACATGAAGCATATATGATGGAGATAGAAGCATAACATGATGCAAACTTAAACACAAAATAAAAAAACAAAACATAATGTAAATGCGATGAAAACATAGATAAGACACATACCAATCATAAAATATATAATAATCACAAAAACAAAAAAATAAGATTAGTACTTGTTGATATTTCATGCCACCCTTAGGTGACCCATCATTGATAACCGATCTAAGAGATCCTACATGGGCCATCTTGCATGATTTTTCCTTGAGGAGGTTCCTAAAATTGACTAAGTCCTAGGTTGTCAGTGTAACGCCCCGCCATGCGAACCCCAAAGGAACTAATAACAACAGAACAATTTTTTTAAAAGAATATAATAAACATACTCAAGTATTCTAACATAACAATGTACAAAGTTGCACGACTAATTCCATTGGGGTACACGAGGTGACATTACTATACTAACCCATAACAACGATAATAAGATAACAATAATTAATCAATTACGTAAATCTATTCATTCCCATTTCATCATTTAAATATCCATTAAAAAATAACCATATTCATAACATAGGTACATATGACAATGAAAAATACTATAAAGATATGAAGCATTTATATTACCACAGAAGTAACACAACTTAACACAATTGTTACAAATGATCGTTCCTGGATAAATACATGGCCTGAATATACATTACATCCAAATGATAGTAAAATACAACTGTCTGAACATACATCTCAATAACCACATATACAATTTACAACAAGGTCATCCCAACACACATGGGAGACAATACATCAATGAATACATTACAACTGAAGTATAACATACATCTGGTACAAAGAATTACTGGATCATCAACATCCTCCAAAACCATGCAATAAAAGATACATTTGTAATAGAAAGGGAACCCAACAGGGTGCGAAGCATGTTCCACCCAACCACCCCCGTGCTGGGAGTAGACAAGGAAGGATCCCCGACCAAGCACGTCTAACAGTAACACAATACTAACTCTAGACAGACAACTTAACATCAAAGACCACATAGAAAACTAAACAAACATAAATCCAAAAGGAACAACAACAAACCACTTCAGAACATAACAACAAGTCACAAACACAACGTCAATGAAACTCAAGACATAATATCAAATACTACTCCCAACAATAACCAAAGAGAAATCAATAAATCACTTCCAGAGGACTTTAGTAAATCAACACAAATAGAATGTTAGACAAGAGTGTCATCGCATGGTTTCACATGGATTATCCTGACAACCTACCACAAGGTGCCACCTCCATCTCTACACAGATTCTCCAGACAACCAAGTTAAGGTGTCGCCTCCATCTATGGTTCTCCTGACAGCCTATCTCAAGGTGCTGCTCCATAGGGTTACTCATGCGGAGTCATTAGCCTTTCGTGAAGACAAGGCAATGACCTTGCCAACCACGGCCTTCTCAGTCCCCTTTAGTCTGTGATAGCACTAACAGGCAGACGAGGCTTCACAATTATCTTATTAGTGTTTAATCCCCACCCGTGGTTTATTACTTAAGTTATCACTGATTAATCTAACTCTACGTGGGTTACCCTAACAGCCCCTTTGTGCGCCAGCCCCCACTAGAGCCACTCTCTCTCTAGACACTCAACACAAACTATCCAATTACAAAAAATGGTTGTATCAACAAGAACACTGAACAAATCAACTGAATCATCTGCGAGGCATAACCATCTCGCCCGAAGTCATATGTATAACATTCACCACGATATGATCCAAGTGTATACTAACATCACTACTAAAACCAAAAAATATACGGGCAACCATCAAATTACAAGATCGAATATAATCACAGTACCCCCACCTCTGGAAGTTCCTAAACAATAACTTAAGCTCCTATGAATGATAAAATGAAACTAGGGTTTTCCCATACAACTCAAAAGCACTACGAAGAAAATGCCACAATAGAATTAACGAATAATTTCCAAAATAACAGTTACATTTAATCAAAAACCATAAAACAATTACAATGAATAATAAATTTCACCCAATAAATCAATCGATTTAATTATAATTACAAACTTATTCCCAATTTTCTAATTAAACCATAATATTGCAAAATCCTAAAATTCTCAAACTTACTTCCTAACATAACGGCATAAATAACTTATTCAATATATATATGCCTTCACGCGTATATAGAAATAAGATATATATAAATTAAAACAAATATTTAAAATTCACTATTTAATATATATACATACATATATATATATATATATATATTAAATATTTATATACATAAATATATTAAATAAAATATAATTATTAATACATATAATGAAATCCCACTTTTAAATCATATTAAAAAAACATATATTAAAATCCTATTTTTAAATCATATTATAAAAATTAACCTGATATATAAATATGTATACATTTATATATATATAATATAAAACAAATTTTAAATAACATATAAAAAAAACAATTAAAAAAAACAAACAAATTAAATTTTAAAGGCCGAATAGCAGCCATCGCCCACAGTACATAGTATTGTGGGCCGTGGGGGTACGCAGCCCCCACTGGCTGCGCCCAGCAGCCTCGACTGTTGTGCGCAGTCAGTGGTGACTGTGTACTGCAGCCACTGGGGCCGTGGATGGTACAGCCGCGGTCATCCGTCCACCCCCCAAAAATATAAATAAAAGAATTAATTTTAAATTACATTTCGTTTATTTATATTTTAGTATTTTATTTATTTTTAAATGTATTTCACCTGGAACAAAATACCCAAATTCGAAAAAAAATATAAATATAATATGAAATTCTAAAATACACAAGATTAGGAATTCGAAATAGGTATAAATTGTATATATATATTTATATATATACAGAGGTTCAACACAAACTATATAAACAAATTGTTTACCTAATAGAACTATTGTGGATCCGAGCATACAAATTTAAACAGTAATAAAAAGCATTTTTTTTCAAGGTAAACTTCAACATAATCACAAATTGATTTTCTTTCCAACCAATAATTTTCACAAACAAATTTTATTGAATAAATTTCAAAGGGTTTTTAAAATAAAATAAACAATTTGTTCAGTATCATACATAAATGAATTTGGGTATGAATTTTCAGCATAATAACAAAATAATTTTCAATAACCCAATGTAGATCTGACATGCAAATTCAATCTTCAGTCAAAATGATTTTACTAAAACTTCCTACAGAAGATTCAAGGGTTTCATACCAATAAATTTTCAAATCACATAACTTCATTTAATCAATTTTTGAAAACATAGCAAACAGATTTGCTTACAGATCAACAAAGTATTAATAATTTAAGAAGAGAAAACCTGGAGTCCTTCATCTGAAGAAGAATCCCTTCTGTAGCCTCCTCTTGATCTCCTCCTGTCGCTCTCTTCTCCAATCTGACTTTTCTTCAGAACCACAATAATTTTTACCCAGAAAAACACAAAACCAAAAACTACAGAACAAACTTCCCTCTGTGTGAATTCTCCCCTCAAAAAAATAATAAATCAAAATAAATATTCCATAAAGCTCTTCCGCTTTCTTTTCTCAAAAATCCCCCTTTCTTATTGGTCCTTTTTCCAGCTTTTAAAAGCACAACTTATCTACAATTTTAATTAAAATAATTTATTTAATCAAGACATTATCTTCACATGATTTGCTAATTTAATATTAATAAAAAGATATTATTTAATTATCTTCAACAATATTTATTTAATTTAATTTCCTACACTTTAATTAATTAATTTTTTTTTTTTAATTACAATATATTTAAAATTTAACCATTTACTAACTCACAATTAAATCAAAACAACAAAACAACTTTAATTAATTATCTTATCAAATAAGATTAATTAATTAAACACTAACCATAAATTAAATAAAAACTCAACAATTAACTACACAACGACAAGGACAAAACTTCAGTCATAACACAATGACTCACAAGACGGACTTGGGGCGGGGACACTTCAAACCTACTCCTTTTCAACATTTTACTTTGGGTTAATTTATTGCTTTACACTGCGAAGCGGTGGAATCGAGACTTATTCTGCAATCCATCCAAATAAGCGTCAAGTAGCACATGTATATATATAATCAAACATCCTATCGTGAGATGGAATTGCGTGTAGCGGGCACTCGTGAGCAGTGATGCTACATCCTCTCACCTAATCTATTAACAATTACAATATCAATGACGAACTAACATTTCTAACCAAATTGATCATAAGATAACATGATTATTTAATTACTGCATCATAACTAATTATTAAACCATTGCATTATAAAATAATACTGAATTCAAGTAACATGATCACCATAGAATTATAACATCGACATATAAAATATTAGAGAGAAAGCATTACATAATAAAATAATCCAAACCCTACATACATAGTATCATAAATCATAATAATAATATCAATTGTAGCAATCAACTAAATTATGCATCCACACACACCAAATCGATGAAACAATCACCATCACAATTCAGTATCACACTAACATATAAAAGCAAACAATAGTAGTCAATAGTATCAGAAACATGGGGGTATTACAGTCAGGCTTTCAGGTTTTCACATACCTCTCTTCTTGTATGCCTTCATCACTCCTGCTCCTTCTCTTTCACCCTTATGCCTGCCATTTTACCCTAAGTGCTTTGGGTGTTAGACATTTTCCTTACCCTTTAAGCCTTACTGCTTCCTCTTCAAGGCTGTAAGACCCCACCCAACCATCAAAGCCTGATTAAGTCCTTCAGTATTTTTGTAAGTGTTGGATTTCAATTTTAGAGGGTTGGGCTTGCCTCTTATCTTCTTCCATCTTTTCAACTTAGGCATTAAGCATTCCTCACAACTCCCTACCCTTGAAATCCCTCTAAGGATTTTCGAACTTTGGGTATTTACCTTACATCTTCCCCATACCTTTTATCGAGTAGGAAGTAAGGCTTCCCCCTGATCCTTGATCCCCAAAATATCTTTTTGGTTTTCAGGCATCAAAATTTTGTCTTCCACCTTTCTTCCTTCTCACCTTCACTCCTTCCTTTGAAAAATTGGATAAGTGTCAAGGTTTTGGACTTCGAGCATTGGTCTTGACTACTACCTCTTTCCTTTATTTGGTAAGAGGTAGCTCTTCTTCCCGCCCCTCGATATCTGACATTTCCTCCAAAAGTTTTGGTTAAGTGTAAATATTTTAGTCTTCAGGCGTCGGTCTTCCCCTTTACTCTTTTCATCTTTTTGATAAGGTGTAAACCTTCTCCCTGACCTCCAATGCCTAAGAAAGGCAATCTTTTTGGACTTTGTGGTTCGCTCCTTTGACCTTCTCTCTTCCTTTCTTCTGCAAGCAGTATGGTGAATGCTTGAAACCCAATATAGATGGTCGAATGTTGATGAAGCATAAGGAATGAAGTAGGCCCAATGCCCAATCTCGAATGAAGATTCTCTTTTGTTGCTATAGACCATTTATTGTATAACAAACATATCATTTTGGGCTTGAAGCCTTGATATTTAGTAGATTTGATATGTTTTTGCACGATGACACCATTAATGCTTGAGCTACCTCTCTGAGTGGCCTATTTCAATTTTTTGACTTCAAGGATGAAATTTATTACTCCCCTTGACTTCTACAAGTGGATTTTGTTTGTTCCCATGCTCATTTATTGTTGTTTTCAACCATTATAATGCATCCATGACCCAATCACAATTTTCACTGGATGGTTCCATCCTTCCATGCACAAACTTCATTGTTAACCCTAGTTGGGGTTAGGGTTTGGTTTGTGGTTCCAAGTTATGCCTAATAGATAAAGACAAGCTTTATATTCTTGTTAATGGTTCTTCCTTTGGCTCCTCTAGGGTTTTTCTTTGGCAGACTTGCATTTTGTATCTCTACAACTGTAAAGATTGGCTATTTCCTCTACATCAATGAAATTGATTAAGCTTTCCTATTCTTAGCTTGTTTATGTTTTTCTATGTTCATTACCTACATATCTAAGTGTTTAATCTCTCTTTCCATGCATATATATTTGGGTTAAATTGTTTACAGTTGTTGCTTGAGAATATCCCTTTCCTTCCAACACCTTGTCAAACTCTAACCTCCATGTTTTCCTTTGAGAATCGACCAAATAGAGATTTGTGTGAGTCTCCTAGCCCCCCTTCATTGGTGTTGTGAAATATTGTTCAAGAAGAAATAAATTTTCCATATTGTTGTACCATCTCCCATTTCCATTTCATGCATTCATTCTTCCCCTTTTCCCCTATGAGTTGTTAGAGTAGGGTAGTGATAGGATTTCATGTGTTGCATTGGACCAACACATTTCACTTGGATTGAAAGAGGAAGTTGGCCTTCTCTAGAGATTTGACCTCATACACTGAAGGTCCCACACCTTGAGATCATTTCCATTGTGTCATTGGAATTTTGAATCCCATGTTCAAAAGGGTGTCATTTCATCTAATAATAGTTTCTTGCATGCCCGATGGGACTAGTTTCCTTCAGCTAAAGAACTTGGTGTTTTCTCTAGCACTTTTTTCCTTTTGGGGCATATCTCCAAACACCATGGCAACTCCATTCAAATATACTGGTTCAAGAAGTGTTAGTTTTAGTTCATTTTGTTGAGAAAGTGGTTCCTTCTTCAATATTTCAGCCTTTGGAGATAGTTCTACAAGCACCTGACAACTATTTTGGGTGACTCTGTTGATTTGTACCCAAGATATTTGGTTGGGAAGTCCCCTTCTCTTATTTTATAGATCATTTCAAATGGTTTCCTATTTTTCCATGCTTAAATAATGTCAAATTATTATGGAAACCATATGTATTCTCCCCCATATCATGAAAGTGCTAAAATTACTTCTCCTAATCAACAATATCAAGATGGTTATGCCTCACCTTTCATTTCGTAGAACCCTATTGTTATGGGTTTTAAATATTCTCAAAATACTTAGCACCCCCTGCTTTGTCTCCTTGGAAACCCACATATTACTATCGACAACCCCAAGAGACTCATCATTTTGCAAAGAAACCTCATTATTTTCCAATTCATCCCCAAAGTTCTGGTGATATGAGTACAAGTGAAATTACAAGCATATTGCTAGATTTCAAAAAGTGGTTGGATGATATTTGTAGGAAACAAGAGTTTTAGTGACAAGAGTGGGATAATCAATCCTATCAAGGGAAACAAGATTATTTCCCATAGTAGGATGAGCTTTTCCATCAAGCTCACTATTTTGAATAACAAAATATTGAAGCTCAACAGAGGTATCATAAGCAGTTTGAAAAATAGAGAAGGAAACAACAAAAGGATTATATAGAGAAGGACACTACTACAACGAAAGAATAAATCAGACTTTCCCTTACTCTATCACAAATTTTTGAGACTCAGGAAATCCCTTGTGTTCCTAGTTTCTAGAAAAACAACTCCATTAGCCCTAGAATAGCCTGCTAAGGAGGAGGTACATAAACAAAAAATTTCAAGTTTCAAGAACCTTAACAAGCCTCTTGAAATTTCCATTAGTCCTCCAAGTTCCAGAACAACTTGATATGCAAGAGGTACGCAAGCATAAGTTCATGATTTTCAAGAATCCTAATCAACCTCTTGAAACCCCTATTGAACCTCTTGAGCCATCAAGTGGATCTCCTATGTTGGTGATCCCAAGTTTTGAGAGCCTCCATTCCTCACAAGAACCCATCCCTAAGTAGTCTCAACCTTTTTCTCATATTGAACAGTCTCCTTTAGAACTTCAAGAAGATTTTTAGTATCTTTCTGATCTTTTTTCTCCCCCATTTCTATTTCACTTTGTAAAGGTGTAATTGTTATATCGGATCCAAGCTAGTGAGAGGAAAAGATAAGGGAGTTGTTCTAGTTTAGGAGTGAATAGGTTGATGCTAAAGAGCCTTCATGTGCTCTAGACAATGAGTGTCTTGGTCTTCTACAAGAAATAGTTGAATATGACTAGTTGCAGCAGCAAGATGCTAAAAAGGTAGAGAAAATTGATGTAGTAGAGGAATCAATCCTTTCTTTTGATGTCCCTTTTTTTTAAATAAAGAGGAAATATCACCTATACCTACATCAAAAAAACCTTTAAGCAATAGCTTGAGCCTAGCTTGATAGATGAACAAAAATCCAAGGTTTTGGAGGAACAACACTAGACATGTTTATCCCCTATTATATTGGAGGAAACTCCCCTATCCATTGAGGTCTATAGTTTTGAGGTGGAGGACCTCTTTTGGGATGACTTAGAAGATTTTTGTTCAAGCTTAGATGACAAAACTTCATCTCTAGAAGAGGAACTTTATGAGCAACATAAGAGTGAAGATACAATAGGGGATGTGGTAGCAATTTCATGCTAGGAGTCAGATGTTGTTGTAACTAGTTGCCAAGAAGAAATGAACATGAAGAGAAAATATAAATAATTCAGTTCTTCACTTGAAATGTCTCAAAAATTTGAGGTATGTGTTGATGAAGTGTGCATCAATACAAGAAGTTATGATGTCTATTGGTTTTTTGCTATCCCTAAATGTAGTAATGTTGAATATGAGATCCTCATTCAAGATGAATATGTGACCTTCAACATTAAGGATAATGTAAAAGAGTTAGAATGCTTCACATGGGACCAACATGCTAAAAAATTTACCATTGAGTAGCCACCCATCTACCTAGAGAATGATGCTCCTATTTCTCAATTTCATATTATGGTCAAGCTTCAAAGCTTTTCATTTGAGGTGCATGAAGAAGAGATTCCTTGTGTAGATCAACAAAAAGGCTCAACATATTTTGCATCACCATATGAGTAGGAAACTTTCCCTTTCTATTTTAGTTCATGCAATGAGGAAGTCAGTGATCATGACATTGACCTATCCTTTTGTGAGGAGAGTTATCTTCCCTATACAAAAGGTTTTCTTTTGAATGATAACTTATCTTTGGGTATGTGTAGGATCATCATGGAAAAAACAGGCCCTTAAGTGGCAAAAAATTCAGAAAAATCAAACTTAGGAAACTTCACGTAGAAATTTGAATAAGTTATCTATATTATTTCAAAAATATGTAAGAATAGAATCTATATAAAATTGAATGTAGTTTCTAAACTACTAGGTTTATTATTATTTTTAAATCTATTTAGTGAAAATTTGAAATTTCAATGCAATAGTACTTAAATTTCAAGGGAAAAATAAGTAGGTGTCTGTCTAACCACCCTAACCGCAATAAAATGATAATATTTTAGATATAAGTAGAGGACTCATGTTCGGATGTGATGCATATTTTTTTGTAATTTTTTTCCAAGTAAATAATTAATTATGAAGTGGTTGTAGCTAGGTGAGGTATGAAACTATGGTTTGAGGGAGATCATCTCCTTTAGAAGGCTCATCTTTGATAGAGGAAAATTTCCATCATTGATAACCTATCTAAGAGATACTAGATGGTCCATCTTCCATTCTTTTTCCTCGAGGAGGTTCCTAACATTGACTTAGTCCAAGTTTTTTGGTCTTTCATGTTTTCACATACCTCTCTTCTAGCATGTCATCTTCATTGCTCCCACTCCTCTCTTTCACCCTTCTACCTTCCATTTTTCCCTAAATTCTTTGGGTGTCGACCATCAGCCTTACCCTTTAAGAATTAAAGATTCATCATTCTTTTTTCATAAATTCTACATCAATGGGCATATTTCTCTTCAGTTGAAATATATTTTTCTTCTAGTGGAACATTTCTTTTTCCAAGTTTAAAAGAGATTTTTTCTTTTTATCTCTTTCTATGACAATATATTCAAATGAAAATGTGATATATTTTCTATGGCTTGAAGCTTGTTTTCTCACTTGTTGTTATAAAAGGTAATTTGGGGCCATTTTATAAGGATCTTGAAATTTTTGTAAGCACATAACTTATGTAAATTTAGTCTATATAATTTTTGTTATAGGTCTTGATAGAAAAGGATGTCAATGTAGTTATAATTTTGTATAACAGTGCTCACTCATTGCAAGGAATACAATGTAAATTTTTGCTATGAATTTTTAGAGGAGGGGGACCAACCACACCAAGGCTCTAGGTCACGAAGAGTTGAGAGAGGAAGTTTTCCCTAATCTATCTTGAGTTGGACAAGCATTGAATGTCAAGGATAGAGAATCAAGAGCACTCTCAGTGCTTCTGTCACTCTACTAACCAAAGAGTTTGAATGGAGCTAGATGAGTAGGCTTCGAGGACCCAAACTATAACTCAGACAACTCTCTATCAGAGGATAATAGTGTAGGTTAGGGATGATAGTGTGACACACCGACATCTCACAGGTGAACTTGTGTCCATACGGTAAAAAAGTGTAAGGACACAAATAGAGTGACAAAAAGCACAATAAATAGCTTAGCTAAAGTTTACTAATGATGACTACAACAAAAAATAATAAAATAACTAAAATGACAAAAAAGGTGATATAGAAGATGACAAGGACAAAGGTGGTGGAAATGAAATTGTGAAGGGTCTAGATCACCAACAAGCTCCACATGAATGTGTACCTACACATAGCAAGGAGAGGGAAAATGTTGGGGCTATATAGGGGTTTACCGTAGTCAAATCCCCGCTTTGTTGTTTCCACCTCCATGCACAACCAGATAGATAGATATGTAGAAATACGATAAAGAAAATAATATTGGAATGTAAATGAAACCAAGCACTATGAGAGACACTATCTACTCAAATCGAACAAAAATGTAGTAATACAATAGTGTTAACAACCTGGACCAAAGGTACTTAAGGTCAATGAGAGAGGAATGCAAGTCCACAGCTATGACAGAGTTGACATAGCCACAACAATGCTGAAAGTAATCTCGTGAGACACCAAGCTGTAGATTTTGTGGTAGATGTTGAGGATGTTGTGATTGCTGGAATTGTGAAGCCAATAGTGCAACAAGTAGCAAGAGTATGGAGAAAAATGTGAAGCTAAGGTGGAAGAATTTCAAAGAAGATCTCATAATGTGCAAAGAAGCGTGAAGAAGATGGATTGAAAGTGAAAGATAGCCATTTAAAGAAGGTTTGGGAGGGAAAGAGTTGTTCAAAGGTTGGTAGGAAGGCCCAAGGGTGTTATGTTTCATTGTCAATGGAGAACGTAATGCCTCTACAGATTCCAAAGGTAGGAATCCTATCAGGATGACAACATACCACACAAATGTCTACATGTCACCCATGTATCCCCTATAGAAATTACCCCATCGACACTAAAAAAAAGTGCCAAGTGGATGGGGTACAAAATGAGAACATGGAATTACTTTGTTGGATTTGATTTTTCTAAGGTGGAGGGTGTAAAAGGGGAATTTGAAAGAGAGGTGAAAATATGCTCCTATACATTTTACCCCCACTTTAGGAAACATGAGTGCCAATGAGTGTTTGGTAATGTAGATAGAAATATTTTAGAAATGTATACCTGAACCATTGAGGAAGCAAATCATAATCTAGCGAACTCAAAAGGGAAAGGAAAAAAAATAACTCTACTAGCACTCTCTCTTGAGGAGGTTTGAACAAAGTGCACTGAAGGCCTACAAACTAATGATGGAAAAATCTCACAGGATGCAAGCACTTCATAAGTGCTTGCAATTGTGAAGAAGGAACCCATAGGTACTCTCTCTTGAAGGAAGCCCAATGTGAGGGGACTCCGTAGAGTCAAACTGGAAAGAAACTTCACAGGTGCACTTGCACAGCAACATGTTAATTTGTAGATAAAACATGTTAGAAACCAAAAGGTAGCCACTCAGGAAGACAAGTAGACAATCAAAAATTGAAGGAGAAGCTTTCAAAGGGATCCATAAAGAACCCTTCAAAAGAAAAGGAGTCCACTCAAGGGATACTCACTTTGAAAGTGTAAGAGTATTTTTTGCAAATCAATTTAGCATCAAGGAATCCTTTCGAAATGTGTTCACTTCATCAAGGATTTCAAAAGGAAGAAGGCCCCCTCACAAGGGGAAGGTCAAAAATTTTCCTGCAAGAGAAGGTACTCCCTCAGAAATTTTTCTTTCAAATTCTTTCTTTGTGAACCCAAGATGAAGGAAAATTATTCCGCTAGGGGTCCTTGTTAAGGAATAAGATTTTTGAAAAATATTTTGAACAGATTTTGTTGAAAAGATTCGTTGGCCACCGAATGCATTTTCTAAAAATTTAAGTGACATGATAGCCCCCCCTAGGATGGTACATACTGAGCACAAAGGCACATGACATCCTAAGGAGAGAAAGAAAGAATGAAAAAGTGATGTTGTGGCCCACGAAACATAATGAGATGTAACTGTGGTAATGTTGTCGCACACACGAGAGACAAAACATGAGCACCACAATATCACAAAGCAAGAAAGAAAGATAAGTGCAAAGAAGGAAGAGACAATAACATCACGGATAAGGGACAGGGTATATCTTATATTTTGAGGTTAGAGCTACTCATAAATATAGATAAATAAATATAATATTATTTAAATGAACAGTCATCAACCTCCTACTACATTAGACCATGTTTAGAAAGGCACATGAAGAAAAAATAAAAATTAAAAAATGGGTCAACATGGAAGGGAAGCCTAAATGCCCCCAACACTTTGCATCATCCCCAATTGCTAAAAATCAATACACAACAAAGGAAGAATGATGTGAAAAATAGAGGAAGTTTTATGACATAAAAAACTATTGTATCCAAGCACCTACGAGGGTGACAAGGGTCATGCAGGAACATATAACGCAAGCATAGGGGAACAAAATAAATACACACAAAATATAATCTACAAATAAAGAAGAGGTACCTCCCTAGTCCTCATCAACCAAGAGGTCGTAATTCTTCCAATCTAGCTCATTCTACAGGGAGGGAAAATGAGCCTACAATGGTATAATATCAAGGTGGGAACCCTTTGACCCTACCGCAACAAGAGCCAAGGAAGAAGACCCCTTGAGGTCTTCTCCACTTTGTTTCTATGGGGTGAATGTTAGCGATCTCACAAAAATCATCGATAGGGTCGGGACCTCATCCACTCCTAGGCTCACTAAAAGACTCAAGAGCAATGACAAAATTTGGGGACACCAGGGCTTCCTCTATCACTATGATGGCATAATCCAACATAGAACAACCCTCTGAAGAAGGTGAACTCTTCTTTTGACTTGTTGTGCATGTTTTACACACACACCCCCCCGTAGGTAGGGACCCCCTCTTTTTCGCTCCTGACAGGTTGCTTCATTCTTGTCTCATTTTGTGCAACCCCTATTTCCAAGCCCAAGTTGGCCCTAAGCCTAAAAATGATCAATTTCATATTGGCCTAATACAACTAGATAGGTTTCACTAAATCATTCACCGCTTGTAGGTTGGCTCCTGCGAGCTTCCCTTAGCTTTTCGCCCAACGTCTGTAGGCCCTTGTGGACCCATGTTCATGGGTCTGCCCTTGTCATTCACCGTTCCACCTTGTTGCTCACTTGTAGCTGATCCCCTTACTTCTGCCCAACATGCGGACCCCAACCTCACTTTCAATGCCACATCCTTCATGATCCATGGAGCTGCTCTTGTAGGTTGCCTTGGGTAGGACTCCATTCCCACTTCACCATTTCGTAGTGGTTGACCTTTGACATCCGCCTACATGACAGGCTCCACAACTAGTCCTTCAACCTTCACCATTACTGCCAAACCGCCCAATTCCATTACTTCAAAATTCCTAAGTCCAAACATTTGTGGGTCTTCACACATTTTTTTCCCTCACCCAACCTCCTTCACCTAATGGCTAAGATTTATTAGGTTCACATTTGCCATCGGGTTCACCCTCGTTGGCCACTATTTGTGGGAGGCCATTGCCCTAGCATTATTTACAATGGAAAACCATCGCTACCATCAAGCTATGCGGTCTTGTGACCCACCATCATCGTTTCCCCACCATGAGCCTCCTCATCACTTCTTCTGTTACAAGCTCTTTGCTTGCAAAGACTGTTGGTTACTTTTTCACGTTCGCCCATCACCATTATAATAACCACCTACATCAACCTTGCAAGAGTGATGGTTCGAGTTTTCATGTGAGTACCTCTAGGGAGGGGGTCCAGGATGAATAAAGAGTCATGTTGGTTACTGATTACATGATGAGGGGTCATTACATACTAACGTTCAAGCCTTAAGGGACATCACCTATATTGTCATTGCCTCACGAGCACCCCACACAGATATTACTCGATAATGAGATTGCAATAGAATCATACTTCACATAATGATGACCATTCGATTATGCACTTATGCCTAGGGGCATGTTCATCTCCTTTACAGAGCTTTCATTCATGGGGCAATATTCCTTGAATGGATGATGTCATTTTAATGATAGCAATTGCCACCCTTGCGGGGCCTGCTATGCAGGTCACCGCATATCTTTCATCGTCCCCACTGCAGCTTGGTTATGACGTCCACCCACCTACAATCATCGGTGTGCATGGCCCTACCTCTTTTTTGGGAGTAATCTTGAGTGTGGGTTTTTACTTTTCAATGGATGCTTCCCTTAACACCTTTCTTAACAGTCTTCTTCTTGCCGTTCCTTTTGCAAAGGTCCTTTACGTAGGGTTTGTCATCCCAACAACTCCCTCCCTGATTGTCCTCCCCTCACACAATCACTCTGTGTTGTACGCATTCCATGTTTCTCCTATCATAGATTGGAGTTCCCAACTCCACGCACATTGAACCATCTTCGCAACCCCTCTATACATGACAATAATCATGATTTCCATGAATGGATAACACCTATCTTAAGAATGAGTATTTAGAAGATGATCTCAACTCGTGCACTCTTGCATTTAAGCATCATATTTTAGAGGCCCTTTCTATTCGAGTTAGCATGTTGAGAACTTGAGTATCTGCAGACCAAAAGCATGTCCAAAAAATTTGAATTTGTGAAGTTGCGCAGACCTAAATTTCCAATGTCGCATGCTTGTATCAGACATGAGGGAAGAAAAACCTTGGCAGGTCTGCGAGGTCTTTAAGCTGCATGAATGTTATTGAAGCATGGAACTCCAATCCATGGCTCTTTGATGGGAGTATTTAGGGACTGCTAGGAAGATTAGATGACAAAGCCTGAAGACACCTTAACTAGAAATGAAGTGATAAAAAGATCCACCCGATCACGAAGAGATGCAAGCAACATAAGGCTGTAGGAGGTGAATTTTTCAAGAATTGAATCAATTCCCTTCGATTGCATAAAATATCGTGCTATCTTGATACGAGAAGAAGAGGGCTTATTTTAAATGATTGACACTGTGACCAAGATATTAAGCGCTTGCAGTTGGTATTCCTTTCAATAATGGAGTGGTGAAGTGTATTTTATGGGGAGTATAATGTAAGCTTCCCTCAGCCCATTGCCACTTTTTAGGATGGCCATTGCTCTACGTCTCCTTACACTCCTTTGTCAGCAACCTTCTCTCATGTGGGTTTCACACCATACAACACCACTGTGCCTTTGATGTTACTCACGACCTCATGGTGTCATCTCCATGCGACTCTATGCCTGTGCATTGCTTCCATGGGCTGCTTTGTTCAATACTTGAACTTGCAATCAATTTAAGTGGATGAGACGATTAGAGGGGGGTGTGCCTATGAGGAAGGGCTGAGTGATTCTAGGTTGTGCCAGAGCTAGTAAGCTACATAGAGGAATAGGTTATCAAAAAGGAGATTTGAGCTTGAGTTTAGATAAACGGCTATGTGGTAAATATTTGGAGGGAGGAGTATTGAGCCATCTTTTGAAATGGTCAATGAGTATTCATCTTCAAGAAAATAATGAAAGTAGACCAGAGGTCTAGCAGGTTTGAGACAATAATAGCCTAGGCAAGCATTTAATAGAAGTCTAACGACTCAATCAATGGATATCACACATCTCAAGGGGAGGATAGTAGTAATGATGATGATACTATATATTGAATATAATCCTAAGAATGGAAATCAAAAGCACAGGATGGGGAGGAGTTCATTCTAAATGAATAGCTTTTAAGTTGGTGGTCTCCTGGCTTCAGCTTGTGGGTTCCACCCTATAGGTTTCTCCCATCAGAGTGTCATTTCTGCACAACCTTCTCCTCCCAAGTGGCGTTAATAGTTAATATTCTGTGAGCTTATGGGGAACATCAGCAATCAAGTAGGAGACATACCGAGTTGAGCCTCAGAGTAAGTCCTCATGATCTTTTTGTGGTGTGGGTTCCACCACCCCTAAGGACATCTATCTTTGATGACTTCCCATTGACGGTGCCCCACCCTTCTCCCTTCATGGGACATGGTAATGGAAATGGGAAGTGCAGGTCCTACACATTTCTATGTTGTGGGCCACTTAATGACGATGCTACCAACCGCGGGTTCTACCAGCGAGGGGTCTATTTCTTAGGGCCACTCTTTAGCATCTTTCTTAGCATGTCTACCTGCATGCTTTCTCCCATGCAGCTGCACCATCCCAGGCTCCTGAAACACTTTTGTTTGTCTATATGATGGTATTTTGGATTCACATGTTGAAGAGATTCAAGTTTCAAGTTTAACAATGCAAGGGATTAATACTAAAAGTGTTTAAGGTGAGTGACAAAAGCATACGTAAAGGGATGGATACCTTCAAACACATTTCCTTTTTATTATGTCCACGATGTATTTTATAAACAATTTCACTTGAAATAATTGTTAAAGGATGCATTTCTCTACCCTTATCTAATGATACAAATGTTGTATGATGTCGGTGTTCAAGATATGTGTATACGATCAATTGAAGGGTGTGCAGATTAGGCATTGCCATAATGAGTTTTCCATGGCCTGGATGATTATGGCTAACATTTACCTCATCTTTTTCAGACCTTAAATTACGTTGCACTTGAAATGGTTTATGATAACGAGGCGCAAACAAGATCCCCTACTGGTATAAGATGGAAGATAATCATGATAGCAACAATGTGAATTCTAGTTGACTAAAGGGAAGTAGCTTGGGACAAAAAGCAAATTAGGGAGTTAAACAAGCAATGGAGCCTATGCAAATAATGGAAAAAGCTCATGGTGGGCTCATGGAGCATTGGGGCTAAAGGGGAAGCATGTAGATACTTGGCAACCATAGCTAACCAATGTTGAGACCTTAAGGAGAAGCCTCCAACAAATGATTAATAAGACAAAAGATTAAAAGAAATAGTGAGTGATCGTGGGGTAGAGCTTGAGTAGGGCTATCTAGTCATCTCCAACCCGATAAAAGGTCCCTCAGGAATTGAATGCATTAATGAAAGAAATTAGGTCTATAAAGGGAATCCAGTGTATGCCCTATAGTTCAAGGTAAGGTGCGTACAAACTAAGTGGAGTGCTTAAGGATTAAGGGTCATTGGAACAAATCTGAGTGATGATCATGGAGACTATAAAGTATCTTTGTGAGAGGATCCTTCAAGCAATGCATTTCCCATTAATTATTACTTGGTTTTGCTAATAATTTTCTAATTGGATTTTTTTTTTCTATGCAAGTCACTTTACGAAAAAAGGGGGGGACCAGAAAAAAAGGGTATCACTGTGAAAGGAATAATGATAGTCAAGGATCATCTACGGAGTTGGCCGCAGGAGTATGTTAAAAAAATGAAGGTTTCCAAGAGCTAAAATGAAGTAATAAATAACACAATTCAAGCAAAAGGGCCGCATGCCTCTTACCAAGGTAACGATAACCAAAGATCACTTGTGGATCTAGAATGAGAAGATCTTAATTCCAAAATGACACACTTAAAAGGTACCAATTTGATCAACTCATTCAAGAGGACTAGCCAATGTATGGTAGCATGCCAAAGGAAGTCTGATGATTGCCCAAAGAATCAAAGGTAGAGAGGGACTATTTTTCCTCTGATCAAACAATCATGATCTACTAGAGGTTGTCCCATCAAATTTGGAAGCAGATAATCTACTCCATGATGGTGCAAATCTGTGAGCAAGATGCATTCGATCAACTAAAGAATACTACAAGTCTATCAAGTAAAAGGAAACCTTCAAATAGTCCCAACTATAGTAAAAATAGCAATCAGCTAGATGACAAAATTGATACAACACTTGGGAACTAAAGGAAAAAATAGGGATAAGACAAAATTTGTATTTTAAATTGCTAGATAATGGGGGGTAGGTAAAACCCTAATGTAAAGTAAATCTGAGCCACTCAATGTAAATCAATCCTAGTCATTCAACTGGGCTTTGGAAAACTATAAATAGGGGTCTCCCCTTCATTTGTAAATGGTTGGAGAACTGGTGTAAAGGAATTTTGCAGCAATAGAGAGCAACATTGCATGATTTATGGGTGTTTCTTTTGAGTTTGTTCATTATGCATGCATGGTTCTACTTGCATATTAGTTTATTTGTTAGTTTCTTGAGTGGAAGTGATAATGGTGTTTGTTGTTACAGTATTTGATGAATTTACAAATCATGCTTTTTGTGCTTTGTTGATGGTGAATCATTTTGTAAAGCTAGTCTAAGCTTCCTTCATTTTTGCAACTTAGTTCAATTGCTTGTTCATGATGTGTGTGTGAAATCTAAAAATCTGCATTCCTTGGAAGATTGCATTGGTTTTGTGTAACTGTAGGTTCCTCTTGGCCAAGCAAAACCTAGCTTAGGAAGTTTTTCTAGTGTAGAAACATCCATGATTGGTGTCCATTCATAGATTAGGTCTAGGAACTTCTCCCTTCCCTTGCCCTTTTTCCCTTTTTTTAATAGGTACTTTGAATAAGGCTCATTGCACATTGTAAAGCCAAATTTGAAGCTAAAATAGGAGTTCTAGACTGTTGTCTAAACTTGCAACAACTGAGCAATAATTTCTACATCCTAAGAAATCCATTTGCAAACCCAACTTCCCACACTTTGTAACTTATCTCTAAGTCTGCCTTGTGATTCTAGCAAATCACATGAATCAACTAAGGTATTCCCAGCTCTTTGTCAAACCTGACATTAAAGACCTTGGGATGGTGTTCTGCAATTTGATTGTGGAAGATTGTCTTTCAAGAGAGGTGATGCACCTATGAATTACTTGTGTTGAAAAGTGCATAAATGCATCAACAAAATTGGTGCTAGAAGGATGGCTGACATGTTGGGGCCACAAAGCTGAAAGTTGGAGGTTGAAAAGAGAACCTTCAAGAAGAAATTTGAGATAGGGAGATGTCATTATATGATGGAATTTTAAAACTAGGAAACTTTAAAGGCAAATAAAGTTGAGTTGAGATGGAGCAACATTTACAAATCAACATCACTCAGCTACATGCAAATTTGAATAGAAGATTGAGGAGACCATTGCAGCAATTTGCCTTGGCAGACAAGTGTAGAATCTGCGGTACATGTAGGCACAATTAACTGGGATGTTTGAAATTATTGAACAAGATTGAAAGAGTCTTGCAAGGGGAAATTCCCTTTTGGGAAATATATCAACCTTTAGCCCTTGTAGGCCCAAAGGAAGAGTTGACAACCATGGCAACTAAGGAATTCAATGAGCTGGTACAAGAATGTTTGGGCAGCGAAGATGGACCAAGATAGAAGGAGGTACTAATGTCAAGCTGGTGCAGAGTTCACAATGCACCTCACTCAGAATTAACTTGTTCTTCCTACACAAACATTATCTGTCAAGTCAAGGGATACTTGAACATGTTAGGGTAGCCAACTTTCAATAAGGACAAGTCATCCCATGAGGCAGAAGAGCTGTCAACATCTGGAGGACAACATATTGAAGATGAACTACGAAATTTGACACATGTTAGTGTTGGGGTAGCAAACACTGAAGCTGAAAGTCATGAGAAAGAAGCTGCTTTTCTTGGGGCAGCAAGAAAATTTGATGAAAACTCGCTTGGAATGGAGTTAGAGAGTCTTTCTTTCATTGGAAAGGAGTAACCCTCCATTCACAAAGAGGATCCATTAACAATTGAGGATAAACCAACAAAGTCTATAGTAGTAGATGCTAGGATAGCCAACACAAATGTGGAAGAACAAGAGAAATAAGAGGCTGACAACCTTGGGGAAGTAGAAAATGATGACAAAGGCGTAAGTGAACTTAGATTAGAAGACCTCTCCTTCATAAATGATAGTGATCATGCATTTGAAAATGAAGATTTGGAGTATTGTGAACAATCATATGTCATGGGTGTCCACTCTTCAACCTTCTTCCCAAGTGATGATGAGGACCCAATAGTGGAAAGATACAACTAGATCGTTTCAAGAATAGCAAGGGATTGGTCTGGGCTAAGATACCGAGTGGATTTGGAGGTGTTGCTACTCCTGACTTGGTGTGGACTCCATGATTCATCACACTCAAAGTTCACATGTGAACTATGCCAAGAGGCCATCGAACAAGCCAAAGAACAAGTGGAGCAGCTGAGTACACCACCTCCTATAGTTGCTCCAAGGATTGAACTAGAGAACCTAGAGTCAAAGCCAAGTGACGACTTAGCTGAAGGCAGCCCTCATGAGGATGTTGGGACAACAATGAAAGGGGAACAATGCAACCTTGAGCCTCCTAACGATGAACTAGATTATATAGGAATGTTGTCTGGAAGCCATCAAGAACCATTCCCTCTTGAAGACCATTTGTACGTGAGGGTTGATGGGATATATCGAGGATTTTTGGAGGTGGACATCTCATCATACATTGATCCCCTCGACAAACTAGTGTCCCTTGCAAACTTCTTCCTGCTTGGAATTTTCCCACAAAGGTATAGTGACACCAAGGAAGAGCACATTGCAAAAGTAGGCAATGATGAGGATATACTTACCGAACCCCTAGGTGGTGAAACATTGAAACCTCTAGAATGGGAGACGGGTTCCTTCTCCATTTACAACAATAGTGACCAAGAATAAATTATTTAACATCCTGATGAGCTACATGAAATACAAAAGGAAGAGGATAAAGGAAGAGGTGTTTCAATGGCTGCCAACAAATAGGACATGCTTGGTCAACTGCAAGATACAATTGAGAGTCCTTCGACCTTGACCATTGATAATCCTCTTACATATTCAGAGGGCTACAATGGGGCAGATTCATGCATGTCATCATCCCATGACATTGAACATCATAAAAATAAGGTCAACACCTAGGGAAGGAGATGGAATGGCATGCTACCCCTTGAAGATAACAATCTAGTACAAGACCAAGTTGCGGAAGATCAAGAGGATGAAGTGTTTCTTTTTGAGGAATAGCCAACCCAAGTTGTGGATCCCACATAAGACTTGGAAGAAGTATTTTCTGCCCTATCCTCCTAGACCTATCCTAGCCTAGGATCAAAAACGTTTTACCCTCCACCGCGCCCACCCGAGGTTGTTGATGCAACAATTGACGATGTAGTGCTCACTCCCTACTGTCAAATGCTATCACCTTTGCATGACGACATCCAATTTCTATCTTTCCTTTCTCTTGTGAATTATTATAGCTACGTTTATTATTTTGATTATGAGAATGAGGAGAGATGAACTTGCTTATGGATCAACCATGGGCTTAACGAATCACCTCAATTGCTGATTTTTCATGATGATGTGATTGAATTTTAATGCTGCTATATTGATTTTTTATTTTCTAAGTATAAAGATGGATCTGCATGGATTAGAACTATAATGATCACCCATCTACTTGTACATGCATTATGAAATCCAATGAGCGTTAACGTTGGTTTTCCTTGCCTGAACATAGTGCTTTGTAAATATAATTGTACATAGCTTGTTTTGAGTAGTGTAGGTTTCCTGTAAATACTTCACTTTCCTACTTTCCTTAGGTTAGTTGGTTTACCTTAGGTTAGTTTTCTTTAGGGTAGTTTCTTTGTTGTTAGCTTTCTCTTTCCCACTTTGGTTAGTTTGGGTTGTTCACTTTACATTTGCTTTGCTTTCATTTTGTTGCTACTTTGCCCTTGGTCCCTCTACTTTTAGCTAGGCACATCTTTGCACACAACAACCTTACTTATTACCTAGGGCTATTCTATGTATTTCTTCATCAAACTCTGATCAATTTTTCAGAGTGGACGATGAGTATCTTCTATAGTGTCAAGTGATTCAAATGTTTGATTCAAAGAGGATAAGCTATTGGTTGGTCTCATTCCTGATGTATTCTGAAATCTTACATCTTTCACACATCTTAAGAATCTGACGGTCACTATGGGTCCTTTGTGAAATCAGGTCAAGTGAAAAATATAAAAATTTTCTTTAGTGCCATTATGATTCTCAGCCCTGAGTGTGAGTTTTACTACTTGCGGGTTGGAACAAAATAATTGAAAAGAGAAAATCAAAGGACAAGAAAAGAAAGAAAGACATTAAAAACCAAAAGAAAGAGATTCAATTTTTTAGGGGGATCTGAGAAACTCTACCGAGGCTATGGACACCCAGCTGGGAGTAGAGCAATGTTCAGTAGAATCACAATGACAACCTCATCAGGGCTATGGACACATGACTGGAAGTGAGGCAATGTTCCAAATTCTTTTGGGGTTAGAATAAACTGGATAGCTTAACTTGACCGAGCTTAGGTTCCTGTAGCAACTGAAGGATGGGAATTAATGCATATGTAAACACTTGAATTTTTCAGTTTGCTGAAGGTTCAGTTGGCTGATGCTTTTGATCCTTTGGTTGAATGTTCAATTCATTTTCCCTAGTGTGAAGATTGAAAGCAAAGATTCTGGGTTCATGATTCCAGTTTGTCATCAAAATTCTTTGGAGCATTTCTCTAGTCAGTCGCCATTTGTTGTGCATGTTCTACACACATGCCTCACCATAGGTAGGGACCCCATCTTTTTCACTCCTAATGGGTTGCTTCGTTCTCATCTCATTTTGCGTAGCCCCTGTTTTGAAGCCCATGTTTCCAAGCCCAAGTTGGCCCTAAGTGTAAAAATGATCAATTTCATATTGGCCCAATCCACCTAGATAGGTTTCACTATTCATTCACCCATTGTAGGCTAGCTCTTGTGAACTTCCCTCAGCTTTTTTCCCTGCTCCTGTAGGCCCTTGCAAACTCGCATTCATGGGTCTCCCCTTGTTGTTCATCATTCCACCCTGCCGCTTGCTTGTAGCTGAGCCCCTCGCATCCGCTCGACATGAAGACCCTGCCCCTATTTTCAGCACCACATCCTTCATGATCCATGGACTCACTCTTGCGGGTCACCTTGGGCGAGACTCTATTCCCTCTTCGTTGTTTCATAGTGGTCGACCTTTGACATCTTCCTACATGGTGGGCTTTGTAGTTGGTCCTTCTTCCTTCACCATTGTTGCTAAACTGCTCGACCCTGTTACTTTAAAATGCCTAAGTCCAAACATTTGTGGGTCTTCGCACGTAGTTTTCCCTTGCCTAACCTCCATCACCTAATGGCTAAGCTCTATTGAGTTCACATTCACTGGTGAGTTCATCGTTGTGGGCCATTGTTTGCGGGAGGCCATCAGGCCAACACTGTTTACAATGGAAAAATTTTGTTGCCTTCCTGCTATGTGGGCCCGTGACCCACCAACATCATTTCCCCACTATGGGCCTCCACATCACTTCTTCCATTATGAGCTCTTTGCTTGCAAATACTACTGGTTACTTTGTCTCATCCACCCATTGCCATTATAACAACCACCTGCAATAGCCTTGCTAGAGTGATAGTTAGAGTTTGGATGTGAGTACCTCTAGGGAGGGGGTCCATGATGAATAAAGAGTCCACATTGGTTGATGATTAGATGACGAGGGGTCATTACATACTAATGTTATAAGCCTTAAGGGACATGACCTATATTTTCATTGCCTCGTGCGCAGCCCACATGGACATTACTCAATAATGAGATTGCAACAAAATCATACTTCACATAATGATGACCATTTGATTATGCACTTACGCCTAATATCACGTTAGTCTCCTTTACCGAGCTTTCATTCGCAAGGTATTCCTTCAATAGACAATGTCATTTTAACGATAGCGGCTGGCACCCTCATGGGCCTTTCTATGCAGGTCCTCATATATCTTTCAATGTCCCCACTATGGATTTTTTATGACATCCACCTACCTACAGTCATCTATGAGCATGGCCCCGCCTCTTGTTTAGCAGTGATCTTGAGTGGGAGTTCTTCCTTTTCAATGGAGGTCTCCCTCAATGTTGTTCTTAATGACGTTATTCATATGCCTCCCCACATCATTTTGGCCATGGTTCCTTTTTCAGAGGTTCTTTATGTAGGGTCCTCCATCCCAACAACTCCCTTCCAGACTACCCTCCCCTCGCACAATCACTCTGTGCTATGAACATTCCATGTTTCTCCTCCTAGAGATTGGTGTTCCCAACTCCACACACATTGTGCCATTTTTGCAGCCCCTCTGTATGTGACAATAATCATGCTTTCCATGAATGGATAATCCTTATCTTAAAAATGAGTATTTAAAATATGATCTCAGCTTGTGCACTCCTACATAAGCATCATATTTTAGAGGCCCTTCTCATTTGATTCAGTATGTTGAGACCTCAACTATCTGCGGACCAGAAGCATGTCTAAAGAATTTGAATCTGTGAAGCTATGCATACCCGAATTTCCAATGCCGCATGTTTGTATCAAACATGAGGGAGGAATAACCTTGACAGGTTTGTGGGGTCCTTGAGCTGCATGAACATTATTGAAGCATGAAACTCCAATCCATGGCTCTTCGATCGAAGTATTTAGGGAGTGCTAGGACAATTAAACAACAAATTCCGAAGATACCTTAACTAGAAATGAAGTGATCAAAGATCCACCCGATCGTGAAGAGATGCAAGCAACACAAGGTTGTGGGATTGGAGAGATTTGATGTGTCATATAGTAATATGGACTTTAGAACAATTAAAATGATATCATGATGAGTTCGATGGACATCATGATCAATCGAGGTCTAAAGTTTTCAAGCATTAAATCAATTGCCTTCGATTGTATAGAAATCCCATGCTATCTCGATACAAGAAGAAGAGGGCATGTTTGAAATAATTGATGCCATGAGCAATATATTAATTGCTTGTAGTTGGTATGTATTTCAATAATGGAGTGGTGAATTTTATTTTGCAAGGAGTATAATGTGGGCTTCCCTCAACCCATTTTCATTTTTCATGATGGACATTACTCTACATCTCCCCACACTCCATTGTCAACAACCTTCTCTCATGTGGGTTCCACACCATACAAAACCATCATGCCTTTGTTGTTATTCATGGCCTCAAGGTGTCATCTCCTCGTAACTCTCCACTTGCACATTGCTTCCACGGGCTGCTCTATTCAAGACTTGAACTCACATTCAATTTAAGTGGATAAGACGATCAGAGGGGGACATGCCTATGAGGAAGGGCTGAGTAATTCCGGATTGCACCTGAGCCCGTAAGCTACACAAAGAAATAGGTGATTGAAAAGGAGATTTGAGCTTGAGTTTAGATAAAGATCTATGTGGTAAAGATCTGGAGTGGGGGTTATTGATTTATCTATCAAAATGGTCAATGAGTGTTCATCTTCAAGCAAATAATGACAGTAGACTAGAGGTCTAGCAGGTTTGAGATAATAATAGCTTGGGAAAGCATTTAATAGAATTCTAATGACCAAATCAATGGCTAGCTCACATCTCAAGGGAAGGATAGTAGTAATGATTTTGATACTATATATTGAATATAATCCTAAGAATGACATTCAAAAGAACAAGATGGGGAGTTCATTCTAAATGAGTAGCTTTTAAGTTGGTAGTCACCTGGCTTTAGCTTGCAGGTACCACCCTATGTGTGGCTCCCATTAGAGTTTCGTCTCCCCACAGCCTTCTCCTCCTAAGTGGCATTTTTAGTTAATATACCACAAGCTTGTGTGGAATTCCAACAGTTAGCTAAGAGACATACCAAGTTGAGCCTCAAAGTAAGTCATCGTGATCTATTTGTGGTGAGGGTTCCACCGCCCCTGGGAATGTCTATCTTCGATGGCTTCCCATCAATAGTGCCCCGCCCTTCTCCCTCCACTGGATGTGCTAATGGACATGGGCAGTAAGGGTCCTACGCGTTTCTATGTTGTAGGTTGCTTAGTGATGACGCTACCAACCACAGGTTCTGCCAACGTGGGGTTTGTTTCTTGGGGCTGCTCTTTAGTGACTTTCTTAGCATGTCTACCTACGTGCTTTCTCCCACACAACTATGCCATCGCAGGCTCCCGCAACACTTTTGGCTGGCCATATGATGGCGTTGCGGATTCACATGTTGAAGAGATTCAAGTTTCAAGTTTAACAATGAAAGGGATGTATACTAAAAGTGTTTAAGGTGAGTAATCGATGCATACATAAAGGGATGAATACCTTCGAATGCATTTCCTTTTTAGTATGTCCACAAGGGATTTTATAAACAATGTCACCCAAAATAAGGGTGATCAAACAATAGCGGTTTACAATTTTTTGCCAAACTGGACACTGAAATTATTATTTTTAACTAAATCTTCACATTTGGGCACCTATAGTGGCTAAACCGTGAGGAATGTGAAGATGATGCAAACTAGAGTCTCATCACATTTTTTTGTAGATTCTAAAAATATTTTTTCAAAATTTTTGGAATCAGATTGCACTTCTTTTTCCATCTCCAATGAAAATTGGTTCTTTTCAGAAAACAACATTTTTCAAAAGTGACGCACACCATATAATGGATAACAATTTTTCCATGAAGGATAAAATTGTAATTATTTCGAAATTAGATTTGTAACTTTGATATCTAGTGCTTCCACTTGGTTAGATAGTTTTTTATTGAATATTCTTTCTTTAATCAAGTTTTGAAGTCAAACGAATTACAATTCAAACATAGCGTGACTGTATAACGTGTAACTTTGTTTGTATATATCAAAATTCATTTTTTTTGTTGGATCAAGGACTTCCATATCTAGTGCACTCATATTTTTCATTTGTTTTTTTTGATAATCTGCTATTTTCCCACATGTGCAGAACAAAAACCTTCATTTTTTATGAAAAGCCTATATTTAATAAAACTAAAAAAAAAAATACATAATAAAACAAAAACATATTAAATTATATTCGTTGGATAGTTCATTAGGGACTACCTGATTCTAGTTGGGTTTGTGAAGAATCCTCCATTTTCATCCTCAACCTAAGCTTTGAAGCAAAAAAATTTAGGTTTTTTTGTGTTTCAGGGGGAGAATGAGGAATTAGGGGGGTTCTTAGGAACCCCTAGGGGTTCGTTCGAACTAGGGTTCATTCGAACCCCCCTCAATATTAATTTTTCTTATGTTTTTTTGGGAAGGAAATGTGGGCCTAGTAATTAATGGGTTTTCTCGAACCCTAGTTAGGTCAAACTTGTAGGTTAATTCGAACCCCTAAAACTAATTTTTTTTCCATGGGGTCATTTTTTCTCAGTTTTCCTTCCTCCATCAAATTGTAAACCACTATTGTGGCTTCACCTATAATTGTTAAAGGATGCATTTCTCGACCCTTCTGCAATGACACAAATGTTGTATGATGTTGGTGTTTGAGATATGTGAATATAATCGGATGAAGGGTGCGTAGATCAGGCATTGTCATGTTGAGTTTTCCATGGCTTGGATTTTTATAGCTAGCATTTACTTCATCCTTGTTAGACTCTTAAATTACGTTGTACTTGAAATGGTTTATGATAATGGGGCACAAAGGGGATCCCCTCCTAGTATAAGATGGAAGATAATCATGATAGCAACAATGTGAATTCTAGTTGACTAAAGGGAAGTAGCACAAGATGGAAAGATGATTAGGGAGTTAAACAAGCAATGGAGCCTATGTAAATAATGGAAAAAACTCATGTTGGGCTCATGGAGCCTCGAGGCTAAAGGGGAAGAGTGGACATACTTGGCAACCACAACTAACCAAAGTCGAGACTTAAAGGATAAGCCTCCAATAAATGATTAATAAGATGAAATATTAAAAGAAATAGCGAGTGATCATGGGGTAGAGCTTGAGTGGGGCTATTTGGTCATTTTCAACTTGATAAAAGGTCCCTTGAGAATTGAACGCATCAGAGCAAGAACTTAGGTCTATAAAGGGAATCTAGTGTATGCCCTATAGTTCAAGGTAAGGTGCGCACAAACTAAGTGGAGTGCTTAAGGATTAAGGGTCATTGGAATGAATATGAGTGACAGTCATGGAGACTATCAAGTATCTTTGTGAGAGGATCCTTCAAGCAATTCATTTCCCATTAATTATTACTTGGTTTCAATAATAATTTGCTAATTGAAATTTTTTTGTCTGTGTGCAGGTCATTTTATGAAAAAGGGGGGGAATAGAAAGCAAAGGGCATCACTATGAAAGGAATAATGATAGTCAAGGATCATCTATATAGTTAGCCTCAGGAGTATGTTAAAACAATGAAGGTTTCCAAGAGATGAAATGAAGTTATAAAGAATGCAATTCAAGCCAAAGGGTTGCATGCCTCTTACCAAGTGAATGATAACCAAAGATCACTTGTGGATCTAGACTGAGAAGATCTTAATTCTCAAATGATGTACTTAAAAGGTAGCCTAATAATGATCAACTCATCCGAGAGGATTGGCCGATGTATGGTAGCATGCAAAAGGAAGTCTAATGACTACCCAGAGAATTCGAGGCAGAGAGGGACTATTTTTCCTCTTATCAAACAATCATGATCTGCTAGAGGTTGTCCCATCAAATCTGGAGGCAGATAATCTACTCCACGATGGTGCAAATCTGTGAGCAGGATGCATTCGATTGAATGAAGAATATTGCAAGTCCATCAATTAAATGGTACCCTTCAAACAATCCCAACTACAGTAAAAAGAGAAATCAACTAGATGACAAAAATGCTACAACACCTGGGCACTAAAGGACAAAATAGGGATAACACAAAAGTTGTATTTTAAATTGCTAGATAGTGGGGGGTAGGTGAAACCCTAATGTAAAGTAAATCTGAACCACTCAATGTAAATCAATCCTAGCCATTCATCTAGGATTTGGAAAACTATAAATAGGGGTCTACCCTTCATTTTTAAATGGTTGGAGAACTAATGTAAAGGAATTTTGTAGCAATAGAGAGCAACATTGCATGATTTATGGGTGTTTCTTTTGAGTTTGTTCATTATGCATGCATGGTTCTACTTCCATATTAGTTTAGTTGTTAGTTTCTTGAGTGGAAGTGATAATGGTGTTTGCTATTATAGTATTTAATGAATTTCCAGCTCATGCTTTTTGTGGTTTGTTGATGGTGAATCACTTTGTAAAGCTAGTTTGAGCTTCCTTACTTCATTGTTGCAACTTAGTTCAATTGCATGTTTATGATGTGTGTGTGCAATATAAAAATATATAGTCCTTAGAAGATTGCACTGGTTTTGTGTAACTGTAGGTTCCTCCTGGCTAAGAAAAATCCAGTTTAGGAAGTTTATCTACTATAGCAACCTCCATGATTGTTGTCCATTCATAGCTTAGTTCTAGGAACTTCTCCCTTGTCTTGCCCTTTTTTCCTTTTTTTTAATAGGTACTTTGAATAAGGTTCATTGCACATTGTAAAGCCAAATCTAAAGCTGAAATAGGAGTTATAGATTGTTGTTTGAACCTGCAGCAACTGAACAATAATTTCTACATCTTAAGAACTCCATTTGCATACCCAACTTCTCATACTTTGTAACTCATTCGTAAGTTCAGCTTGTGATTCTAGCAAATCACATAAATCAACTGAGGTATTCCAGGCATTGCCAAAAATTGACATTAAATTCCTTTGGATGGTGTTCTCCAATTTGATTGTGGAAGATTCTCTTTCAAGAGAGGTGATGCACCTATGCATTAGCTATGTTGAGAAGTGCATAAAAAAAACATCAACATGACCCCCATTGCTATCAGAGTCACCTGCCATCTTATGCTTCATCAAAGTATGTGAGATCCCCACAGATGAAGTAAAAGGTATGAAGGAAGAGGAGAAAACCGTGGTGGACACAACCAAGGTATTCAACATGTCCACGGGTTTTAAGAATGACAGGATGTCCAGGAGAGACATCAGAAGGGACGACTCAACTGAAGGAGCAATAAAAACCTACACCATCTTCGAGTGAGGATTGCTTACACCCGTGGTGGGAACCAAAAGCATAACCAAAGCTAAAGGAACTAAAGTAGAGAGGATGAAAGAGGAGGACACCGTGGAAGGTGATAAAGCCAGAGCTATTAGCTCCTCTTCCATATTCTATAAGGTGGCCTGCTCAAAGGACAAATCCTTTCCCCAATTCATGTACTTATGCGCAAGGAAATTTCTTTGACTTCGGGAGCTAGAAGCCAGAGGCTAAGATGGGATGAAAGACTCTTGTTCGACCATCGGGGTATCCATCATATTCATTTATTATGGAGGGAGGGACTCCTAAAGGGGAATAGGAGGGTGAGATTGAGAGGATGATGGAACATCAACAAAGGGATCTAGCTCTAACGCCTCAGTGGTGGGCCTCTTCCCATTAATTGTTTGAGAGGTAGGAGTAGTAGCAGGTTGCAAAGGCTGAGACATAGAGGGTGCCCCATAGGGACCCTTCCTCTTACCATATCGAATAGGTTGAGGCACTGTGGGTAAGAGAGGAATTTCAAACACTGGATGCTTGATCTTTCACCAAGAAGACACCATTAGACTCCTTATGCAAAAGCTAGCGGTAGTAACCCATAGCTCCTCTATAGGGAGGGAGGTAGAGGTGGGGCCCTAATCATGAATAGGCTTCCCCTTCCCCTTTTGAGAGGAGGAGGAAGCTTGTGGATTCACTACAAGGTGAGTCACTTTCAGTTGTCCCTTGCCCTTGATTTTGTACTTTACATAATTTCAATAAATTAGGTTCGTTCTAGGAGGAAGCTGACCAAACGTCTAACACCCTCCTTTCTAATGCCAAGAGGTTTTCTACAAGAATATGTATAGCATAAACCTCATCCATGGATGAAGCCTTAGGGGACATTAGAGGAGTGGGTGCATGAGTGGTCTCATCAATGAAACCAATCTCTTATGTAAAGCCTATCGAAAAAACAATAGTAAAATTGGAAGTGACCTTCATCTTTATTACTCGTAAATTCCACACACTTCTTCTAACCACATACTTGAAGGTCGTAGATTGGGTTGTGATGGTCATAAAACCTCACAACATCCAAGTGTGAGGTAAAATATTTCAACAAAAGGAAATAGATAGATGTTGTTTCACATTAGTTCTACCAAAATGTAGAGGAGGGGGACCAACCACACCAAGGCTCCAGGTCATAGAGATTCAAGAGTGGAAGGCTGCCCTAATCTACCTCAAGTTGGAAAAGCATTGAATTTCAAGGATAGAGAATGAAGAGCACTCTCAGTGCTTCTATCACTCTACTAACCTAGGAGTTTGAATGGAGCTAAATGAGCAAGCTTTTGGGACTGAAATTGTACCTCAAACAACTCTCTTCTAGAGGACAATAGTGCAGATCAAGGATGACAACACAACACGCTGAAATCTCACAGGTGTGCTAGCATCCGTAAGGTCAAAAAGTGCAAGGACACAAATAGAGTGACAAAAATTCCATTAAACAACTTAGCTGAATTTTACTAATGACGACTGAAGTAGCAAATAATAGAATAACTAAAATGACGAAAAAAGGTGATATTGAAGATGACAAGGACAAATGTGGTGGAAATTAACTCACGAAGGGTTTAGCTCACCAACAAGCTCCACATGAACGCATACCTACACACAACCAAGAGAGGGAAAATGTTGAGGCTATATAGGGTATTGCCACAATCAAACCCCTTCTTTGATGTTTCCACCTCCACAAATAGCTAGATAGATAGATATGTAGAAATATGATTAAGAAAAAAATGTTGGAAAGGAAATGAAACCAAGCACTATGAGAGACACTATGCTGCTCAAATCCAACAAAATAGTAATACAAAATAGTTACCACCCTCAACCAAAGGCACCCAAGGCTAATGAGAGAGGAATGCAAGTCCATAACTATGGCAAAGTTGATGTAGCTACAACAATGGTGAAAGCAGTCTCGCAAGACACCAAGTTGTAGCTTTTGTGGTAGATGTGTAGGATGTTGTGATTGTTAGAATCATGAAGCCAATAGTGAAACAAGTAGCAAGCGTATAGAGAAAAGCATGAAGCTAGAGTGGAAGAATTGTCAAGAAGATCAAATAATGTGTGAAGAAGCATGAAGAAGATGGATTGAAAGTCAAAGATAGCCATTTGAAGAAGGTATGGGAGGGAAAGAGTCATTCAAAGGTTGATAGGAAGGAACAAGGGAATTACATTTCATTGCTAATGGAGAACATAACACCTATGTAGATTCTAGAGGTAGGAATCCTGTCAGGATGGTAGTGTGCTATGCAAACATCCACATGTCGTGTGCATGTTCCTAATAGAAATTCCCCCATCAAAACTAAAAACAAGTTCCAAGTGGATGGGGTACAAAATAAGGTTGTGGAATTACTTAGTAGGATTTTATTTTGCTAAGGTGGAGGGTGTAAAAGGGGAATTCACAAGAGGGGTGCAGATTTAATCCTATACACAATTAGATCCTATTTATATATATCTTTAACATTTATGAATAAAATTGATCAAGGATCCTTTTATATTCATCTTTGCAGTCTTTCTTGTAAATGAATATCTCTTTCAAGGCTTTTAATTTAGTAAATTAATTTTCTTTGCTAAGAGATACTGAATATTTTTGATGCAAACACGGATTTGTAAGTAGAATTGAATGTAAAATTTTGAAGGGATGATAATGTAATGCATTATTACTATCATTTAAGAGTTAAAATCAATACTTTTGTGAAAGTTTCTAATTTCATTTTGTTTGACTCCATGGTCTAGGTCTAAGGCACCAATTTGGGCATAAGTTCTAGTTATAAACTTCATGATAAAAAAACTTCAAGAACATGTTACCCGCAAGCAATATTTATTATCTAATGTTATTTCCATACTCTCAAACTTAGTTGAATTAAACACCGAGGTCCTAGCCCTTTTTGTTGTTTTTTTTATAAATCTTGGTCATAAGAAGAAATTATATCTTTTTACAACAATATCTAAATTCAATTATATGAAATATTATTTGATATGGCATAGGATAATCCTCTTAGGTTCTATAGAGCCTAAAGTTCAAAGGAGAAAATTATTAAAATACTTCTCATGTTTGTTGGCCAACCCCTGGAATGATTGAGCACAAGAATTGGAAATTCATTTAGGTCATCTCCAGGATCTAGTTGGAGCTTTACAACACAAAAAAACCAAAAAAATTTATGCATCGATGCATTAATGTTTTGCAAGAAGTTCTAAGCCTTCATCAATTCTTTGAAGTCCAAAAAATTGTTTTCACAACTAGATCATTGTTTGTAACCATCACATTTCTTGTAGCCTTTAAAATGTATATATTTTATATTTAAATGTATTGAAATGAGACAATATTAGAAGAAACACATATAACTCACAAAAATATGTATCCATCATTGCAAATGTACATAATAAACAACCATTGTGGAGGTTGAATACTAAATTTTATTGCTAAAAGGTGTCTTCATAGTAGTACAAATGAAAAATGACTAATATTACTTTCATAAATTGAAGTGATACATTCTATTTTTTAATTTTTAGATTGAATTTTAAATTACAATGTTGGTTTTTTTAGAAAGAACTTTTACAAGTTATAACACTCTAGCATCATAAATTTCCACTTATGACAATTTCACACTAGATTTTGCTCCCTCTTATGTGCTTGGAAAAAATCATGTTTCTAATTTTCTAAATTATGCATTCCATGGCCCATTTAATCATTTCTCAAGGAATCAAATGTATAAAATCAAAGTAGAAATTTAATATTTTACCCCCAATACTTAACATTCCAAAATTAGGGCTTGGACAAGGGCACCCTTGGTGGCCTTGTCTTCCTAGTTTGGCCCCAAATTTTAATATGTCAAGGTTGGAAATTTTTTATTGAAATTTTAAATCCTAAATGTTGGCTATCAAGATTTAATTTGTGAGAAACTAGATTAATTGCATATAAATACCTATTCATGTCATCATTTGAAATCTATGAAGAAAGTAGTGAGAACATATTTGAAGAAAGAGCATTATAAAGAAATTATTATCAAGTCAAGAGCAATCAAGAGAAAGATTATTGCAGAATTTCTTTGTCAAAGCATAATGTCAAGTTTTATGTGAGTTTGCTCATGTTTATGGATACATTTTATTTGTGAGGACTAACACTTGTAGCCCTTCAAGAAAAATTGCAATCAAGCCTTGAGGAGATGTGCATGACTTCAATCCTTCAAGGAAATAAAATTTGAGTGGTGAGTTACATTTAATTATTGATTCATCATTAATTTACCATTTAGCCTCTATCCCTCAAAATGATAACCTCTCTTTCATCATTTTTACCACTATGGAGGTATAAATACCAAAACAGGGTTTGGCCAAGGCAAGCCCCTATATGGTACAACCCTTCCTCCCTCTTTGAATGTGTAGGTTATAGATCTAAAGAATATTAGAGGAATATTGAAAACCATTTGATCATTGATGAATTGAAACCCTACAACTTGACAAGATATAGAAAATCAATTATCTCAACAATTGATGGGGATCCAACATCAAGATCTAGAAGGAAGGAGCCTATGATCAACAACCTAAGGATTGTGAAGAAAAATTATAATTTTATATCTCTATACTAGGGTACCTTGGGTGGTCTTTTCCAATCAAATCAAGTTAAAATTCAAATCATAGGTGTACATAAGTCTTCTCTATCTATTTGTGGTAATAAAATTTGTCTATCAATTTCCTAATTGTCTATTTCCATACCAGAATAGTGTATTTTCATTGTTAGCTAGTTGGATCATTGCATTTTGTTCAAAAATACATTTCAAACCCCCAAAATAATTGAAACCCAAGGGCTAATTGACTCGCCTTCAAGGTTGTAAGTTAATCTCTTTCCCTAGGAAAATCTAAAATATAAATTACATGCCTGGAAAGGTGAAAAATCCTAAGTGAATCCCTATGGTTTCACTTTTCCAACATATCATTTTGGTGAACCCAAGGAATTAACATTATAAACCTTTTGATATATAAATCATATCATCTTAGATCTAACGTTAACATTGCATTACTTTGCACTCATCAATTAGGCATCCATATTTGCATCAAAAAAAGAATGAAATTCCAAAATTTGCATATCATATTGCATCATAAATTCAAATATGGTTAATTTTTGTCATTATATGTTAGATCTACATTTTAATTACATTTGAAAATATGAATTAGGTCATCTCAAATATGAAAGTGTTCATTGCATTCATTTAGGGATTTTGCATATAGTCAAAAAGGTGAAAATTTGCATTTTGTTGTTGAAAATAGATATCAAGATCATCATTTTATATTTTGCACATTATGATCAATCAATTGCTGCATTTTACATCTAAAAATTGTATTTGGAATTACATTTTATTTCTTGAAATTTTTGAAAATTGTTTGCAAACTTGTATTTTGTATTGCATAATCAGAATTTGGACGAATTTTTGAAAAATATTCACTTTTATACCTGCACTATAACAAAATAGAAACATTAAACATTATAACAAACATCAAAAATTTAAATTTTATAAAAAGATTTACTGAGAAAGGGCACCCTTGGTGGCATTTTCCAAGCTATTTTTTCTCTAATTTTTGTGATAGAACAAACTCAAGATCTTCTAATCATATTCTCTTTGAGTTTTTAGATCACTATGGTATAAGAATCTAAACATTATTGCACATACCTTATTCTCATAATGGCTAAATGATTTGGTAAATTGTTGACTTCCTTGAAATCCTTGGTATATTTTTCATGTTGTGTGTTTGGAAATGACTCTAATTCAGGTGATGAAACTCATAATCCTTTGTCTCCCAATGTATATCTCCTTAACAAAAATATCTTGACGAAAGAGGAGGAAAACATGAATAAATTCATAAATAATACCTTGCCTAGTATTGAAAATAATGTGGTCCTATATCCTTAAACAGAATGGTCTACTCATCCATATCAACAATCAACAACACCTATGATACCACCACTTGAAATGTTTTACACATCACATTGAGAAATTGATTTACAATTCATACCTCAACTTGGGCACATGGAAGAACCTACAGATAACAATCATGATGAAGCCATACCACCTAGTGATCCTCAATCTTAAGAAAATAGAGTTATGGACACACCTGTTAGCTTGGAGCAATGTTATGGACAAGGATTTAGGACCTTGACAAAACAAGGATGTGATATAAAGAACGAACATGAAATCCATTCCCTTCTAGAATAAATACCATCTGAAAACACAAAAGCCATAGATTGCCAAGGTCCTCCACCTTTATATCATATTTTATTCACCATCCAAACCATTCAAGATCCATGGTAATATTAGGAAAGGTTTATTACCTACTCCACATCCTTATTCTAGGACTAAGCATTCTTTAGGAACACTTTTACAATTTGGATTTATTACAATACCACCTATTCATTATAAGGAAGCTAAGGCAACAAAACAAATTCTTGCACTAATCTTGAGAGGAGAATAATTCAAAACTTTAAATATCTTTACAACAGTTACAAAAAATTAAACAAAAACTAACATAAATATCATGCATACCACAACACAGTGATTTATGTGGGGAAAACCCTTTTTGTAGAAAAACCCCACACTCTAAAAGCCACCCAATATACTAAAAAAAAACAAATATTACAATATACTTGTAGAAAAAGCTTCTCAAAGGAGTATCACCAACCAGAGATCCAATGCCAACACAACCACTATTAGATTCACAAAATATACCATGATATAGTTGTACTACAATGCCCTCATATAATAGGGTTTCCTTCTAGGGAAATTCAATCCAAAAAAATATCAACCATCAGATCTAGGACCTAATGATAAATGGTTCCTTGCGCTTATATATCAATAGTACCTTATGTAATTGCAAGGTTGAGACACATTTTCCCAAAAAATATCCTACCTATCAAATACCTTGCAAGAGTAATGAGAGGGTGTATAAATATCATCTCTTAATTGCTAGGCGCCAAAAGGCCCATAGTCTCTTAACACCATATGAACTTCTCTATGCTCACAGGCTTAGTTAAAGAATCAATAACATTCATCATGTTCTCTACATTAACCAACATCACCCTACCATATTCAACCATATCTCTAAAAAAATGATATTATACATCAATGTGCTTGGTCTTGGCATGAAATATCAGGTTCTTAGCTAGATAGATCAAACTCTAACTATTGCAATAAATTTTCATTGTACCTTGTTTTATTCTAATATATGAACATAGTCTCTTAAGACAAATGGATTGTTTACAAGCATGGGTAGATTCCATATAATTAGATTTAGTAGTGGAAAAAGCAACCACAACCTATCACTTAATCATCCAACTAATTACATCACCAAATAAAGTAAACACATAATCATTGGTGGATCGTCTACTATTAACATCATCTACCCAGTTTGAATCCACATAAACATGAATATCAAGGGAAATGTCATCCTCAGTTGTATTACTATGATAACACAAGGAATAATCTAAGGTACCATGCAAATATCTAAAGACTCTTTTAACAGAATCTCAATGAACTCTACCAGGATTATGTATATCTAGAAAAACTACCATTGTTTGGGAAATGTCTGGTCTAGTAGAGACCATAGAATACATCAAACTTCCAACTGCACTCCATTAAGGAAATCTGCTCATGTATTCCATCTTTGATAGGGATGTTGGACAATTTGAAATAAATAACTTTTTTCTAGCTAAAACAGGAAAACACAATGGTCTACAATCTTGTATATCAAACCTTTATAAAATTTAATTGGCATACTTACTTTGGCCAAGAAATACATTTCTATTCAATCTATCTCTTTTAATTTCCATCCCAAGCATGTATCTAGCTGCACCAATGTCTTTCATTTCAAATTTAGTAGCAAGTTGAGATTTCAATTTTGAAATCATACCTTTCCCTTTACCAATAAATAACATATCATCAACATATAATGCAATAAATAGGAAAAAATCACCATCGATTTTATAATAAAAGCAATGATTTGATTTAGAACACTCAAATCCCAAACTCAAAACATATGTATAAAATTTATGGTACCACATCCTAGGACTCTGTTTTATGCCGTATAAAGATTTCTTCAATTTGTAAACCAATTTACTTTTACCTTTCAACACATAGTGCTCTGGTTGTGTCATATAAATATCCTCCTCCAAGTCACCATGAAGGAAAGAAGTTTTCACATCCATTTTATCAATCTCTAAATCATAAGTAGTAACAATGGAAAGAAAAAATCTAATGGATGTCATTTTTGCAATAGGAGAAAATATATCACCATATTAATCAACACCCTCAACTCGAGAGTAACCTTTTGCAACCAACCTTGTTTTGTACTTCTCAATACCTCCATTTGAACCAATATTTTTTCTTGAACACTCATTTGCAGCCAATAGGTTTTCTTCCTTCTTGTAATGGTACAAGGTCCCATGTATCATTCTTTTTCAAAGCTGGCATTTCTTCATCCATAGCAATCTTATGAGATTCTACATCATTCATACCTAATTCCTCTTCTACTAATCTGGGTTCATCCATATTAGTATTCAAAGAAAAAATACATCTCCAATCATTAGGTGAATACCTTTCAGGTGGTTGTCTATGCCTTGTAGACCTATGAAAAAGAGGAGTTGGAGGTTCTTCTTCCTCATTTGAAGATTTAGAGCTAGATGAGATCTCCTCAAATTCTTGTTTATTAAGGGGCCTCAATTCAACTTTCTCAGGTGTAGAGTGAAATTGAATCACATCTTCTTATTTACTTTGTTCTTGCATTAATGTAATAGAAGAAGGCTTAGTTTCTCTAAAAATAAAACTTGTACTATATATTACCTTCTATGCAATAGGATCCCAAATTTTGTATCCTTTCACAACATAACTATATCCAACAGAGATACATTTCATAGCCTTGTTCTCAAACTTTTTTCGCTTCTCATTTGGCACATGTGCATATGCCTCACAACCAAAAACTCTAAGATGTCTTAATGAAGGCTTGTGACTCTAGAATTCCTCTATAGGAATCTTATCAACAAGAGTTGATGTAGGATACCTATTAATCAAGCAATAAGAAGTGGCAACAACTTCATCCCAAAACCTTTGTTTTAGACTAGCACCGCTCAACATACACCTAACCTTCTCCATCAATATCTTGTTCATTCTTTTTGCAACTCCATTTAGTTATGGAGAATACAACGTTGTCCTTTATCTATGAATACCATAATATTTACACAATCTATCAAAATCATTAGAGAAAAAATCATCACCATTATCAGTCCTCAAACATTTTATATTCTTTGTAGTATGCAACTCATCCAATGATTTAAATTCTTTAAATCAACTAAAAACTTCAAATTTACTCTTTAGAAAGTATACCCATGTCCTACTATAATCATCAATAAATAAACCATAATATGTGGATTTACCAATTGCAGGAAAACCTACAAGACCAAACATGCCAAAATGAATAAGATATAATACACTGCAAGACTTATGAGAACTCAAGTAAAACTAAATACAATTTTGTTTTCCATAAATGCAATGCTCACAAAAATCAAATTGAAGATTACAATCAGACAACCCTTCAACAAGGTTTTTATTTTTCAAGGTCCTTAGAACCTTTTTGCGAATATGGATAAGTAACCGGTGTCATAACATAATTAACTTTGTAGGTAACTTTGATTCAGAAGAAAGAGCACCCTTGGGTACCCCAAAGCCATGACCATTTGTTGAGGATGAAACCCTAACCTCTTCCATAGACTTTCTTTTCACAAAAGTAATATTTCACTCAATAGTATATGCATCAAGCTTATACAAAGTGTCATATCTAACACCTCTAGAAATCACCATAGAACTTCTAACCACCTTACATCATGTATCTAAAAACACTACCTGCACATCAACATCTATTACTTTTCTCACATATGAAAAAAATAGTTCTAATCTAGGGATATGTAACACACCATTAATCCTTTTTATTCTACCATAGGAAACCTGATTCTAAATTTACCATGGCCAACAATATTTAAATAAGAATAATCACCCAAGTACACCTTACCTCTATCAAATTCTTCTTATTTAGAAAACCAATCTCTATCAAAGATCGTATGGAAATATGCACCTGATTAAATTAAGGATGAATCATTACCTACATGAGTTTCCAATGATGCAATGAATGCATCACCATCTTTCTTCTCATACTAAAAATCAAAATCAAAATTCTTGTTCTTCTTTTTAGTCCTTATGAATATTTCTAGGCTCACTGTAGTTCCAACAAATAACTTTGGACTTTCCAAGATATTTGGATATCCCCTTAGACTTGGATTTATCATGATTCTCATTCTTCTTTGCTTTTTCATTAGGTCTTCCATGAATATTTAGGGCCTCCTTGGCACTAATGGATACCTTCCTCCTCATCTCTTCATAAATAAAAGAATCCACCACATCTTCATGTTGGAAGAATAAGGAGATGCCATTGATAAACTTGTTGGCAACATTAGCATGTGGAATTAGAACAAGCTATACAATTATGCATTGCAGTGTTGTCATTGATGTCAACATTGTATCCCAATACAAAGACTATGGCGAAGATTAGTTTGAGTGTCTTGAGTATATTTGAAGATGATTATGAAAAGTAATTTTGTAAGAAGGTTTGATCCGATGAAGGAAATAGTTTTGAAAATTAACTAAGTGTTAACTAAAGTGATTTTGTGAATAGGGGATCCAATATTTGGGTCTGCATTTTTCTGCTAATGAATATTGTGATTTGAACTTATAACATAATTTTTTTGGTTTATAGAGGAATCTAATTCCATAGTTTCATCTTGTTACATGGCTTTTGGTTTTGATTTTATGAGTAAAAAAAGTTTGGCTTGGCAGTTTCAGGAATTTCTAGTGTAGTACATATGTGTTGATTGGTCTACACTTCTTCGTGGATTTTATTTTGGCTTTGTGGAGCTGTGGAGGTGTTGAAAGATGCCAGATAAGTGCATATTCTAGCTGGCATGAATTTTGGAGGTCTGCATGTCCAGATATAGGTGTAAATTTGGTGAATTTTATAATTAGGTCATTACTGATGCTGACCTAATGAGTTATGTATGTTGTGAAGGTTAAGTATGTATTGATATATTATGTGGGTGCTATTTTACGTCTGTACAAACCTATTTCAAATTTTGATAAGCTTTTAATCTTGGTGTGAAGCATGTGGATATATCTTGATTTGACAAGCTACATTTTGTATATTACATCTAATTAGGTCGACCTAATTGATGTTATAGCTGAAGCAGCTATATAAGTTAGATATTTTTTAGTATTTTGATGATGATGATATGTGACAAGAGTAAAAGGATGTGAATTGTGAACAACTAGTGTAAATGTAAAATAGAGTAGAGTGTTGATTTAGATCAATATACAGATTTTTGGGCCTGTATTTTAAGCTTCATTGGAATTGTATTTCATGCATATGATAGATGCAATGTAATAGTTCAAACCTGGTTGTGAGAAAAATCTCTTCTATCTCTTTTATTTCTTAGTGGGTAGTGATTCTACTTGGATGGTGAGTCCACCTGTAGTGAGCACCTTTGTAATGTACTATAATCAGTTATAATAAATTGTGAGCTAATCCTCATTGTGGTTTCTCCGATTTTGGGTTTTACATGCAAAAATATTGGTTTTCATGTGTTATGTGATATTGTTGGATGTTTGAATGATTTCGTTCATTACTAAAAATTGAATATGTTATGAGTTTAATGGTTAAATGATTAAGTGGTTTAAAGAATATTGATTCACCCCCCCTCTCAGTATTTTGTGTGTTCAACAATTGGTATCAGATCCTAGTCCCTTGGAAGAAACTTAACAACTTTCGAAAGATCTTGGAGGTTGAAGAAATGGTTGTTAGAAGATTACCCAGTCCTCCAAAAGAGATTCATGTTGTTGTATCTACAAAAGAAGATTGCATATTTGACATAAATGGAGAACTCAATTTTTTTCTTGAAGATTTGGAAAGAACTGAAGGTGAAAAAAAATATCTAAAATAAAATTTCAAAGAAGTAAATGAATTCATTATAAAATTGAGAGAACAAATCAAGAAATTCAAAGAAAGGCATAAGGAGGTTAGTGAGAAACTGAAGCAATCAAATGAAACAATTACTCGTCTAAGGGTGCAAGTTGAAGAAATAAAAATAGTTAAATAATGTTTGAATGCAATGCTGAGAAGAAAATATGACGAATGCACAAAGCTTGAACAAGAAGAGGTGAGTCTAAGATCAGATCTAGAAAAAGCAAGAATTCATGAAGAAAAATTCAAGACGAGTTCCACAAGGCTTGATGAAATGATTGAAAATTAAAAAGGCTCCAAAGATAAAGAAGGATTAGGGTTTGAGATAGGAGAAAGCTCAGTGACTATAAGCCAACCTAAAAAGAAGACTAAATACAAGAAGAACAATGGAAAGCAAAATCAAAGAAATGAAGCTAGAATACCATTGGTCAAAAAACCAAATGCACAAAGGTAACCATATTTTAATGGTTTTTGTAATTCTTACAATAGATTTGGAAATAAGGCTATGGAATGTAGAAGCATAATGAATTAGAATGTTCCACCTTTTCGTGATCAATGTTTTACATGCAAGAGATGTGGTCATAGAGATAGTGAATGCATAAGTCAAATGATGAATGGTTATTGTTAACATGTAGGATTGCACCTTGATGCTAAGATTGGAGGCTCAAAAATTATGTGTAACATGGAAACACCTTCGAGCCTATGGGTTGCTCATAATGAAGGTGAATCTCTAGATTATGGATTGGTTCCCCTTTTGATTTTTTTGTATGAAACTATTGACTTATGCAGGAAAAGGGATAGAAGGATTAAGATGAAAGTTAAAAACTGAAACTAATAGGATGTTGATGCACCTAAATGACTACTGAACATGCAACCTAATTCACAAGTACTCTTCAATATATTCACTTACACAACTTAATTTGAATAGCTAAATCAGATAAGTATTTCATAAACAAGCTTTGAGAAATCAATATCATTTATGAAGGAAAAACTAAGTTTAAACAACTTGAAAGAAAGGATTAAATAGTTGCACAACCTATGACCTATGATATTAAACTAATTTGTGTACATACACTTACGAATGAGATAGAAATTAAAGGTTTTCAAATTTAAACACAATAAATTTTTACCAAAATCAACTATAAGAGACAACACCTGAAATTTGAGAAGGAAAACACTTGATTTTTACTAAAAAATTAGAAGGAATCTCTAAAATATGATGAAATATGTTGAAAATAAATTGTTGCTATATCAACTGTAAATGGAGCTACAAAACCCTTTTCACTTTGCAATGCACAAGAGAGCAGAAAGGTAAGAACTAAGGAAAAAAGACTAAGTATTTTCCTTTAAGTACAAAATGAGTCTAAAAGTGCCAAGAGGTGGCACTTGTAGTTAACTGCACCTAAAAATATCTCCTCCAATATGATCCACGAGAAAAGAAGAAACTTTCAAAAAAGGGGGCCCACAACTGCTCCAAATTGAGCTAAAATAGCTCGAAACTCCTCTCAACCAGTCTAATCCAAGAGGACTTCAAAATTAGTTATGTTTGACTCAAAGTCCAAGGAAAATAACTCTAAATGCATGTGTAAAGCTGAGTTCCACTCCTTCCATTTTTTGTATGATTTGGAACAAGGATAAACTATTTTTAAACAAATATTAAAGTAATCATTTAAGTCTTACTTTAACATCTGTTATGTGGTTGCCCTTCAATTTTGCATTTACATGACATATATTAAGGTAATTTATAAAATATTACCATTAATATTTGTTTATATTTCTATTTTTGTTTTAAAATCATGCAAAAAATAAAAGGGGAATATTAATACAGTAGTCACAATACAAATTTATAAAATAAAATGATAAAAAAACCCTAACTTGGTCAGCCAAGATTTTAGGGATTTCTTTCTGGAACCTAGGTAAAATATCTTAACCCTAACCCATGGGTTCATTTTGCACTCACTATCACTAGTAATATCTTCCTGTGTAGTTGTTTCTGCCATGGTTTGAAGGTTATGTGATATTAATCTATTGGGACAACATTGGTAAGCCATTTTGTGCTTGAAAATGTTGAGAATCTTCTTTATATTGTGAAATAAAATATTTGTTTCTTCTCTGGTGTTGTGTTCTCAGTGATTTTCCCAATGTCAAATATTATGATTTGCACATTTTAATCAATAAATTGAGAAATACCCTATGTATTTAAAATATATCGCTTGTGGATATCTATTTGATTAACAATTTATGTAATGATTTCTCTAGAAATAAGCTTCTTTACAAAATAAGGGCTCACAACAAGAACTCTATCAGATTCTAGTTTTCTTTCTTTCATCCAACTAATTTTATTTCACTAACTTATCATACCCATATATGAAATCAAACAAGCTCTTTATCCCTTTAGGAAGATTAAGAAACAAAAAATATGAGGAAGCAAACCTTTCTTGATAGGATATATTGTGTATGCAAAATACAACTTTGGTATTTTTGGAAAGAACCAATAGGTTTGTAGATACCTTTTAAGTAACAATGAAACAAAGTTCTATGCTAATCATTGGTTGTGAACACAACCTCCTCTAGAAAAAAATGTCATCAATTACGATTGCCTAGTCTACATTTATCATAAACCCCATCTTGTGGTTTGTATCCTAGTGAGGTGCTACCCTCATGTTTGTGATTGTACTTGTATGAGGTCACTGCCTTTGAAAAATACCATCCTCTTTTGAATGGATTGACCCTCAATGACTTACCCTAGGACTACTGCCTTTTGTGCCAAGCATGGCATGTACCTACAGTCTATCACTGTCCTTTTCAAATTCTTCCTCTTGAAATTTTTGTCTATATAGCAATGCTCCCTTTGCCTCGAGGTTTTAATCAAGATATATTGAATGTTGATTTCTCTCTTTATGTACAAGTCTGATCCTTTTAGATGATTACTCTCTTCTATCATAGAGAGCACCTCAATGTCTTCAATCTTCTTGTATAGGTGCACTACAGTGACTAAGTGGCATGACTTTCATTAAACCTTGTTTCATTATTTGACTGTTCCTTATTAAAAACTTAGTCTTTCCTTGATTGAAATGATTGTCCTCTTATATCCACAAATGTATTGTACCTTTGATAGCTCTGTCACTTAACTGCAACATTTAGTGAGATCACATCCAATTGAAGACCTTATCATGGAGCTTGTCTTATCAGTGGTAGCTTCTATAGTCTCTACCAACCCAGATGTTTATTTGTTTTCACCATTTTATGGGGAAGAGGCTATTGTCATTATGATTGCTCAAGGTGGACTTGATTGCTATCTTATTTGTGCAATACCAATTATTTAAAGTCTGCCCCTACCTCATTGAATATTAGACCTATCTATTATTTAATGTTCTCTAGCAATATTTGACTCCCTTGTTAAATCTTGCTACCCCATCATATTGTTGTTATTGTGGATTGTCCATGATAAGACTGCAGTCATGAGTATTCCCTTTATGAAAAGTGAAAATTGAACATGAAATGATTGATCTTAATCTACAATTTGATAGTACATTGTATGTTCACTGCCTCAAACTAGTGAAGTTTTATCTCAAACCACAAATTGCGTTTTTATGAAATTTAATGGGTTTTTTTTTTATCTAAAGTTTTCCTACTTTCTATCAAAAAATAATGAAAACATAGTTCATGGTTTTTTAGATATGACTGTCAAAAGTTGGATTGTCCTCTAATAAATTGTTATGTTTATCCCTCCTTGTTTTGCATTCACCCAGTAATAGATGTGAACCTCCTAATTTCAATGTTCTCATGGTCATGGTTTGATGACTGTCAAGCTACCTCTTGGGTATCAATGATAATTTCATGAGACATAGTACCTCATGTCATTTATCTGCAAGCTCTCTTAAATATTGTTCCCTCACCCTTATTGTAATGTCTTCATGGCTGCCACTATATGCTTTATGTTGACTTTCAAGGTGAAATATTTTACATTACATGGCTGCCCCTTCTATTTATACAATCTTCCTTTAAATGTTGAAGTTGTTTTGATCTCATGAATTTAAAGACTACCATCTTCATGCTTGAATTTGACTGTGCATTTAAGTGCATTTGATGATTGACATACAATCAATTTAGGACTATGATTGATGTTGTGATTATTTAAAATCATTTGATCTTCTTTTGCAGTATGTTGGGCTCAACCCTTGTGGGAGCCACATTTTCCTCCACATACTATGATATTTGAATAAGATGATCTTGCAATGGAAATTGTACCTATACCTACACAGTGAACAAAAATGTTAGATAAAAACATAGAGGCTAAAGTATCTATTCTAATTTGTATGATCTGATGCTTTTCTTTTCTAATTCATCTCATGATTTGGTATTTGCATCTGATGTCTACTCATCTCCTTCATTTTGTTCATTCCAATTTTTTGATCAAATATAGAATAGCAAGTACGCTTGACTTGATGTATATAGGATAAAGGATGTACCCCGAGCTCTAATGCCATTTTTCTCCCTCCCTTTGCAAGTTTTCTCCTGGAGCTGTCACTTGGGAAACTCGAGATGCTAGTGCAACCTCAAACAATGGGATTCATCATTCACCCAGGAAATGACAGGTCCCATCCTTTTTTCTATATACTTTATTTTCATGTTATGTACTTGTTCTTTTATCTCTCATCAGATATAGTTACTCCCAGGGCTTGTGTGGGACTATATCAACATACTTTTGTAAAATGAATAAAAGATAGCTATTTTATGCAAAGTTGTGTAATCTTCTCTCTTGTAAAACACTTGCATAATAAAACTACAATACCTCACTTTATGGAATTATTTGCATGATAATGAGAATCTAGCAAAAAAAATTTTGTACCTTTCACTTTTAATTCTTCACAGCAAAAACACCAGTGTTGTCTCAGCCTAACCAAATTGGGCTGAAAAGAACTATTTGGTAACATTTGTGGCAATCTCTTAGGGGTTTTTTCCTACAAAAAAAATAGGATCAGTGGCCTTGCACATCCATTGGGAATAGGAGTTCATTCTTGTCCTTTTCACTCAAAAAACCTTTGTAACTTAGTTGTTAGGAACTATACAACAACAAAACATATTAGGATCTGATGTCTTGTTGTCACTTACAATTTCAACCTAATTTGAAAAAGTTAGCTCACATGAATGAAATGAAATAATTCTTTCCTCTTTGACCTAAATAGGTTGATCACATATTATTGGCTCATATGCTACTAGCTTATCATCAATGTTAGAACAAAAAAATTCTATCATGTTTGAAAAAATGTTATCATCTAACCAACAATCTTGTACTATATTAAGATGAGCCTCATCACTTTGCTGCACAAAACTAGGCACTGATGTTAATATGCATGTGTTATCTTTATTCTCATCTACAAACTTAGGAAATTCATCAAACAAAACAGCTAGATCCTAAGAATTAAACTCTATTTCCTTCACAAAAACATGTTCAACCTGATCTTGTTTTCCATCTAAGTTTGACACAAAGGACTCAAGATCATCCCAAAATGAATCTTCATCACATTCCTCTTGGAATTTTTATAAAATCACACTGATTTTTACCTCATGGAAGCTCTCATTAAACCTTTTAGAATCCACAAATATTTCATTTTTTTGCTCCACTTCTTGATCCAACCTGCTCCATTATCTGATTGACTATCTTCAACCAACAACTCATCAGATTGTTTGATGTATTCTTGCTGCTCTAAAAATGTTGTTGATGTGATCAAAAACATATCTTCTTCACCATTTTCAATAAAAGAAGGTAGTTCATGAAACCAAATTGTAGGATTATGTTCTTGATTAGCCCCTTTTACTTCTTCACCCTGCTACCCTGGCCGACTTATTGTGTTGGAAGCCTTGCATCATGAGCAAGAAGCATGGATGGTTTGTGATGGTTTTTCCTATGTTTTCATTGATTTCAACATGGTGATAACTATATGGGAAGACTGCCTTGTTTATGGGAAGTTGTCTATTGGTAATACCCTTTTGTGATGGATCGATATGTTGGTATTTAAGTCCAGAATTCACTGCAATATCCAATATGAGTCTTATCTCTTAACCATGTGTTTTCCTAGCTCATTTAGGCAACTACATATCCTAGATCTTGAGACGTCTTGTTGTGAGTAGAAAGTTATCTTTGACAGAATTTAACTTTGTATTCTACTATTGTTCTGTCTGTGGCATACTGTGTGGGAGACTTCTCATTCTACTAAGGTGAAAATTCTTATGTTGTTTTTTTTTTTATAGGCTCTATGCTAGTAGTATGATGGTAAATTAATGTGCTCTTAGATCCGGAAGGTGTTTTCTTGGAGAATTATTTTTTGGTTTGGATAATTGTGTTTTAGTCTTGGCTGACTTAGTGTATGCAATATATTATGAAGACTAAATATGCTTTATGGATGTTAGCCGACTTGGTATAATGCACTATGTGGATGAAATGCTTAAATCATATATGGTTCCAACCTAATTTATGATTAAGATATACTTGTATATATATATATATATATATATATATATATATATATATATATATATATATATATATATATATATATATAAGATTTTTTGAATTAGATTGTGTGTGTGGAAGTGGATATATGGAATACATGTGAGGTGCAAAGTGAAGATCAGAGTCTAAATGCTTTATTAGTTATGATCAGTTCAATTTTGTTGAGTGACTACTGTGTAAGGGAATACTTCATATTATTAGCTTCAATGGAACTGACCCCTACACATTTAAGGTGTATTCTATGAGTTCAATATTTGGCAGTGAGCCACTATCATTGTATCTTGGTAGTGAGCCATCTTTTATACTCGGGCTATGAGCCTTTTTAAGGATAGTGAGTCCTGGTAGTGAGCCTTGTAATATTTTGTATCTAGATATAATATATTGTGAGTTAACCCTCATCGTGGATTTTCCCTTTTTGGGTTTTCCATGTAAAAATCCCTGTGTTCTTGTGTATGGTTGTATTGACTTGTTTCTATGTTCTATCTTGTTGATTCAGTTAGAATTGTGATAATGTTTAAATCGATTTTATTATGGTTTTGTGAAATACTAATTCACCCCCTCTCTTAGTATTTTGAATGTTCAAAAATTGTTATTAGAGCCAAGTTTCTTGGAAGAAGCCTAACAACTTGAGGGAGGTCCCAAAATTTGAGTATAAGAAATTTTTTCCTTTGAAAGTAGTCTTTGTTGAATATTCAAAAGAAATGGAAGATCTGAAGGACAAGTTGATAAAAGTGAATGCGTATATTGAAAAGCTGCAAAGTAAAAGTGTTGAAGCATGTGATCTATTGGTTGAAGGAGAAGAAGTTATCTCTAGCTTGCTACAACAATTGGATGAGAAGAAAAGAACTGAAGAATGTCAAGAAATTGAAATTCAAAGGAAGATGGATGAATGTGCAAAAAATGAATTAGAAGTAGAAATCTTATCTGATCTAGAAAAGGAAAGAATTTTTCAAGAAAAAATTAAGATAAGCTCGGTGATGCTTGATGAATTGATTACTAATTTACTTCTCAAAGACTGGCGATGGATAAGAGTGGTTTAGGGTTTGAGAAAGCACAGAGTTCTAAAGAAAAGCAATCTACTGGTAAGAAGACTCAATACAAAGATAGACAAATCAAGGATCTAAGAAGAAAATCCAAAAAAAAATCCTGTCAAATGTCATGATGCCAAAAGATACTTATCTTTCAATGGTGTTTGTTATTCCTACACGAAGTTTGGTCATAAAGTAAAGGACTATAAAATAATTAATTATTTATCTGGAAATTTCTCTAAGAACAAGAAGATTGGGCATAAAGTTGGTCCATTCAATAAAAAGGAAAATGGAAAGAACAATATTGTTTTTTGTAAGCGTAGCAATCTGGAACATCCTGGTAGTATCAATAGAAGAAAGAAAAATATCTATCCGGTGAAGAAGAATGACCAAATCATTGATCTGAAAGAAGCAAGAAAGGAAATGAAAAGGATTTGGAGAAATGAATCAAAATCATCAATTTTATTTGTGCCAACCTATAGTTCAGATACTCTCATCAATTTCTAAGAAAAAGCAGTGGCTAAGGGAGAGAAATCATCAAAAAATATAATGAACCCTTTCATTGGTACTTCTGTCATATCATGATAGAAGTATATTTAATGTGGTAACAAGATTAAGAAATATTTTAGTCACATGTGTGAAGGATAAAATCTATCAAATTTGAAAGAATGAAGGCGTAAAAAATCTTTGAGGCAATCTACCTGCAAGTTGAAACATTTATTGCAAAATCATTCGAAATGGAAGGAATAAATTCAGATAATTTTAAAGGCCTATGTATCTTTGGAGAAGTGTGCAAAGGAAGTTTAGAAGGTAATTCAGAGTTTCAGGGTTTGAAGAAGAAGTCAAGTAGATTCAAAGTGAGCTCCGAAAGCAAGATATATATACATTTCTTCTTGGAATTTTCATAGGTATTCTTGTTTACACAATCTTTCATTTTTACTATTATAGATAATTCAAAGGTTGTGAATAGTGCAGAGAAAGTGCAAGTCAATTTGAGAAGATATTTGAAGGATCTATCAGAAGAGTCTATTGGTGCATTCTCTCGCATCCCTTCAAGAGTGTTTCCCATGGAAGATATCTATGCATTTTTTTTTAGTAAGATAGAAGAAATGTCATCAGTTTAGTTGAGCATGCTTTGGGAAAGTGAATTGAAAGAGAGCCATGATGCCTGTAACACTTATTAGTTGAGAAAAAGTTGGATGCTTGGAGGAAAGTTCCCTTGTTTGAGTTTGAGAAGTACATTCAAATAGTGTTGAGTATAATTCATGATGAATACTTGTGGATTGATGAGGCATATTTATTTCCAGAGAAGCTATTAGAGTTGTAACTAGATTTTGTTCCTCCGGACTAGTTCCCAAACGAAAAGCTATGGATGAGAAAGAGATATTTGAGGTTACTAGTGTCAATCTTGAAAGGAAAGAGATTGATTTAAGATCGATTGTTGATCTGGTAGCAAGGTATGCTTCTATGGTCATCAATCAAAAAATTTGTATCCCTAACAATGGCCTTACAATTTCTACTATTGATGTGCATACTGCTATTGGTATAGTTAAAAGAGGTATGGAATGTGACTTGTGTGAATTACTTCACATACATCTTTTGAATAATTTAAAGGAAATCAAGAAGAATAAGAAGAATACATTTCATTATGGAGATTTGGTTATCTATTTATTTTTTTACTTTTTGAAATATTTATCGATAATAGGAAGGATAGAATGGTAAAATTTAGAGCCTATTGCCTATCAAATCAAGAAATTCATGATGAATCTTGGTAGTTCGGATGCACACGAGCTTTCCCTTACTGCATTCTTTGAAACAATTTAGATGAGGATGAGAAAAAGGCTTAGGATTCTAGTAAGTGTTGTTGAAAGGTACTCTAGAAGCATAAATTTTCTTGTGTCTACAAATTTTTTTCACATGGAAGAGTTGACTCAAGGTTAGTTTGGATATTTGAATTGAACTATGAAGTGTCAAAGGCTGAAATTGATAATTATGCTAAAATTATTTTGGAAAGCCCTAAGAATCCTGATGTAGAAGGTAACTTTGGTAGCATGATTGGAACAAGGAAGAAAAGGAAGAGTGTTGTTGAGCAAGAAGTTACAAAAGAAAGTGAGCTTGGACATGAGCATGAAAGAATAAATATTCAGAGAGCTTTGGAAGAATCGCAGAAGGTTATTCCCAGTGCTAATTTTGATTCATCTATTTCTGTTGTGGAGAATCTTCATGGTATGATTAATTCTTTAAAGGTTTACATATTCAAACTTAAAGTATCTATTGTAATTAGGTCTAATGAAGGAAATTTTGAAGATATCAAAGACAAATGTGCAAATGCAAACATTTGAGTGATGAAGGAATTGGAGAATGTACAAGGTTGTGAAGAAGAGGCACAAAAACTACTTTCTTTTTTCCTAGATTAGTTTGGTTGTATAGTGGATATAGGAAATGTGATAAGGTTGAGTGAGTCCCAGTTGAGCACTTAGGAAGATACATACAGGCTGGAAAAAGACAAAGATAATCAGAGGTGGTCCTACATTGTTCAGCTTCAAGATAAATTATTTTCTCTATAGGATCAAAGGACAAATGTTATCAAGAAGTTTGTGCTGCTTAGAGAAATGATTAAACTCAGATATAATTTTGTTTCCATTGCTCTTGGTTGTATTGGTGAGTTATCAGAGATCAATCTTAGTCCCAATACTTTAGCAGATGGTGTAGAGTCATTAACTAAGCTTGAGATATTTCACAAGACTCTTGTAAGTGCAAAAGGTTCATGGGAAGAAGGTAAAGCATCGTGGAAGGCTATCCTAGAGAGTCTTAGAGGTTTTTCTTCAAGTTAATTCAATTATGTGTTCATATCTTTTTTTGGCTACATTTTGATATATACACATATACCAGTGCCCCTTCCTTTGTCATTGATGTCAAAGGAGAAGAGATGAAGTGGCGGAGAGATGAAGAGATGGAGAGATGAAAAGAAAGAGAGATAGAGGAAAAACATTTTTTTCTTGAAGAATAGTTTTGATAGGGGGAGTATTCAAAATATTCAATTTCAGTTGCTAGAAAATGTTTTTGTCATGCATGTTGCCATCAATGCCAAAGTGGGAGATTTTTGGAAGAATTGCAACATGATCATGAAGTATGGATGGTTTGTGTTAGTTGTTCCTATATTTTCATTGATGTCAACATGGTGATAACTATATGGGAAGATTACCTGGTTTACCATAAGTTTTTCTCTACCGGTAATACCCTTTTGTGATGGATTGGTGTGTTGGTATTTGAGTTCAGAATTCACCGCAAGATCTAATATGACTCTAATCTCTTAACCATATTTTCTTGGCTCATTCATACAACTATATCCTAGATCTTGAGATGTCTTTTGTTGTTAGTAGAAAGTTATCTCTAAAAGAATTTAACTCTGTATTCTACTATTGTTCTGTCTATGGCATATTGTGTGAGAGACTTCACATTCTACTAAGTGAATATTATTATGCTATGGTTTTGTTGATAGTCTCTATGCTGGTAGTATGATGGGAAATTAATGTGTTCTTAGATCAAAAAGTTGTTTTCTTTGACAATTTTTTGTTGGTTTGGAGAATTGTGTTTTAGCCTTGGCTAGCTTAGCGTATGAAATATATTATGAAGACTAATTATGTTTTATGGATGTTAGCCAACTTGGTATAATGCACTATGTGGATGAAATGCTTAAATCATATATGGTGCCGACCTAATTGATGATTGAGATATACTTGAATATATATAAGATGTTTTGAATGAGAGTGTGTGTGTGGAAGAGGATATATGGAATGCATGTGAAATGCAAAGTGAAGATCAAAGTTTAAATGATTTATCAGTTGTGATCAGTGTAGTTTTCTTGAGCAACTACTATGTAAGGAAGTACTTCATATTCTAAGCTTCAGTGGAACTGAACCCAACACATTGAATGTGTATTCTATCAGGTCAATCTTTTGTAGTGAGCCACTATCATTGTATCTTGGCAGTGAGCCATCTTTTGTACTTAGGTTGTGATCCTTTTAAGGATAGTGAGTCCTTGAAGTGAGCCCTATAATATTTTGTATCTAGAAAAATATATTGTGAGTTAACCCTAACCGTTGTTTTTTCCTTTTTGGGTTTTCCAAGTAAAAATCTTGGTGTTCTTGTGTATGGTTGCATTGAATTGTTTCTATTTTTTATCTTGTTCATTTAGTCAAAATTGTGATAATGTTTAAATGGATTTTATTATGGTTTTATGGAATACTGATTCACCCCCTCTCTCAGTATCACTGATGTTCAACATATTCAAACAACTTGATCATTTTCAACAAAACTAGGAAGATCATTAGCTAAAACATTGAAAGATTCCTCTTTAAAGGTCTTCTTTTATTTAATATTTTGTTGCTCTAATCGGTAATACTCTATAGCTGAATGCAGTGGATCTATATTTCTAATCTTCTCCACGATGAGTGAGCTATCCTAATCAATGGGATACTTTGTAACTACATTAGGTTGTACCTAATTACTTTCCTCAACTTGCTAAGGATGAAGTCTTATGAAACTTGGAATTTCAAGCTTAAGAGGCTACTTTGAAGAGTTATGAATTTTACTTTGCCTGAAAATTGGAATTTCATACCTTGGAAGTACTTCCTCTTGAAGCTGATCTGAAATGCAAGAAGTTGATTGGGATTCCATTCTTTGTGCTTGGGCAACCAATATTCTCATTTGCTCTTCCTTAGCAGCAACCTCCCTTGCAAGCTTTTCTTCAAATTGTATGCTTTGTGTCTCCAACTCCTGCTCATGAAGGTAGGATTGATATTCTAACTCCTGTTACTACAAATCAAGCTTGTGCTACCTTTTGACCTCATCCAACTATTTTTCAAGTCTAGAAATGCATTTTTGATGTCACTAAACCCAAATCTATTAGCTTCTTGGGGTTGAATGTGAGTGTATGTAGGCTAATATGGAGATTGAATAGGGGTGGGTGGGTGGTAATTATACTGTGCATGCTATTTTCTTTGTAAATCAAAGGAATTAGGGGTAAAACTAGCATAATGATCAGCTTGATAAGATTGGAAAGACGATATATGAGCAAGATTTTCATGATATGATGGATGGTATGACATATTATAATGAAACATAGACATGCTTGTTCATTCAAAAGCTAGAAAATAAGCAAAAATAAAAATTTGTTGAAACAAACCAATGCCTGTCCATAGTGAAACTAGAAAACTACTTATCAGAGTCACCAAGTGCATTGATTTCATGCCTCCAAAGGCTGAGATTGTTAATGAACACACCAAAAACCAGCAATAAAATGATGAGCTTTCAACTGTGAGAGTTCAAACTATCCCACCAGACATGCCAAAAATTGTTAACATGTAGGATTGCACCTTAATGCTAAGCTTGGAGGCTCAGCAACCCTGTGTAACATGGAAACACCTTCGAGCTTGTCGGTTGCTCACAATGAAGGTGAATCGATAAATTATGGGCTGATTCCCCTTTTGATTTTTTTTCTATAAAACTAATGACTTATGCAAGAAAAGGGATAAAAGGATTAAGATGAAAGGTAAGAGCTGAAACTAGTAGGATGGTGATGCACCTAAATGACTACTAAACATGCAACCTAATTCACAAGTACTCTTCAATATATCCGCTTACATAGCTTAATTTGAACAACTAAATCACATAAGTATTTCGTAAATAGGATTTGACAAATCAATATCTTTTATGAAGGAAAAACTAAGTTTTCACAACTTGAAAGAAAGGATTAAATAGTTGCACAACCTATGACCTCTGATATTAAACTAATTTCTGTACATACACTTACGAATGAGACAAAAATTAAAGGTTTTTAGATTTAAACACATTCCATCAAAATCAACCATAAGAGACAACACCTAAAATCTGAGAAGGAAAACACTTGATTTTTACTAAAAAATAGAAGGAATCTCTACAATATGATGAAATGTGCTAAAAATAAATCGCTTCTATATCAACTATAAATCAAGCTACAAAACCCTTTTCTCTTTGAAATGCACAAGAGAGTAGAAAGGTAAGAACTAAGGAAAAAAGAATAAGTCTTTTCCTTTAAGTACAAAATGAGTCAAAGTCAAAGGAAAATCAGTCTAAATGCATACGTAAAGCTGAGTTCCACTCCTTCCATTTTTTGTATGATTTGGAACAAAGATAAATTATTTTTGAAAAGATATTAAAGTAATCATTTAAGTCTTACTTTAACATGTGCTATGTGACTACCCCTCATTTTTGGATTTACGTGACATATATTAAGGTAATTTATAAAATATTACCATTAATATTTGTTTATATTTCTATTTTTATTTTAAACTCATGTAAAGAATATAAGAGGAATATTAATGCATTAGTCACAGAGCAAATTTATAAAATAAAGTGATAAAAAAAATGCAAACTTGGTTGGCCAAGATTTTAGGGATTTCTTTATGGAACCCTAATATAGCTTAACCCTAACCCCCAGGTTCATTTTGCACTCACTTTCACTAGTAATATCTTCCTCTGTAGTTGTTTCCACTGTGGTTTGAAGGTTCTATGAGATTAAATTTATTGGGACAACATTGGTAAGCCATTTTGTGCTTGAAAATGCTAAGAATCTTCTTTATATTGTGAAAGAAAAGATATTTTTCTTCTTTGGTGTTGTGTTCTTAGTGACTTTCCCAATGTCAAGAATTATTATCTACACATTTTAATTAAAAAATTGAGAAATAGCCTCTGTAATTAAAAGATCTCACTCATGGATATCTATTTGATTAACAATTTCTATAATGCTTTCTCTAGAAATAAGTTTTTTTTTGCAAAATAAGGACTCACAACAAGAACTCTATCAGATTCTAGTATTCCTGCCTTCATCCAACTAATTTTCTTTCACTGACTTATCATACCCATCTTTGAAATCAAACAAGCTCTTGAGCCCTTTAGGAAGATTAAGAAATGAAAATTTTGTGGAAGCAAACCTTTCCTAATAGGCTATATTATGTATGAAAAATACAACTTTGGTATTTTTTGATAGAACCAATAGGTTTGTAGATACCTTTTAAGTAAAAATGAAGCAAAGTTGTATGTTAATCATTGGTTGTGAACACAACCTCCTCCAAGAAATTTTTTGATCAATTATGATTGGCTACTCTGCATTTATCATAAACCCTGCCTTGTGGTTTGTATCCTAGTGAGGTGCTACCCTCATGTTCCTAACTATACTTGTATGAGGTCACTACCTTTGAAAAATACTATCCTCTTTTGAATGGATTGACCCTCCATGATTTAACCTGGGACTACTACCTTTTGTGCCAAGCGTGGCATGTCCCTATAGTCTATCACTATCCTTTTCAAATTCTTCCTCTTTAAATTGTGGTCTATATAGGACTGCTACCTTTACTCGGAGGTTTCAATCAGGAGATCTTGAATGTTGATTTCTCCCTTTACATACATGTCTACTCCTTTTAGATGATTGATCTGTTCTGTCATACAAAGTGCCTCAATGTATTCAATCTTCCCTTATAGGTGCACTACAATGACTATGAATATGCCCTTGGCATGACTGGACCATTAAACCTTGTTTCATAATTTAACTATGCCTTATTAAAAAATTAATATTTCCTTGATTGTAATGACTATCCTCTTATATGCATGAATGTTTTGTGCCTTTGGTAGCATTATGACAGAGCTTGTGTTATCAGTGGTAGCTTCTATAGTCTCTACCAACCTAGATGTTTGTTTGTTTTCACCATTTTATGGGGAAGAGGCTATTGTAATAATGATTTCTCAAGGTGGACTTGATTGATCTCTTATTTGTGCAAGACCAATTCTTTAAAGTCTTCCCTACCTTATTAAATGTTAGACCTATCTACTATTTTTGTTCTCTTGCAATATTTAACTCCCTTGTTAAATATTTCTACCCTATCATATTGTTGTTGTTGTAGATTGTCCATGATAAGAATGAAGTCATGAGTATGATCTTTATCGAAAGTGAAAATTGAACATGAAATGATTGATCTTAATCTACAATTTGATACTACACTACATGTTCACTGTCCCAGATTGGTGAAGTTTTCTCTCAAACTACAAATTGGTTTTTTGTTAAAGTTAATTTGTTTTTCATCTAACATTTTCCTAATTTCTATCAAAAAATAATGAAAACTCAATTTGTGGTTTTTTAGATATGATTGTCACAACTTTGATTGTCCTCTAATAATCTATTATGTTTATTCCTCCTTGTTTGGCATTCACCTAGTAATAGATGTAAACCTCATGATTTCAATGTTCTCATGGTCATGCTTTGATGAATTTCAAGTTGTCTCTTGGGTATGAATGAGATGCTCATGAGACATTGTGAGATGGGGTTTCTTAGTTTCTAGCCTAGAATAGTGACAGCTAACACTTCTAGACCATTAACCACACCTAAACAAGAGAAAACTTTGAAATCATAAGGAAAATAAAACATGAAATCAATATACTCCCCATGATTCAATCTTGAATCACTTCCCTTGATCTCCTATTTCTCATTTTTGCAATCTTTTCCCTCAAATTTGTTGCTTCACATGTGCAAATACCTGCAAAATAGTAAGTAGAAAGTTGGATACAATTAGTTGTTAAGTTGAAAATGGAGGAAAAGGGTTGCTTTTATAGGCAACCATTCGAATGGACAGTCCAAATTGATCCTCTAGAAGGATTCCAAGATCAAAAAATGAGGATGCATGAGAGGGAGGTTACAAAATGGTTGGCTCAGATCGAGTCTCTAAAAAGATGCCAAGATCAATGGTACAAAATTGATGCACCAAGAATATGCCATTCCTGGAGGAATCATGATAGGTATGATGTCGGTGGCTATGACACATGATAGCTATGAAAACAATGAAGGAAATGATAGGACATCTTTGACTGGAGGAGGTGCATAAATAATTTATTTTAAATTATTTATTTGAAAATGGAGGAAAATGGAGGAAAGGGACAAGTGGCAAATAAATAATTTATTCAAATTATTTATTTGGAGAAAATGAAAAATGAGCATTTAATTAAATTATTCAATTTAATTAAATGGGAAGATGGAAATTAGAGAGGAATTAAATGATTTCAACAATTATGTAATCATGGAGGAATAAAAGGTTGAATAATAAATTATTATTTGACTAGAGATAAATAATTAAATAAATGATGATTTATTTAATTATAGAAGAAGGGGATATATTAGTGACACAATTAAATAATTTTAATTTATTAAGAAAGAAATGAGAAGGTGAATTAATGAAATAATTAAAAATTATTTAATTAATAGAAGAATATGATCAAACATAATTGAATAATTAAAATTATTCAATTATCATAGAATGATGACCAAGAAAAATGGCACTCGCAGACTTAGGATACTTTTCAGTGTCTACATTTTGCCCCTCTTTGACATAATGAAGTTCATCATGTTGTGTCAAAGAGATTCAGTCAGGAAATGGTCTAGGATGCCCCAATGACAATAAGGTATAGGTATACCCCCTCGGGAAAATTTGACAAATTTTCAATGATTTTTAAAAATTTGGAAAATTGTCCTGATAAGGCGAAAGGTTGGCCAAAACTTCAATGCTGAAGACAAAATTGATGATCAAGATCAAAGACAAGGTCAAATTCGAGGTCTCAAGGGTGTCAAAAGGTGCGTCCAGAAGGAAAGGTAGGCTGAAAACCCTAAATTTGGACCTATAAAAGGCAATTTGAATTTGAAAATGGGTCATTTTCACATTCCATATTTATTAATTTTGAGAGCTTAGAGTGAGTAGGTAGCAAAGATGTTCCCAGTTCCAGTGGCTTCCCACCATGCATATTGGATCTGCACACACCGCTATCCTGAGGGAGCGCCTGCCCTGGTACGTACTACAAACCTAGCTTTTATTTTTTTCATTTCGTGTGCATTTAGGCTAGGAAATAATTTAGTAGATAGTTGCATCACATGTCGTGTGACACATTTGTTATCATGTTTGACACGTTTGATAGGTGGTTCATCGAAATCTTCTTGATGCGACGCAAATGCATAGGGATAGGGTAGGAAATATTTGTGGTGTGACACATGAAATTATGTGACACAAGTGCATTTTTGAATCGCATATGTGATCGGGAATGACACTGTAGACACTAAAAATTGACCACTTTTGTTTGGTCAATTTATCACCAATCCGACTAATGTCATACCCTCCATATTAATTAAATAATACCCTATTATTTCATTAATATTCATTATCCCTTATCCTTTCATCATAATTTATTTCTTCTATCATCTATAAATCCTAACCTAAAGTAAATAATTACCTTTAATTACTTACTCCCATCCCTTATCCCTTTTCCTCTAAAGAATTAAATAAATAATCTATTTATTTATTTCCCCTCATATCACATCCTCCATAACCTTTTTATAATCTTGATTAATTTGCATAATCCTAGATTAAGCATGTGCACATTCCTAATCCTTGATTAGGGAGGTGTCACATCCTACGTAATATGCAAGTGGATCATTAATCCTCATTACCCACCTAATAATTTGCATAATCCCTCACTTACACAACCTAATCATTGATTAGCTATCCCAACCTACTCTTGGTCAAATCACCCCAACCCCCAAGGAATTTTTAATTCCTTTTTGTCTTTCCAAGGTCCTTTTGAGAAATTTTTAATTCTTCTCCCATCCCCAAATGGAATTTTAAATTCCATTTTATATCCTCAAGGTACTTGGAGGAATTTTTAATTCCTCTCCCATCCCCCAAGGAATATTAAATTCCTTTTTTATTCTCCCCATGTCCCTAAGGAATTTTTAATTCCTTTTATCATTCCCATACACATTGAAAAGGAATTTAATATTCCTTTTGTCAACTGTTGATCTTAACCCTTGATCTTCTTCCCCCTTTCAATCTTCATTGTCCATTCCTATCTCCCTTGGCTAAATTACTAACACTTAGCCATTTTTGCACTCTCAATCATTCTCAAGCTCTCAACCATATGCTACCACATTGAAGGTCACGCCACCATCTTGCATCCATAACCAAATCCACCACCCTTGCATCAAAATCAAGCAAAAATCATGCCATTATGCTATTGAAATTTATCTAGGAGCACACATATCAAGCCATCAAAAGGGGAAAACAACTTCATCAAGCTCAACCAAGGTAATATTTTGGTATTTTATTTGCAGATTTGAGTTTTAAATCTAAGCCCTAATCTTGAGTATTGTCTTTGGTTTATTATCTCTTGCTTGAGTTTATTTCTTACATTTTAGATGCGGTAAAACCACTACACACATTTCTAGCACACCCGGTGGAATCCACGTCACAGGTCTCTTTCACTATTTTTTGTTGTTTCAAGTTTTGTAGGTTTAGATTTCACACATAGGGATGAATTCACCCCTGATGGGAAAATCCACCTGACACAGGGATGATTCTTCATTGATAGAGGCAATCGTGAACCCACCTATCTTGTAAAAGGGCGATTACACACCTGCCTATCCAGTACCTGACTTATAGAGCCAAATTTGTAGAAGGATAGGAAAATTTGCATATATATAGGTTAATTTGTGAATAGGTGAATTTGTGGATGAAGGATAGGAGAATTTGTGGATAGGTGAATTTGTGGATGATAGATAGGAAAATTTGCAAACGACAGATAGGCGAATTTATAGATAAGAAAATTTGATGATAGGTGAATTTAAGAACAAGCGAATTTGAGAATAGGTGAATTTTTGAATGGGAAAACCTATCGACGAGTGAGCTTGCTCCTTACAGAGGTGATCCTGCAACCTTTATAGATGCGAATCCACCCTCCAGAAGGGCGAATCTGAAGTATTCCAAAACCTTTAATTTTTTTATTTGAGCATCAATTTGATTTCTATTTTGGGTACCAATCAGCTAACTTGTTTTTCTATGATTGTCATATCTTGCTGACAATTTACATAGCTTGTCCCTCACACTTGTCCAAGACTGGTGTATTGAAACTACTAATTTATTTTCTGTAGGATGATTGGTCGAAGACCCTTAGTTTAATTTTTTTTGTGTGTCTTATTCGCACTAATTTAGGCACATAGATTAATTAAAGGGTCAATTTACTTTTTTTTCCATGGTTGGGAGTAAGTTATTAATGTATCCACTCCCTTGGCACCTTTTGGTGATCTTGGGTGACAAGAAATCATATTTTTCTCTAGTCCAATCTAGTCTACCTAGAAGGTGCTAGTGCATCTAAGCTCTCCCCTTGCACTACGTGCGAGCCTAGGGACTAGTTGAAACATCTAGTATCTTCTTCCCATAGCGGGACCTTCCTAGGATTTCATCACTTGGGGGATGATCCCAACGACATGTTACTAGTGAGGTATATAAAGGGGGGAGAGCTAAAGTTGTACCTCAATCCAGTCACATCATGTTTAGTGAAGCATCAAATCTAGGGTGATACCTAGATAAGATGTGTAGGGTTGGTCCGAGTTTCTAGTACCTCACTAGGGCTATCAATCCACACTTTTGATGGGATGGTGTTCATGGTTGTGCCTCATGTACCTAGCGTATATCAAGGACACGTGAGATAGCCTTACATAGCCTAGATAGATACCCATTTTTTAGCCGTGGCTTGGTGTAGTGCAGGGGATGCACACCATACCCTGAATACTCACCATGTACTCCCTTGGGTTGAGATAGAAATCCTCGCGGTGGACTACAGTAGTCCTCAAGAGAGTGTGATGGTGAGCCTGTGGCATCTGTTGATGACCCTGTGTCACTGGAATGCTAGATATCCACCTTTGTGAGAAAGGTTGATCCTAAGAACCACCCCGCTATTGCAGAGTATTAACCTTGGGTTGTCTACTCAAGGTGGTGGGCCTACATCAAGTTTGTAAACCCTTATCACTAATTTTTAGGATTGTGCTACCTGGCATGTATTCATTATGTGATACTAGTGCTTTTTCATTTTCAATTGAGTCAGTTCAACCTTCAGTTTGTTATTTGCAGTGTTTGTTGTCCTTTGCCACAGTCAACCCCTGCCTTCAATGGTGAATTTTCCCCTTACAAAGGCAAATTTGTATTGTGGACAAGTGATTTTTCCTTGCAAAAGGGTGATTCTGAATCTGAGTCCTGTCTAGGTCATCCCTTTAGGAAAATTTGTCTTTGTTAGAGGTGAATTGGCCTGTGGGTCCCTTCTTAGGTGACTCTATTTTCACCCATTCCTTGGAATAGGCGAGTCTGCCCATCCTTTAGGAAAGTTTGCATCAGTCCTCATCCATCAAATTTCCTTGTTTCTCTAGAATAGGAAAATTTGTATATCGACTTAGCCCATTCCCCTAGAGATAGGAAAATTTGCATATTGACTTAGCCCATTTCCCTAGAGATAGGAAAATTTTCATATCAACTTAGCCCATTTTTGGTGTGCCACCCAGAGATAGGAAAATTTTCATATCGACTTAGCCCGTTTCTTGTGTGTCCCCCAGAGATAGGTGAATTTGTATATTGACTTAGCCCGTTTCCCTAGAATGGATGAATTTGCATTGCGAGTTAGCTTGTTTCCCTAGAATAGGTGAATTTTCATATCGACTTAGCCCGTTTCCCTAGAATAAGTATATTTGCATCGTGACTTAGCCCGTTCCCTAGAATAGGCAAATTTTCATATCGACTTAGCCTGTTTTCCTAGAATACGTGAATTTGCATCTTGACTTAGTCGGTTCCCCTAGAATAGGCAAATTTGCATTGCAACTTAGCCCATTTCCATAGAATAGGCGAATTTGCATTGCAACTTAGCCCATTTCCCTAGAATAGGCGAATTCACATCATGACTTAGCTTATTTCCATAGAATAGGTGAATTTACATCGTGACTTAGCCTATTTCCCTAGAATAGGGGAATTTGCATCGCATCGCGACTTAGCCCGTTTCCCTAGAATAGGAAAATTTGATTTCCCAAAATAGGCGAGTTTGCTCAACACAGAGGAGATTTTTCTCCCCTTAGATAGGAGAACTCATGACCTAGAGACACAAATTTTCCTTACACAGAGGTGTATCTGCTACCCATAAAAATTCCATAGTGAATCCTTTTGGCCACTTAAAGCCTAACATTTTCCAAGTTTTTTTCCATGATCAAAATTTTTTAATCATCATCCATCTGCCCATAATAGCCATTTTAGTCCATCTACATTTTCTGAAAGTCATTGAATCCTTAGTCAAATCATATAGGTTCATTGTAGTACATCCCTAGATTGCATATCCATCATTGATTCATCAATCCCAATCTCTTAGGCTTTATTTTATGGGCTATTATCCAAGTTGACTTAGGTGTCTGATCCTGATCATCATCAATCACACTTAGGATTGTTATCCATCCTAATTCAGTAATCATCCATGACCCAATCAATCTACTTCCATCTTGAGGAAGATTTGGTGTCGTAATCATCCTCTTCGTAATCCAATCCAGTCATCAACATCATATGTCATCTAGTTAAACCCCTGAGCTTGGCTTAGAGTTTATCACATCACATCCTTCAACCATTCTAATCTGAGCTTCAATCTAATCCTAATTTGATCTTAAATCAAATCTCAAGATGAGCTTAATATACATCCCAATTTGAGCTTTAGACCATTGACATCTAAGACCTTTTGACATCGAAACAAATCTTATGACCGTTTCTTTCGTGTTCTTCTAATCCATTCTATTTATCTTTTCATCTTCTCTCCTTTTCTTCTACTCGTCTATTCCCATCTTTTCAATCCATATTATTCCCATCTTTTCAATCCATATCCATCTGATTCAACATCATGAATCCTTATCCTTCACCAATGCAACCAAAAATAGTAGTCAAGGGGAACCCCAATTACATTGATGATGATAATGAAAGTCTTGTTGATCAAGATGAGTATGATATGGATCATTTTGATGCTATTATTTCTAGTAAGCTTTCTTCAACTTTCATCCAAAATCCAATCAGCCATCCATGCTATCCCATCATGCCTTCATCCACACCTACTAGAAATCGTTATACTACCTTTGACAGGGGATATCCATTATCTTCCCCATCCACATCTTCATCATATCCTTCATCTACATCTTTCTCTTATTCAACATCCATATCTTCTTGTTCCAATCCTCTATCCCAATACTCCTACCTCAATCCACCATCCCAATCTTCCCATCCTAATCCAACATCCACATTTTCTTATTCCAATCCTCTATCCCAATACTCCTACCTCAATCCACCATCCCAATCTTCCCATCCTAATCTTCTTATCTTAATCTATTTTCCCAATATTCCTACCTTAATCCATTATCCCAATCTTCCCATTCTAATCCTTCATCCCCATCCTCCTATCCTAATCCATCATCCACCTCTTCCCACTTTAATCCACCATCTAAATACTCCTAGATCTTAATTCCTCATCGAATTTCTCCAACATCAATCCACCATCCATGTCCTCCTATCTTAAAACACCATCCCAGTATTCCTACCTTAATCCTCCATCTAATCTTGATGCCCTCACCAATACTAATCCTCTACCTACCCTTATTCCTCCATTCAATCCCATTCCTCTATCTAATCCTAATCGACTAATCCATAATCCTATTCATAATCCTTCATCTATTCCCACCACACCATCTAAGCCTACAATATGCAAGTATCTCACTCTAGATGTCATTCAAGGACTCATGACAAGGAATACATCCTTAACTCCACATCTTGCTATCATAGAGCCATGCCATCCCAATCCATCATCCATGGTCATTAGTGATGAGACCCTTCTCCATCCCACACCTATCATTACTATTACCACCCCTAGCACCACCCAAATAGTTGAGACCATCAAACCCACCAAATCCATTGAATCCCCATCTTATAATCCTAGATCCACCTGATGGACATTGAAGACACCCAAATCTAATCAACTCCTATTACTAGTATCACTGAAATCCATTCCCATGAACTTCATGAATCCTCAATCCTTCCATCTCCCCCACTTGAGGAGTCCCTCCAACACTCCATCATCATGCCTCCCACACATGACAAGTCATGCCAAGAGCTTGATCCAAAGCATATCAACATATCCCCTCCTCCACATCAAGATCCTCCCATCTGATCCACTCCATCTCACGATCATAATAGCCCGTCCACTCCATCCCATGACCCCCTTATAAATCAAGATCTTACCATTACACCTGATCCCCCTCATGATACTTTATCACCTCCACCTCTAAATAAAAAACCTACCATCCCATCATCTCCATCTCACAATCCTTCATCGCCACCTAACCATACCATCCCAACACAATGCTTATATGCCCTTGGTACTCTTACATTTTTCCATGGTGTTTTTCTTGCAGAAGAGGAACCAAGCATATACACCACCCAACCTCCTTCACCTAATAATGGAATCGCATCATGCTTCCAAAGTAACAAGCATCCTACCATATATTGAATTCTCAAGAGCATGAACTATCAAGGAAAAGGTTTAGGACTTCATGAACAAAATATTTTAGAGCCCATCCATGTCAAAGAAAATCCATCTAGATAGGGTCTTGAATATGTATCTCAAGACTCACAATCCAAAAATTTTGGTACAACCTCCATACATCCTAAATGATCCCCCTCTAAAATAATAAGAGGCTCTTCCCATCACTCCACTAAACCATTTGCTGCCATCCCCCCTCCATCATATCATCTCAAAACAACCATCCATATTCCTCCTTCATCCTCCAAATCCATTTTGGGTCCTTATGTCCCTCCATCCACCGTCACACATCCCCTACATACTAAGTACATTTTAGGACCTTATATCCCAAAATCATCTCCTCCATTCCATCTTACTCAACCTGTCATCCACCAATCACCTATTCCTATCACCCATCATAAGAATCCCCCTCTCATAATCCCTAATCAGGATCAAAAAAGGCATGTAACTATACATGCTCCATCCACACACCCTCTCCAAAATAATACCTTATCACTCCATCCATATTCTCTCCACATCATCCATCTCCTCACATCCATCCCATTGCCTTTGGAAGCACTTTGGATGTCAAAGTAAAAATTCATAAATCCAAGCCTCTAGATGAATCTAAAGATCCCCATGTCCCATCTAAAGGAAATTATGAAGAAAAGAAAAATCCCATCAAAAATTTTAATCAATCAAGAAGAATACACAAGCTTGTTATAAAAAAAATCAAAACCATGTGGATCCAAAATAAAAAGGATGCAATGCCTTCAAATGAAATGTCCATAACATCCGAAGTTGCTAATCCAGCAACTAATCATTCACATTCTCCATCTCCTAAATCTATTTTGGGTCCCTATGTCCCAAAATTCACTATCCCAACTCTTTCATTATCCCCACATCATCCATCCACTAATCATCCTATCCTTTCACATGCACCACCATATGTGCCAATGTTGGTCTTGAAAAAACCCCCCCATCACATCCACCCCATCATTCTATCCATACACTTTCCAATATCCCATCCATTATCCCACATATCCCCCCAATCAAATCCCTTTATTACACTACCTTTCATAATACATCCATCCTAATAAGGTTGTACCAATGTCTAATAGTCACTTCACACATGGGCTCTTCTTGTACCTCAAATGGAACTTGATGCTTGAGTCCATCAATCCCCTTTTATCACATGTCTTCTAAATCCACTTATCCACATCCCTATCCTTATCCATCTCCATCTACATGCTATCCAAAAATCCAAAGTCAACAATTTCAAAAATGTCAAAAATGTCAAAAAAGTAAAAAAAAAAAAGTAAAGAGAAATAATTCGTCCAATGGTGAAAACTTGGCAAACAAGCTCCTTGTGTTGGAATATGTGCCTCAATCCTTACTAACATGAAACTCCTTGAAGGAAAATTCAGTGTGACATCATGGATGTCTGGCCGACTAACTGTTCTAAAGCTCTTAAAATGTTCATATCACTGTGACAGGGTTGATGTCTTGCCGACATGTCTATCGCTGTGACCATTTGTGTTCATTGTGACCTTTTGGCAAATGGAAACCTTCGAGCAACAGTGTGATCTTATTAGGCATCGGGGAGACTTGGCCGAAGGGTCTATTGTTGGTATGTGGTCTCACCGACTTGGAAGGTCTCACCGATGGTATTTGGCTCTATCGGTGAAACAAGGGTTTCGGTAAGATGTCTCCGCGAGTATGAAATGTCTTACTGATAATGTTCAGCTATCGAGGTAACATAAAGGTCACAGGGAGATGTCTCAATTATGAAGCTAGGTCACACCAACAGGAGTATTCTCGTGGTGCCTTCGCGGTGACAAAAGACTTCGCTGAGAAGTCTTGGCGACTTGGATAAGTCATGCCGATAGTCTTCAGTAAGACTTGGAGCGCTTGGAGAAAGGTCACGACGAAAAACATGAGTCTTGCCGACTGTATGTGACTTTCAGGGTGACATGGGATGCTCACTAAGAAATCTCCAGGAAAATGGTAGACCATTCGGTGGAAGCTTTGTCTCTCGGTATGATGTCTCACCAAAACCGTGGGGTCTTGCCGATAGTAGTAAGGCTTTAGTGTAGAATGAAGTGGTCAGTGGAAAGTCTTGGCGAGAATTAAGTGTCTTGCCGATAGTATAACTCATCGCTGTGACTTCTGACTTCGATATGAGTCTCACCAAAATTTGATTGTCACGCCGAATGGAAATTACTCGATGGCATGACTCGAAGACTTCGATATGAGGTCTTGGCGAGATCGGTATGTCTTGTCGATGGTCTCTTTGAGTTTGATATGACTTATGGTTTTTGGTATGAGTCTTGTCGAATGAGAATCCTCTTGCCGACTGTTGGGTTTTGAAGCTGATATCGATAGCGAATACTTTGTGGCATCGGGGAGACACTAACAAAGACACTGTTAGTGTCTCACCGATATGCCAACAAAGTTTGAACGTCATTGACTATCTGATCATCCTATGTGGCATCCTGTTGGACCAATCAGAGGAAGCGGTTTTCAATCGGATGACAATTGGTTTTTTATATTAGTTGCAACGCTGGAAAAACTGCATGCAAGGAAAAATCATCTGCTCAAAAGGAAACTATCTATGATTGGAAATGGCGGATAAGGATGCACAAAAGACAAAATTAGAATGTGAATAGAATAAAAGCAGATCGATTCTGATTTGAGAGTGTGGATGGGTTGATTCGTTTTGTTGAGAGAGCATTTCTATAACTGGATGAATAGTGAATGAAGCTACAATAAAATACCAGAGAGTTGTATTTCTGATTGTATGTAATTTTGTTGTTACTATAATACAAAGAGATTCAGCTTGGTGTGGTGGGTTTTTTCCTGAAAGGGTTTTCCCATGTAAATTTGTTGTTCATTGTCTTATTCTATTTTCTCTATTTCATTAAATCTTTCATGTGTGTCTTAATTGGATTGTAATTTGAAAATTAAAAGCCCTGCATTGCATTCTTCCCTGTGGATTTGACATTAGGAAAGTGTTTCCACACCTATGCTTTCCTTACAAGTGGTATCAGAGCCTGGCCAGTTGTGTTGTCCTTGTGAGTGGGTTGGGTTTTTGTGTCAATCTTTCTAGTGGGATTTTTTGTAGAGGTCTAATAAATTTAATTATAGATTGAGATGGCGAGCACATCCGGAAGGATGGAAATAAATAAATTCAATGGAAGCAATTTTGATTTTGTGGAAACTCAAAATGGAAGATATGTTAGTTGATCGAGATCTTTGGACTGCTGTGTCTGGAACAATGCCTCAAGGCATGAAGCAAGAGGATTGGGACCTGGTAGATAGAAAGTCTAAAGGGGCTGATAAGGCTCTTTTGTCGATTATGTTCTTTTCCTCAATGTGCATGAAGAAAGACCGCCTTCCCTCTGTGGAAAAGACTGGCATTCATTTATCGTGGCAAGTTCTCGTGAACACGCCTTGGAGGAAGAAGCTATACCTCTTTGAGAATGCAAGGAAAGAGGGTCCGTTGTTGATCAATTTAAATTATTTTCAACATGTTGATTGCCCAGTTGACATCTATTGGTGTAAATATTGAAGATGAAGATCATTGCATGCTGATGCTATGTTCTCTGCCTGATTCTTGGGATCATTTGGTGATGGCTATAGGGAGTACAACATCCACATTCAAAATGGAAGATGTTGCTTCTCTATTATTAGAAGAAATGAGAAGAAAATCTTCTGAGATGGTAAAGGAGGCTCTGGCTATCAGAGGTAGACCAAAGGAGAAAGCGGGCAAAGAAGAAGGGACAAGAAATCTAAATCAAAAACCGTAAGGGGAGATCAAAGTCTCCGTAAGAAGTCCAAGGTGAAGTGTTGGAATTGTGGGCAACCTGGTCAGTGTCCAAAGGGATTGCAAGGGAGGGAGAAAAGAAGAAGAAGAACCTCCCCGAAACCATTCTTCTCGAAAGTGATGCGTATGTCTTCATTGCGCTTTATACATCGCGGCATCGTGATGATGTCCTGGTCGATCGATTCGAGCATCTTTCCACATGACATCTCATAGAGATTTGGTTCACAAAGTATGAAGAATACAAATGGTGGAAAGGTGTACCGGCGCGATTCATATTTGCACCGTTGGTCGTGGAAGAGTCGACCAATTCCCTCGATGCCGGAAGAGTGAAGGGAATCATTGATGTACGCATATGGCCCGTGTCCTGGACTCGAAACCTACTTCTCTCTCGTAAGTAAGCTAAATGATATTAGAGTGCAGGTCACATTCTCTGGAAATGGCTGCAAGATGACTAGAGGCTCTATGGTGCTGGCTAGGGGTGCTTGAATTGGTACCTTGTACAAGCTGGATGCACAAGCTATTCAATGCAATAGTGTCTCTGCAAAGTCACTTAAGGCTTCTCATGGAGAAAAGAAGGAAATGTTCCTAATGGAGTAAATTCCATGGAGGTTAAACTTCCAGTAGAAAATACTATGCTCTAGCATCATAGGCTTGGCCACATTGGTGAAAAAGGTTTAAAAACCTTGAAAAATAAAAACCTGGTAGAAGGGCTTGAAGATTGTAACCTTGAGTTTGAATTTTGTGAACATTGCATATATGGAAAGAAACACTGTGTTTCATTTTATTCTAGTCCTCACAAATCTTTTGGTTTGCTTGATTATATTCATTCTGATGTGTTTGGTCTAGTGAATGTTCCTTCTCTGTCTAAATTAAGATACTATGTGTCATTTATTGATGATTATTCAAGAAGAACTTTTGTATATTTTTTGAAAAGTAAATTAGAAGTGTTTAGTCAGTTTAAGGAATTTAAAAACCTTGTAGAAAATTAGACAGGTAGAAAAATAAAATGCTTAAGGACTGACAATGGCGGTGAGTTTTGTTCTGATGAATTCAAAAGGTACTATACAAATCATGGGATTAAAAGACATAAGACTACACCTTACACTCCACAACAAAATGGAGTTGCTGAAAGGTTCAACAGGACAGTAATGGAAAGAGCACGAAGTATGCTGAGTAGTGCTGGCTTGGAGGAGAAGTTCTAGGTTGAAGCAGTATCTAAAACATGTTACTTGGTAAATCATTCTCCTAACTCTGCTCTTGTTGAGAAGATGTCTTTGGAAGCATGGTCTAGAAAGAAGCCCTCTCTGAGACATATTTGTGTCTTTAGCTGTGAGGCGTATGCATATGTGCCATTTGAAAGAAGATCCATGTTGGAAAAAAAAGCTGTAAAGTGTATTTTTATTGGCTATAGTGTTGGCATAAAAGGATATAAGCTTTGGAATCCTGAGACTAAGAAGGTTTTTTACAGTAGAAGCGTTATCTTTCATGAGCTAAAACCTTCTACATTGGATCTACAGTCAAAGAAGAAATCAGAAAATGAAAAGGATGTAGCAAGAATTCCTCAGACACCATATAAAGAGGAATTGAAAAATCAAAATGTACTTGATACTGAGGAGAGCTCAAGCAGTTCTAAAAGTTTTGAAGAAGATGAAGAACCACCTCAGCCTCAGCCTATGAGGAGGTCAACTCATGAAAGAAAGCAACCTGATAGGTATGGGTTTTCTTTAATAGATTCTACTTGTGCTTATGCTTTAATTTCTAGCACTGATGAACCTAGGACTGTGAAAGATGCATTTAAAATGTCAGATTCAAACTCTTGGTTGGAATCCATGAATGAAGAAATGACATCATTAGAAAAGAATGATACCTGGAGTTTGGTGTCATTGCCTAAAGGCAGAAAAACTATGGGTTGCAAATGGGTGTTTAAAAAGAAAATAGGTCTAGACGGTAGTGTGGAGAAATATAAAGCAAGGCTGGTTGTGAAAGGATATTCCCAGGTAGAGGGAATTGATTATGGAGAAATTTTTTCTCCTATAGCTAAGCTGACATCCATTAGATTTCTTTTGTCACTTGCAGCAACGTATGACTTAGAGATTGAATAGATGGATGTGAAGACAACATTTCTTCATGGTGATCTTGAAGAAGAAATTTATATGTCCTAGCCAGAGCACTTTGTGGAGAAAGGTATAGAAAGACTGGTTTGCAAGTTAAAGAAATCTCTATATGGTTTAAAACAGTCCCCTAGACTATGGTACCAAAAGTTTGACATGTTTGTGTATCAATGAGTAAATTTCTAGGGTTTAGATTCAATGAATTGAAAACACAATAAACCCAAAGAGATATGAAGCACAATGAAAACTAAACAAGAACGGTTATACTAGATTCCTCGTTGAAGCTTCCTTGATTCACCTCCATAGCACCTTCTAATTTGCAACGAATAATTGATGCCCTCAGATCAAGTGTGTGAGCAATTTGACTATGCCATTGTCCTATGCAAGTTTTGAAGGATTTAAGTAAAATTATGCCTATGCCTATGACAAATGATAAATGATGATAAATGATAAATGACTATAATGCCTATAATAATGAAGTGGTCGATCCTAAATTACGAGCAAAATTGACATTTTATAGAAAATGCAATTTTGAATGAATGGACGAGATTGACTCTTGACAAAAACCTAAAATTAGAGGACGAGATTCAATCTGATAATCCCTAATCAGGGTTAGGGTAAAATCCTTAAGTGAGTGGTCAAGATGTCATCTAAGAAAATCAGATCGGTGGTGGAGAAAAGATGAGATAATTAATTTTAAAAATAAATATTTTCAAAATTAAGAAGATAAAGATAGCTTGCTTTGTGAGATCTGAAAAATTAGATAAAAGATGGACTGAAAAGAAAATTTGATTAAAATCAAGAACCTGCTTGCTTTATTTGATTTTTGGAAGAAAGCTACCAGTCAACTCAAAATATGGATTTTGTGAGACAAATAAATAATCTTTTTTAGATTATTTACCAAAATGGACTGTTAGTTAAGATTGTGATGACATTTTAAATAATTTCATTTATTTAAAATGAGAGGAATATTAATTTTGTCAATTTAAATAATTAAAGATAATTATTTAATTTAGAAGATATGATTAAGAATTAAATAAATTAATGAATTTATTTAATTGTGAGGATTAGTGACATTAAATAAATAAATAAGATTTATTTATTTAATAATCAGGAAGAAATAAATGAAGAAAGGTAATTAAATAAATTAACAAATTTATTTAATTAAAGGAAGACTTTAGACAATTAAAAACGTATTGAATAAATAAATAACATTTATTTATTTAATAATCATGAAGAATAAAAGGACATGAATTAATTAAACAATTATAAATTATTTAATTAATAGTCGAATGTGGACCAAGGACATAATTAAATGTCATAATTATGCTAAGATAAAAGTGGTAAAAATGAAGCTTGCAGGCCTAGGTCATTTTTAGGTGTCTACATTTTGCCCCTCTTTTTCATAATGTAGTATGTCACGTTGTGAAAAAGAAAATAAGTCAAAGATATGCCCTAGTGCAAAATAAGATGAGAAAGAATAACGAGAAGGGTAGCGGTATGCCCCCTCGAGAGGAAAGACGGGTTCCAAGAACATGGGTGTGCTCTCGAAATTGATGATAAGACTAGAATATGAAGAGACAAAGAAATGTTAGTGCAAAAGATATGGATGATGATATAGATGCAATGCCTATATGAGATGGGCGAGAGAAGATGACAAGACAAAAAGAGATGCATGTTAGTTCCTAAACCAAATCCTTCAAAACATTGCCATAGGACTTTAATATTTATTGCTCTTAATCATCATTGGGTGGTAAAATGACACAAATAAACAATAAACACCATGATATGACATAGACCAAGGTGTGCAAGGTTATCCAATTGAAAAATAGATAGTCACAAACAAGGAATGTCCTAACTCATACTAAGGGTGAAGTTGCCCCAATCTTTTTGTCAAGACAATCCACAGACAACAGTCAAAGAAAATAAAATAGGCCAAGAGACATCATCGCACCTCTAAATCCTTCATGGGACATCCTTGAGGTAGCTAGTAACATGACCACAAAGAAAAGATAGTACAAAGATAAGACAAAAATAGACAAAATAGTCAAAATATAAGACAAGATAGACCAGAAAGATTAACAACCTTTTTATTTTGTTTGCCAATGTTTGTTTGCCAAAGATTGATGTCTTGTCCGTTTGACATTTTTGACAGTTTAATAGTTTTTCCAATTTGACGATATTGACAGTTTGAAGGGGCCTATTGTTATGAAGGACACATCCTGAAAAGGGCAAAGGACATTTTGACGAGGTCAAAATCTGAGGACACATCTTGAAGAGGACCAAAGAGTGACGAGACTGACATTATTTTGACCAATATGTTTTGGCAAGTTGACTGATGTTGACTGTATGATTGATTGGACTGTGCTGTCTGATTTTGACCAATTTTGACATTGACATTTCAAATGATAGTCTTATGTCCGAGTTTGACTATGACTGACTTATTTGACCGATGTGAAGATTGTGACAAATGCCATGATTTTATTTGGACCAACCTAAAAGGACTGACCTAATGTCTCGGGGACTCATCGACTGATGGCCTTTCCTACGTAGCAAATATGCAAAGACAACGTAGTTCAACAATGAAATGGACTGACTGACATGACTGACTTTGACTCCATTTTTAAGATTTTGACATTGATTTGGATGTTTTTGTGTTTTTCTTCAGGACGTTTTATGATTTTTAGGTCTTTCTTTAGGACATTTTATGATTTTTAGGCATTTCTTCAGGACATTTTATGATGTTTTTGTCTTTTTTTAGGACATTTTTTGATGTTTTTGTCTTTTTTCCGTTTTATGATTTTTTTGGATTTTGACGTTTAAAAGGATCATGACAAATGCATATGACTGATGCCTACAAATGAGAATCCAAGGACAAACATGATTGTGCCCCTAGTCAAGCTAAATACCAATTGACAGGTGATGACAACGTTGTTTGACGTGGGAAGGACGCATCCTGAAACAACATGAGGATGATGATGATAATGTGACGAAAGTATGGAGGTCTACAGCTGGGCCAGGAATGTAGTCAAGTAAAATTTTGGATAATGTGCTTGTATGGATTAGACTCGTTGCATTTGGAATGACTTGGTTAGGACTAGATGGGATGATGATTATCCTTAGACCATTTGACAAGGGAAAGCCAAGATAGGTGACAGGCATGAAAGGATAGGGGGTGGCCTTGGTAAAAGAGGAGAGACATGAGACTAATGGAATTGTCATATGATTTTCAAGGACTATGTTGTATAAGGACAATAAGAGTATGACAGTAATGACATGACATTTCACGGATAATGTATGACCAAAGGATAGGCATGTCAAAAGTTTTCCTAAAACATGATTTATGTGTGCTAGTTTTATGTCAAGACCAAGATAGGTGGGAATGATATGGATTAAATGGTCAGATGCCAATGCCAAGAGGAAGGCCTAGGAGATGAGACGACTTGCCCCCAAGTGTAAGAGTCCACATAGATGATTTATTTTACACATGATGCATGTTTGCCAGGTTTTCATCATGGTACTTATCCAGGGCACCTATTTGCCAGGTTTTCACCATTGGATGAACTTTTTATCTTTACTATTTTCTTGAATTTTTTATTTTTTTGGTGTCACCAAGACGCTTGTTTGCCAGGTTTTCATCAGGGTGACGATGATTTACATTTTTCAATTTTTCTTTTGTATTTATGATTTTGCAGATAGCCTAGATACTTTAGATGACTATTGACTATTCTAATTCCACTAATGGTGTAATTTAGAGACTAGTGCCATGATATGCCAATAATGACCTTGCTAAAGGAGTTGTCTTGTTAGGATTGTAGCGCTTGTATACAACTGATTGGTGTCATTGTGATCCTTTCTGATACTAGATTTGGCCTTATCAGAATACACACATCACAATAGAATGCCATGAGAGTCCCTGTGGTAAAGAGTTGCTGCCAACATGTGATGGATTTGTGACATGGGATCATTGGACTTTAGATGAGATGCAGGGTTATGACAAATGATGGTAGACGTGGAAAGGTTGTTTGGACATTTGGATGAATCACTTTTTATTTTCCAAACTTGTTATGGTGGATGACGGATTTTGGAGGGATGGTGTTTGGAACCAACACTTTTATATGCCTTGATTGATGACCATTTTGAAGGAGGTGGACATGTGTTATATGTGGGAGTCCTCTTCTCTTGTGGCTCCACATTGTGATTGACTTTTGTATTTGACTTGGTGTCTTTGTTGGATCCATCTTTCTTTGGGATCCATTTTAATTTCATTTGTCCACTTGTCCTTTTGTTTGATTCAATGGCCTTTGACATTTTATTTTGATCTTTTGACTTATAAGACTTTTGTTTTTTTTGGTTCCAAAGGGAAGGTTTATTTATGATGGAATGACGGTTCATGGTGTGGGTGGAAGGGGTGTTGGCAACAATCTTATGACAAGGATTTCTCTTGGACTCCATTTTGACGTTTGTATCTAACAAGGTTTCTCCCAGTATCGAGGAGGTACCACTGACATCATTTGATTTCTTGTGTGAGGAATAGCCAAGACCTTAATGTCTGTAATTTTTCAGAAGCTGTATTGGTTCTAGAATGCCTTGCTCATGTATTCCTAGTCCTTTGCCTTGATATTGCATGCTTTGGCAGATTCTATTTGCGATGGGGTATTTGTTGTTTTGAAAGAAAGATGCTAGCCCATCATTAGGTATGTGGATATTGTCACTTGTAATATTTTTCATCTGCAAGAAAGCCTGCTCCGACAAAGATAGATGACCCTAGTTGATAAAGTGTCTTAGCTTCATTGTCATGTCAGACATATTCCTAACTGATATCTTTGGTCTGATCATGTGACATGTCAGGTTCAGATGATTCTATCGGTGCTTCCAAGGAAATTTCAAAGCCATCAGTATGTTTAGTGTCATAGAGCCCAATGATTATAGCTATAACTTTATCATATGCAAGCATGTCCCTAGTGGAAGATTCTTGTTTCAGAGGAATATCAACTATGTGTCCCATGGAGGCAACTGTCTCATCGTGGGAAGTGTCAATATTTGAGGCCTTTATAGGGTCGGCAAGTGTTTGATCATGAATGGCATAAAGGTCAAGGATTGGATCGTTTTGGATTTCTTGGTCCATGGTAGGGTCTCGGTCGAAGATGGGGTTTTCATGGATTTGAACCTCTTGGTCAATGATGGGGTCTTGGTCAAAGATGGGGTTGTCGTGGATGATACAGTCGGAAATAGAGTCATTGTCAAGGAGAGGTGTGTTTTGGATGTCATGATTGTCTTCAAGGACTTCATGGATGGACTAAAAGATAGGGTCATGGGATGGACTACCTTGTCCTTGACATGAGGGTGACATTATAAGGTCATGCTTTGGGCTTTCATTTTGACATGTATCCTCAAGTTTATTAAATGGGATTTGACTTTGAGTAATGATAGAATTTTCATGACTAGATGTGGCTTGTGAGGGGGTGACCTGAAAAGGATTAATGAATGACAGACTAGGAGAGGACATGGGGACTTGGATTGGACTAGTATGTGAAGGACTAGGATATGACATGGGTACTTGCATTGAACTAGTATGTGAAGGACAAGGGTATGACATGGAGACTTGGACTGGATATGACATGGAGTCTTGGATTGGATTAGGATGTGACAGCATAGGATGTGACATGGGGACTTCGACCGGATATGCCATGGAGTCTTGGACTGGATTAGTGTAAGATTGACTAAAATAGGACGTGGAGACTTGGACTGGATTGATATGGTATGATGTGGGGACTTGACATGAGTTGATAGATGGTTGATGGGGCATGTAGACGTTGATAGGATTGATAGGTGAAGAACTAGCATATGACACAGAGACTTGGAATGGACTAGTGGATAGTTGGTTTCCCTTGTCAAGGTTAGGATAAGGGTGAGTAATGGATGTTTGTTGTGGACTAATGTCATGAATGGTATTAAGTGAATTTTGGTAGTGAGGGTAGATGGATGGAGGACTAGGACTGATGGGTTGTTGGTTTGGAGGAATTGTCTCCTAAGGTCTAAGGCTTGTTGGTATTGACCTCTACAAAGTAATTGGTATTCAACTTCACTAGCAAGCCTATCAATATGTTGGTGAAGGGAAGACAAGGTGGTGGATGTCATGATGTTGTTAAATGCAAAGTGATAATGACATATGTCTAAGGGAAATGACTAATGCAAGATGACGATGTTGTCAAATGTGGACTAAGACGATAATGTTGACGAATGACTAAAATGATTAATGAAAAGTCTAGGTTCAAAATGAGGACTAAGATGAACAATGCAAAGTCTAAGCTCAAAATGAGGACTGAGATTGTTTTTTGATGTTTTGTTGAAAAGTCTGAGTTGTTTAAGGTCAATTGTTTGTGTCCAGATTTGTGAATGTTGTGCATAATGTTTGAGTAATCTAGCAAACACTTGACAAACATAATGTTTTGAGTGTAAGAAAGCACACATAAGACAAGTACAATCCTGAAAGGCCAATAGGCCAAGGGTTTGTATACTTGATATAGCCCACCGATATACCCCAGATTGGTGATAAACACCTTTCCTTCTCGAGAGCGGATAGCTTAGAATTTTGGTGGCATTAGCTCCCCTCCATGGCTCATTAACATCATTTGAGCACACCAAATTCAAATTCTTTGGGTAATGACATCCCAAGAATTGCTATCTCTACTCAAGGGGATCAGTAGTGAGTGTCTTCAGGCATGATATTGTACCCTGCACTATATCAAGCAATGACAAATAAAATGGTTGGACACTAAGACAAGAGGTGTTTAATACGGGCATTCCGTTCATGGGGCATGATCCATGTGGCGAGAGTCCCCTTTCGGATCCATCTCATCGAAACCACACTCGTGATTCTTGGGTTTTCCCCAAGAATCCACTTTTATATACTGGCTGGAAGTCCCTCGGTGTCAGGGTGCTACCGGTCTGAGTCATCCTGGGGTGAGTACTTTTTCCCACCAGAACAGGCCCAAGTTCTAGAGTTAGTAACCGTTTCTCTTACACCTAGGATCGCTCAAAAGTGCAAGGGGAGAGGATATTTCAATTACCAAATCGTGAGGGTGACACAAAAAATAAGGTGGGTCTGGTTTTCTGATCACCTAGTTTTCACAAGGTGAGAGCATAATCACCTACCACCTTCAAACATAGTCAGAAAAAATCAAGCACACATTCATTTTAATGCACCAAAGGAAGTGTGTACTAATCTAAAAAAATACAAGCATAATATTTAGTTTTAAGTCTTCAACACTCGAACCTGCAAGACCACAAGTTAAGAGTTTCTTTGATTTTTAGTCTTCGACAAACGTATGTTTATGAAAACCTGAAAGTTTTTGCTTTCCAATCTGTTATATATGACTGATATTGCTGCTACTATGGCTCCTTATGATCACCTACAAGATAAAAAAATTATTATAATGCAGCCAAAGAAAAGAAAACAAGCTCATCAAAAAATTGCAATTTCAAATACATGTTTTTGACATAGCCAAATTAGATTTTATTATTTGATGATTTTATTTATCTGAAAAATAAAAACTCAAAGAAGAGATCCCTACTAATTTTCTGAGAGCTTTACAGAAATGTAAAGAAGTCGAAAAAATTCCCTGTTTTGTACCCAAAAATGCGGATTTGTGAAAACCATACAAAAATTGAAGATCAGATTGTTTCACATTGTATTTGACCTCCAAATTAAATCTATAAAACATAGACCCCCCTTATAATTTAAAGAGATTCCCAAAAATGTAAAAATTTCTAAAACATTCATCGATTTTCCTCCAAAAAATCAATTTTATGAAAATAATTAAAAGCAAAATAACTTCCACAAAAATGATGCTAAACCCTCAAATTTTTTAGTGTAGTCTCTTGAGATGATGTAATAGATTCTGTAAAAATCTTGTTAAAAAATTCATAGTTGTGTAGAAGATATGAAGAAATTTGTAAAACCTATGATTTTGTCCAAAAACTGACAAATCTGCAACAAAAAGTCAATAAAACATGCAAAAGAAAAGCTTGATCAAAGGATTCACATTAGGTTCACCAATGTATCAATGGGTAAATTTATAGAGTTTAGATTCAATGAATTGAAAACACAATAAACCCAAAGAGGTATGAAGCACAATGAAAACTAAACAAGAACGATTATACCAAATTCCTCGTTGAAGCATCCTTGATTCACCTCCATAGCACCCTCTAATTTGCAGCAAATAATTGATGCCCTTAGATTGAGTGTGTGAGCAATTTGACTATGCCATTGTCTTATGCAAGTTTTGAAGGATTTAAGTAAAATTATGCCTATGCCTATAACAAATGATAAATGATGATAAATGATAAATGACTATAATGCCTATAATAATGAAGTGGTCGATCCTAAATTATGAGAAAATTTGACATTTTATAGAAAATGCAATTTTGAATGAATGGACGAGATCGACTCTTGACAGAAACCTAAAATCAGAGGATGAGATTCAATCTGATAATCCCTAATCAAGGTTAGGGTAAAATCCTTAAGTGAGTGGTCAAGATGTCATCTAAGAAAATCAGATCGGCAGTGGAGAAAAGATGAGATAATTAATTTTAAAAATAAAGATTTTCAAAATTAAGAAGATAAAGATAGCCTACTTTGGGAGATATGAAAAATCAGATAAAAGATGGACTGAAAAACAAATTTGATTAAAATCAAGAACCTGCTTGCTTTATTTGATTTTTGGAAGAAAGTTACCAATCAACTCAAAATATGGATTTTGTGAGACAAATAAATAATCTTTTTTAGATTATTTACCAAAATGGACTGTCAGTTAAGATTGTGATGACATTTTAAATAATTTCATTTATTTAAAATGAGAGGAATATTAATTTTGTCAATTTAAATAATTAAAGATAATTATTTAATTTAGAAGATATGATTAAGAATTAAATAAATTAATGAATTTATTTAATTGTGAGGATTAGTGACATTAAATAAATAAATAAGATTTATTTATTTAATAATCAGGAAGAAATGAATGAAGAAAGGTAATTAAATAAATTAACAAATTTATTTAATTAAAGGAAGACTTTAGACAATTAAAGACGTATTGAATAAATAAATAACATTTATTTATTTAATAATCATGAAGAATAAAATGACATGAATTAATTAAACAATTATAAATTATTTAATTAATAGTCGAATGTGGACCAAGGACATAATTAAATGTCATAATTATGCTAGGACGAAAGTGGTAAAAATGAAGCTTGCAGGCCTAGGTCATTTTTAGGTGTCTACAGTTTATTTTTTCATTGGAATTTGTAAGATCAAAATGTGATCACTGTGTGTATTACAAAGCTGAAAGTGATCAAGTCCTTATTATTGCACTCTATGTTGATGATATGCTATTCATACGCAATAGTAAGATAATGATTTCTGATCTTAAGTCTCAGTTGTCTGCAAAGTTTGAAATGAAAGATCTTGGTGCAGATGGGTATATTCTAGGAATGGAAATAACTAGGGACAGGAAGAATAGAAAACTTTGGCTCAGTCAGAGTAAGTATATCAAGACTATTCTAGAGAGATTTTGTATGAATGAGTGCAAGCAGCTAGTTGTTCCAGTTACACTGGGAACGAAGTTATTTGTTGAGGATTGTCCAAAATCTCCTACTGAGATGGAGGACATGACCAGTGTGCCTTATGCTAGTGCAGTTGGCATCCTTATGTATGCAATGGTATGTACAAGACCAGACATTTCCCAAGTAGTGGGAGTTCTTAGTCGTTTTATGGCTAATCCTAGAAGGACACATTGGGATGTTGTGAAGAGAGTGTTTAGATATCTGAAGGGCACTTCAGACTATGCTTTGTGTTACCATGGTAACTTGGTTGAATCACAGAGAACTCTCAGTATTTGAGGTTATGTGGACTCTGATTGGGTAGGGGACATTGACAGCAGGAGATCCACCAGTGGATATATTTTCATGATGAATGGTGGTGTAGTGAGTTGGATGAGAAAGCGGCAGGCTGTAGTCTCTTTGTCCACTACAGAGGCAAAATACATGGCAGCAACACATGCCTGTAAAGAAGCAATCTGGTTAAAACGTTTGTGTTCTAACATTGGTTTTGATGCAAGAATGATTACTATTTACTATGACAATCAGAGTGCTATATGTTTGGCAAAGAATCCTACTTTCCATGCTAGGATGAAACATATATATGTACAGTGTCACTTTGTACGAGATATGGTGGAGGATGGAAAGGTCTCTTTGGAGAAAGTGGATACCCTGGAGAATGTTGCAGATGCATTGATGAAGCATGTGAGCACAGACAAGTTCAGGTGGTGTGCCAATTTGATGGGCCTCTTGGCCCATGATTTTTAGTAGTTTTATTATGCTCTGGAGGTGTCAGTAAGATCTTTGTCAAGTGGGAGCTTGTTGGAATATGTGCCTCAATCCTTACTGACATGAAACTCCTTGAAGGAAAATTTGGTGTGACATCATGGATGTCTGGCTGACTAACTATTCTGAAGCTCTTAAAATTTTCATATAGTTGTGACAAGGTTGATGTCCTGCCGACATGTCTATCGCTGTGACTCTGTGTGTTCACTGTGACCTTTTGGCGAATGGAAACCTTTAGGCGACAGTGTGATCTTATCAGGCATCAGGGAGACTTGGCCAAAGGGTCTATTGTTGGTATGTGGTCTCACCAACTTGGAATGTCTCACCGATGGTATCTAGCTCTATCGGTGAAACAAGGGTTTCAGTAAGATGTCTCCGTGAGTATGAAATGTCTTACCGATAATGTTCAGCTATCAGGGTAACATAAAGGTCGTGAGGAGATGTCTCAATGATGAAGCCAGGTCACGCCGATAGGAGTATTCTCGTGGTGCCTTCGCAGTGACAAAAGACTTCACTGAGAAGTCTTGGTGACTTGGATAATTCATGTTGATAGTCTTCGGTAAGACTTGGGGTGCTCGGAGAAAGGTCACGGTGAAAGACATGAGTCTTGCCGACTGTATGTGACTTTCGGGGTCACATGGGATGTTCGCTAAGACATCTCGGTGAAAATGGTAGACCATTCAGTGGAAGCTTTGTCTCTCAGTATCACATCTCACCAAAACCGTGGGTCTTGCCGATAGTAGTAAGGCTTCGGTGTAGCATGAGGTGGTCAGTGGAAAGTCTTGGCAAGAATGAAGTGTCTTGCTGATAGTATAACTCATCACTGTGACTTCTAACTTCGATATGAGTCTCACTGAAATGTGATTGTCACGCCGAATGGAAATTACTCGACGGCATGACTCGAAGACTTCGATATAAGGTCTTGGCGAGATTGGTATGTCTTGCCGATGGTCTCTTTGAGTTTGATATGACTTATGGTTTTCAGTATGAGTCTTGTCTAATGAGAATCCTCTTGTCGACTGTTGGGGTTTGAAGCCGATATCGATAGCGAATAATTTGTGGCATCGAGGAGACACTAACAGTGTCTAACAGAGACACTGTTAGTGTCTCACTGATATGCCAACAAAGTTTGAACGCCATTGACCATGTGATCATCCTATGTGGCATCCTGCTGGACCAATCAGAGGAAGTGGTTTTCAAATGGATGACGGTTGGTTTTTTACATCAGTTGCAATGCTGGAAAAACTGCATGCAAGGAAAAATCATCTACTCAAAAGGAAACTATCTATGATTGGCAATGGCGGATAAGGATGCACAGAAGACAAAATCAGAATGTGAATAGAATAAAAGCAGATCGATTCTGATTTGAGAGTGTGGATGAGTTGAGTCGTTTTGTTGAGAGATCATTTATGTAACTGGATGAACAGTGAATGAAGCTACAGTAAAATACCAAAGAGTTGTATTTCTAATTGTATGTAATTTTGTTGTTACTGTAATACAAAGAGATTCAACTTGGTGTGGTGGGTTTTTTCTCGAAAGGGTTTTCCCACGTAAATATGTTATTCATTGTCTTATTGTATTTTCTCTATTTCATTAAATCTTTCATGTGTGTCTTAATTGTTATTGTAATTTGAAAATTAAAAGCCCTGCATTGCATTCTTCCCTGTGGATTTGACATTAGGAAAGTCTTTCCGCACCTCTGCTTTCCTTACACCTTAGATAAGTACCATAATGAAAACCTAGATAATAGGCATCATGTGTAAATCCCCCATCCAATTTACTTCCACACTTGGGGGTAACTTCATTCTCAGTGCACCATCCTCAATTTCCTCCATCTAGCCTACCATGCCCATCGTGCCTATCATATCTCGTTTATCCCAATCCCTCCATCCTTCTATTTATCTTGATAAAGATAGGGGAAAACATATGTGTACATGCTTTGGACACCTCTTGGTATACATTCCCTTCATCCATATGCTATCATATTCCTTGTCCACCCATCACACTACCATCAATCTACCCTCCTTATCCATGCATCCTATCTACATCCATCTCCCTCCCTCATTCACCCATCATATCCTCCTCCATTTATCTCCTTTATCTTCCCATCTACTCATCTTTTGTTCGTCATACCTCATCACACATGGCATATCTAGAGTAGGGGCATCTACTTCCTTTGTGACATAGTCCTTAGAGACATCATTCATCCATTGTGTCATCCCATCCATCCCTATCATTGTCTCCACATCATCCTTCCATTAATTCCTCCAAAACTTTTATCCCTTAATGTCATGATCCTTTCATATCCCCATACTTGTTTTTATCTCCTATCATATGCTCATCCTTATCTTTCCATCTTTCTATCTAAACAATCCCCCCCATCTCCCATCCATCCATAAAAAAAAAAAGATCTCTTCCATCTTCCAAATCCTTACCTTCCAATCTATCCATCCAATAACCTTTTTCACATCCAAAGCCTTATCCCTCTATCCATCCATCCTATCATCTTTCCATCTCCTTATATTTATCTATCCATCCCTTTATCTCTATTTTCATTCCATCTCATAATCCTTTTTCATTGGTATCTGGCTCTAGGCTTCCCCCTATGCAACCCTATGCCATCCATCTCATTTTCATCACTCCCACCTCTTTCACACATCTTTCCAATCTCCTATCACTTTTCATCACCCATCTATCCATTATATCATCATCCCAATTCATCTTTTGATGATTTGGATAACTATCCCATCCCCGAGCTTCATGCAATCACCATCATCCTATCCACAAGGTCAGTCATATCTCATCATGTAGGTTCCACCTTTGTATCCACTTATCATGGTCATCTCATCATCTCTTATCCATTTTCTATTGTTAGTCTTTTTGTTAAACTGTGTTTCCTCTATGCTTTCACATAGGCAAGGCTAATCATTTGATCAGCCCCCAGGGAATTTTACCATTATGTCTTTTCCATCCATCATGGTCTCCATTATCCTCTTTATGCTTTTATCCATGGTTAGTCGTCAGCCTTTTATCAAACTACAAGGGCTCTACGCTTTCACATAGACAAGGCTAATCTTTGATCAGCACCCAAGCCCTAAGTCTTTAGGGTGTGTCTTGTCATCATGTTGTGTCATCAAGTGTGTCCTTACCTATCTAGTTATTAACAAAATCCATTGGTATCTTGAGGTCCAATTAGTTTCAAGTATCCTTCATCATGTCAATCATTTAGTCTATCCTCCATCTTTGGTCTTAAAATGATGCATCCTTCCTAATCAGACCGCATCAATCCCATCCACCCTTTTGATCCAGTGGCAAAGGAAATTTGAGATTCATTCTGATATTTTGATACTTTTTTCTTTTGTTTATCAATTCAGCTTCCTATTATACCTTGCCAAGGTCACCACGATCCATCATATCATGGTGTGCTTTGACTAGTAAACATAGGGACATATCTTGATCTTTTGTTTGTTCTTGTCTTCTTGGTTGTCTCGCGTAGTACCCACCAAGATCCTTGTGGTTTAGTGTTATGCTAGGGCATCCTTTGTGTTTGTGGTTTTCCAACATTGGCCCTACCAAAGCCCCCATGACTTTGGGATGTTGGACTAACCTTGTGTTTTTTGTGTCAGTCCCATGCATGTGATACAAAGTCACCTTGGTTCCTCATGCCCTGGTGCATAGTATCTCATGCTATATCAAATTTAGTTCTCATTACATGGCAACATAATGCATAACAATTAAATTTCTTGATTTTATCACTCCTTTCATATCTCCCATCTCCCATCCTTTCATCTATAATTTTCCTTTATCATGAGGATACATCTTCCCATCCCCTCACCCTCCATCTTTCTAATCCATTCATCCTTCATCAATCTCATCCTCTCTTTATCCTATCCATTTTCATCCCTCCACTTTATTCATCCTGATCATTTCATCATCTTTTCACTCTTCTTAGGATAATATAGATTTATTATTCTAAGCATCTTTTCCTCCATCATCTTCATTCATTTTGACAATCTCATATCTCAATCCAACCCTCATCAATTCAATCTAGCACAAATTATCTAATCACATCCTTGGTCTTGTTCCTAGCTATGCTACAATCCTTGATCCAATCATCATCATCATCATCATTGGGATGTATCCTTCCCTCATTAACAACACTCTCATCATCATCATTGGGATGCATCCTTCCCTATCCTTTTGTGTTATTTGGGATATATCCTTCCCTCATCAACGAAACTGTCATCATCATCATCGAGATGTATCATTCCCTATCCTTTTGTGTTGTTTGGGGATGTATCCTTTCCTCCTCAACAACACTTTCATCATCATCATAATCATTGGGTTGTATCCTTCCCTATCCATTTTGGCATGTAGCTTGACTGGGGCAACATCACATTTTTCCTTGAACCCATTTGTGCTTACTTAATTCTCATCTTCTGCTTTCATTATCTCTTCCTCCTCCCATTCCATATCTTATCCATCATTTTGCATCATCTTCCCCATATACCCTTTCATCATCTCATCCATTTCAAGTGCACACCCGTGTTCTCTTGAACCTGCATTTCCTCTCGATGGAGCATCCTTAATCCCTAATCTTCATTTTCACTCCCATCATCTTTCTTCATAGTCACTTCTTTAATGACTAGGGCATCTCTCAAACTCTAATCATCTTCTTTTGGGTGCTATGTTTTAATCTTCTTTGAAATGATGTTACTTTGTAACTGTTGGAAACCTAGATTGCACCCTCAGTCAAGCTAGGGTTGGCTATCATGTTGCAACATGGAAACACTCCCTGATTTGTGGGTCAATCAATCACTGGGAGTGAATCTCTAGAGTGGGTTGGTTCCCTCTAGCTAATCACCTAACCTATGAACTTTTTGAGGAAAGGGAGCTAAAGGAAAGTAGAAAATAAAACCTACAGCTAATGATGATCAACTAGATATCTGAGATTTTGACAAAACTTCACTCACAACACCTCTCTCAAAGAAATTTTCTCTCACAATCCACTTTAGAACACCTAGCTCATTAGTGTTTTACATAAAGATTCCTGAACAATGAATATAATATACATGAACTATCTATCACTCCTGAATATAACTCACAATAATAAGAAAATCACAAACAAAATCAGATTATCACTATGAGCTCATGACAGGAAAAGAGAAAGAATAACTCTAGTGCTTTTATTGCAAATGAAGGAGAAAGACATCAAACTCTGATTCATAAGTTTACAAAACTCTTTGCAATGCATAAGAGAGCAAGAAACTAAAATTTGAACCCTGAAATTTTTAAAATAGAAAAATCAAGCCCAAAAAGCAACTCATTCTACATTTTTGAGCTAAAGGAAAAATCTTGAAAAGAAGGGGCTCAAATTGCTCTAAACAGTTTCACCAAAATGGAAACTTCTCGTCTCCAACAAGCTGATCCAAAAACTCCACAAAATCAAGTTCAAAACTGCCGAGAACTGAAAATAGAAAGTTTGAACTACCACCTCTTTTCCAAATCCACCTAGGAACTGAAACTCAAAATAAAAGTTTTCCAAGAAGACTTGAGTGTATCAACTACATTTTAAACAACAACTAACTAAGCAATTTATAGAAGCATTGCTTAATCAATGTTTTACAGCTTGCAGTTTCAAAATTACAAAATAGGAAGTCTCTCTTGTTACATTGGATTCTTTTATAATTCACTTCTAGATGCTCTGATTTTTCTTTACCTATCTCAAATATTTTCATTTTGCATCAATGTTTTCAAAAATAAAAATAAAATGCAAGGCTCTCTATTTGATTTTCTACAAAAATCATAAAAGAATATAAGCCCCCCCATCACATATATTAATTCAAAATCTAAGGGGAACCCTAGACTACTCAAGACATAGGAAAAAAACACAGTACCTAAAGTCATCATTCAATTTCTTCTAAGGAAAAATTCATGGCATCAAAATTTTCATTGCAAAGGCTAACCCTAATAAGAGGAGCAATGTGCATGGTTTTACATTTGATTTTCTTTAAAAATCAAAGAAAATAAATGTGTAAGGAATTCGACCTAGGCAATACATGATGCAAGGTATTAGTCAAGGTATTTGTTTTGAAAAGAAATGTGATTAAAATCACATTCGAATTAACACATGGGGAAAACCCTAACATCAAAACACTCTCAACGAGCCCTAATTTTTCTCATCATTTACATTGGCCAAGTTAGAGAGAAAAGAACTCTACTAGGTTGCTACCATGGAAAGGCTAGGGTTTGAGCCTTGGAGCTCAATTGTTCACCATTTTCAATGCTAGTCATGTTGATTCTTCTCTACATTTGATGGTAAGTCATTTTTATCTACATTTTGATACATTTTAACTCCATTCGATGAAGAATAGAAGGCCTAAAGGCCGTAGATGTGACTAGTGTTCTGATGGCTTTTGTGTTTGGTTGTGTCGACCTTTTTTCTCCACTCTTCGTGGCTACCATTGGAGGGTATGTTCAAGCTCTTTGAAGGCTTTAATGGGATTTGTTGTGCTCCACCATAGAAATATTCAAGGTAAGCTCCATTTCTTTATCTTTAAAAGGAATTTCCCTCTTAAATAAAGCTTTTTCAAGCTTTTCTTTACAAAAAATAATGAAGAACTATGGGTTTTGTGAATTTGGCCATGTATAGGCCACGACCATACTGTGTGTTCTCCTTCTTTTCTGTTGTATGTAATGGTATAGGGCTTAGCCCACAATGTGCAAATGACATCATTTTTAAAATGAAAACATTTTAGATAAATTCTTTCCCTCTATATGGGATTTCAAAACCCCTCATGGTCATGGTCTACAACTTGGTTCCACCATTTTATGAAAGCATTTCTACTATTTAGGGCTTGAACCCTTGTTGTTTCCTCTTGTATTTTCATTTTGAATCAAAACCTTGAGTGGGTATTGTTATTTATGAAGAAACATTTTCCCTCCTAGGTTGCCGATATGAGAGCATGAACTTGGAGTTTCCTTCCATTTCATGAGCTTGAACTATTTCCTTTTATCTCTTTATTTGAAGCATTTAAATGGGAACAATGTGGATTTTTCCTTGGAAGCTCAAACTGGGTATTTGTACCTATTTCATTTTGAAAACCCCAGTTCATTCTAACACAAGCACACTATTTTAGAAAGCAACAATGTTTTCACTGTATGAGCTCATCATTGTAGCTTCATTTGTTACTCTCAGAATACAATACCTTCACCTTGCATATGCTTAACTTTAGGCAAAAAAAGAAATATGTAGCTTTCATTTATTTGTGTAGTTCTTGTACCTTTTATAATTCCACTTTCTGCTTCCAAATGAAACCAAAATAATGTAGCTTCTTAAGCACCCATCTCAATGCACTCACTAGATTTTATTACTTGATCTCATTTGTCATTTTGACACTATTTGAAAGAATTAAAATGCTTGGGGGATTTCCACTGTTGATCACAACTTTTGTTTGCATTATTTTACTGAAGATGAAATAAACATAGAAGGTTCCATGCTTACTTTCAAATACATTGCATATTGATGTGTCTACTTCATTCAAAGCTATACTTGCACTCAACCATTATGATACTCCTGTAGTTCAATTTGATGCTTATGATCTTTTATTTCATGCACTTGAATGCTAAGAAAAAATGCATATTTAGCCTCACATTTAATGAATCAATGCAATGTGACTTCCCCTTATGTTTGTAGCATCAAAATATTGAAGAAAAAATTACTTCATTCTACAAATTACCTTCATAAATGATGTTGTCCCACATTTCATTCAGCCCCAACACTTAATTCCTTGCACCCATAGTCAACCATGCCTCTTTTCATTCATTCTTTGGTTTGAGTATTCCACTTGCGTCCATTGATAACTATATTTTCTCGATGGGAGAAGCCTCCTTTTGGCATTCTTCATGCATTTTTATCTTCTAGACAACAAGATGATGTGAAAACAATCATTGCATGGAAGATTTTGAAATATAAATAGTTGTTGATGATGCTCTGAAGATTTTCCATTTGCTTCAGTTATCATTTGATTTGTAAACAAGGCATTATGTATGCCCATTCACTATTCATTTCATGATAATGCACTCCTTGATGATTTACTTGGGCAACTGATCACCTATGCTCTTCAATTCATTGCACTTCTAACTTGATTGTCCTAGATGGTCACTTGCCTAAGATTTTATGGCACTTGGATGCACCCCTTCAAATGCATCTCTTTGAGCAACATTGAATTGTTTCTTTTCTGAAAACCCTATGTGGAATGTTGAGGGAAAGCATGCCGGGTCTCAACCCTTGTAGGAGCCCGTTTTACACCACATGCTTTATGATATTCAAAACAAATCAGAAATATGGCTTTACCTATACCTTCACAAGAAACAAACAATGTTAGATTAAAACAATAAATTCATAATCTTCTCATGATATTTTCTCCTTGGTATTCTCTTGTACTGCTCTTGTTCTTGCCCAGTTGATTCAATGCATCATAGATAGTATTCTACATTACTATTGATGGATCATGTAGGAATGTTCATAGTTTGAGCTCTAACAAAACATTCATCCACTTGTAGGTTCACTTTGAGGGAAAAAGTAGTAAGGAGAGATCAACACTAAAGTCAACTTGAAGCCATCATCAGGCAATGACGATTATGTTCTTTCTTACATGCTCTTTCTCCTTTTCAATATTCAGTAGCGTAGAATATTCTGTGTGATTCATTGTCCAACTACTCCCATGGCTTGTGTGGCACACTTGATTCTCCTTTTTACTCCAATGAATATGAAACAAAATTTGTGAAATACTTGTTTAATTTTGTACTTTATTCCTTTTGCAAACAATGTATGTAACATTGTGAATGAATGACAGAATGAAAGCACTCCTTCTACTTTTATGTAATACTTAATGCTGCAAATTATATATGGCAACTGAAAACACATTGCATATCTTAAAACTCAACAACTCAAATATTTGCAATGGTTAACATCTACAGAAAAAAAATAAAAAATTTCACCGTAAAAATGGACTTTAATCAACTATCTCTGTCAATTTGAGCTATGTGAAAAATTGATAACAGTAACACCATTTCAAAGAGGGAAAAAATGTAGACAATGAAAATTGACCACTTTTGTTTGGTCAATTTACCCCCAATTTGACTAATGTCATATCCTCCATATTAATTAAATAATACCCTATTATTTAATTAATATTCATTATCCCTTATCCTTTCATCCTAATTTATTTCTTCTATCATATTTAAATCCTAGCCTAGAAAAATAATTACCTTTAATTATTTACTCCCATCCCTTATCCCTTTTCCTCTAAAGAATTAACTAAATAATCTATTTAGTTAATTCCCCTCATGTCACATCCTCCATAATATGCAAGTAGATCATTAATCCTCATTACCCATCTCATTTGCATAATCCCTCACACAACCTAATCATTGATTAGCTATCCCAACCTACTCTTTGGTCAACTCTCCCCATCTCCCAAGGAATTTTTAAATTTTTTTTGTCATTCCAAGGTATTTTTGAGAAATTTTTAATTCCTCTCCTTTCCCCAAATGGAATTTTAAATTCCATTTTATATCCCCAAGGTACTTGGAGGAATATTTAATTCCTCTCCCATCCCCCAAGGAATATTAAATTCCTTTTTATTCTCCCCATGTCCCAAAGTTTTAATTCCTTTTATCATTCCCATGAACATTAAAAAGGAATTTAATATTCCTTTGCTCAGCTCTTGATCTTAACCCTTGATCTTCTTCCCCCTTTCAATCTTTGTCGTCCATTCCTATCTCCCTTAGCTAAATGACTAACACTTAGCCATTTTTCAACTTTGAACCACTCTCAAGCTCTCAACCATATGCTACCACATTCAAGCTCACACCACCATCTTGCATCCATAACCAAATCCACCACCCTTGCATAAAAATCAAGAATAAAATCAAGCCATTATGTTGTCGAAATCGATATTGGAGCACACATATCAAGCCATCAAAAGGGGAAAAATACTTCATCAAGATCTAACAATGTAATATTTTGGTATTTTATTTGCAAGTTTGAGTTTCAACTCTAATCCCTAATCTTGAGTGTCACCTTTGGTTTTTTATATCTTGCTTGAGTTTATTTCTTTCATTTTAGTTGGGGTAAAAACGCTGCGCATAGACACAAATTACTGCATGGGGCGCATATGTTGCACAAAATTACACAGTTGTTGGGCTTGGGATGCAATTCCAACTGCAGGATGGTTATAATTTGTGTGACGCATTAGATAGAAATTGTGACGCAATTGCCTGATTAAGGATTTTCCCTAGACTAGGAAAGTTTGACTTGGTCAGGTTAGGCTCACTAGGTCAAATAAAGGTTTTAGATTGATGTATTTGGTTGCTTCATGTTTTCAAGTGTGTCTTCCCCCAATGTATACATGGGAGTCCAAACCAGATGTGTTCTAACTAAGGGACCAACTAGGTGATGATGAGAAGGGTGTGCTACTAGAGCTAGGTTTATTTTATGTGACATATATGCCCACTATTAAGGAAAATAGGACCATGCTGATAACGCTAGCAGAGTAGTGGAACTCGAAGATGAGCAGCTTCCATTTACCTACGAGGGAGGTGAAAGTCACCCTAGAGGATGTATACAAGATCCTGATATTACCCATTCGCAGTGAGCATGTGCAATATAACCTGGCTCAAGGACTTCAGGAATTTTATGAGTACTACAAGACTAAGGATGATGCAGAGCTCAGGATTGAGCGATATGAGATTCGATGGGAGATCTTGGTAGAGATATATGACCGGTTTGACTGTGTTATGTGCACACTGATAGTAGGAGTGATGATTCCTGATTGCAAGGGCCATGGCTTCCCAATTGGTTGGGGAGAGATGTTAGGGTTGATGTTTTGACATGGGATAGTGTATGCATGGGGGCCATGTCTTTTGGCTATGTTATATTTCTAGTTGCATGATATCATGTATAGAGAGGGGTAGAGCCTGAGCTATGGTGTGACCTTGCTTATAGTTTGGGCATGGGAGAACATAATCATGTTTCGGCCACTAGTGGTTCAACAAGAAGTGGGAATAGCACCATACTCTTATCTATATCAAGGGGCATTGACTTAGACACATTTTGGAGATGTGGGTTACTAGAGGCATGGCATTGACACACTGGTGAGTTTCATTTGGAAACCTTATAGGAATTTCCCATTGTGGATAGATGAGGATGACTACTTACTTTGGTGTAGAAAGTCGAGATATCTAATCAGACAGATATTACAGAGTCAACACATTGTTGAGATGTATCTACTAGAGAGGGTCTGATAACAATTTGGGGAGACGTAGGGAGTTCCAGTGGAAATATTAGAGTATGGGCGATCATCACGTGAGGTGCATCCCTAGGGCCCATAGATTGTAGTCACCATAGTTCAACATGAGATAGATGCCCTTCAGGCCTTGTATTGTGAGTGGTGGGGAGGAGATGCAAATGCGGGCACCACACAAGAGTATGATGACTAGTGGCGGATTAACAGGCCCATTCCACTTAAGGATCCATAGCAGCCAATGCTAGTGGAGTGTAGAGTGAAGGGTGTGATGGGTCAACAAGGAGGTAGAGGTAGGAGGAGAAGAGGAGGTAGAGGTAGGACGAGAAGAGGAGATAGAGGAGGAGGAGACATAGGAGGACAAGGGGATGATGGGGGTGATATAGGAGGAGGATGAGGAGGAGGGACAGAGGGAGACAGGAGGGTGGGAAATTTCCACCCATCCGAGAGGAGGCAAAGATGGTGGAGGATCATCTAGAGGTTAGGGCCGCAACATAGGTTTTAGTATAGGCCAAGGAGCAGCATACAAAGGTGCATGTAATGGAGGCTACATAGCCAGAGGCTATGGAAGTCGAGGGGGGTGGTAATCGAGGATAGGTGGAGTAGGTAGGAGGAGATGCCATAGGAGGTGGGGAGGGATTAACAGAGTAGAGGATAGCCACTCTAAAGGTTCATGTGTAGGCCCTTGAGGCACAATTGAGGACAATAAATATAGAGAGGGGTGACCTTAAGACTGAGAGGGATGCATTCCAGTTGGAGAGAGACCTACCAGTCATTAGTCGATAGCAGACTGATCAGCGAATGATCAAGTTCATAGCCACATCTAGCAAATCAGTGGTTGAGGTTTCCTAAGATTATGCTCAGGTGAGTAGGGCTAGCTAGTATTATTGGGATCTATATGAGAGACTAGTGTCGCCCGAGAGGAGAGAGCCCACATTTTTATAGATAGACAGTGGTTCACGAGGTTGAGAGCAGAGCAAGACACATAGCCAGCGATCATAGAGTAGATCCTAGGGTGAGATTTTAGTTGGCAGATGAGCCACTCCCTATGATAGGCCTCCCACTACAAAGCATAGGGCTAGAGATACACCACACAGAGAGGATGCCCCAAGGATAAGAGATTAGGGAAGTTCGGGGTAGAGCCCCTTGTTATTCATGTGTTAGACACTAATGATTTTTATTATTGAGCCTACGAGCTCCACTTTCATCGGACACATCTTGACATTGTTCTATGACACATTATTTTTTGAGCGATATATATATATATATATATATATATATATATATATATATATATATATATATATATATATATATATATATATATATATATGATTTTGGTGGTGGTTGATGATATGCATTGATGTGTTTATGCATTTATGATGACATACTATGTGATGGATGCTTATGCTATGATTATGTTGTTTCTTGGAGCATTCTATATGATGTTGTGATGGTTGTGATGTGTTGTATGATTATGTTCCTATGACTATGTGATAAATTATTATGCTTTTATTATATGCAATGTGGGCGAACTAATGTGTACTAAATGCAGTGTGATATGATGATGATCTATATGATTATGCTATGAGTACAATAAAATATAATGATGCAATGAATTTATGGTTATGGATGTTTTGATTATGTTATGTGTGAATGATGAATGTAATGGAAATGACCTAATGCAAATTGAGATGGAATGTATTAATGTAATGTAATTTTTGTATGATAATGCAAAGTGTTTGATGGAAAATATGTAATGTGAATTCAAAATTTGACGCTTAATGTGATATGTAATAATAGGATATGAATATACATTATATGCAATGTTAAATGTGATGTTATATGAAACACAATGTGAATGGGTTGCAATGCAATCATGTTATGGAATGTAATACTATGTGATATGGGATGTAATGCTATAATGAAATGTATAATGTTAACATGATAATGAGATATGAATTCTATATGTATGTAGTTTGTATTTTTATTATTTTCTTATGTAGATATTTGTGACCTAAGATGATGTTTTCTATAATGCAATATAACATGATTATGGATGCAAGGTGTTTTTTTGTGTGTCACAGGGCTTTGTCAAGATGCAGACAAAAGAAATGTTAGTGCAGAGAAGATGGAAGAGATGAATGTTAGCATGGAAAGGGCAAGGGAGACGAAGATGGAAACTTAGGCTAGGAATGATAAGTGATCCAACTTTCTATAGACACATAAAAATGGCCTAGGCTTGCAAGCTCTATTTTCATCATTTTCTTCCTAGCATAATTAAGACATTTTAATTATGTCCTTGGTCCACATTTGACTATTAATTAAATAATTCATAATTATTTAATTAATTCATGTCCTTTATTCTTCATGATTATTAAATAAATAAATTTTATTTATTTATTTAATGTGTCACTAATTGTCTAATGTCTTCCTAAAATTAAATAAATTTCTTAATTTATTTAATTATACTTGTCCACTAATTTCTTCCTGATTATTAAATAAATAAATTTTATTTATTTATTTAATACGTCATTAATGCTTAAAAGTCTTCTTATAATTAAATAAATTATCTAATTTATTTAATTATTGCAACTTTGACATTTCCGTCATTTTAAATAAAATTATTTATTTAAAATGGTCCTATTTTAGAATTTCCCTCTTTTTAGTAAATAGTTCAAATTAATTATTTACTATCATGTGACCCCACCTTTTGAATTAAAATGAATTTTTAATTCAAAATAGTCTTTTTCCTCAAAAAATCAAGTAATTTCTATTATTATTTGATTTTCAAACCACCTCTTTTTTTGTGCCAATTTTATCTCTTGTCACATGCATTGTCAACCCTTGATTTGATTTTCTAAAAATCAATCTTGTCCATTCATTTCAAACTTTCCCTAATGTTTCCCTAACCCTAATTGTGGGTTGTCAAATTGAATCTTGTCCATTGATTCTAGGGAACTTGTCGTCTTTTGATCTTGTCCATTCACTCAAAATTGAATTTTCTATAAAATGGAAATTTTAGTCTTATTTTGTTATCTCATGTCATCTTGCAACCTCATGCTCTTGCAATCTTAGGCAATCTTATTTAGGAAATCTCATACTCTTGCACTTTTGTCATTTTTTCATAGGCATATTTACATCTCATTTGGCATAATTTACACAGTTTAGATGCTTACTAGTTGCATAATAGCATAGTATTGCATATAGTCACTCAAATCCTTCAACATTTGCTTAGGGCTTATCATAGTCATAGATTGCTCACATAAAATCTGAGGGAAACATCACATTTTCAGCAAGTTGAGAAGGTATAATGGAGGTTAGCCATGGAGAATGAAGACATTTGGTGAGATCATTTCATTTTGTTTTCATGTTTTTCCTTTGCACTTCATTATTGCTTTAGGTTTTTATGTTTTGCAATTGATCTGCTAACCCTACGAAAATTCCCTTAGTTACATTGGTGAACCCAATGCCAAATCGAGCATTTTTTTTCGTACGACATTTTTCTATTTTGAAAGTATAGGTACGACTGCGACACATTTTCTTTGTAGAATGACACATCCATTATTTTGTGAGACATTTGCTCCTTCAAACACCACATATGCTCTGTTACGAGGCATATGACTTGTAGAGCGATGCATTTGATCAGCCACGACAGATTTGATTTGCAAGTTACCACATTTTTCTATCAAAATCCAGTACACAAAATGAAGTTGCATTTGTTGTATGGAGTGATGCAATCACTCTGTTGTGACACATTTTTCTCGTAAACTTTTCTTCTCAGGTTTTTACAAATTTGTGTTTATTTCTTTTTGCAATCTATTTTTCCTTTCTGCAATCTATTAGGTTAGAGATTTTTGGGTTACTGATGACTTGTTGCATCATGTGGCTTTGAGTCTTTCGTGGGTCTAAGACATATCTTTGAAACTACTAACAAGTGGTTTTGTATGTTCGATTGTCCAAGGCTATTATTTTGAAAACATTATGTTTGTTTATTTCTAGAATAGAAAACACTTTGAATGGTGCATTAAAAATAACCTTGCTTGTCCTTTCCTTGATTGTGCTTGAAGGTGGTAGGTGATTATGCTCTCACCTTGTGCAAACTAGGTGATCAAAAAACCAAACCCATCTTATTTTTGTGTTTACTCTGATTCAATAATCAAAGTATCCTCTCCCCTTGCGCACTTGTGTGATCCTGGGTATAAGAGAAATGGTTATTAAGTCTAGAAATTGGGCCTTCCTTGGTGGAAAAAAAACTCACCCCAAGGTGACTCAAACCAACAATGAAGCTCTTTGGCCGATCTACCCTTGACTGGTATATAAATGTGAATCCTAAGGGAAAGCCTAGGATCATGAGTGCGAATGTGTCATATGAACAAAGTAGGATTCCCCAAAACCCTGTTGAGCATAACCTCTTCAGGATAGAATCCCTCCTTTAATGGAGCTTAATTTTTTCCCCATGTGTGGCCACTTGAATGAGGTCCCAAACTAAACACCTTTGTGTAGTAGCCAAAATCCTTCTATTTATTAGTGCAACGATGGTCGTTGTGAAGGTATCCACATTCTTGCAATTCTTAGTAGAGGTGATCAATTTTCCATGCAAGTTTCATGGGGGTTGGAAGTTCGGTTGGCCTGAGAAGTGAGTGCACTATAAGGGGAGCCCATGCGGCCAAGCTTCTGGATTCACACACTAAGAATAAGTGGAGTTGGGGAAACCCACGTGGAATCTAGTGAATATTGTCCTTGCCTAACCTAGGATTGTGCTTGTATTCATTGTGCTTGAATTAAAGAAAAAATATTGTGTTTTCCAAGTGTTTTCTCAAACATTCAAACAAAAAAGCTTCATTACACAAATCTGGAAACACACTTTCAACTTGAGACAACTTCAAAATTTGTTCAAACATGCAAACAAACTAGGTATTCATTCTAGCTGCAATGCATTTGCAATACTTTGTAATGCATTCATTCTATTGAAACGTATTTGAAGCTTCCTGTGCCGCATTTGTGCTTTCTAAACCACATGTTCCTGGTTGAACCACATTTGAATCTTTCTGAGTTGCACTGCGATAGCTCATATATGCTCTCTGAAACACATCTATTTTCCTGTACCACTTTTGGCATTTCTTGCAACACAATTGCTATGATAAACCACATTCGCCATTCCTGGAGACACATTTGTGTGTGTTAAACCAAATTTACTCAACATAACACCACATTCTCATTTCTAAGCTACAATCGCTTTTTGTAGAGTCGCATTCACTAAAACTGAACCACATTTTCCATATTGAGATGCATCTGTGACCTAAAATTACACATTTTCCTGACAAAAAAAAACTCTATCACAAACTAGAAACCAAATTCAAATATGTCCAAACTGTTATAAACACCTTTTTCCAAAGGATTCTATCAAAAACCATATCATAAATTGCTCAAATTTTTCATTATTTGCATCCATTAGTTTGCATTTACCCATAGGTTCATCCTTGAAAAATTTTAGTTTCATCCTTAGGCATCGTCATCTTCATTTTTAGTCATAAACCAATCCTTCCATCCTCATTTCATTTTCAAATTTTGGATTAGGAAACCTTAGCTCACTTGAAAAAATCTTGGCCTTCAAAAGTAGGTTATCATTGGACTTAGTCATCTTTGTCTTCTTTAGTCATTGTCCTTTTGTGAGACCTTTCCAACTCATAAGTCAAGTTAGGAGACGTCACTTAGTCATCTTGTCCTTGTCATTTAGTCCTTCAAAACAAGTCCTTTGATATTCCAAAATTGAGACATAGATCAAGCTTAGGGTGGTTGAGCAACCTTCTTCCAAATCATTTAGACTTTTGCATTTGCATAATTTAGACATTGAAATCATTTTAGTTATCACTTTGCATATCTTATCCTTGAAAATCTAGAACATATTGTCATAACTTCCATCTTAGTCCCCATTTGGCATCTAGACTTTGCATTGGTTATCTCCTTAGTCAGCATTTTCATATTTTTCCTCATTTTCACCTTGTCATTTGACATCTTTTCTTGACAACCTTATCACCTTGCACTAGTCATTTTCCTTAGGAAAATGTCGTTATCACCTTGCATTGACATCCTTTTATTCCAAAAATATGAAAAATTACTGTCATAGCTTGTCATCTTAGTCTTCATTGTCCTTTGACATTAGTTATTTCCTTTAGACAACATTGCCATATTGCATTCCTTATTATCAAAAAAATCCAAAAACATAGTGGCATTTAGTTGTAATTTCCATCCTCTTCCTAATTTGAGCAATTCCTTATATGGTTGAGACTAGGCTTCAAAGAAAAAGAAGAAAAATGGCTAATTTTGGACAAGACAACAACACTTACATCTTTTCCAATGACATAAATCAAAGCATGAACCAAGACACCTCTTTCATCAAACCTTTCAACAACATGAACATTTTGTATTCATCACATAATCCCTTTGAATCATTCATACGTAGGGATGAACATGGACAAGTATTTGGGGAAGACTTAGAAGCCACAACCCAAAATGCAAAAGTGGCCTCCTTTGTTGAAGAAATGGTTTTACACGATAGAGACAGATATTTGGCCATACTTCTAAGTCAAGGAGCTAAATTTCCACAGGGCTTTGACATTAACACTTTGAGACCAATATCACCCCATCATAATGTCAACAATACAAATGTTCAACATGCCCAACACTAGTCAACCTCAAAAAAATACAGGCATTGCTTCTATTGGTTCTACCTCACAAAATCCCACAAGTACCATTAATGCTACCTCCCATGACACAAGCAACCAAAATAATTCCAATTCAATCAATGTAACATCCATTGGAGGGATACCAACTATGTCACAAGTCATGTCACAATCAATGCCAACAATGTCAACAATATCGTCACAATCAATTGGAACCACCTTTGGGTCCTCATCAATGGGGGGGAGCTCTTCAAATCCTCTATTTGGAGCTTCATATAGTTCCATGGGTACATCATCATCAAATCCTTTGATTGGTACCTCATTTAATCCCTTTGGAGGAATTAAACAACATGTATTTATTCGAGGACCATAACCAAATGTTAACATGTCATCACAACTTAATACCAATACTTCCCAAGGGAAAAACATGAACATTCCCCATGGACAATTTCAACAATTTGGACAAGGCAATTAGAATACACATCACATGGCATCATTTGGACACCAAAATATTCATGGTCAACATATTCCCCAAATTTTGAATCAAATGGTTGGAGGGCACATTCCGACATATTCATCACATGTTCACACCCATCAACTAGTCCCTAATCCAAACTTTCAATACCAACAACATGCAAACTAAAACACATCATACATTTCATAACAACACATCCCACAAAAAAACACATCATACATCTCATCTCAACAAATGGGGACCCATGGGATACCTATCACTCCCATGTGTGATGCAACAAATAATCCTATAATTGATGCGTTGACAACTCAAGTGGCCCACTTACAAAAGACCATAGAAAACATGCAAACGTATGACAAGAAGTCACCAATGTCATATGACCTATGTGTATATCCTTTTGACACAAATACATACATGCCAACATTCCCTCCTGGATATGCGGCACCAAACTTGACCAAATATAAGGGCAAGACGGATCTTGTTGAACATGTTCGAGAATTCATGACCAACTTTATGGACATTTCCTATGAACAGACTTACTTGATGGGACTCTTCTCTAAGAGTCTTATAGGACCTTCACTTGAATGGTTTTCCACTTTAAAGGGGATAAAAACATGGAACAAACTTAAAGACAAATTTGTTAAAAATTATGCATATAACATTGACATGGACACCTCCATCACTAGCCTATGCACTCTTAGACAAGAAGATGTTGTTCAAAATTCTATCCTATTCTTCCAGAGATGGAGAAGTCTAACAAGTTGTTGCCACATTGACATACCTAAGAAAGAAAAGGTCGACATGTTTGTTCAAACACTCCTAGGCCCATTGAAATATGGATTGTAAGTTCATTACTGCACAAACATCATAGACCTAGTTTAAAAGGGTGTCCAAGTTGATAAATCTCTCATTGCTAAAGGAGAAATAAAATATGGTCCTAAAAAAAAAATATAAACTCATTTGTGGACAAAAATAAGTTTTGGGTCAAAAATAAACATGTTACCAATGACGATGTTGTTGATGCCAAGGCTGTAAACACGATGGAACCTGTACTTACTCTTAAAGGAGATCAACCAAAAAAAAACCAACAACAATACTAACACCCCCAACCAATGTCATCCCAAATAACCAAAATGGTCAAAGCAGTCAAAGTCAAGGACAACCTCGCTAGACAAGACAATTTCCCTAAAGACGAACATACACCGCTTTGGGAGAACCAATTGAGGATGTCCTTAAGAAGCTCCTTCAAAAAAGTCTCATCATACTTGAGGACCCTAAACCATATGACCCAAGATAGTTTAAACCATCATGGTGGGATGACAATGCTTTCTGTGATTACCACCGAGCTAAAGGGCATAAGACATCCTCTTGTCAGCAACTAAGAAACATTGTACAAGATCTCATTAAAAATCAAACAACTGAATTGGGTGGGCCACAATTTGCATCAAATGCAAAGCATACTATTCAAAAAAACCCATTGCAATACCATGGTTCTAATAAATCCTCCACATCAAGTTTCAAGACTAATAATAATCAAGCCAATTACACTCACACTGCATTCAATTATTTAGGAGGAATCATCATTAATATTGTCTGAACTAATGATGAATATGTCAATACCATCACTTTCAAAAGAGCATTTGAATGTAATGCCACTACTCGAAGTGGAAAAATCACCATAGCTGGTCCACTCCCTTGGAAACCAAAAATTACAGTACCTAGTCCATCCGCAAAACAACTATAATTAGGTCCATCTATAAAGCAGTCCAAACCCAAGAGTTAGTTTAACCTTATTGATCAATTAGGAAAAGCCCCTGCGCAAATATTCATATTTGAGTTGCTTCACATTTCTCCCCCACATAAGGCTATACTTGACAAAACATTGCAAGAGTCCTTTATCCCTCAAGGCATCAATGTCAACCAGTTTGTAGCCATGGTGGGTTATCCCACTACACCCCGTCATGTAACATTTTCATACCAAGATTCTTCATCACCAAATTCCAACTATAATGATGCATTACACATTGAACTTTTCATCCATAAGCATAAGGCTAGATGAGTTCTAGTAGATGGCAGAGCAGGACTGAATATATGCTCCTTAAAACTAGTTAAGGCTCTAGGATTTTCTGATGCTTGTGTACACGCAACAAAGAGCATAGTCATAAAAGAATATGATGATGAAGAACGTTCTTCTCGAGGTGTGATCACTCTTCCTATCAGAGTTGGGCCAGTCATTGTAGACACAAATTGCCAAGTTTTGGATCTTGAATTACCTTATAACATATTACTTGGCTAACCTTGGATTCAAGACCTAAAAGTTGTTCCATCCACCTACCACCAATACCTAAAATTTCCCTTTGATGACACATAAATTACCATATGTGGAGACCCCGATCCCTTTCAGTATTGTACCAACCTAAGGGGTATTTATGAACATCAAGTGCCCATCAGCCAAGAGGCTGCTCATTACTCCTCTTCCACATTATACCTATCCACACTGGCATCATCATCCACATCCACTCCCTCCACATCTTCCACCATTCCATCATCTTCCTCACTTCCTAAGGTTGAGTCCAATGTCAAGAGCTAAGACCTAGGCTATGGAGAATTCAAACTGAATACAACATATTGCATCACAACAATAACCAAGTCTCTTAAGGTCTATGGTCGGCCGTGTTTCAGAATGGAACCTAAAGAAACTTTTAATGTTCTGCCAAAAGCAATTTTCATAAAATGGGGAGACATGAACAACAAATACATTGTCAACATAACAGGATGGATTTATAAATAAATGGAAGACTTACCCCCATTACCAGTTAAGATATATGGCAAAGGATATGACATGCTAAAGGAAAAGGCTATGATGGAACTAGTGGCCTTGGCAGAAATAAAACTAGACGAAGAGAACCAATAGCACCTTGCAAATTACCAAAGTATCTTGGGTTAGCGTATGGTCTACCCAAAAATGACGATTGACGTAACAATAGACTTTTGAGTGAGAGCGTGAATGCTTCAGAAAGTGTCGAGACTATTGAGGAATCCCTTACCAAAATTGAGTCCCATGAGTGGGAATTTGGCTCGCAATGATCCTTAAGTGACTATTGCCTTGATGAATTGTTCCTTGAACCTAGAGAACTCATTACTGAACAAATGTTTTGGAAAAAAATTAAAATTGATCTGGCCTCTAATAATGACAATCTTAAGATCCCAAGGAAACAAGAAAACTGGGATATGCTCTTTGACCCGAGGAACAATGACAAACCCGAATCATCTTGTAGTCCTATTAGCCATAACCTCGACATGACTGCCCAACCATCTGAACTTAATGACCATCATCTGGATTCATTTGAGTTGTCACATGACACTACTAACCATAATGATAGTCCTTTTGTCCCTTATTTTCACAATGAGTATGAGTCAAGTGAAGGAGAATATTGGATAGAATCTGATTAGGAATTGGATGATGACAACTTCATTTTCAATGTCTCTAAATAAATTTGTATGCTTTTTGTATCCTCTCCATAATTCACCAATACTGACGATGGAATCTCCTTAGTCTACCCACATCTAATTGATTAGGACCAACAAGGCTCGCCAATCATGGACATATTTCAAAATGATGAGGCCATTATAGAATTTATGGGACTACGTGAGGGCATACCCAATGGTGATCACAAGGTTGGATTTGCTAATTGACCTAGATGGTGTAGCTTACTTTGGGAAGACTGCTCCTTCTTTTAGTCGCAAAATTAAAAATAAAAATAAAATAAAAAATGAAACATCTTTAGGTGAAAACCGAAAGGCACCTTCTGACAATCAAAAAGTAAAAATAAAGGACGTATCTATGGGTGAAAAACTATCTGAGGCACCCAAAGATGGAGGACTGGACTTTTTTCCTATGGCTCAAGAGAAATTGGCAATTCTCATAGAGGATACCATGGAAGTAAACATATCTACAACAAAAGATCCTAAAATGGTCTTCTTTGCGGCATCCTTGACAGAAGAAGAGAAACCTGAATTCCACAAATTCTTTATAGAGCACAAAATTAATTTTGCATGGTCATATGCTGATATGCTTGGGTTGGATCTAGAATTGGTCTTACACCATTTTACACGACTTCCAGATGCCAAGCCAATAAAACAAAAGCTGCTTAAAATGCATCCTCAGATGGCCATGTTAGTCAAAGCGGAACTCAAAAAATTGCTCAATGCAGGATCCATACGGTCTATCAACTATGCTAAATGGATATCCAATCTTGTACTAGTCATGAAACCAAATGGTCAGATACACATTTGCACAAACTTTAGATACTTGAAAAAATAATTTCCAAAGGATGACTTTTTGTTACCAAACATAGATATCATAGTCGACCTCATGGCAGGATACGAGATGTTATTCCTCATGGATGGTTTCTCAGGCTATAATCAGATTCACATCACCCCTGAAGATCAACATAAACTAGCATTCACTTTTCCTTGGGGTACCTACTATTAGAATGCCATGCCTTTCGGTCTTAAGAATGCAAGCACCATGTATCAGAGAGCTATGACAACCATATTCCATGACATGATGCACAAGATAATGGAAGATTATGTAAATGACCTTTTGGCTAAATCTCTGACACGAAAAGACCACTTGAACGTGTTAGAAAAAAATATTCAAGAGATTGGAAGAATATAAGGTCTACTTGAATCCAAAGAAATGTGTCTTTGGTGTAACATTTGGAAAATTTTTGGGATACATAGTTTCTCAAAGAGGTATTGAGGGTTATCCAGCCAAAGTGAAAGAAATATTAGACATGCCTCCTCCAAAAAGGATAAGCAAACTCGGGATATTACAAGTCAAGCTACAATCTATTTGATGCTTCATAGCACAATTGGCTGACAAGTGTCAACCATTTCAGTATCTTCTACATAAGGGTATCCCCTTTGTGTGGATAGATAAATTTCAAGAGGCCTTTCAACTAATAAAGGACTATCTATTGTCACCACCTATTTTAATGCCACCTATCAAAGGGAAACCTTTGATCTTATACATTTCTACAATAACTTTAGCACTGGGGGCACTACTGGCACAAAACAACTATGATGAGAAGGAAAGAGCCATATATTATATTAGTTAGACACTAGTCGAATAAGAGCTAAACTATACATCCATTGAACATGCTTGTCTAGTAGTTATCTTTGCAGCTCAAAAGCTAAGAAACTATATGTTGAATCACTAGACACACCTAGTGGTAGAGATTGATCCCTTGAAATATCTTTTGAGTCATGCAACATTGACAGAACGTTTGGAAAAATGGGTCATGATTTTGAGTGAGTATGACATCCAATATGTAGAAAAAACGGCTATAAAGGGACAAGTGATAGCAGACCAACTAGCAAATGCACCTATACAACGTGATCATCCATCAGTGGCGGACTTGCTAGATGAGTCCATATTTCATACAAAACCTAAGTCACCTTGGAGGCTATACTTTGAGGGGTCTCATACTAGTCATGGCTCAGGGGTAGGAATATTGTTTATCATTCCACAAGGAGACTCCATCCCTAAGTCTTTCTACATAGCTTTCCCATGTACAAATAATGTGGCAGAATATGAGGAACTTGTGATAGGACTCAAAATGGCCATAAAATTCAAAATCAGGACACTTCATGTCATGGAGATTCTCAGCTGGTCATCAACCAAGTCAATGACAACTATGACACCAAGGATGAGAAGTTAATGCCTTATAAATGAGTGGTTAATAGCTTTCATACATATTTCTACATGGTTACTTTTGAGTAATTTTTGTGAGCACAAAACAAGGTAGTAGACACAATGGCTACAATTGGCTCTCTCCTAGACATCCCAAGTAATGTGCCACAATTTGAGTTCCTGGTAGAACAACTTTTGGTCCTTGCATATGATATCCCAGAATCAAAAATGGTATACGAGCTTGTTGGTCCCAATTCTTCCTGGTATCAAGGAATTTATGACTATCTCAAGTCCCAAACCCTTCCCCCAATCTATCCAATAACCTGCGAAAGTCCTTTATCTGAAAAGTTGTTTGATACACCATCATTAGTGACACCCTCTATTGTCGTAGCTTCGAAAACACCCTTCTTCAATTTCCTGACACTAACGAAGCACACACAACCTTACACAAAGTACATGAGGGTATATGCAGGTCTCATTCGAGTGGTCCTACCCTAGCCAAGAAGATAACGAGACTTGGGTATTATTGGACAACCATTGAAAAAGATGCACTCAAGTTTGTCAGGACTTGTCGCCAATGTCAGATACACAGTGATTTAATTCATGCACTAGCATAGGAACTTCAACTGATTATGTATCCATGGCCCTTCGCACAATGGGGACTCGACCTCGTGGGAAAAATCCACCCTACCTCTTCTAATGACCAAAAATTCATTATCACCACCACTGAGTACTTTACTAAGTGGATCAAAGCCATCCCCCTCACATACATAACTGACAAACAAATTTCCAAATTCATTCTTAACTACATCATTTTCTGGTATGGTATTCCATAGTCCATCATCATAGAAAACAAAAATCCTTTCAAAATCAAGACATTCGTGACTTATGTGAGTGATTCCACACCCAACATCATTTCTCTACACCATACTACCCACAAGGAAATGGTCAAGCTAAGGCGTCTAGTAAGACAATACTTAAATTTCTTTAAAAGAATGTCAATGATACTGGTCATGACTGGCACATCCAACTTAAACCTGCTCTATGGGCCTATTGCACCAGCATCCGCACACCTACAGGAGCAACTCAATTCACCTTGGTCTTTGGAACTGAAGCTATATTTCCCATCGAGGTTGAAATTCCATCCTTAAGAGTCTCCATGAAGGGTCTAGTAGATGATGAAGAATACAGATAGTTAGGACTACACAAGCTGGAGATGTTAGATGAAAGAAGATAGAATTTCCTGAACCATCTATAGGTGTATCAAAACTGTCTCTGTCATAATTACAACAAGAGAGTCATGGTTAGGAAGTTTGACATTGGTGATTTAGTTCTCATGCCAAATCCTAAAAATCAGGCTGACAAAGAAAAAAATGGCAAGTTTGATTCTAATTGGTTGGGTCCTTACATCATCATATCCTCTTTTGGGTCTAGAGCATATCATCTAGCTCCTCTAGATGGTGAACAATTGATAGAGCCTATCAACAGTCTACATCTTTGCAAGTTCTATGCATAGCATTAGAAAGTTGGGCTGAAAACCTTAAAAATACAAAAAACAATTGAAAAACATAAAAAAAAATTGTCACCTTGATGAAAACTAGGCAAACAGGTGTCTTGGTGAAATGAAAAGAATAAAAAAAGTGACAAAAATAGTAAAGAGAAATAATTCGTCCAAAAGTGAAAACCTGGTAAACAGGCGCTTTGGATAAGTACCATGGTGAAAACTTGGCAAACAGTTGCCATGTGTAGTAAGTCATTGCTTTTCCATCTACTATCACTGTATCTTCCTTCATTCAGAATAAACATTCAATTTTCTAACATTATCACAATGCTTTTCCCCCCTAACATCATGACATCTCTTTTCATGGCCAACAACAGTTCACATCAAGTCTTGCATATTGTCCACTATCCATACTAGTCACGTCCTTTTCATCTCATTTTTTTTGGAATATGTGCCTCAATCCATACTGACATGGAACTCCTGAAAGGAAAATTCGTTGTGACATTATTCATGTCTAGCCGACTAACTATTATGAATCTTGTTGAAATGCCCTAGTCACTATGACTTGGTTTCGGTCTTGCCGAATAGACCTATCGCTATGACATGGGAGACTTGGCAAGATTTCTCGTCGACTATAGTTTCTCTCGTCGATGGTTATTCTCTTGCAGCTATCGGGGAGACTTGGCCGAAGGGTCTATTGTCGATATGTGGTCTCACCGATAGCATATGGCTATCGGGCTAACACAAGGATCTCAGGGAGATCTCTCAATGAGAATGGAAAGTCTCACCGACGGTGGAGGTTTCGGTGAGATGTCCCAATGATGAAGAAAGGTCTCGCCGAAGGGAGTATTCACTTGGTGCCTTCATGGTGACAAAAAGACCTCGGTATAAGGTCTTGGTGAAGGCAATAAGTCTCACCGACTCTTGGGTGCTTCGGTATGACATGTTCGGTAGGTGTAAGGCCTTGGCAAAGGTCAAATTTCTTGCTGACTCGGTAAGACATGGGCACTCGGTGAAAGGTCTCGATGAAGGACATAAGTCTTGCTGACTCGGTAAGACTTGGTTGTGTTCAGAGTGAAGTCTCGGCAAAATATGAATGTCTTGCCGACTGTCAGATGCTTCGGTGAAACTTGAGGAGACTCGATGAGAACTCTTGGCGAACGGTAAAGTCTTGCCGATGGCAAAGTTGAAATTGATATGACTTGTGAGCATTGGTAAAACATCTTGTCGATGGAGGAATCTTTTGATGATAGAAATGTATTGGATGTTGATGGACTCGGTATGACTCATGGCGTTCATTGAAACCTCTTGCCGACTGTTGGGGACTTAAGCCAATATCGATAGTGAATACTTTATGGCATCGGGGAGACACTGTTAGTGTCTCACCAATATGCCAACAAAGTTTGAACGCCTTTGACCATTTGACCATCCTATGTGGCATCTCATGGACCAATCAGAGGAATAAAAACTTGAATGATTGGTAGTTGGTTTTTTGCAGCAGTGCTATGTTGGAGCTGAACTGCATGCAAGGAAAAATCAATTGCTCGAAAGGAAACTATCTGAGATTTGCAATGGAAGATAAGGATGCATAGAAGACAAAATCAGAATGTGATAAAATAAAAGTAGAACGATTCTAATTTGAAAGTAGAGTGAGTTGAATCGGATGTAATGAGAGAATTGTCTGTAACTGATGAATAGTGAGTAAATCTACTGTGACTAGCACCAGATTGTTGTTTCTCTAATTTGGATGTGATTTGTTATTGTAATAGAAAGAGTTTCAGCTTGGTGTGGTGGGTTTTTTCCCGATAGGGTTTTCCCACGTAAATTTTTTGTTCAGTTGTCTTTGTGTATTTGTTCTATTTCTGAAAATCTTTCATGTGTGTCTTAATTAGGTTGTATTTTGAAAATTAAAATCCATGCATTGCATTCTTCCATATGGATTTGTCATTAGGAAAGTGTTTCCGCACCTCTTCTTTCCTTACAAGTGCTATTAGAGTCTGGCCAATTGTGTTATCCTTGTGAGTGGGTTGGGTTTTTTGTGTCAATTCATTTTTAGTGGGAGTCTGTTAGAGGTCTGATAATTTAATTACAGATTAAGATGGTGAGCACATATGGGAAGATGGAAATAGATAAATTCAATGGTAGCAACTTTGAGTTGTGGAAACTCAAAATGGAAGATCTATTAGTAGACCGAGATCTTTGGACTATTGTGTCTAGAACTATGCCTCAAGGCATGAAGAAAGAATATTGGGACCTGGCAGATAGAAAATCAAAAGGGATGATAAGGCTCTGTTTAGTAGATTATGTTCTTCTGAATGTACATGAAGAAAAGACTGGCATCAATTTATCAAGGCAAGTCCTTGGTGAACAAATTGTTCTTGAGGAAGAAGTTGTACTCTTTGAGAATGCAGGAAGGAGGCTATGTTGTTGATCACTTGAATGCTTTCAACATGTTGATTGCTCAGTTAACATCTGTTGGTGTGAAGATTGAAGATGAAGATCGTTGCATGTTGCTGCTATGTTCTTTGCTAGATTTTTGGGATCATCTGGTAATGGCTATTGGGAGTACGACATCCACTTTCAAGATGGAAGATGTTGTTGATTCTTTGTTATTGGAAGAGATGAGAAGAAAATCTTCTGAGATGGAAAAGGAGGCTCTGGCTGTCATAGGTAGATCGAAGAAGAAAAGAAAGAAGAAGGACAAGAAGTCCAGATCAAAATCGGAAGGGAGATCAAAGTCTCCAGGCAAGAAGTCCAAGGTGAAGTGCTGGAATTGTGGGCAACCTGTTCATGTCCGAAAGGATTGCAAGGAGGAGAAAAAGAAGAACTCATCTAGAAATGATTCCTCTCAAAGTGATGCAGATGCTTTCATTGTAGCTTTGGCTACACGGGCATTAGATGATGTCTGGCTGATTGATTCTGGAGCATCTTTCCACATGACATCTCATAGAGATTGGTTCACGAAGTATGAAGAATAAAATGGTGGAAATGTGTACTTGGAAAGTGATTCATCTTTGGAAAATTTTGGCCGTGGAAGAGTCAGAATTCAATTCCCTAATGGAAGAGTGAAGGGAATCGATGATGTGATGCATATACCAAGTCTGGCTCGAAACCTACTTTTTGTAAGTAAGCTGAATGATATTGGAGTGCAGGTCACATTCTCTGGAAATGGCTACAAGATGACTAGAGGCTCAATGTTACTGGCTAGGGGTGCTCGAATTGGTACCTTGTACAAGCTGGATGCACAAGGTATTCAATGCAATAGTGTCTCTAGGAAGTCACAAAAGGGTACTCATGAGGGAAACATTCCTGATGGAGTAAACGCCATGGAGTTTAAGCTTCTAGCAGAAAAGACTATGCTCTAGCATCATAGGCTAGGCCACATTGGTGAGAAAGGTTTAAAAACCTTGAAAAATAAAAACCTAGTAGAGGGGCTTGAAGATTGTATCCTTGAGTTCGAATTTTGTGAACAATGCATATATGGTAAACAACACCGTGTTTCATTTTATTCTAGTCCTCACAAATCTTCAGGTTTGCTTGATTATATTCATTCTGATGTGTTTGGTCCAGTGAATGTTCATTCTCTATCTAAATCAAGATACTATGTGTCGTTTATTGATGATTATTCAAGAAGAACATTTGTATATTTTCTGAAAAGTAAATCAGAAGTGTTCAGTCAGTTTAAGGAATTTAAAAACCCTATTGAAAATCAGACTGGTAGAAAAATAAAATGTTTAAGGACTGACAATGGCGGTGAAATTTGTTCAGATGATTTTGAAAGGTACTGTAAGGACCGTGGGATTAAAAGGCATAAGACTACACCTTACACTCCACAGCAAAATGGAGTTGCTGAAAGGTTCAACAAGACAGTAATGGAAAGAGCTTGAAGTATGCTGAGCAGTGCTAGCTTGGAGGAGAAGTTTTGGGCTGAAGCAGTCTCTATAGCATGTTACTTGGTAAATCGCTCTCCTAACTCTGCTCTTGTTGAGAAGAAACCCTTGGAAGCATGGTCTGGAAAGAAGCCCTCTCTGAGACATATTCGTGTCTTTGGCTGTGAGGCATATGCATATGTGCCATTTGAAAAAAGATCCAAGTTGGAAAACAAAGTTGTAAAGTGTATTTTTATTGGCTATAGTGCTAGAATAAAGGGATACAAGCTTTGGAATCGAGAGACTGAGAAGGTTTTGTATAGCAGAAGCATTATCTTTCATGAGCTGAAGCCTTCTACATTGGATCTGCAGTGAGAGAAGAAATCAAAAAATGAAAAGGATGTAGCAGAAATTCCTTAGACACCAGATAAAAAGGAATTGGAAAATCAAAATGTACCTGATACTGAGGAGAGCTCAAGTAGTTTTGAAAGTTCTGAAAAAGATGAAGAACCACCTCAGCCTCAGCCTATGAGGAGGTCAACTCGTGAAAGAAAGCAACTTGAGAGGTATGGTTTTCCTTTGATTGAGTCTACTTGTGCCTATGCTTTAATTTCTAGCACTGATGAACTTAGGACTATGAAAGAGGCATTTAAAATGTCTAATTCAAACTCTTGGTTGGAAGCCATGAATGAAGAAATGGCATCATTAGAAAAGAATGATACCTGTATTTTGGTGCCGTTGCCTAATGGCATAAAATTTGTGGGTTGCAAATGGGTATTTAAAAAGAAAATAGGTCTGGATGGCAGTGTGGAGGCTGGTTGCAAAAGGTTATTCCCAGGTAGAGGGAATTGATTATGGAGAAATGTTTTCTCCTGTAGCTAAGCTAACATCTATTAGATTTCTTTTGTCACTTGCAGCAGCCTATGACTTAGAAATTGAACAGATGGATGTGAAGATAGTGTTTCTTCATGGTGATCTTAAAGACAAAATTTATATGTCCCATCCAGAGCACTTTGTGGAAAAAGGTAAAGAAAGATTGGTTTGCAAGTTGAAGAAATCTCTATGTGGTTCAAAACAGTCTACTAGAATGTGGTACCAAAAGTTTGACACTTTTGTTTTGTCATTAGGATTTGTAAGATCAAAATCTGATCACTGTGTATATTACAAAGCTGAAAGTGATCAAGTCCTTATTATTGCTCTCTATGTTGATGATATGTTGTTCATAGGCAATAGTAAGCTAATGATTTATGATCTTAAGTCTCAGTTGTCTACAAAGTTTGAAATGAAAGATATTGGTGCAACTGGGTAAATTCTAGGAATGGAAATAACCAGGGACAAGAAGAATAGAAAGCTTTGGCTCAGTCAGAGTAAGTATGTCAAGACTATTCTAGAAAGATTTTGTATGACTAATTGCAAACAACTAGTTGTTCCAGTTATGCAGGGAACGAAGCTATCTTTTGAGGATTGTCCAAAATCTCCTTCTGAGATGGAGGACATGACCAGTGTGCCTTATGCAAGTGTAGTTGGCAGCCTAATGTATGCTATGGTCTGTACAAGGCCAGACATTGCTAGAGTAGTGGGAGTTCTTAGTCAATTTATGGCTAATCCTGGAAGAATACATTGGGATGTTGTTAAGAGAGTTTTTAGATATATGAAGGGCACTTTATACTATGCTTTGTGTTACCATGGCCACTTGGTTGAATCACAGAGGACTCTCAGCATTCGAGGTTAGATGGACTCTGATTGGGCAAGGGACATTGACAGCAGAAGATCCACCAGTGGATATATTTTCATGATGAATGGTGGTGCAGTGAGTTGGATGAGCAAGCGACAGGTTGTAGTCGATTTGTCCACTATAGAGGCAGAATACATGGCAGCAACACATGCCTGTAAAGAAGCAATCTGGTTAAAACGTTTGCGTTCTAACATTGGTTTTGATGCAGGAAAGATTACTATCTACTATGATAGTTAGAGTGCTATATGTTTGGCAAAGAATCCTACTTTCCATGCCAGGACAAAACATATAGATGTACAGTATCACTTTGTACAAGATATGGTGGAGGATGGGAAGGTCTCTTTCAAGAAAGTGGATAGTCTGAAGAATGTTGCAGATGCATTGATGAAGCCAGTGAGCACAAACAAGTTCAGATGGTGTGCCAATTTGATGGGCCTCTTGGCCCATGAATTATGGTAGTTTTACTGTGCCCTGGAGTTGTCAGTAAGGTCTTCATCAAGTGGGAGATTGTTGGAATATGTGCCTCAATCCATACTGACATGGAACTCCTGAAAGGCAAAGTTGCTGTGACATTATTCATGTCTGGCCGACTAACTATTATGAATCTTGTTGAAATGCCCTAGTCGCTGTGACTTGGTTTCGGTCTTTCCGAATAGACCTATCGCTATGACATGGGAGACTCAGCAAGATCTCTCACCGACTATAGTTTCTCTCAACGATGGTTATTCTCTTGCAGCTATCGATGAGACTTGGCCAAAGGGTCTATTGTCGATATGTGGTCTCACCGACTGGAGAATGTCTCACCGATAGCATATGGCTATCGGGCTAACACAAGGATCTCGGGGAGATCTCTTAGTGAGAATGCAAAGTCTCGCTGACGGTGGAGGTTTCGATGAGATGTCCCAGTGATGAAGAAAGGTCTTGCTGAAGGGAGTATTCACTTGGTGCCTTCACGGTGACAAAAAGACCTTGGTGTAAGGTCTTGGTGAAGGTGATAAGTCTTGCCAACTCTTGGGCGCTTTGATATGACATGTTCAGCTAGTGTAAGGTCTTGGCGAAGGTCAAATGTCTTGCCGACTCGGTAAGACATGGGCGCTTGGTGAAAGGTCTCAGCGAAGGACATAAGTCTTGCCGACTCAGTAAGACTTGGTTGTATTCGAAGTGAAGTCTCTGTAAAGATGAATGTCTTACTGACTGTCAGATGCTTCGGTGAAACCAGAGGAGACTCGATGAGAACTCTTGGCGAACAATAAAGTCTTGCTGATGGAAAAGTTGAAATTGATATGACTTGTGAGAATCGGTAAAACATCTTTCCGATGGAGGAATCTTTTGCCGATAGAAATGTATTGCATGTCGATGGACTCGGTATGACTCATGGTGTTCGTTGAAACCTCTTGCGGACTGTTGGGGACTTAAGTTGATATCGATAGTGAATACTTTGTGGCATTGGGGAGACACTATTAGTGTCTCACCGATATCCCAACAAAGTTTGAACGCCTTTGACTGTGTGACCATCCTATGTGGCATCTCGTGGACCAATCAGAGGAAGCAAAACTTGAATGATTGGCAGTTGGTTTTTTGCAACAGTGCTATGCTAGAGCTGAACTGCATGCAAGGAAAAATCAATTGATCAAAAGGAAACTGTCTATGATTGGCAATGGCAGATAAGGATGTAAAGAAGACAAAATCAGAATGTGATAAAATAAAAGCAGAACGATTATGATTTGAAAGTAGAGTGAGTTGAATCGAATGTAATGAGAGCATTGTCTGTAACTGATGAACAGTGAGTAAAGCTACTATGACTAACACCAGAGAGTTGTATCTCTGATTTTTATGTAATCTGTTGTTACTGTAATAGAAAGATTTTCAGCTTGGTGTGGTGGGTTTTTTCCTGATAGGGTTTTCCCATGTAAATTTTTGTTCAGTTGTCTTTGTGTATTTGTTCTATTTCTGAAAATATTTCATGTGTGTCTTAATTAGGTTGTAATTTGAAAATTAAAAATCCTTGCATTGCATTCTTCCCTGTGGATTTTACATTAGGAAAGTGTTTCTGCACCTCTTCTTTCCTTAAAAGTGGTATGAAATCCGGGCCAGTTGTGTTATCCTTGTGAGTGGGTTGGGTTTTTTGTGTCAATTCTTTTTCAATGGGAGTCTATTAGAGGTCTGATAATTCAATTACAGATTAAGATGGCGAGCACATCCGAGAAGATGGAAATAGAGAAATTCAATGGTAGCAACTTTGAGTTGTGGAAACTCAAAATGGAAGATCTATTAGTAGACCGAGATCTTTGGACTGTTGTGTCTGGAACTATGCCTCAGGGCATGAAGCAAGAAGATTGGGACCTAGTAGATAGAAAATCAAAAGGGCTGATAAGGCTCTGCTTAGCAGATTCTATTCTTCTAAATGTACATGAAGAAAAGAGGAGCAACAATGTTTCATGACTTGGTCTTTTTGGTCTTTTTATGCTTTTGGCTGGTTATGATAAAAAGACTAGAGAAACTACACTCTTAGTATGAGTCATGATCATCCTTGTCTATGATTACTTCTCTCATGTGATGGTATGACCTTGCACACCTTGATCTATGTCATATCATGGTGTTTTTTAGCCATTAAAATAATTCGCGCAATGATGATTAAGAGAAATAATTGTTAAACTCCTATGGTAATATGTTGAAGGATTTGATCTCCATGATAGCATTCATCTCCTTTTTTCTTGTCATCCCGTCTCATCCATCTCATGATGATATCCTATTGCATACAAAAACATAAGTGCATGCATGATCATATTGGCATCGCAATAGGTCCATACATACATCATCTATATTTTTAAACCATATACATTGCATCACATATTGCATTGTCCATACATATATAATCCCGCATCAATGTACATAATAATAGATAGGGCATCCATTACAGTCAAAACATTATGCATTCATTATCATCTTCATGTAAGCATTATCCATAGCATCATCAAGACATATAATCATAAATAGACATCACATCATCATGACATCTTATCATAAATAGCCATCATAAATGCATACATGGCATGGAATATAAACAACATCATCATAGGAATCATAAATACATAAATCACATCACATAGTCATTACATATATCATCATAACTGCATCATCATAATAATAATCAGATAAACATCCATCATAAGAGGTAGTCATAGGATAAAGTCATGAGATATCCCAATAATGGAGCTCACAAGCTTGATGGTCAAAATATAAATGTAATAACGTAAGTGTCTAAAATTTCCTAATGTGGGATAATAACAAACATATCTATGTCTAGCTCTCCTCATGCCCTCGAGGAGAACATCTAGGGGATCGATACTCTATCAATGGAACTGATGTCATAAAAGTCACCTTGGCCTATGCTTGGGAAGTTGAAGGATCTATCACTATGGTCCGCGTCTGTGAAATTGAGGGAACTATCACTGATGGCATCATCTATGTAGTAACATGAGGCTGCGAGGACACTGTGACTGATGGATCTATCACTAGAGGCTAGTTGTGCATTGGCCTATGACGTGACCCAGTGGAACCATGGTTGTGACCCAACCTATGACTAGACGAATGCATGTGGCAGTGGCTAGACCTATACCCTGATGAATATCCTGAGGAAGTGGATCCCCTTGCACTTCTCACTGTTCTACTACCTGTCCCTATCTTGCTGCCACTGCCAATCCTTGTCCAAGACCATGTTAGTGTAGGATCCCATCTCTCGAGTGGCACAACCTACTCATAGAGTAACATGTAACATCCTCTGCTCTCACTGACTCTAGCCAACTCTCTCACCATGTCCCCTGATGGTCCTACATATAACTGCATAAACTCTGTGCACCACCTAGCTGACTCTTGTTGATAGTCACTGCCTATGTTGTGCTCTCAACTAACCTCCTCTAAAGGTTAGTGAGTACTCACTGATCTATGGTCGCATCATCTAGTAGTGGTGGTCCTATGGGTGCCTCATCATCTCCCTCTACCTTCTTCCACCTCAACAACTACTCTACCTCATCTATGGCCTCATCATCATCACCTATCTCCTCCTCATCCCCCACATCCTCCTCTCCCTCGACAACTCCCTCCTCTCTTGACACCTCCACCTCCATCTCTTGCAATATCTCTTCCACTACATGCTCCTTCTTTCTGGCTTCCTCCTCTGTTGCATGCTCCTCATGTCTCCTCTCCTCCTATCTCCCCTCCTCCTACCTCAGCCCATCATCTCTCTCCTCCACCTCTAGCACCTCAGGGATGGCATCTAGTGTCACTCTACCCACACATTTCCTTACCCTCGTACCCTGTCTCCCGTCATCTCCTCCTCTCCTCCTCCTCCCGCCATCACCACCATTGTCTCTGTCATCTCCATCCCTCCCTCGGCCTCTGCCCCTACCCCTACCTTTGTCTCTGCCTCCCCGACCAACTCACCACACACATGGTACAACTAATCTCCTATCAATAGGTGTCGGTCTAGATTTGTCAATGGGACTGGCCTATGAGTCTACCACTAAAGATCAAAATATGTTGTGGTCCTAGGATCTGCAGGTCCTTTGCTCCATCCCCACTGTTGAACCACTAGCCCATCAATCTACTACTTTGCAAATGGCACTACTATCGGTGGACCCATACTAACTCTTTGGATGACCCGACATACTCTTTAGTACCAATCAGAACACCCTACTACTCATCGAACTGTTGCAACACCCTCTAAAGCAAGTACATCTCAATGATAAGTTGACTCTGCACAGTCCACCCAATCAAATATCTAAACTACCTACAAAAACTCAAGTGATCTGCCTCATCCTCTCACTGTCTGCAGCCCCTGTATGGCCTCCAGATAAAAGATACCATGGTGTCAATCCGATGGCACCGCCAACTTGTCTTGCTGATTTCAGTCTACTACAAAGTGCTTGCATAATAGTATACATATGACATACCATCCACTAGCTATGGTCTTTGGATTAATAGATAGAAGACATTGACGTGCTCCTAGGCCTAGATCATTAGGAGCATCGTCCCATAGCCAATACTTTGCGCTCTCCTATAGGAAACCTTATGAAGCTAATGATATAGCATTTCTAGTAGGCAAGGTCCCTAGGCATAGAAGGTCCTATCCCATCTTATCCCGACAAGTAGATCACCCCAGCCAATGGGAAATCCATGTCGTTGATGGTCAAGAATCAGTAATCCTCCAATCAATTTCACTAACAGGGCATCAAACTGTGAATAATTCTCAACCGTGAACTCCCATCAGATCTCATACCCCTCAATCCCAAGTCCTACACCAATCTCATCATGATAATATGTTGTGAATTTTTGGTACCCATGATGTGGATTATACATGTTCCACTCTCCTCAGATTAGCAAGCACAAGATCTAGTACATGTCCTCAAGTGTGACTATAGTCTCCCCCATCAACAAATGGAAGGAGCATCTCTCAGAGTGCCACCTCTCACAAAGTGTAGTCAATAGTCCCCTATTTTCCCAGATAATGGGCATATAGGTAACATAGTAGAGCCCCAATCACATCAGTCATTGTCGCTCCCTCTCCCATAGCTGATCTTGAAATTTGTAAGTGGATGGTCTACTCTCCTGGGTATAAATAGGCGCCAATTGTCTTTGCACATGCCAAAACACGTGTCGACACCTTATTGAAAAGCATCATTATCACTTATCTAACTCAAAATCATTTTAGAATCTAAACTTAAACAAAGTCAACCTTGGTCAAAGTCAGAGTCAAATGCATCATGTTGACTTCAATTGTGTCGCAGTCAGGAGTTTGCGTTGCTCTGTACTTCATTTGTGTTGTGATCTGGAATTTGCATTGTTCCATCTTACGTTTGTATCTCAACATGACACTTGCATCATGATTTCTACCACATGTGTCACTCTATTCAAATGAATCGCTTGAGTTCATGATTGCATCACAACTTTTTGAATGTGACATTTCATCCTTCGATTGTGGTGTGATTTGGAAAATGTGTCTTACTTTTCCTCAAATGTGTCACACCATCTTGACCCATCCTAAAGATCCTTAGCAGTTGCGTTGTGATGCCTCAAATGAGTCAAACATGACTATGAATGTGGCTTACGTGCATGCATATGTGTCGTAGTGCATTCATTCTTTGACCTAAAACTCTGAAAATGTCATGAAAATCCTAAAAATCTCATAGAAGTTGCATTTCAGAGAAGGGAAAGGTATGAGCTAGCCGAGGGTTTTGTGCTTCAACTTTGGGATTGTGGTTTTCCATAGTTCATGTTGCCCACTATGCATTCATGCTCGGAGTTAGTCGATGCATGTGCTAGGAGATTTGATGAAGTAATGGGGGTCATTCATAATGGTAGGATTAGGGTTATTGTTTCTGCTAAAGCTATACAAAACATGTTGTGCATCCCTATGGCCTAGGACCCAAATCCTTTTAATGAAGAAAATATGGATTTCTTCAAGGAAGAAATGGCTAGAAGAACAATTTTTTACAAAGACAAAACAAAGGAACGACTAGACAAAGCTCTTCTCTTTCCTCTATCATATTAGAAATTCAAGAGAGACACACAATCAGTGTTCTCAATGCTGGCTTGGGTTTCTAGTCTTGACAACGATGCTTAGGTTTTTCCTTTTCAGTTTGGCTTGGCCTTTGTGCTCAAATGAGAGAAGAACCATAGGAATTATGATTTTTTTCAAGTAATAGCTAGAAACATGTTGAACCAGCTAAATAATTATGGGACCGATCCCAAATTCAAGTATTATTCTTTCTTCGTTCATTTGGTTTTGCATCAAAATCATGAATGGCTAGGGAGAAATGTACCAGTGTCTAGGCTAGATGATAGAGGTTGTCTTTAGCTAGTTTCTGTGTGGACCATTGTACTTTCTAGAATAGGGGAATATTATTGGTTTGTAGATTACTTTCTAAGGCCAGTGCTTCAAGAATTATTGCCTCGCCCTATTGGCTACTTCTCTCCTGAGGTTCTACAATGTATAAAAGTCTCGTCAAACCCAGTGGATTATTTCCTAGGTGCGGACTTCACATTTATTAGATTCCACGACTTTCCCAAAGAGTCTTTGTGACTCCTTAGATTTGTGATAGACAAAGTTTTTACATTGGAGGTGTGCCACCAGGTGACTGCTGTTGACAAGATTTGTGGTGCCAGAAGAAAAAAAATGAAGTTATATTCGCTTCTCCTCAATATTTCTAATAGTCGAGTATCACTGACGAAGTAATTTTTGGAGGATGAGCTCAGGGATCTATTGGCAACCTTTGGCCTAGTTCTCATCTACAATAAGTGGGACTCTAACCCATGGGGACTTTATAGCATGAAACATGTTGAGTAGGAATACTTTTAAAGAAGGAAGAATCCAACTCGAGAAAGTCCAAAGGTGTACATTGATTTGAAACACATTCCTTTCAAATGACTAGAATGGCTGAGCTTCTACACACCAAAGGTATAGTATGATAGGAACCTTCTAATAACAAAATCTATTAATATATAACTGAAGAAAAGAGGATGGTCAGAAAGAAAGAAGGAAATAATCTAGAGGTTTTGATAGGAGTTGTGGTGCCTCACCCTTCCTATTAGAAAATTTCCATAGGATGATGAGTTCAAAGAGATTTATGATAAGGAGGCTAACATTGATAACAACAATCTAGAGACCAGCCATGAAATCGATGAGGAACAAGCTCCCTGTTGGAATTCTCATCCTCAAGCGTCCAACAGCCAGAGGGATTCGAAGTGAAGAGATTCATGAGCTCCATCCTCCTCCAATTCCCAAAGTAAAGTGAAGAGACCTCAATGGTATCTGAAAACATCATCCATTGCGATCGTCGAGGGAAAACTTTCAGAAGGGTTGGTAGCTAGGAGATCAAAAAAATTTAGTTCTGGTCATGAGAAGAGAAGGTGAGTTCAAGATCTAGGTGTATCTAACATGCCGGTCCAAGGAGAAGAAGAAGTGGAGTCCGCCCTACAAGATTTGATAACTATTGCAGTTCAAGTAAGTTTCACCCCCTTTCTTCTTGTTTCTGGATCTTTGGTTACCCCATTGCTTCCTCCCATGGAAAGTAACTCTCTGTCCTTTGGCTATGACTTGATAATCTTGAGTACAGCTCCTCTTATTCATAATGAACCCCCTAAAATTACCCCACATACCAAACAAGCAGTATCTACTTTAGCCATTGTTGACTCTTTGATCGCCCTATCAAGGGCCCCTCTAGAAAGAGCTAAGACATCCATGTTAACCCCCACTCCCAGCCCTGCATCTTTTGAGAAAACACCTTTCCTCCCAACCGTATCTCTCTTCACCCCTACTAGAAAATCCCCCATTCAGTCTTAGCTTGGTGTGCCACCCTTTTCCATGATAATTCTCCCTTTCACTTCACCACATGCTCATACATCCAAAGTCTCCCCTTTCATTACCCTTTTTGGTTTTCCTCCCTATGCCCCTATTGCAACACAGAATGTTGATGTTCCTCAAACCCTCCAGGATCATTTCAATGCAACCAAACTAGCCCGAAAAAATGCTAAACAAAGACGGCTATTGAAGAATGTTGAGTTCTCGACTACCAAGAAAATTGAGGCTTGTTATAATGAGGAACAAAGTTCTCTCTTGATTAGCACCATGACACTACTCATGGCTAAGCTTGAGGGGAATATGTAGATGGAGGATTATGAAATCTAGACGATGGGCCTAGATATGAATGAAACTAGTCCATGTGACAAGGTGGTCTTATTGAAGACCACCCAACAAGTAGTATATGCAGACTATGAAAGGCTGGGTAGAAAGTTGAAGAAGCATGACACAGAGTTGGTTAACGTGAGAGAAATAGTAGGCAAATTGTAGACTAAACTCAAGACCAATGATGTTGAGATGGCCTACATAATGAAGATTCAAGGTGAGCAAGGGGAAAAATCCAAGTTGATTGAAGAAGCACAAACCAAACAAGTTCGATTACATGCCAAAATTGAGAAATTGAAATTTGACCTCACCACCCAGTATCAGACCAACATGGAGTACAAAACTACTCACAAAAACCTATAGAAAGAGTTGGACAGTGTCTGATATCAAGCTTCTGACAGTGTTTGGAAGGCATAGGTGGAGGTAGAAAGATTGAAGCTAGAGAAACAAGAGACTATGTATACTTTGTAGACCTACGACCAAGAAATTGGAAAGATGAGCTCTGAATTAGCAAACACTCGCAAAGAGAAAGATTGGGTAGAGGAGAATGCACGAGCCAAGGAGATTCAGCTCAATCAGGAGCTGGATGTTGCTCAAAAGGTTGGGTCCATCCTACTACTAAAAAATTGGTATCTTCACATTAGGAGCAGATTGCATCTACAGTTCCTATTCTCAGGCCCATCTTGCAATTCTTGACAGATGCCCAAGAAATAAATGGGAAGATTGGTTCAATGGCTGATCACATTCTGCAAACATGTGACTCTCAAGTAGCAGAATCACAAAGTCTCATTTCTAGACTTTGTTTGGCTTCTGATGAAATCCTAAAAGATGTCAGAGTTGTTGATCGAAGAATCACTTCCATCAAAATGAGTGAGATTGTCAACTCCCACATGCTCGCCAAAAAAGTGCAAAGATTTCCAGATGGTGTTGGCAAGGAGAGTTGAAGAGGTAAACATGGATTTCAATGTACTAATCAATTATGGGCTACCTCCTCTTTTCTCCCCAGATGGAGATGTGTAGACAGTTGAATAGATTATGGAAGCTATCAAACAAAAGGATCAAACTTCTATAGAATTGTAGAGTTCAAGTACAATGCACACAACCGATGAGATCGAGCGCAAGATTTTTTTCCTTTCTAATCTTTATCATTACCTTGGAGTGGTTACTGCAAGGTGGGGAGTCATGTCTTTTAGGGAAGTCTTCCAACTTGACAAGGAATACAAGCTCATCCGTAGTCTGCCCTTACCAATCGAAGCAGAATGGCAGGCACAACACTCCTCTTTCTTTAAACTCTAGGAATTTCTAGAGAGTTGGGTTTGTACCTCTGCAAGCGAAGGCCCCTATGAGTCACTAGAACTATGAAATGTTTTTTTCTTTTCCTTAGTCTTTTTGATCTTCAACTTATTTTTTTTCTTGGCTTCAGAGATGTTCGAGTTTATGCAAGGTTGGTCAGAAAGATGGGAAATACACCACGTGGTGGCTACACAACGTTCTTTTATTGTTTTCCTTTTAGAGGATAGCCTGGGACACACGTTAGCTTGGCAGAAGTTTTATCCAAAAAAAAAATTTAGAACACATAAGATCCCCACCTATGTGACTCATCATCTCTTTGCTGCAAGAGGATTGCACCTCTTGAGAGATGTTATCTTTTGGGAGTTTGTTAGAGCTTGTTGGCCTTTCTTTCTCTTGTTTTTTAGGATGGGATCTTTGAATCAATGCCTTTGGGTGATTTGATTGGTCAATAGGACCCCTTTTTCTAGATTTTTTTTAGGATTTGATCATTTACAAGCCTCTATCTTTGCTAAATATCTAAAGGATATTAATGTAGTAGCTAAGAATTAATGAGCAAAGATCATTGTGACCTAACCAAGGATCTATGATCAGATTGGAAGCTATCAAACATCAACATCTGGCAGCAATTACTTTTGTGTTGAGGTAGTTTTTTCTTCTTTCAACAGCTATATAAGTAGGGTAGAGACACAATGAGGGGTTGGATTCCAAGTTACAGTTTCTTTGCTTGAAAGAAAAGTTTCTTTAGCTTTCTTAGGGTTTCTTTATAATTATTTTTAGAAGCAAAGTTGCAGAACTATTTTTCTTGCCATGATATATCTATTAAGGTTTAAACTATTGTCGAATTGGCATCTGACCTCTATTTCAAAGTTCATTTGATATTTAAAAGAATGAACTATTGAGGAGAAATTGTTGAGACTATGCATGTATGGCCTTTTTCAAATTTCCTTTGTTTATATTATCATTTTGAATGAACTATGTCTTGCAAGCTAAATCTGCATAGTTTAAGTAGTGGATTTTCATGTTGTATGCTCGTATGGTAGAGTAGTAGCTTAAGAAAACTAGACTATGTCATTGGACTTCTCTGATTTTCTAAAAAAAAATTTATTGTGCTATGTTGTATTAGGAGGAAGAGTTCATGTGATTTTTGAGATATTGTTTTGTTACTCATAATAAACCTTTATGTTTGATCAGACCTTAATGAACACTACCTAAAAAAAGATTTGAAAGTTTGCATTGTGCTTGAAGTTATCCTTTGTTGTTTGTTCTCTTTCCAACAATGAAGGGTTGTGGTGTTTTGTGTCTAATTATATCACTCATAGGAATGATTTGGGTTTGAAATGTTGTAAAATATTTTGCACATCACCTTTTATGTTTTAAGTTTACATTTCCTCCTCCCCTTATCGCCAAACCCCAAAGAAAATTTGGCTTTCTATAAAAATCCTGAAGGTATTTAGTGAGACACAATTTGTCCCCTACTCACTGAATTTCCCATAAGACTATCAGAGATGCGAAAGCTTTGATGATCAATAGTTTTGTTGGTTATGTTCATTTATTGATTCATGATTTGGTTTGAATGATCACTTTTAGACCAAGGACATGACCAAACCCGAAAAACCCTAAGGGACTTGACCTAGGGTTGCTCAGGGGCTCATTGACAGATTTCCTTGCCTACGTAGCAATGCACAAAGACCTCGTAGTTTGACACAACTTGACTTCATCTTATTTGACAAAAGACTAAGTCATGATTTTACTTGGACAACCTAAAAGGACTGACCTAATGCCTCGAGGGCTCATTTAAGATGAACCTTCCCTATGTAGAAAATGTGTAGAGGCAACCTGGTTCAACCCTATTAAAACAAACTGACTCCAACTCATACTATATTTTTGGGGTTTTTGATGGTTTTCTAAAAAAAATTTATTTTGATGTATTCTAATTTTTTTGGATTTTTATGTTTTCTAATTTTTGTGGATTTTTGAAGTTTTTTTATTTTTTTGGATTTTTATGTTTTAAAAAGCTAATACCATGTGTTATTTCCCACGAAGACAATAGTCAAGGAATTTCCCCCAGTTAGGTGTAGGATCAATTTATTATGTGCAAAGGGGAAGTAGTAGACAAATGTGAGGGATGATCAAGATGCACAAATATTAGTGGTTTCCAAGCCATGGAAGGATGAAAATTTTCATTATCATTGAATTATATGCACGAATGGATGAGGAGAAGGATGAAAGAACAAATGGAGTGATAGTAGATGAAGGAGCAGGGATTGACTACATATGGCACCTATTTGCTAGGTTTTCACAATGGTACTTATCCAAAGTGCCACCGAAGTGGTTTTCACTTTTCGATAAATTATGTCTTTACTTACTTTTTAATTTTTTTTGTCACCAAGATGCTTGTTTGCTAGGTTTTTATTAGGGTGACCATTTTTTTTATTTTTTTTCTATTTTTGACTTTTTAAGGGTATACTCTAAGAATCAAGTGTAATTCTTGTAGAGGTGCATTTTGTTGATAGGTTCAGACAATGGCTCTCCTTCAGGAGTAGAAATTTGATAAGCACTTGATCCATATGATGTTGTAATGATATAAGGGCCCAACCAATTAGGTTCAAACTTTCCAAGTTTTTCTCATTTTTCCTTGTTCTTCAATTTTTTTTTAGGACTAAGTCACCAATGTCAAAACTTTTGGGTCAGACCTTTTTATTATAGTTGGGTCGAAGGTGATTTTGGTATACTTGCAGATGTGTCAAAGCATTATTTCTCTTTTCATCCAGTAACTATAGATCATGCAAATGAGATAGACAATATTCCTCTTGATCAATCAATCCTTGCATAGAGACTTACAAAGAAGTTAACTCGACCTCTATAGGAAGTATTGCTTTAGATCCATAGACAAGGGAATATGGAGTGGCTCTAGTTGGAGTGCGGACACCAGTATGGTAGGCCTATAAAGTAGGATTGAGTTGTAGCTGCCAGTCATAGCCAACATCATGGATAGTCTTCTTTAGGATTTTTAGGATGGTCTTATTAGACGCCTCAGCTTGGTAGTTTCCTTGGGGGTAATAGGGAGTGGAAAAATGATGTTGTATATGGAATTTGTCACAAAGCTCATGGACATCTTGGTTTTTGAAAGGGGGGCCATTATCAGTGACGATGGACTATGGAATACCATAGCATAAAATGATATAGTTCAGTATGAACTTGGATATTTTCTTTCCAGTGATGTAAGTCAATGGGATGGCTTCAATCCATTTTTTGAAATACTTAGTATTGACAAGGATAAACTTATGTCCACTAGAAGAGGTGGGATGGATCTTTGCTATGAGGACAGTTCCCCATTGAGAAAATGGCCAAGATGATGTAAGTGGTTGAAGTTCCTAAGTTGGTGCATGTATAAGATCTATGTGAATTTGATAGTGGTGACACTTCTTGACAAAGTGATAAGCATCATGTTCTATTGTAGGCCAATAGTATCTCGTTCTTATGAGATTTTTAGCTAAGGTTGGACTAGCAGAGTGAGCTCCACATATACCCTCGTGTACCTCTTGTAAGGCTATTTGTACTTCATTTGAGTTGAGACACCAAAGAAGGGTATTATATAGGGTACGACAATAAATGGTATCTTCAATGATGACATATTTGGATGCTTTTCTGATAAAGGTTTTGCATTGATTGAGTGACAAGTCAGGAGGGATAATCTAGTCATGTAAATAGGCGTAGATGTCTTTATACCAAGGAGATTCAAGACCAACAAGTTCACACACAAGTTTGGTTTCTAGGACATTGAATGCGAGGACCAATAGTTGTTCCACCAAGAACTCATATTCTAAGGCATTGTTGGGAATGTCCAAGAGGGATCTAATTGTAGCCATTGCATCATCTGCTCTGTTCTGGATTCTCGGTATTTGTTCAAAAGAAATATTATCAAAGTATAGTCTGAATTTATCTACCATGCACTTGTAGGGCATCAATTTCTCATCCTTGGTGTCATAGTCATCATTTACTTGTTTAATCACTAATTGAGAGTCACTGTATACTTAAAGGTCCATGATTTTCCAATTTATTACTTTTAGAGTCCTGTCAATAATGCTTCATACTCAGCCATGTTGTTTGTGCATGGAAATGCTATCCAAAATGACTTAAGAATGGAGTCTCCTTGAGGTGTATCAAATAAAATACTGGTGCTTGATCCATGACTTGTATAAGATCCATCAAATTATAGCTTCCATGTTGTTGGTGTGTCTATGACAAGGATTGATTCATCTAGGAAATTAGCTATCAAAGGATGGTCCACTTTTAATGGTGCATCTGCAAGTTGGTTAGTTATTACTTGTCCCTTTATTTATTTGTGGTCAACATACTCAATGCCATATTCACTCAAGACCATAACCCATTTAACTAGCCTACCTGTCAATGCTGCTTTGTTGAGTAGAGTATATATTTCAAAGGATCAATTTTGGCAACAACTTGGTTTTTTGATTTAGCATATAATATCTCAATTTATGTGCCATGAATACCACTACTAGACATTCTCCCTCTATATGGATATAGTTTATCTCATACCTGACTAAAGTGCGACTAATATAGTATATCTCTCTTTCTTTTCCATCATTATCATTTTGTGCTAAACGCGCCCCTAGTGCTAATGTTGTAGCTGTCACATATAGTATCAAATGTTTTTTGTCAATTGGTAGCATAAGTACTAGTGGAGTCAATAAATATTTCTTGATTTGATCAAATTCTTCTTGACACTTGTCATTCCAATTGAAGGGAATGCCTTTTCTTAGCAAATGTTGAAATGGACGGGTCCTATCTGCTAGCTGAGCAATGAGCCCGAGGATTGATTGTAGTCTTCCTTGTAATGTCCTTAGCTAACTGATATTGGTTGGTAGTGGCATGTCTAAAATAGCTTTTACTTTGGTAGGATTGACTTCTATTCCTCTACGAGAGATGATATACCCTAGGAGTTTGCCTGATTGGACCCCGAAAACACATTTCTTTGGATTTAGTCTAAGTTGATATTTTTCAAGTCAGGTGAAATTTTATCCAATACTGCCAAGTGTCCTCTTCATTCTAGGGATTTGGAGAGGAAGTCATCCACATAATCTTCCATAAGGACATGCATATAATGATGAAAAATTATGGTCATAGCTATCTGATAGGTGGCTCCAACATTCTTCAATCCAAATGGCATGACATTCCAATAGAAAGTTCCCCAAGTGCATGTGAAAGTTGTTTTTGGTTGATCTTCAATGGTGATCTTGATCTAATTTTATCCTTAGAATTTTTCCATTAGTGATAGGATTTAAAGTCCAACAATTAAATCTACTATGATGTCAATGTTTGGCAAAGGAAAGTCGTCTTTAGGACAAGCTTTATTGAGGTCTCAGAAATCCATGCAAACTCTAATTTGACCATTTGGTTTTGTGAAATGAACTAGATTTGATATCCATTCTGCATAATCAATTGGGTGAATGAATCTGACATCCAAGAGCTTCATGAGTTCTACCTTGACAAGGAGTGCAATCTAAGGGTGCATTTTTCTTAACTTCTACTGTTCGAAGGGCTTAGAATTTGGTAGCAATGGTAAGTGATGTAGAACCAATTCAGGATCCAATCCAGGCATATCAACATATGACCATGCAAATTTGACTTGTCTTTCTAAGAAGAATGCTATGAACTCAAGCTTTTCTTCAATGGTGAAGGATGTTGCTAACTGTATTATTCTAGAGTTATCTGATGTTCCAATGTTGACTTCTTCCATTTCTTCTATGAGAAATGGTGATCTCTCTTGGTCTATTGGGAGATAGTCCTATCCTCCATCCTCGGGCACCTCTGAGAGGTTTTCACCTTGGGATACATCTTTTATTTTTATTTTTCCATAGTGAGAAGGTGCTTTTTGTTTTCACCTAAAGACCTATTGCTTTTATTTTTACTTTTTTCATTTTCACTTTTGCAACTAGAGGATAGGATGGCCTTGCCAAAATATGTAACATAATTGAGTTTTATGGAAAATCTAACTTTATGATCTGCACTTGGTATTTTGTCACAAAGTCCCATGAACTCAGCAATGGCTTCGCCATTCTCAAAAGTGTTTAAACTAAGTAATCCTTGTTGGTCCCAATCTATAAGTTTAGGATAGAAAAGAGGTAATCCATCATCAATATTGTCAAGGTTCATGGTGTAGGAAGATAGGGTAAAGATGGAACTAGAGTCATTAGGCTCCCAGGAGACTAGATCAATGGATTTCCAGAAATAGTGTTGGATCCATTCTTCTTTAGTCAAAGACATTTTCAGATGGGTACTTGATGGGTTTCATGGAGAATCAAGGGTAAGCATTTGGTCAAATTCCCAAAATAGTTTATCAAGGTACATCAAAGTGGTGGAGGATAGGAAATCCTATTCATATTCATTAGAATGGATATCATAATCCCAAGGTTCTTCATGTATCTCGCTCTCATTTGAAGAACTAGCAACCTCACTCGAGGGTGACCTGATACCTTGGATAGTCACTTTTACTAGAACAAACGCTAGCCCTTGATGACTTATTATCTTAAGAGGTTATAGAGGTTCCATCATTCCCTACTTGTTCAGACCAAGGCTACTATTCCCATCATATCCATGTCGTTTCATTATCTGGAACCCTTTTAGATTCTATTCAATTGGAAATTTCTTAGTTTCAAAGTCCTCATCTTCTTTGTACATCCATGTAAGAATGTGGTTATCTAGAGATTATTTAGAAAGTTTCCCCCATATGGTGAAGGTGGTAGGAGGATTTGACAAGGCTAGATGGATCAATGTAGTGGTATGGATTGGTCGATGAAGTGGAAGATGAGGCATCTCGATTGATGGGCACTTGAAACTCAATAGTTACTTTGAGGTTGGAACAATATTGGAAAGGATCAAGGTCACCTGGAATAGTGATTTAAGTGTCGTTATGTGGGAACTTGAGGCATTGATGGTAGGTGGGTGGAATAGCCCTCATGGCATTAATCCATGGGAGGCCAAGGAGGAGATTGTAATGTAAATCCAGATCCAAGACATGAAATATTATGTCCTATATGGTTGGGCCAACTCTCACTGGGAGTGAAAGTATACATTCAAAAGATTGTTCGGCATCATCATAAGCTTTGATTATGATTTTCTTGGTTTGGTCAATGCAATTATCAGAGTATCCCAATGCCTTCACTAATTTTAGTGAGCAAATATTCAGGCCTAATCCACTGTCTACTAGGACTCATTTGATCTTGTGTGTATTAATGCATAATTCTAGGTGTAGAGGACTATTATGGTTTCATTTTGGTGCTAAAAAGTATTTTTCAGAGAAGGTGACATGGTATGGCATAGCGAGGTATCCAACCATGGCCTAAAATTCATTAACATCTAGGTTTTTGGGAATGTAGGCTTCTTTCAAGGCTTTATCAAGGATTGCTTTGTGCTATGGTGAAATGCGAAGGAGTTCCAAGATGCAAATTTTCATGGTAGTTTTCCCTAGCTGCTCTAGGAGGTTATATTGACCCTTCAGTTGAGAACTTGCAGATGGACCTAGAATAGTTATCTTGGTTCTATGGGTGGCAACAACACATTATGATTTTTGCTTGTTTATGGTGATAGTGGAAATTCGATCATCAAAGGGAATCACATTAAGGATGATGATGTTGTAATCATGATTGATAGCTACATTGTTGGAATTATTGTTATTCCCTGAACTGGAGGCTTTTCCTTTATTATGGTCTTGCAAAGGGGTCTCGAATATTGTATGATCAAAATTAGTTTTTCCTTGTGAATTATCAATTGAAATGGTTTGATCCTCAATAATGTCTTGAATGATGTTCTTGAGTGTCTAACATCTAGGTGTTTTGTGTCATTTTGTATGGTGGTATTCACAATATTCATCATCTTTCCATCAATCAAGTTTGATCAAGGAAGGTTCATAATTCTTGGTTTCTAGCAGTGTGATGACATTAGATTGCAAAATTCATTTGAGGACTAATTTGATAGGTTCACCCAAGGGGGTGTATGCTCTCTTGACATGGGGAGGACATCTTCTTTGTTGGTTGTTTTGGATAGCATTTAGCTTTTGGTTTTGACTTTTTGCTAAGGTATTTGGTGTGCTAGATGTGTTTGATGGAGAAGGGCCTTTAAGTTGAATGATTTGTCCTTTGGTTATCAGTTTGGCATCAACAACTTTGTCATTTGTGAGATTTTTATTTTTAGACCAATGTTTTCCTTTTTCATTGTTGGGTTTTAGATTGTCTTTGTTTATCTTGATTAGTCCTCTTGTAATAAGGCCTTTCTCAATAAGGATACCTTTCTCAAGAATCTCTTCAAAGGTTGTGCAACATTGGATTTGAATTTTACTTATCAACTCTTTGTTAAGGTTTTCTACGAACATGGTGACAAGTTGTTTTTTATGAATATGACAAGGGAATTTGCTAACCAAGCCTCACCATATCTGGTAGAATGAGGTAAGTGATTCCCCTTCTTCTTGTTTGGTTGTGCTCAATGTTGTAAGGGTGACATCATTTTTAATGTTAAAGGAAACATGGTTGATGAATTTGTTGGCTAGTTCACCCCATGTTCTGATTCCTTATGGAAGATGTGAGAACCAATCTAAGGTTTCCCATATGATAATTTGTGGGAATAACCTCATCAAATAGGTGGGTTCATATGCAACTTCCATACATGATGTGTCTAATTCATGGATGTGTTCTATTGGATCCCTTGTCCCCTTATATTTAGGCAAATGTGGTGTTGTGAAGTGCAGGGGAAAGGGTGGCACGTATAGATCTCAAACAAATGGAAAAGGGCACAACTCCTCCATGGAGTATGTCTTCTTGTTGGTTCCCAATCGCATGTTGGTAATTCATTGTTCAAGGGTCTGCATATGTTGGATCAAATAGTTTCCAAGGGATGAGTCTCATTGTTTTGATGAGATGTCATAGTATTGGCATTATGATCATGTGTTGGATTTGGATTTAGATTGATTTTATGTGATACAAGACCTTGAATGTCATATGGGTGTGGGTTGTTTTGATTTGGGATGAATTTGGTGTTTGGATTTGTTCCAAAGGTGAGGTTTGTATTTGGTATGGTACTTAAGAATTGTGGTATGGACCCTTGATTCATGTTTTGGTTTTGGAAATTGAATCCTTTGTTTGCAAGTGAGGATATGGGACCTTGATTTACATTTTAATATGAATGCGTAGGCCCTTTATTGATGTTTTGATGTGAAGTAATGTTCCCTTAGTTGAAATTTTGGCATGAAGGAATGTTCCCTTGATTGACATTTTGAAGTGATGGTAGTGACCCTTGAGTGGAGTTTTGGAATGATGGAAGGGGTCCTTGGTTTGTATTTTGAAGTGATGGAATAGACCCTTGGTTGTTAATAGACCCGTGATTGTGGTTTTGATTTGGGGTCCTTCATGAGATAATGTGCACCTTTCTAGGGTTATTTGGTGGTGGTTGATTTAATGAAGGTGCACTTTGTAATTGGAATGAGGGCCCTTGGTTTGTGTTTTGGGATGTGGGTATAGAACTTTGGTTTGCATTTTGGATCAAGGGTATGTGACCTTGGCTTATATTTTGGATCAAAGGTGAAGGAACTTGTGATGTGGACCCTTGATTTCTGTTTTAGTAAAGAGGATTCATGAATTTTTTACCCATGGTGTTTGAGGAACTACCAAATGTGAAAGTTTGACCTTGTGTGGTGGTATGAGTTGGGATATTTGGAATGTGTGTTGTAGTGGTAGTAGTCATGTGTGTAGTTGTCCCAAGGGGTATGTTTACCATTTGTTGTGATGAAGGAATTCCAAATGGATTTTTGGTTTCTTGTTCTATGATCCAGTTGATACGTCAAAACCTTGAGGTACAACTTGGCACCCTTTTTGGCTAGTGCATAGAAAAATTTGTTTGGACTAGCACCAACAAGTTGGTCAACTATACTCAAAACTCTAGGATCTTGATAAGCCCTTTCAATCTCTTGGGGGGTCAATCTCTTGTTGAATTGTTCAAGGTTTAGTTCTTCCCAAGGGTCGCTCTCTTCTCTTTGTGATGTGTTGTTGTCGGGTGTAGATTGATTTGAATTTGTAACATTATTAGGAAAGGGTTCACTTAGGAAATACATGTCCTTTCATTTCACTTGTGACCTCATTTCAACCATGTGAGACTTTTACAAGTTGGGGGATAATGCAAAATGGAAATGAGACTATGCTATTGTTTTTGGATTTTTAGATTTTAGGATATGGAAATGAAAGGATGTTAATGCAAGGATGACAATGGAAGGATGGTAATGTCCAAAAGATGAGGGATAATGAATAATAAAGGACACTAAAAGATTGATTGATGGTCAAAGTGACTGATAAGGTGACTAGTAAGAGGTTTCTAGTAAGATCATATGGTTCAAGAGGTACTTTGATAAACTCCCTTAGGAGGCCTCCCAAACCTTAGAACAAGGGCTTTTCATATCATAAAGATACTGGGGAACGACTATCATTTATGCTTCTTGTTGATTGCAAACTTTCCTTTCAATAACAAATTTATATAGCAGTTTAGAAGGAATTGGATTTAGCTCATTATTGCTTGGGTCGTTCCTTTAGGGTGAGTACTTTTTCCCACTAAGGCAGGCTCTCTAATGGGTGAACAAAAAATTAGATGGGTTTGGCTTTTTTATCACTGAGTTTGGACAAGGTGAGAGAATAATACCTACCACCCTCAAGCACTAAGACATGGTGTTCTTTATGCTCTAATTAAATCTATGTGAGAAAGACAATCATTCATTTTAAGCACCAAAAAAAATGTTTTCTAATCTAAAACAAGCAAAGTGGTTTCAAAATGTAATCCATGAACATTTGAACCTACAAAACCACTTGTTAGTAGTCTCAAAAGAAAGATCTTGGGTGAACAAAAAAGCTACACAAACTCCAATTTAGCACCAAACCAAAACCAAAATCTAACAACTAAACTAAAAATGAAAGCAAAGAGATTAAACTAACTAGAACTCAAATAGAGCTAAAAAAACTAAAGGACTCAATTTTTTTTGTTGCTCCAAGAAGCAATTTTGGGAGTCCCAACCTAAAGCAACATGTTATAAATAGAAGATTAGAACCCAAAAACTCTATTCTACTCACACAAATCAAAAGAAAGATGAAAAAGATACTAAAATGAAACATTTTACCTAGCAAATGTGTCGCTTCTCAAAAAATGTGTTGTTGTGCTTAATAGTTGTGTCGTTCTATACCCAAAATCTGCAAAAACAAGTAAAATTCATACGAAAAATTTGCAAAAGATGATGTTCGTGTCGAGTTCACCAATGTGAGATGGGGTTTCTTAGTTTCTAGCCTAGAATAGTGATAGCTAACACCTCTAGACCATTAACCACACCTAAAAAAGAGAAAATAATGAAAGCTTAAGGAAAATAAAACATGAAATCACTATACTCCCCATGCTTGAATCTTGAATCACTTCCCTTGCTCTCTTATTTCTCCTTTTGCAATATTTTCCTCTGATTTTTTGCTTCACATGTGCAAATACCTGCAAAATAATAAGTAGAAAGTTGGAGACAATTAGCTATTAAATTGAAAATGGAGAAGGAGGGTTGCTTTTATAGACAACCATTTGAATGGACGGTCCAAATTAATCCTCTAGAAGGATTCCAAGATTGATGGATGAGGATGAATGGGGGGAGTTTACAAAATGGATGGCTGAGATCAAGTCTCCAAAAAGATGCCTAGATCAATGGTCTAAAATTCATGCACCAATGATATGCCATTCCTGGAAGAATCATGACAGGTATGACATTGGCGGCTATGATGCTTGATAGCTATGATAGCAATGAAGGAAATGATAGGGCATATTTGACTAGAGGAGGTGCATAAATAATTTCTTTTAAAATATTTATTCAAAAATGGAGGAAAATGGAGGAAAGGGACAAGTGGCAAATAAATAATTTATTCAAATTATTTATTTAGAGAAAATGAAAAAGGAGCATTTAATTAAATTAATCAATTTAATTAAATGGGAAGATGGAAATTAGAGAGTAATTAAATAATTTCAATAATTATTTAATCATGGAGGAATAAAAGGTTGAATGATAAATTATTATCTAACTAGAGAGAAATGATTAAATAAGTGATGATTTATTGAATTATAGAAGAAGGCGATATATTAGTGACACAATTAAATAATTTTAGTTGATCGAGATATAAATGAGAAGGTGAATTAATTAAATAATTAAAAATTATTTAATTAATAGAAGAATATGATCAACCATAATTGAATAATTAAAATTATTCAATTATCGAAGGATGGCGACCAAGAAAAAAGGCGCTCCTAGACTTAGGACATTTTTCAATGTCTATAGACATAGTACCTCATGTCAGTTATATACAAGCTATCTCAAATACTATTCCCTCACCCTTAATGTCATGTCTTTATGACTGCCACTATATGCTTTATGTTAACTTTCAAGGTGAAATCCTTTGCATTGCATGGCTTCCCCTTGTATTTATACAATCTTCCTTTAAATGTTGAAGTTGTTTTGATCTCATGAATTTAAGGACTACCATCTTCATGCTTGCATTTGTTTGTGCATTTAAGTGTGTTTGATGACTGCCATACAATCAATTTAGGATTGTGATTGACCTTGTGACTATCCAAAAGCATTTGATCTTCTTTTACAATATGCTAGGATCAACTCTTATGGCAGCCACATTTTCCTCCACATATTGTGATATTTGAATAAGATGATCTTGCAATTACAATTGTACCTATATCTACATAGTGAACAAACATGTTAGATAAAAAGCATAGAGGCTGAAAAATCTATTCTAATTTGTATGATCTGATGCTTTTCTTTTCTGATTCATCTCATGATTTGGTATATGCATCTGATGTCTGCTCATCTCCTTCATTTTTCTCATTCCATTTTGCTGATTAGATATAGAATAGCAAGTACTCTTGACTTGATGTATATAGGATAAAGGATGTACCTTGAGCTCTAACACCATTTTTTTCCCTCCCTTTGCAGGTTTTCTCTTGGAGCTTTCACTTGGGCAACTCGAGATGCTGGTGCAACCTAAAATTGGATTCATCATTCACCCAAGCAATGATGGGTCCCATCCTTGTTTCTATATACTTTCTTTTCATGTTATGTACTTGTTCTTTGATCTCTTATCAAATACAGTTACTCCTATGACTTGTGTGGGGCTATATCATCACACTTTTGTAAAATGAACAAAAGACAGCAATTTTATGCAAAGTTGTGTCATCTTCTCTCTTGTAAAACACTTGCATAATAAAACTACAATACACTACTTTATGGAATTATTTGCATGATAATGAGAATCTAGTATAATTTTCTTTTTTGTGTACCTTTCACTTTTAAGTCTTCACAACAAAAACACCAATGTTGTCTCAGCTTGACCAAATTGGGTTGAAAATCACAATTTGGTAACAATTATAACAATGGTAGAATGGTCTGATCCTTCAATGGATACTATTATACATGTCATGGATTTGGGCATAAAGCTAATCAATGTAGATCTAGAATGAATGAAAGTAAGCTTGGTCAAAAGAATGTCATATGCTAAAATTGCAATAGGCCTAGACACATTTCTAAGTTTTGTAGAAGAAAAAATATGAAGGATAATCGAGTAAAGAAGAATGATCTAGTAGAAAAGATTGATCTGACAGAGACAAAGAAGGAGATGGAAAAGATCTGGAGAAATAAGGAAGAGATTGAGGTTAAAGATGAATTTGTACCAATATCCGATCTAGATGTTTCCTTTATAAACTAAATTGAGAGCTTTGGCTCAAGGGGAGCTCTAATGGAAATCTTTCATCTCCTATTAAATAAAATGGTGTTGATACTTCAAAATGAGGATATGTGGTGTGGGTCAATATTTTTGACCTGTTGGAGAAAATTCTAGTAGAAAATATCATGTGGAAGTTTGTGAAGCATTTGAAGGTGACTATGCATAAAGTAAATAGTTTGACAACTTTTTGAGTTGAAGCATTTATGGAAAATTAGGTCAAATTTGAATGGGTTATAAGTAATTTTACTTCATAAAAATCATTTGTAAACAAGTTCCCAAGCAAAGAAGAGAAAATGAAGAGAAGAGCAACGCAGTTGAAGTGATTGAGTCTTCGTTCAAGCAAATCCTAGTCAAAAAATTGAAGTGAAAGGTATTTACGGACTCTGTTGCTCTAATTTTTTAGAAATTTATTTGAAATTTGTTTATATATTTGTGCAATGGCTACACCAAGGTTTATGGATGTGTCTAAGAGGCTCTAACCTAAATTTAAGAAGCATCCTAACAAATCTACCGAGGTCAATCCAGAAGGTGCTTTCTTGAGGGTTTCGTATGGAGTCTTGCACATAGAGGACTTAAGGATATATATTCATGGTAAGCTTGAAGAGTATGGCCATTCCAAACTAGGTGATGTGTGGATAAATGAGCTTACTAGTGAGGATTTTGTGTTGAAGCCAAAATATCAAATTTTGGTTTTGAAGAAGCTCGATGTATGGCAAGGTTTCCCAACATTTTCCATGACAATGCTTAGATAAGACTTGTCTTGAGCTACATCCACAACAAGTTTGTATGGGTGGATATTCCCAAATTAATCACATATGAGGTGATTAGAGAAGTTACAAGGTTATGCTCAACCAGACCTATTTTGGCACTTAAGTCTGTGAAGAATGAAGTGGTGATGGATCTTACTAGTGCTACATATGATAAGAGGGTGTTAACAATGAAGAACATACAAATTCCTACTATGAAGTATGCCTCTATAATGATAGGTTATAAGTTTTATTTATCCAACATGGAGAATTTTGTATCTTCAATTGCCATCAATACGGCTTAAGAAATGGTGGACAAGGTAGCTAATTATGACCTATGTGAGTTATTGAGGTAGCAGCTCATGGAGAACCTACAGAAAACAAAAGATACCAGGTATCCCTTTAAGTATGGAACTTTAATTTTGTTTTTGTTGTTTTAATTTTTGAAGGAACTCCATGGAATGAAGAGTGTAGTCTGGTTGAAAGGGAAACGTGTTGCTCATAGGTGTTGCCACAATAATGGGTCACTTTCTGGGACAACCCAATTTTTGCTGAAGTCACATATTTTTAGAAAATATGATGATTTAAGCCTTGAAAGGTTCCATTTAAAGGATTTTAATTGAAGAGGGTTTAATCAAACCACCTTATATCAAAACCACTTGGATAGAACCTCACCAGTTTTAAACCATACCTATAATGGAGTCTCGTCTACACCTATCAAAATGCTTATAAAAAACAAGTTTTGATTTACCTTTTGGGGGATCAAATGAATTCATTTAAAATTTATGTTTTTTAAGTATCTAGTCCTTATTATAAGCTTCCCAAAAAGTATAATTTTAAATATATTTAATTTGATTATTATATTTATTTTTTATTTCTTGTGAATGTAGGTTTTTCATCAAAAATCAAGCTCTTTGTTCTACACATGTGGAAAAATAGTAGATTACCCAAAAAAAATCTAAAAAATATATATGCTCTTGCTATTGATTTCCTTGATTCAACAAAAAAAAAAAAAAATCTATACTACAAAAAAATTATGTGTTATGCAGTAAACCTATGTCTAAATTGTAATTGGTCTGACTTCAAAACTTAATTAAGAAAAACATATTCAATGAAAAACTATGAAACCAAATGAAGGAGCTATATATCATACAAATTATAATTTTACCCTTCATAGAAAAAAAATTATGTGTTCTATAGTAAACATCACTCTTTAAAAATGTTTTTTACTGTTAAAAACTACTTATCGAAGGAGATGGAAAAAGAAATGCAATTTGATTCCAAAATTTCACAAATCACTAGTTTGCATCATCTTCAAATTCCTTATGGTTTAGTAGCTATAGGTGTTTGAAAGTGGAGATATAGTTACAAAAGTTTAGTTCAATGCCAATTTTGGCCAAAAACTATAACCCACTATTGTGGGATCACCCTCATCAAATTAAAAACTTATTAAGAGGTTTGGGAGATGCAAAGGCATAGGAAGATGACCTTGTGGCATTCTTTGTAGTTTTTCAAAAGAGGATGCAAGAGAGGGAGAGAATTCCCTAGAAGATGGTTGAGAAATATAAGAAGGATTTCATCTTCCTGGTTTCCAGAGATAAATGTACAAGCAGTATAGCCAAGAATAGTGTGGATCCTAAAAATGGGATATGAGATTGCTGAGAATGAGATCATGGCGTTTGCAGATTATATGTTGAGAAAACCTAAGGACACCAAAAAAGGAATATATTGGACTTATGAGGAAAAATAAATGGAGGTGCATATGGAGCAAAGGAAACTGCAAATAAAGAAGAATGATGAAAAGATTGCACAGTTTGTGGAGGAAATGAGCCTCACACCAAAATAGGCTGAGTTAGTTAAGGATAAATCTAGAGCTCTCGGAAGCTCATCAAGTGTGAGGAGATCTAGAAGTGCATCTACCACTCCTCTAGGTGCTCAAAATTCCTTCAGGACTACCCTTGCATCAAGTGGAACTAAGAGGAAGGAGACTAGTGCTCATGCAAAGAAAACTAGTTCTCTGGAGAAGGAGAGGTCTTCTCCAATAAAGCAAGCAAAGAGGCTTGCAAAAGAAAAGGTTGCTTTGACAACATAACAATCTGGCTATGTGAAAAGAAGGATTACGAACAAATCCACTAGAGAGCAGTATCTAGGTGTTAATGTTGAAGATGAAGAGGAAGAAGAAGAATCAAAACTAGTCCTAAAGAGAAAAGGTGGAGCTTCACAAGGTGAAGTAGGTACAAAAAGAAAGAAGTTTGAGATCATTGATATAGATAGTGAGGCTAAGGTGGAAAATGATAAGAATTAATTTTTTATTCATATGCGAGAAAGAAGGCAAAAGAAAGCAAGAAGAGGACACTAGAATAAAAGAAGAAGCAACAACAAAATAATTTGGTAGAACCACATATTCCAATGAAATTTGATGCCCTTTTTAATGGAATTGTACAAAATGTATGTTAGCGGAGACTATAAAATTATATAATTAGGTTGATGGGGTGGAAAAGGCCACCATAGTAGAAGCTATTGTAAAATATATCATAGTTCTTGAAGTAGACATCCAAAATATAAAGAAAAAATTATGTGCAGAGGTTTGGAATTTTTTGATTGAAAGGAGACAACAAGCTATAGAAGAATAGGCCAAATTGAAGTCCTATGTATTGGAGAAGATAAGTGCTCCTCTTTCTAAGGAAAATAAGGTCTCATTGGCCATATTTTTTAATAAAGAACTCAAAAAAAAACAAAGGATGGCAACCCTCATGGGTAGAGATCAAAATGATCTTGAGAGGCTCAAGAAGAAGAGTGTTGAAAAGGAAACAGAGCTAGAACAAAACCTAGGAATGAATCATGAGAATAAGAAAGAGATGCCTATGGAAGAAAATGTTGAAGATGATGTGTAGATGGATGATTCTCAACATGAGCATGAGGAAAATGAAAAAATTACACAAGATAATATTCCTCATGAAGTGGAAGATAATGCAAAAGAAAATAGTGAGGTTGAGGAGAATGTTGAGAAGAATGCAACTATCAAAGAATTTGCTACTAAAGAGGACACTCATAATACTCCTCTGGTAACTAAGAAATCTATAAAGAGAACTCAAGACAAACCGAAGATAGTTATCCCTCCATATAATACTAAATAGAATATAGGTAATGGAGAAATAGAGAAATAAGATGAACATAACAAAGAAGATGCCTCTGGAGATGAGGAAAAGAAAGAAGCAGAGACACCAGGAAATACTGGTAATAATGAGAAGGAGGAGTTAAAAGGAAATATTGTAGAGGAAGAGGTAAATGCAATTGGTGAATCCTTTGGAACCTCTAGATACTTTCTACAAAATCTACTAAATATGTAATTGAAATTCCAAATAGTTGTGTTAGCATAACTATTATAGTTTCCCATGCAAGAAGGAAATGTAAACCTTGCTAAGATTTCACCACTCCACAAGCTACAAGTAGGAGATGTCTTCCATGCATCTACACGAACGAAAATCATTGAAATGCATCAGAAGAGTGGAGAGTTGATTGAAGAATCTGTGAAGACCTTACAAGAGGCCATACCTAGTAAAAAAAATTGACAATTAAATCTCCATTATGGAAAATATGATGTTTTTGATTGATTCTTTTAAATAGTATGTCTCTCGATTGAAAGATAAACTAGGGAAAAAAAGGACAAGAAAATGGATCAAAAAAGACTATTGGAAATAATAGAGAAGTATTCTCAAGCACACAAAAAAATTCAAGATAGTCTCAAGGGTGCACAAGCTTGTGTGGTTGAGGCCAAAGCCTTATTTTAGTTTTGTATGAAGTGGCCCAAGACCACAAAGAGCATCAAAGATGAAATGGACTCAATAGAGTCATACACAGATAGAGCTTCCAATACATATGACTTGGTACAAGACCTTGATGGAATCATAAGAACAGCTATAGAATATTTGCTTGAGAAATACTTCCAATTGCAAGGTCAAAAAGGAAAAATCATGATGTAGTTCAGAAACGTAAGGGACCTGCTAAACTCAAAATTCACATCCATTTCCAATGCCCTTGTATGTGTTGATAAAGCTACCAAGAATAATCTGATACACAACACTCTAAAAGAAGGTGAAGAATGGCTTATGGATCTTGAGACCCAATGCAAGATGCTTGGGATAGCCAAGAAGATATGGGAAGAGGGAAAATAAGAATTTCAAGTTCATGTTGTGAAGCTCTAAGAGTCAGCATCCTCTAGTTGATAGTATTTTTATTTCTTTATGCATTTTCAATTTATTATTTCAGACTCATGTTACAAATTTTTCATCTATTTATGATGCATAACATTCTTAGGGGGGGTTAGTTTAGTTTTTCAGCCTGTATATATGAATATCCTTATCACAGCAAGATCCGGTATATCATGAATATTGTTGTATGTTCCATTTTCCCTTGATGTCAAAAGGGGAGAATAATTTCAAATGGATATTTTTTTGGCATTTTTCCATCAATAAAAAATGGGGGGATTGTTGGAAGAATAAGGTGATGTCATTGATAAACTTGTTGGCAACATGAGTATGTGGAATTAGCAAAAGGTATATATAGTTATGCATTGCATTATTGTCATTGATGTCAACATTGTATCCCGATACAAAGACTATGGTGCAAATAAGTTTAAGTGTCTTGAGTATGTTTGAAGATGATTATGAAAGAAAATTTTGCAAGAAGGTTTGATCTGATGAAGGAAATAGTTGTGGAAATTGACTAAGTGTTAATTAAGGTGAGTCTATGAATAAGAGATGTGATATTTGGGTCCACATTATTCCGCTAATGGAAATTTTTCTATGTGCTTCTAACATGATTTTGTTGGTTGATAGATTAGCCTAATTCTAAATTTTCATGTTTTTTTGGTTTTTTGGTTTTGTAGTTATGAGTAACAGAAGTTTGGCTTAGTAGTTTCAAGCATTTCTATTGTAGTACATATATGTTGATGAGTTTTCACTTCTCCACGGATTGGATTTTAGATTTTTGGGGTTGTAGAGGTGTTGATAGATTTCATATGAGTGCATATTCTAGTTTGCTTAAATTTTAGAGGTCTGTGTGTCCAAATATGGGTGTATAGTTGGCGAATTTTGTAACTAGGTCATTACTGATGTTGACCTACTAAGTTATGTGTGTTGTGAAGGTTAAGTATGTATTTATAGTATTTATATATTATGTGGATGCTATTTTAGATCTGTGCCAACCTATTTCAAATTCTTATAAGGTTTTAATCTTAACATGAAGCATGTGTGGATAGATCTTGAGCCGACAAGCTACATTTATTATATTACATCTAATTAGGCCAACCTAATTGATGTTATAGGTGAAGTGGATATATAAGTTAGATATTTTTTGGTATTTTTATGATGATGGTATATGCTAAGAGTAAGTGGATATGAATTGTGTGAAGTTATTGTGAATGCAGAACAAAGTAGAGTGTTGATTCAGATCAGTATGAAGAGTTTTGAATCTGTATTATGAGCTTCATTAGAACTATATTTCATGCATATGACAGATGTAATTGTAAGAGTTCAAATATAGCTATGAGCCACAATCTCTTCTATCTCATTTGTTTCTCAGTGGGTAGTGAGTCCACTTGGATAGTGAGTTCACTTGTAGTGAGCAATTCTATAATATACTATAACCGGTTATAATATATTGTGATATAATCCTCACCATGGTTTTTCCCATTTTAGGTACGTAAAAATCGTAGTGCTCATGTGTTATGTGATGTTGTTGGATGTTTTCATGATCTCCTTCATTTCTAAAAATTGAACATGTTATGATTTGAATGGTTAAATGATTAAGTGGTTTAAAATAATACTAATTTTCCCCCCTCTCAGAATTTTTGGTTTTCAACACTTTAGTTTGCAATATAACAAAAGTACTCCCAATTTAGCCATAACAAGAGAATCCCATGAATCGGGCAAAGAACAATGAAAGATCTAACATTTCTCCTCCTCATCCATTTTGACACCAACTAATGCTAATTGATCCACCAACATATTGAATGCTTCCAGGCAGTTTGTAATTCATCCACCCTCTTCCATTCTCAAGGAATATAATTTCTTCCTCAAGAAAATATTTTTCACTAAATATTTGGCTTGATACATCTCACCAAGCTTCTTCCATAGTTTCTATGTAGATGTCTCTTCATCGAAATTGATTAAAATAGAGTTTTTAAAGCACAATGTAATTAGACCCTTGGATTTACAATCCATAACATCATGTTGAGTAGCCAAAGTAGGATCTACAGGTCTTGAAAATTTCTCATTAGCAACATCCCATGGATCTTGATCTATCAACAAATCCCCCATCTCTATCTTCCACATTTCAAAACTATTTCTAGAAAATTTATCCACCCCTATTATCTCTAGGGTATGTGCAAGATCATGATGGGCCAAAAAGTCACAATATGATGGATATGTGGCTAATGACTTGTTTTTTCCCAAAATTGATGAAACGGAAAGGGTTTTTAAAGGGGATTCTCAGCTTTCCACCAATAAAAATTATGCTTTACTTTGAATTTAATAAGTAATTATTATTCATTTTCTATTCGAATTATGACTAAAGTCCTGATTGATAGGTTGATTGAAAAACATCTATAGGTTTCAAATGGTATCACATTTTTTGAATCCAAAACATGCATCACATTCTATGCTTCGTATACTACAGGATTACAAAAAGAAAAATTGAATTTCATGAAGTTTTGACAAAATTAAGGTGCTCAGACATACGAGTTTTTATATTTTTTTAAATTTGTAATAAAAAATTCATAATTAATTATTTACTTGGAAATAAATTACAAAAAAATATGCATCACATCGGGACATGAGTCCTCTACTTATATCTAAAATTTTATAAAAAAATATTATCATTTTATTGTGGTTAGGGTGGTCAGACAAACACCTACTTATTTTTTCTCTAAAATTTAAGTACTACTGCAATGAAATTTCAAATTTTCACCAAATAGGTTTTTTTTCTTTAAACAAACCTATTAGTTTAGAAACTACATTCAATTTTCTACAAATTCTATTCTTAATTATTTTTTAAATAATATAGATAACTTAATCAAATTTTTACATCAAGTTGCTTAACTTTGATTTTTTTGAATTTTTGGCCACTTAAGGGCCTATTTTTTCCATGATGATCCTACACATACCCCCTAATTAACTTTCCATTTTGACAATTCCTGCAACAAGATCACAAAGTATGTTTTATGCAAGCTCCCACTCAAATCTAGATTAGTTCAAAAAACCCAACAACCCACAACCAAACCAAAGGTGATTAGGCCTTGATACCACTTTTAAGGAAGCTAACCTTGTAGTGGAAAAAATTCCTACACTAATCTTGAGAGGATGATAATGCAAAAATTTATAGATCTTTACAACAATTACAAAAACTTAAACAAAAATAAACATAAATATCATGCATACCAAAACATAGTGATTTATGTGGGGAAAACCCTTTTGGGAAAAAAACCCCACACTCTAAAAGCTACCCAATATATTATTTAGAAATAATGAAGATTACAATATTTTTCTAGAGTGAGCTTCTCAAAGGAGTATCACCAACCAAAGATCCAAAGGAAAGATGGTCACTATTAGACTCATAGAATACACCATGATACAGTTATAATATAATTCCCTCATAAAATAGGGTTGTCTTCTATGGAAAGTCAAGCCAACAAAATATTGAATGGAATATCTAAGACCTAATTCTAAATAGTCCAAATTCACAATAATAAAGTATAAATAAAATTTATCTTTTGATGGTGTGTGGTTCCTAGACCCCTCAAGGGGAGGTACCCACCCCTGCACTTACATATCAATGGTACCTTATGGAATTGCAAGGTTGAGACACGTTTTCCCAGCATTCATGAAATAATAGATACTAAATGGAAGAATAAAACACATCATATTGTGTGTATCATAAAATATTTGGACATATAGCTAATTAATTTCATGTTTTGAAGAAGAAATTGGAAGAGTTAGGTCCTTATAACAATAAATTTGATTGCATAATAGATTAAATTGTATTCATTGTTGCTTCTTTCCATGTTGTAGTGTTCTAGTATTACATAATGCTCATTACTATGCTTGGGGCTATAAATTTGGTTTTGTGTAGTCATATTTCATTTCACAAGGAGCAACATGCTACCATTCATTATGGCTCAACTTTGTCCCTATGCTTGGGGGTAAGGGTTAGGTACCCTTATGTTAGGTGTATTCCTTACTACAAGGGATCCCTTTGTATCTCCTTAAAATACCAGTGTAACAAGTACACTAAAATTTTAAGGGGGGGCATATAGTACCCCACACATTGTTTGCACCAGAAATAGTCCCTTTTTAGTGATGATATCATACATCTCCTAGAAAGTGTGACCTTGTCAATAGTAGTATCACATGAATGTCTACCAAAGTGTAGCCTCCTCAATCTATGTTTGTGTCTCCTTTTTGGTGATATTAGGCTTGATATCCCCTAAAACCATGACTTTTCATGGCATGTTATGTTGCCTTTCATGGTTATACTATGACTAGAATATTCCCTAAAGTGTGACCCTTCATTTTGTGATTTGTCTTCTATTATTGGTGGTGTCATGTGTGATATTCCCTAAGGTGTGACCTCTCATGTATTAAGAAATGACCCTTTGATATTCGTAAAGCTCCATTGTGTGGTGGTGTTGTTTATAACACCCCTTGAGGTGTGGTTTTGTGACATTCATCCCATGTGATGTTAAATTTATGCACACCCTAAGGTGAGTTTTTTTCATCCCCTATGACTTCAAACTTTATGCATCCCGTGAGGGGAGTTTTGTTAATCCCCTACTACATTAATTTTTTTGCAACCCCTAAGGTGATTTTTATGTCCCCTATGATGTTAAGCTTTATGTGCTCCTTGAAGTGAAATTTTACAGGATAGTCCATGGATTTAGCATAACATTTCTTGTTGACTCATGAAATTGAGCACCATTTTAACATGGACACCTACCATAACACAATGTTCTTTCCAGTGGATCCATGTGTTTGATAAGTGTCTTAGCATAACACAACTTGTTATCCTTGTGGAACCCATCATATTGCATGGACACCTAGAATAACATGACTTGCTAGCCAATAGATCCATGTAGCTCATGAATGATTTGGAATAACACAACTTGTCAATCCTCATCAAAGCTTTCTCTTTCATATAACATTCATTCAAGATATGGTGTTTGGTATTTGAGATAAATTTAAGACTGAGGTCTCTTTGCCTTACCGACTCAAATCCTTTTTAATACTAACCTTGTGTTTTTGTTTTGTTGGTGTCTCTTTTATGCATTTTTTTATTCGTATCATTTCGCATTGTGTTTGCATATGTTTTATGCTTTTATCATGTATATTTTGTGTTGCCATCTTGCATTTCATACATGTGTTTTCCATTTTCCTTATGTTTTTTTTCCATGGGAACTTGAATTCTAGGGGCTTGTGCACTCCCCATAGATTCATTTCCATCCTATCTCTTCAACATTTGGAGAATTGGTCCCCTCTTGACATATTTCACCTATGAAAACTTCACACTAGATTTTTCTCCCTCCTATGTGCTTAGACCTAATCGTGTTCCTAATTTCCTAAATTATGCATTCCATGGCCCATTTGATCATTTATCAAGGAATCAAATGTATAAAATCAAAGTAGACATTTAATATTTTACCATTGATACTTAAGATCCTGAAAAATAGGGCCTAGAAAAGGGTACCCTTGGTGGCATTTTCCTCCTATTGTGGCCCCAAATTTTAATATGTCAAGGTTGGAAATTTTTTATTTGCATTTTAAATCCTAAATTTTGTCTATTAGGATTTAATTTATGGGAATTAGATTAATTGCATATAAATACCTAGTTATGTCATCATTTAAAATCTAAGAGGTAAGAAAATAGGACATTTTGGAATCAAAAGAATTATCAAGCAATTATCATCAAGTCAAGAGTAGTCAAGAGAAATATTATTGTGATATTTCACTGTCAAAGCATCATGTCAAGTTTTATGTGAGTTTTCTCATGTTTATGCACAAATTTTATTTGTGAGGACTAACGCTTGTAGGTATTCAAGCCAAATTGCAATAAAGCCTTGAGGAGATGTGCATAACTTCATTCCTTCAAGGAAATAATATTTGAGCGGTGAGTTACATCCAATTGTTGATTCATCATTCATTTATCATTTAGCCTCTATCCCTCAAAAGGATAAGCTCTCTTTCATAATTTTTTCCATTGTGGAGGTAGAAATACCAAGTTGGGGTTTGACCGAGGCAAGACCCTATATGACACAACCCTTCCTCTCCCTATGAATGTGTAGATTATAGATTTGAAGAAGATTGTAGGAATATTGAAAACCATCTGATCATTCATGCATTAAAACCCTGCAACTTGATAAGATACACAACTCAATTATCTCAATAATCCATGAAGATCTGACAACAAGATCTAGAAGGAAGAAGCCTTTGATTGAGGACCTGAGGACTATGAAGACTAATTTCAATTTTAGATCCCCATATAAGGGTGCCTTGGGTGGTCATTTTTAGTCAAATCAAGTCAAAATTTAAATCACTAGTGTACATAAGTGTTCTCTGTTTGTTTGTGGTGATAAAATTTGTATGGTAATTTCTATATTGTCCATTTTCATATTTAAAAAGTGCATTTTTTATTGTTAGCTAGTTGCATCATTGCATTTCATTCAAAAATAAATTTCAAACCCCTAAAATGATTAAAACCCAAGGGTTTATTGACTAACCCTATAGGTTGCAAGTTAATCTCCCACCCTTCACCAATTTGAATTCTAAATGATGTGTTCAGAAAGGTTACTAATCCTAAGTGAGGCCTCAAGCTTTAACTTTTGTAATATATCAAGTACTTATTTAACAATTCTAATAACTTCTTGGAACTACCCTTGGACATCCACTTTAGTTGTGGCTAACCATTCCCTAATGTTTATCCACATGTTTTAAGGAAAGAAGATAATTTTTTTCTTTAGTTGTTGGGTCAAACATTCTCCTTGGGCACCCAACCAAAATCCTCTGAGCCTCTCCTTGTTTTGCTCCTAGATCCTTCTTCCATTATGGCGGTTTTTGAAAAATATTTCACTTCGACCTCCTTTGGTGCTAATGTTCCTAGATGCTTGGAGAGGTCTCAAACTACCCTATATTCTCTTAGCCAATTGTCCAACTCATCCAAATAATCCCTATATGCTTACAATTATCCATAACTCCTCTAAACTACCATGGATTTCCTCTCCTTCCCTTTGGGAAATGTGAAAATGGTTAAAATTGATTAAATTCCCTAAGAGGGTGTAGGAAATTTTCTATGGCCTCTTTGACACATGTATATTAATTCAATATTCTCTCACCCTTCCATTTCCATTAAACAATAGGTATGTTACCCTTCATTTTTCTATCATCCTTTAAGCTTGAAATAAAAATCCCATTTTCTGGTCTATTACATTCATCCTACTATCTTGACTATGACTTCTACCTCTTGCTAAATTATACCTTTGTACATGCATCTCCTTGGACCATTTTTTAGGTCATTGTTCACTATCATTAGATTTTGATAGGTCTCTTTCTATTTCCACACAAGTATCTTTCCTTGCTCATTACTATTTACCTATTTTTCACTACATACTTTCCAAGCTCTGCAAATCTACAACTTCCACAATCCTTGTTCTTCATGTTTGGTATGATATGAATGTCCTTGCTCTTTTTAGGCTTTTACAAGTCCATGTACTTTGTCATTAATGTGTAAGATATATTATCACTGTCATAGGAAGAATTTCTTGCTAAATATTTTAATTTTTCTTATTTGTTGTCATTAAGACCTTATTTATTTATCACTTAGTTCTTGGTAAGCCTCCCTCCCATGTTCCCCTATACTAACCATTCTACCAATTTTTCCTCCATTATGTCATGATCCATAACATGTCTCATATCTATGTGTTGGCCTTGATTCATATTATCATGAATTTATCCCTCATAAACTATTTTCTCCATGACTATCCATATATTAGTGATTTTATGTCAACTATCACTATCTCACTCCAGGTCTCATTGTCTTATTCTCATGCATAGATATGTAGAACATGGTAAAAATGGTCTCTTACCCAAACACCACTCTTTGTTCACTAGGATAAATATTCACATACATTTAATAGGACTCCATATCTCCTAAACTTTTGTCTTTTGACCTTATAAAACCTACCATACATGCTTAGGAGTGCTCACTATGAGATGGATTGTATTTATGATGTCTTTTACTATCATTTGTGCCCCTCTTATTCATGTTTGACCCCCATCATCACTAGAACTATCTTTCTCTTTTGATTTTGTCCCTTGTTCTATATATTGACCATTATCATACTTAATTTATCCCTATCATGTATTTGTCATGTATTTCTATCATGCATTTTATACTTATAAGGCTTTTTTTGGGAAGAAAACCCATGGGATGAAACCTTTAAGCATCTTTTATGACTTTGGAGACTCTTCTAAAGTGTGTGTTTCCTTGCAATTTGTGACCTCTTCCATCATTCTTAGAGAACCTCATGCACCCTACTCTATTAGTCATGATACATATTGGTCAAGTACTCCCTCATTCATTGATTGTTATAAACTTTGGATTGGGATTGAAAATTGTGATATTTTCCCAACTATTATGCTTGTTGAAAATTGCCAAGGCATCTACCGGTCGGGATTTTAGGACCTCATGCATATGACATTTAAAAGGTAGCATTGACAAGGTTTATGACAGTCTTAGTTCCTTCATGGTATTTTTCAATTCAAGGGTTTTCCTTAACACCAACAAGATTGATTTTCACCATTTTCTCATAGTGGAGACCAACCAAAAATGCAGTACACATACCATTTGCATGTTTCATAACAAAGATTGGGGTCTTCATACTTAACATCTAACAATAGGGGTAAGTATAGACAAAAGGAAAAAATGCACATCCATTTGACTATCAAGAACCTATGATAAAGTTTCATATTGATTGTTGCGTTAAGCATGCTTCTTACAATTTTCCCTTCTCAAGGACTGTTATGTGCACTTTTAGACTTTGTACCATGATACTATCTTTCAAGTTCCCTTATCAATTGTTATTGTAAGAAAATATTTTTTCACCTCCTCTTGTTTATGGACTAAAATATGCATTTAATTCTTCCTTACTACTGTCAAACTAGGTTGCTCACTATAATCAAACCTCTAATGAAACCCTCTATTATTGACAAGTGAAATTCCTACTTTTATCATTTTTGACTACCCTTTAGGGTTTACTATCATCCATAGTTCACTATAGTAAATTAATGTTTCAAGGTCTATCTTCCATATCTATATTATAATATCCACTAAAACATCTTATCATGCACTATTTCTCAGTATCCTTTTGTTCATTATGCTTATGAACCTTTGTCTTGATTATCCTAAAGAATTTTTCATGTTATGTAGAGATCAAAACCTTTTCATATTATCATCACAATGCACATTCTTGTTCCTCACTCTATCATTTAGTTTTATGTCTTTTACTTATCTCGTAGGCCTTCAATAAGACTTTTTCCCAATAATCTCCTATTTTTTGTGCTCAAGAATCCTTCATATGACTATCATTTCTTTGTATTCATGTATTCAATGGGTTATCAAATTGAGGGTAGAAATACATCTTGAAAATGCCTAAACTAAAACCTCAAGCCTCTAGATCCTTGTTGATCTTTGTGAATTGTCTTTTGAATTCTAAAACTAATCTATCACTCATCATCACACATAAGATTGGACATCATTTTTTTATATTTCCTAAACTACCTTCAAAGTTTTAAAGATCACTAAACTATGCATGATATTTTTTGCATAAGCCTTCATTCATCACTGTCATGTCTCATAAGGATGACATTGTGACTATCTTTCACTCATATTTACCTAGGACATTGTTAAATTTACATATTCTTGACACTTGTATCTATACAAAAACCTCTTATAATAGAATTCTTGAAATCTCAAAGGCCTTTTAACAAGTTTTTGGAGGGTTTTGATCAAAATTTTCTTTAAAAATACCTTATCCTCTTTATGACAATTTATCAATGCAAGCCTATATCTTGTCTCTATGTTCGCTTACTGTCATGAAGGACCAAAACTATCCTTAGATTGAAACCTTGCCACACTGTCATCTAGGATTCAAAAAGAGAAAATAAAAGAGCTACTCATCATGACTTCATATACTTTCAATAATTTTCTAGTATCTTATTTGCATGACTATGCCCACTTAATGACATTTAAATAAATTTTAAACTATCCTCCATCAGTTTGTGAACAAACATACTTGGAAATGAATTCTGATTGTCAAAAAATGACATTAAAAAAGAGAGCCCATAAATACATGTTTTTATCTTGATGTTGGCAATGAAGACAACAAAAATAGTGGATATATAGAATTTGATACTTGATATCTAACAATAAGGATAGGCCTAGAAAAAGGAAAACAATGCATATCTCATTGACTATCAAAACTTGTGAAGAAGCTTCATGATGATTGTCATAAGAACTTAAGCATTCCTTCCATTAATCAAATAGGTGGATTAACATAGTGATCTATAACAAAGGTAGGTCAAGGGAATGCATGGCGTTTTATTCCAAATAATGGCTATGCGGTCTCTTCAAACATTAGTAGGGTTTCTCATAACATAGCCCTAAGTCTTTCTAAGGAGAAGAAATAATAACTTTTCTCTCTCTTGTTATGACTTTTAGTGTTTTGAAAGTTTTAAATTTTTATTTTACTTTTTAGCACCAAAGAAGTATTTTGTGAATGATTTTTGTCCTTGAACATGACTTAGGAGTCTAAAACTCTTGTCAACAAAATGATGACCCTACCATACCTCTTAAATTTTTTTAAATCACTATTAAAACTAGATTGACACAAAAATTGTTAACTAGGACAATTTGATGTGGTGCAATCTCATACACCATGTGAGTGGCTTGGGACAAGGAAATACAAATATCTGTGTGGGGAATGAATGTTTAGATATGAATAAATAAAATATCTTACAAATGATCTATTTGTAAAAATATTTGGAAATATAAGTTAAAAATGAATATACCAAAATATGTGTAAATAAAGATGAGTGAAGAATACACCCAACTTCACACAAAAATATATCATTTATCAATATACTAGCAGACGCATGTGTAGGCATGCAACGATCAGTCGATAGGGGTCCACTACAGATGGCTATTCAATGGGAAGCAAGGAAGAATTTTTTTTTTGTAATGCAATGTGAACTATAAATATTGAGAAGTATTTGCAATTGTTTGAATGAGTCAAAAAAGGGAAATCATATTCATAATTCAATATGGAATAACACGAAGTTAGGTTGTAGTAGGAGGTGAACGAGGATAAGATTTGTCGAGTACATTGTAATGAACAGTGATGTTCAAAAATCAATTTATATATTTATATGGATAATTAGATGGACAAATCAATTAAAGAAAAGCTATGTGTGCATTAAAAGATATGAATTTGACTTACATTACATGAAGATGTTATAAAGGACTTAAATTTGGTGAAGAAATTATTTTATATCTCTACATTTAATTGGAGTATTGCACAACATTTTAAACCCCATGTTATAGTCCACTTCTTTATTGTTATCTAATAGACAATGCATGGGTGATTAAGAACCATTTGCATAAAATGGAAAACTAATTTTTGTGTTTCCACATCAATTATTTTTAGTTGCAAATTGATTATGGAAATGTAAAATAAAACCGTAGGTCATCTCTATTATTTGCAATGTATCCATTAATTGCGATCTCAAGCAATTAATCATCAATAATTTTAATTACAATAATTCTTTTTAAATGATTTAAATTTTCAAATAATTAGTTTTAAATTAAATAAACTAAACTACATTCAGTAAATTAAATACAATTTAAATTTTCAAATAATTAGTTTTGTTAATAATAATAATTTCTCTCCAAAATTTAAGTTATGATCAATATAATTTTATATGTATTTTAGTTTAATAGTTGCTAGGCCTAGATGCATATCTATATTTGGCGTTTTTGTCTAGGTTAATCAATCAATCGATTAATTATTATTTAATTATCTTAAGATAAGGCAATGCATTGCAAGACTAACAACCATTTGCATAAAAGAGGGAATTGATCTTTGATATTTTTGTCTAGGTTAATCAATGAATTGATTGATTATTATTTAATTATCTTAAGATAACACAATGCATCAAAGATTAAGAACCATTTGCATAGAACAGGAAATTGATATTTGTGTTTCCACATGAATATTTTTTAGTTGGAAATTGATTATGAAAATAATATTAGGAGAATGTTTTTTTAATAAAAAATTTCTTAATAAATTACATTTGAAAAATTAAATACAATTTAAATTTTTAAATAATTAGTTTTGCTACTAATAATGATTTCTCTCCAAAATTTAAGGTATGATATAATTTTATATGTATTTTAGTTTAATGGTTGTTAGGCCTAGATGCACATCTATATTTGATGTTTTTGTCTAGGTTAATCAATCAATTGATTGATTATGATCTAATTATCATAAGATAGATATGGATACTAATACATGGAAAACTTCAAGTTGTGGATTAAATAATATTTATAAAAAGAATGGAATATTAAATATTTCTCATTTTTTAAAAAGTTATTAGTGATCTTGTTAATTACTATTATTGAATTAAAAATTTAATTAGTAATATTGAATAAAAAAATATTCTTTGAAAAATTTTGTCCATAAATTTAGGTATGGCATATTTGTTGCAATGATTGTGTGGTACTAGATAATTTATTACTTTCAGGTTATTTTTTGTGATTATTTCTTATTTGAATATTAGTTATGATGGTCGTCACTAATGAATTTTTCAAAAAAGAAAGATATTTAATATATGAATACTTTTTATAAATAGTATTTACTCCATAATTTTGTAAATAAAAGCATTATTATCCATGTGTTTTATCGGTTAGTGGTAGTATATTAAAATCATCACAAGTAGAAAGGCCTCAAAATTAGTCCATTAGAAGGAAATCGAAAGTAAAAAGTATTAAATTTTCATTGATTGATTCTAGTAAAAAGATGTTCTATAATTGGTGTATGAACAAAATTAGAAGGACCTAATTAAACCAAAGTAATAAATGGATTATCAAATAGAATAAGAACACATATCACTTAGAGAGGAAAGATGTGCATAGTCGAATTGAACACTAAGTTACACCATCTTTGATGGAAAACGAATAAACAAGCCTCATGAGAAGAAGAATGCGATGACACGACACATATTTTTCATTTTTAGAATAATTGAATTAAAAAGTATGCCTTGTTTTGTGGGGAAACAATGATCTATTTGAATTCAAAAAAGATATTCTACTCAACCCATTGGAATAAAAAAGGAAGCATTAAAAGCAACTAAGCATATGTGCAAAGCCAATAAAGACAATGCGAAACTAAAAATAATTAATGATATTTACAATTGGTTCACCGAATCTATTTATTGATATGCCAACATTATATAGTTGGGAGTGATGAAATGTTTTTTTGGAGCACTCGTGTTGAAGTAGATGTATATGCAACATGCAATCAAAAAAATCACCATGTGGGAAATCCGACGCATGGACACCAAAGCACCCTTGGGCTATAGGGTATGCAATCAAAAGTGTTATAAAATTCGTGGAAAATAGCATAAATTATAATTTCTTGGAAAATACCATGAATTTTAAAGTCATGACAAATGCCACAAATTTTCTAACACTTACCTACATACCTTGCAGGCCAAAATTGTTGCTTTTGTTTCTTCATCTCCATGATTTTAAATGAAATATCTACTATGCAAATACCTATCCAATGAGCAACATATTTGATAACTAAAATTATGTAGATTTCCACCTACAAAAGCAACATGCTCATGAGCAAAGAATAGTTTCATGTTTCTAAAATACATAGCATCTCATTCATTACGCTTAGTTGTCTATCTGGAAAGCTAGATTCTTGGGAGAATTACATTCCATTACAAAGAAAGTGAGAGAAATAATTAATAATATTTACAATTGGTTCACCAAATCTATTTATTGATAATAGGAATGTTTTGTACTTACATGTACTATTGATGGTGTTAAACAAGAGCAAGTAGCATTGGATCAACTTGTTGGACCATGAAAGAATTTGAAATAGATAATCTACAATACACTAATTTCCTTGAATTTCTATTGTATTTGTGTAATATTATAAAGGAAAAAATATAGATATAGAATAAAATAGGTTAGCATTATTTGTTGTAAATAGAAAGAGAAAAAATAGGATATTTCGAATAGATGGGATATTGATAAACAATTGTGGGTATGTGTAGGGTATGTGGCTGACGACTTTTTAACCAAAATTGATGAAATGAAAAGGGTTTTTAAAGGAGATTCTCATCTTTTCACCATTATAAATTATACTTTACTATGGATTTAATAAATAATTATTATTCATTTTATATTTGAATTGCAACTAAAGTCCTAATTAATAGGCTAATTGAAAAACATCTATAGCTTTCAAATAGTATCACATTTTTGAATATGAAACATGCATCACATTCTATGCTTCGCATACTATAGGATTAAAAAAAATGAATTTCATAAAGTTTTGACCAAGTTAAGGTGGTTAGACATACAAGTTTTTATATTTTTAAAAAGTTGTAATAAAAAATTCATAATTAATTATTTACTTGGAAAAAAATTACAAAAAAAAATTCATCACATCGGTACATGAGTCCTCTACTTATATCTAAAATATTATAAAAAAAATATTATCATTTTATTGTGGTTAGGGTGGTCAGATAGACACCTACTTCTTATTTTTTCCCTGAAATTTAAGTACTGTTGCATTGAAATTTCAAATTTTCACCAAATAGATTTAAAAAATAAATAAACCTAGTAGTTTAGGAACTACATTCAATTTTCTACAAATTCTATTCTTACATATTTTTGAAATAATATAGATAACTTATTCAATTTTTTACGTCAAGTTGCCTAACTTTGATTTTTCTGAATTATTCGCCACTTAAGGGCTTGTTTTTTTCCATGATGATCCTGCACATACCCTCATGTATAAGTAATCTATTGAAGAAGTTGAAAAGAGAGGTGTGGAAATAATGACAAATACAATGGATATAATAGAGTATGTTTGTTGGTGGACAAGTGGATATGAGAATTTGTGTTCCCATGTATATAAGCAACAACAAATATATGACAATAGAATCCAAAAGTACTAAACCCACACTTGTTGTCCTCCCTACCATATTGGCATTGTGCAGCCTCATGGGCTCTAGAAAAACCCTCGAGCAAGAAAGGTAGGTAGGGTCCATGGAAAATCTCAAGGACTCGTATCGTATATCACACAATAACAAAAATAGAGAAATTCTAAAAAAACTATTAGAAAAACACTTAAGAATCACAAGTTGAAATAGATAATTTACAATACAATAATTTTCTTGAATGTCTATTGTATCTGTGCAACATTATAAAGGAAAAAATATAGATATAGAATAAAATAGGTTAGCATTATTTGTTGTAAATAGAAAGAGATAAAATAGAAGATTTTGAATACATGGGATACTGGTAAAATATTGTGTATAAGTAATCTATAGAAGAAGTTGAAAAGAGAGTTGTGGAAATAATGAAAAATACGATGGATATAATAGAGTATGTTTTTGGTGGATAAGTAGATGTGAGAATTTGTGTGACCACATGTATATAAGCAACAAAAAATATATGATAATAGAATCCAAAAGCACTAAACCCATGCTCGTTCTCCTCCCTACCATATTGGCATCATGAAGCCTTGTGGGCTCTAGCCAAACCCCCAAGCAAGAAAGGCAGGTAAGGTCCATGGAAAATCTCAAGGACTCTTATCATATATCACACAATAACAAAAATAGAGAAATTCTAAACAACTATTGGGAAAACACTTAAGAATCACAAGTGAGAGATGGTTGGAAACCCACACTAAACAGATTGATACAAGACAAGCAATGTGAGAAAATTGTTATGGAAAACCAGGAGAAATGAACAGTGTGATACATATTCAAACAAGCAAGTTGTGTAACAGTTGGCTTGACAATTGAAGATTGGAGCTACATTATTTAGTGCTAAATATTATAGGTAAAAACTAGAATTGTAAAATATCTATTAGGAAAATAGTTAAGAAATCAATATAGACAATCTTAGTTTAAAAATAATTAATAATATTTACAATTGCTTGACTGGATCTATTTATTGAAAATGGGAAATTTTTGTACTTCCATGTACTATTGTTGGTGTTGAACAAGGGTGAGCAGCATTGGATAAAGTTGTTGGAGCATGAAAGAATTTGAAATAAAGAATTTACAACACACTAATTTTCTTGAATGTCTATTGTATTTGTGTAGCATTATAAAGTAAATCATATACATATAGAGTAAAAGAGGTTAGCATTATCTGTTATAAATAGAAAGAAATAAAATGGAACATTTTAAATACATGGCATCTTGGAAAAGAGATGTGTGCAAGAAATGTATCAAGAAATTTGAAAAGAGAATTGAGGAGACAATGAAAAATGCAATGGATAGAATAGATTTTTTTAGTAGAGAAGTACGTGACAACAAATTGTGTGCATGTATATAAGCAGCAACAAATGGATGATGATGGAAGGAGGAAGCAATAAACCTGCACTCACTATCTCTCTACCATAATGGGATCATGAAGCCTTTCAAACTGTAACCAAATCCTCAAGTGAAAAAGGTGGGTAAGGCGCATTGGAGATCCAATGGATTTCTTTCATAGACCAGTCAAAAACAAAGATGGCATAAAAACGGGTGTTCTCGAATAGGATCTCTAATATTGTACTCTTTTTTTGATGTGACAACTTGATGACAAATAATGGAGCTTGTATTTAGAATATATGTATGTATATATGTATACATAAATGTATATATATATGTGTATATATATATATGTATGTATATATATATATATATATGTATATATACATATGGTTTCATAGCAGAGTACTATATGAGTCACTTACTCCGTGTTTGTTTTATAGTAGATTGGAGGGTTTTAAAACTATTGTGCTCCAAAATCTATAAGTTTTATACATATATATATATATATATTGGTGTTGGTTTGATAGCAGACTATTGTAAAAATCATCAGTTTTAGTTTCGTGGTTGGTTTGGTAGGAGACTATTGTTAAAATTGACGACTTCGGCTCCGTTTTGTAGCAGATTGGAGGGTTTTAAAATTGTTGTTCTCCATAATTTGTAAGTCGTTTTACATGGGTTTTTGGCATTATGGTTTTTCATGGATGGAGAAATTGTAGTTAAATCTTCTTATTTTCATCAAAAAATATGGTTAGGCTTAATAAGGAAAAGTATACATGAAATCTGAAAAATATATTGATTAAGTTGCATTGTTGAAAGAGCCATTATGGTGTTGGTTTGATAGTAGATTATTGTAAAAATTCTACCTCCATCTTTGTTTCAAGTTCCCCATAACAAAATTTTCTTCATGATACTCTTTTTCTTAGTTCCCCATAGAAGACTCTTCATTATCGTAGATTGCTTAAGAATCACAGGTAAATGATAGATGATTGAAAACCCATAGTAAAAATATTCATAGAAGAGAAGTAGTGTATGTAAGAGTTCAGATGTCAATTGAAAATTTGAACTACATTCTTTGGCAGTAAAACCACACTAAACGAAACTTGTGAAGGCAATGGGTAGCAATAATCTATCCAAAATGGGTATAATGCTACAGAGTTAATTGGGAATTTGAGCTACATCACTTGGAAATAAATATTATAGAAAAACAGAGGAGACATGGCTAGGGATTTTTATGATGATGTGGAGCTTACCTCTTGAAAAAAGTATGTTGTTAAATGTGCCTCATTGGTTGATGAGAATTGCAAAAAAAATATGAATTTAGAATTGACAACTGAGCTATTACATAGATTGCTTGTCTTGTATCAATATGCTTCATGATATTGTTTTTGCCTCATCTATTTGAAGGGCCCTGTAACAAATTATTCTATTGTTCCTGTAAGAACGATTGTTTTCAATTTTTAAAATTCTGAAATTTTTGTTGTGGTTATTTTTTTTGGATGGAACATGTTATATGTTGTATATCAATATATTTCATGACATTCTTTTTTTCTCATCTGTTTCAAGTTCATGATAACAAACTGTTCTTTATGATATTGTTTTTTTTAGTTTCCCATAGCAAACTATTCATTATTGTAGTTTTCCTCTTCCATACTCCATATTTTAAAGTTGATTTACGATCATCTATCATGTTCTTGTGGTTCTTAATTATTTTCCTAATAGTTCTTTGACAATTTACCTATTTGTCTATAGAGTTTAGTGCTAAATAGTGTAGCTTGAATTTAGAATTGAGAATCCAACTCTCTGATAGATTGTTCATCTTGTATCAATTAGGAAAATAGACAAGTCATAGGTAAATGATAGATGGTACGAAAACATACACAGACCAAAGAAATTGAAAGCAGGCCAAACGTTTCAATCCATCTAGCATTTATGTGTGATTGTTAAATGTTATTCCAATACCTCTTACAACTGTTACTTAGGCTGCTTTCCTTGTAAAAATATGTTCCATCATACAACAATGACATGATGCATTAATCCTTATGTGAGCAAACACTTACCATTCTCTTTCTGTGCACCGAGGCAACTAGCTCAACCACTGCCAACCCATCTTTCCAATTTTGGTTTTTGTAAATAATATTTAGTGCCGAATAAGTGTTATTCCAACACCTCTTATACAATTAGTCTATTTGTATTCAATATATATATATATATATACATATATGTATCTATCTTTGTTTTTTCACATACAGTTCACATTGTATGTATATATATATATATATATATATAAGTATGTGTGTATATATATATACATGTATGTGTATATATATGTGTGTGTGTGTGCATATATATAGATATATATAGATATATATATATATATATATACACATATACATGCACTATTGATCGTTTTTAACAAGGACAAGTTGTATTGGATCAATTTGTTGGACCATGGAAGAATCTCAAATAGACAATTTACAATAGACTAATTTTGTTGAATGACTATTGTATCCATGTAGCATTATAAACAAAACAATATAGATATACAATAAAAGAGGTTGACACTATTTGTTCTAAATAGACAGAGATAAAATGGAATATTTTGAGTGCATGCCATGTTGGTAAAGCATTGTGAATAAGGGATCTATTTAGGAACTTGAAAAGAGAGCTATGGAAAGAATATCAAATGCAATCGATAGAATAGAGTATGTTTTTCGTAGGCAAGCACATCGAAGAATTTTTGTTTCCACGTATATAACCAATATGGTAGTGGAAAGAAAAAGATCTAAACGCATAGGCGGTCTCCTCCCTACCATATTTGCATCATGAAGCCTTGTGGGCTCTATCCAAACCCCCGAGCAAGAAAGGCAGACTTATTGTAAATATTATTCACAAAATGTGAAATGGTATTGAATTTCTTGACACATAGAGAGATACATATACACATATATATATATATCAAAATCCCACTTTCATATTTAAAATATACATATAGGAAAAAACATATATCCATATATATAGACCAAGACCATTGTGGCTCGTTTTACAATGCAACAACAATCTATATATACACATGTATGTCTAAACTTTCCTCATTTATTTCAAGCTTCCTGGAACAAACTATTAAGGGCTACTTATGACAGCCATAGAGCTTCCTACTTGCATGCGTTGGCAGTGATGTAGTTGGTTGCCTCAATACGTGGAAGTAGAAGGCAAGTGTTTTCCTATGTAAGCAATTTTGATTACACAAGCCAACTCTTACATAGACTGCTTATCTTGTATCAATATATTTCATGTGGGTTTCGATCATCTGTCATTTATCTCTAATTCTTAAAGTGTTTTCATAATACTTATTTTACAATTTCTCTATATCATGAAACATATTGATAGAAAACAAGCAATCTATGTAATAGTTGGGTTGTCAATTCAAAATTCAAGCTACATTATTTGGCACTAAATATTATAGATAAATAGGGAATATGTAAAAGATATTTTGTGCATTTAATATCTTTTTCTTTGCTTTGCATCATAGTGGTATTGGTTTTCTAGCAGACTATTGTAAAAATCATTAGCTCTTCCAATGTTTTATAGTAGATTGGAGGGTTTTAAAACTATTATGCTCCAGAACATGTGAGTTGTATATATATATATATATATATATATGTATATATATGTATGTATGTATGCATGTATGTATGTATGTATATGTATATATATATGTATGTATATATATATATATGTATACTTGTATACATATACATATATATACATGTATACATACACATTACATATATATATATACACACATGTTCCAGTTCCCCATACCAAACTGTTCATTTTCATAGTTTTCCTGATCTATTCTCGATATTTTAACGTTCTATTTAATGTGGGTTTTGAAACATCTCTCATTTTCCTCTGATTGTTATGTGTTTTTCTAACAGGTCAGTTAAATGCATGTATAGATTTTAGTTTGTAGCATATTCCTGCTTACCAAAAATTCTATCACTGTCTAGACAAGGTGTAATAGTGAATTCTATGTAATAGTTGGCTTGCCAATTCAATCTTGAAGCTACATTATTTGCCACTAAATATTATAGACAAAATAGGGAAACTATAAAACAACTATAATTAGGGAAAATACTTAAAAACCACAGGTAGCACCGGAGATGTCTCGGCTGGTAGTGACGTCACTAGAAAAATTTTATGGCGTCATGGAGCTTGGTAATTACATGGGTTGGCAGTGGTGGAGTTGGTATCCTTGATACACAGAGGATGAATGGCAAGTGTTTGCTCACACAAGGGTTAATGCATTTCATTGTTGTTGTATGATGGGGTCAGATGAACTAAATGCAAGTAGATGAAGTAAATGGAATATTGAATGTTGTAGTGTGGGAACGTGTACTTTGATTAAGTTGCATTGTCGAAACAACCATTGTGGTGTTGGTTACATATATACATATATATACACACACACACACATATATATATACATGTGTATATATATATATGTATATATGCATAAATATATGTATCTATGTTATACTAATAGTTATGTTACAATTATCCTATTTCTCTATAATACAGAATGCCTAATAATGCACCTCCTCTTATACAATTACTCTAATTGTTATCAGACTAAAAACAATGTGGGCACCATATTAAAATGAAAATCATGGGAGCTCAATGAATGTGCAAATATTTAAATACAAACACAGGAATAAATTACATTCATATTTGCAAAATAAAAGTCTTAGATAAGATACATGCATACCTTGTGGGTGCAACTGGGTGTAGTGTGAATAGAAGAAAAGAAGTCTGACTCTCCACCCTACCATATCAAATCATCCAGGCTCATGGGTTGTCTCCAAAACCACAAGCAAGAACATATAACTTGATAATTTTCTTTAGTTGAAAGCAATGTTATACATTTAAAAATATATATATATAGTTGTATTATTTATGACAAAGAATTTGACATGTAGTCGCGAAATAAGAGACGACACCATATTAAAATCAAAAGTGTGGGAGCTCAATGAATGTGTGAATATATATATATATGCAAACATAGGAATAAATTACATTCATATTTGTAAAACAAAAGTCTTAGATAAGATGTAGGCATACCTTCTAGGTGCAACTATATGTAGTATGGATAGAAGAAAAGAAGGCCTAATCTCCACCCTACCATATTGGGTCATACAGGCTCATGGGCTATCACCAAACCCCCGAGCAAGAACATACACTACCCACCACTATGATCAATGGTGAAGCCAATGTTTGGGCACCTAAGTTTGTTGTTTCTAGATATTTGATTGTGTTTGAGTTTTTTCATCCAAAAATAGAAACACAATCAAATATCTAGAAATAACAAATATTAAGCATTGGGCATGTGTAGGATCATCATGGAAAAAACATTCCCTTAAGTGGTGAAAAATTTAGAAAAATCAGAGTTAGGAAACTTGACATAAAATTTTGAATAAGTTATCTATATTATTTCAAAAATATGTAAGAATAGAATCTGTAGCAAATTGAATGTAGTTTTTAAACTACTAGGTTTTTTTATAAAAAAAAAAAATCTATTTGGTGAAAATTTGAAATTTCAATTTAGTAGTACTTAAATTCCAGGGAAAAAATAAGTAGGTGTCTATCTAACCACCCTAACCACAATAAAATGCTAATTATTTTTTATAGGATTTTAGATATAAGTAGATGACTCATGTCCCGATGTGATGCATATTTTTTGTAATTTTTTTCCAAGTAAAATAATTAATTATAATTTTTTTATTACAACTTTTAAATAATATAAAAACTCGTATGTCTGACCACCTTAACTTGCTCAAAACTTCATGAAATATATATATATATAAATATTAATCCTATAGTATGTGAGGCATAGAATGTGATGCATGTTTTAGATTCAAAAAATGTGATACCATTTGAAAGCTATAGATGTTTTTCAATCAGCCTATCAATCAAGACTTTAGTCATAATTCAAATAGAAAATGAATAATAATAATTTGTAAAATTCAAAGTAAAGAATAATTTATATTGGTGGAAAGCTAAGAATATCCTTTAAAAACCCTTTTCGTTTCATCAATTTTTGGTAAAAAGAAAGTTGTCAGCCACATACCCTACACATACCCATAATATCGCCACTTTTTGGCCCATCATGATCCTACACATACCCCATTATAGATTGTGGAAATCTCATAGCATTAACCTGAGAACTTTCTTTATTTGAAATTAGTGTTATACATATTTAAAAATATATATAGTTGTACCATTTATGGAAAAGAAGTTGACATGTAGTCATGAAATAAGAGATGGAATAAAGGACATATAGCGTTACCTTCTATATAAATAGAATGTAGTTGTAGCTTCTACACCATGCCAAATATGTGATCACAAACCTATTTAGTATTGTGGAGATGTGCAGTTACAGTTTAGAATGTTTGCAATCTAAAATGGTTTCAATCATATATAGTTAGTCACAAGGAAAAGTTGAAGTTTAGTGCAGTGAACATGTGTATTTGGTAGACAATATCTAAATTAGGAAATATAAACAGTTGTATAGTTTATAACAAATAATATGTAATGCATCTGCAATAGAAGAGATTGCATAAACAAGATGCAGGCATACCTTGTGCAAAGCGCAGGAGAAGCTCAATGAATGTACGAATATATATATATGCAATCATAGGAATAAATTACATTCATATTTGTAAAACAAAAGCCTTAGCATCCCATAGTGAACATTAAAAAGGAAAGACACAATAAATAGAACTTAAGAACATGGAGAATAGAAGAAGTGAACTACAATAATGAATAGTTTGTTATGAGCAAGTGGATATTGATACAACACAAGAAATCTATGTAACAGTTGGCTTGTCAATTCAAAATTCAAGCTACATTATTTGGCACTAAATATTGTAGAAAATGAGAAGTTGTAAAAGAACCATTGTTTTTAAGTTTCAAAATTTTGAAATTTTGTAGATTTGTATAAAGTGCAAACATGACATTCACCTGTAGCTTTGCACTACTTTCATTTATTTTTTCTTTTATATGTGTTATTGGTTTGGATGGAACATGTTATATGTCGTGTATCAATATGTTTCATGATATTCTTTTTTCCTCATCTTTTTGAAGTTCATGATAACAAACTATTCTTCATGATATTGTTCTTTTCAGTTCCCCATAACAAACTGTTCATTATTGTAGTTTTCCTCTCCTATACTCCATATTTTAAAGCTCTATTTAATGTGGCTTTTTGTCTATAATATTTAGTAGAAAATTAGTGTTTTCCTAATAAACCTCTTATACAATTGTGTATTTTTCTTCAACATTTACCACCAAATGATGTAGCTTGAATCTTGTATCAATATGTTTCAAATTTTGTTAGTTGTGTATAAGTTTAAAGAAATGGGAAAGGTTTTCTTTACACAAAAAAAATTTAGAATCGCATCATATAATTGTTGTCACAACCTAAAGAAAATAGGTATAATCATAAATAGCAAGATTTAAATAGCTGAATTAGCAAGCTAAAAAGATAGCTTTACAAGCATGGAGAAATGCAGCCATCAGAATACAATATTTTGTGGATATGTAGCAACCAATGTCGGTGAAAGGAAAAACCACAAAACTCATGCTTGTTCTCCTCCCTGCCCTATTGACATCATGAAGCCTCATGGGCTCTAGCCAAACCCTTGAGCAAGAAAAGTATGCAAGGCCCATCAAAAATTCAATGGAGCCATATAATATATCAAACAATGGTGAAACAGGGGAAATTTTGTTGTTTCCATATATGATTTCTTATATTGCACTATTTTTTCATGTAAGAACTTTAAAAAGATGGATATGTTGGTAAAGAGATGCTTAAAATAGACATATACGTAACATGTAATCGGCATGATGACCATGTGAAAAATCCAATGCATGCACACCACAGCACTTCTGAGCTACATAGCATATAGTCAGAAATGTTATAAAATCCATGGCAAACAACATAACTTATAATTTCCTAGAAAATGCCCTAAATTTTAAAGTCATGACAAATGCCACAGGTTTTCTAACATTTCCCTGTACTCTCTTCAGGCCAAAATAGTTGCTTTTGTTTCTTCATCCCCATGATTTTAAGTGAAATATCTGCTTCGCAAATATTTATCCAATGAACTGCATATCCCATGACTACAATTATGTAGTTTTCCACCTGCAAAAGCAACATGCTCATCAACAAGGAATAATTAATATATACATATCTAGCCAAACCCCCGAGCAAGAAAAGTATGCAAGGCCCATCAAAAATTTAATGGATCCATATCATATATCACACAATGGTGAAGCAGGGGAAATTTTGTTGTTTCCATATATGGTTTCTTATAGTGCACTATTTTTTTTTCGTGTAACAACTTTACAAAGATGGATATGTTGATAAAGAGCTACCTATAGATATGTTCCATAAGCTTAAAAAATAACTATAGAGATATGGAAAAATGTAATGTGTAGAATATACTATGTTTATTGTGCTCTAGTGCATGTAAGAATTTATGCATGCATGTATATCATATATTGCACAATGACGAAGTTACAAAAAATAATTGTGTTCTCATAGATGATTTCCTTTTTTGTAGTGCTTTTTTTGTTGCAATAACCTTAAGGAAAAGAGAATGCAGATAAAGAATTGGGAAATATGGGACTTCTATATAATGTTGATAAGTATAGGGAAAGAAGAATATATGGGAGGTCTTGTTTGAAAATAGAACCAATACATTACATTCACCTGTACCTTTACACTGCTTTCATTTTATTTTGCTCTGTGTATGTGTTATTTTGTTTGGATGTAACATGTTATATATCTTGTATCAATATGTTTTATGATATTCTTTTTTCCTCATCTATTTGAAGTTTGTGATAAGAAATTGTTCTTTATGATGTTGTTCTTTTTAGTTCCCCATAAAAAATTGTTCAAAGATGGGACTTGTCTATAATGTTGATAAGTATAGGGAAAGAACAATATATAGAAGGTCTTGTTTGAAAAAAAAACCAATTTTGTGGATGAAATAGCCAGATATTGTTAAAAGGAAAACATCAAAGGAATATGAAAGCTTCTACTTCAAAGCATAAATTGCACACAAATAACTTTATAAACATACTTGATTTTGATATGTACCAGAACCTATCTAGCCATGCAGGAAGAAAAGAGGGTATGTGTAGGATCATGATGGGCCAAAAAGTGGCGATATGATGGGTTTTTGTAGGGTATGTGGCTGATGACTTCTTTTTTACCCAAAATTGATGAAACGAAAAGGGTTTTTAAAGGAGATTCTTAGCTTTCCACCAGTATAAATTATGCTTTACTTTGAATTTAATAAATAATTATTATTTATTTTCTATTTAAATTACAACTAAAGTCCTAATTGATAGGCTTATTGAAAAACATCTATAGCATTCAAACGGTATCACATTTTTTGAATCCAAAATGTGTGTCACATTCTATGTTTCATATACTACAGGATTAAAAAAAATGAAATGAATTTGATGAAGTTTTGACCAAGTTAAGGTGGTTAGACATACAAGTTTTTTTATTTTTTAAAAGTTGTAATAGAAAATTCATAATTAATTATTTACTTAGAAAAAAAAAACAAAAAAAAATGCATCACATTGGGACATGAGTCCTCTACTTATATCTAAAATATTATAAAAAATATTATTTTATTTGTGGTTAGGTGGTCAGACAAACACCTACTTCTTATTTTTTTTTTCCTTGAAATTTAAGTACTACTACATTAAAATTTCAAATTTTCACCAAATAGATTTTTTTTTTTTAAATAAACCTAATAGTTTACAAACTGCATTCAATTTGCTACAAATTATATTCTTATATATTTTTAAAATAATATAGATAACTTACTCAAATTTTTACATCAAGTTGTCTAACTTTGATTTTTCTGATTTTTTTGCCACTTAAGGGCCTGTTTTTTCCATGATGATCCTGCACATACCCAAGAGTTGAATGCATAACTTAGTAAAATATAATTTTATAGAACAAACCTTATTTATGCTTACAACAATGGTCATCTTTTAGGGAGCAATTATCCCACAAATGGGCTTCATATCTCCTTGTCCATCTTTGCTTGTGTTACTGATTTTTAGCTCTCAACTAAAATAAGGTAACTTAGTATTTATTCTTTTTGTGTTGTTTGTTTAAACATTTAAAAGATAAACCATAGTCTGATAAGTCAAGTTCAATATGCATGAAAGAGATTGTCAAATGAAACAAATTACATTTTCATTCCAATGTTGCAATTATAGCAAATGAGAAAACAAAACCATTTGTGTTACAAATGTAATATTTATTCATAATCATGAAGTGTACATGTCCCTCACAAGCCAAGGGACTAACTTTACTTATTCAATGAAAATAAAGAATAGTTTATACATGAATAAGTAAACAAATAAAATGTGCATATAGGGCGGAGACCAGTCATTGCCTGAGAATGATTGGTTTTGAAGATAGCATCTTGTCCTGCTGTTGCCTCAAGCTACTTGTGTTTTCCTAGCTCCATAGTGATCCTAGCTCCTTCATCTAGCAATAACAATGAAATTAGAGCAATTCTCTAAGCAATGAAAGATATCAAACCCTACATAAACACTTACCTATGCATGTATAAACTAATCCCTAAATGCATTAAATAAGCATACAAACCTTGAATGTCCTGGAAAACAATGAAGTCATCAAACACATCCAAAATATGCATCTATTTTTTTAGCTTGTTTGCTTCATGTGCAGATTTAGGACAAGTCTTGTTACTGTTTTGATTTAGTTAAATGTGACATGTGGGGTAAATATGGCTCCCACGAGGGTAGAGCTCAACAAGCTTTGAGAGAAATAGGAAATTGAGCAACGTGATCAAAGATATACATGCCATTAATGCATTAATCAATATGGAATCACACTAGTCGATCAACTTTCATTATCAGATTCAAAGATGCAACACATTGTGTTGGATATGTCTTTCAATATTCTTAAGTGGATCCATGAACCATCTTACAAAAAGAAGTAGGTTATTTTGGAGGTGCATCAAGTCCAATCATAGATGCATCAAGTTCAATTATGCATCTCTTCAATTAATGGGAGAGAAATCCATAGTATTTTTAGGTCCCTCTCACCTTAACCCTATTAGACAACCACACATCACATAGGATGGTGAGCTTTTAGGTCACTAACATAGGTGACATGTGTTTGCCCACTAGGACCAAAGTGAGAAGACAGTGTTAATTTTTGCACATGATTTAAAAGGTAAACAACTATTGTGGAAATCAGGTAGCAAACATGTGGGGTAGTGCAAGCATGGTGAAAGTCATGAGGGTTGGGAAAGTCCTAAAGAAAAATGCATACTATATGTCATGAACAGGACAACAACAATTGATAAAATCATGATCTCATGCATTTGGGTAGTAATCATGAGTGTATGCTACATAACAACAAGGGTAGTCATTACCTTTATTAAGGGAGCAAGTGAACCTTGTTTTCACTTTGGTAGTGAATAATGAACTATGAAATAAGCCATGCAATTAAAAGTGCAATCAACAAATAAACAAGAAGCAGCCTCACATGCATTAATGAAATCGTATGCTAACAGGAATCGTGAAACCTGGAATAACGGAATTAAGAATCACAAATGTAGAGGATCAAGAGAAATGATAGAGGTTCTTGCAAGACATCATCCATCCAATCATATACCTCCAGTGTGGAATAAGAGTAAGGAAAAGAGCATTGGTTTTGAGAGCCTGAAGAAGCACAAAAGTTTTCCTCAATCTTACAAATGAGAAGTTGTAAAAACATTTATACACAAGGAATCTATGCTACTTAACTAAGTATTCCAATGAAATGTGATCTCATAGAATGTTATTATTAGTGGATATACCGATAATCTTTCATGCAGAGGTTTTGGTCATCATAAATGATCCAACATGGATCAAGATTGTATGCAAGAAAGAAGGAAACCAAGCTCAGAATGATAAGAATCAATGCCTTGAGAACAAGTATACACAACAGCGACATGGAGAGGAAATGTCATCAAAGAAGAACTACACAAAATGGAACATAGCATCAAAGAAGCAATGAGCCATAATCCCTAAAGGATGATAGTGTTATATGATGTCAATGTTACAAAAAAGAACACCATTGAAATGCAAGTATTCAAGGAGATACCTGGTAACTTCCAAGAAATCAGGGTAGTCCAAAGGAGCAAATGTATTTTCATATCATATAGGACAACAACAAAGACAAATGTGATTTAACTTTACTAAAGACAAACAAGAGATGGTCAAAAGAGATTGCATCACAAATGAAGAAGAAAGGAATGGTAGTAAAGGTTTTCAACTGCCCTATTTAGTGTCACATAATGATCAACCACAACTTTCATCTACATTTTCTTGAGTTGCTCAGATTCAAGGATTACCTCGACAAGTGATATATGTAGTTGACAATACTTTATTGATGGAAATAGGGGAAGCAATCAAGTTTCAAAACTAACAAGTGTAGCTTTTAATGGGCATAATAAAAAGGAAGTTAGGTAATATGCCATTAATTGATAAATCAATAAAAAAGAGGGAGGCTTCCAATGCAACTTGCATCTACTTTAAATAAACAAAGGTTTCAATGCACAGGAAAACCCTTGGGATGCATGAGTATAATCTATTGAATATTTCATCTAATGAAGAAGATGACTATAATCCTTCAAAGGAAAAATGTGATTATGGAAGTCAAAACACAAGAACAACATGATAATCACATTTAGGTACATAAAGAGTTATCTATAGTTGATGAAATAAAGGTGGATTGCACATGTATAAGTGAATATAATAGGAATATACAGAACATAAATGAAAAAATAAACATTTTTAGATGCAATTGTGAAGGCCAGAAGAATATATCAGCTATTCAACATCACTGCAATGGTTATTCTATTTCAAAAAAGAGTGCAATGTGCTACACATTTCTGATGTGAGTGCATTCTTAGAAGATGACTCAATTTATGTTGGGGTTCAAGCTAAAAATTGCAAGGGGTGGTTCTTATTTCAACTTATCACTCTCTTAGGAAATCTCATTCATATTATAATCTAGGTGATTGTCTAAGGGTTTAGTTACATTCCCATGACATCAAAAAAAAGAAATCTGGGTCTATTTTTTGAAAAATACAGAAAACCCACTTGGGTTGATTAAAATATGCAAATACAGAGTGCAAGGGGTGATTACTCTTGTGAGGAACCCATCTAGCTTATTAAAAGTTCTAGAAAATCAAAACAAAACAAAGCCTTCATGATAAAAAAGAGTTAAATAATGGAAAAGAAGTATAGTCATTTGACTTATACCCATGCAATGGCATTGAATCATTCTCAACCATTTCTTCCTTTTAGGGCAGCATTGTCTTGTGAAACAATTGAAAGAGCAATCAACAAAAAATATGGGGGCCTTGAAGACTTTCAATCAAGCCTCTATGTCTTTAGAAAATGAATATCAAGCATTTGGCTTCCACGATTTTCTTTAAAACCCAAAAATTTACAAGTTTGGAGGTTTAGTATAAGTGAAACTAGAATAATGCAAGTGAATACAAAGAATGCATGGAGGTTCTTTTCCCAGAAAAGAATTTAAGCAAAAACATTTAAAAGCTCAGGTATTCCTGTTCAACTATGGAAAAAAATTCAGTCATTTTCTTCAAAACACCAAAACCCACTTGGGGATTTTTGCAAAAATACAATCTTGCTACAAGTTGAAGGAAACCCACTTGGGTTTTCACATAGAAATTGCAGCTAGAGTCGTGACCCAGAATTTGTGTTGTTATCTTTAGGAACACTAAAAATCACTTGGTGGTTTTACCGAAATCACAAATTTCTTCAAATAAACAAAAACCCACTTGGGGTTCGAGCAAAAAATTGCAAATATAGAATATTAAGGAGAGTTTCATAAGATATTCAAAACAAGAAGTGTATTTGCAAAACCTAGTTTGTATGTTTACAAAGAAACACAATCTTGTTGCAATGAACAGAAACCCACTTGGGGTTCGAGCTACAGAAGGAATTTGGAGTTTAAAAAAAAAAATCACAAAGTATGATGCTATGAGTGCAGATTCAAAATGAAAAAAAAAGATCTATTCTTCCATTCTTAGGCTGTGACCTCAATGGCTATGTTTTCTTCAAAACAACAACAAAAGATTGGGGTTTTCATCTTTCAAAGAAAATGTAGAAGGAAATGAATAATTTCTACTTTATTAGTCCTAATGGAGACTCGAAGTGAGCTCTATTTCTCAAAATCTAAGGAATAGAATCGATTCAAGGCATACCTGAAGCTCTTTTGCTCACATTTTTGCAAAATTCCATGCTTTTTTCCTTTTACCAAAAGCTTCATTATAGTTTCTCATGGTGGTTGTAAAAGTGGAGAACAACAACAGAGAACAAAAAATGAAACAAAGTTCATTAGACTATGCTACAGGTCGCAGCCAAAATCAATGAAATGACCTTCAAAGAAGTGGAAAAATGTAGTTTTGTGTCGAATGAATGCATTTACCTATGTTTCCATACACTTTCCCTCAAAAAATGCAATGAAAACCCAGTCAAAATACCAGTTCCAGTGTCAACTCCAAACCCTATGACGGCAACATACCTCTGCCAAAATGCTCGATGGTAAATGATGATGTTTTTTCACTAATTCCATATTTTGTTGATTAGGGTTTGACCCTATTTTGATGTCAATGGAATTTTGTCCCATGTTTTAAAAAATGAAACTCATGTTAATGAAAAATGGGGGCTGATGATAACTTTATGGCTTAGGCATTTTGATGCCTTAAGTCTTGATGCCCTTTTCAAGAATTGCTAAGTGTTTCAAACATGAAACATATGGAATGTGCCAAGTCATAGATAATTTTCCTTTGACCTTTGGTCATGAATTTCATGGTTCCTTGAAGACTTTCAATTGTTCCTTCCAAGAAGTGTGGAAGCCTTTTATGCCATATAGACCAAATTTGAGCCTTTTATTTTTCCTTTAAAAATTAGATGTTGACCAAACATGTGGCCTTGGAGTGCAGAATGAAGTGAGTAAAAATGATCAAGTGCCTTGGAGGAATTTTTATCTTGTTTAATGCTTTTGAAAGAATTTTGACATTTCATTAAATTTTTTCATTTTGTTTCAAAGTATAAACATATCATTTAAGAGATTTGCTAATCACTTTGATATTATTCACATGAAAATATAATGTAATCTAATATTGATGGTGGGCCTCTTATTTTTTGCTTTGAAATGTAAAATAACTTGATTAAGTGATGTATTATAAATCACCTAATCAAGTTATTATCTTTAATGCCTTTTTGGAGTCTTTTCTTTTCAAAAGACACATATTGCATTAGTCAAATCTAGGAGACAAAATGATGACTTGCAGACATGAGGAGAGTGTGGGGGTGAAGCATTTGACTGTTTTGGAGAAACATGTGCTATTTTGGAGGGAGTTTTTTCACACTTTTGGCATGACTTAAGTCTAAGCTTGAATTTTCACCATTTTAGAGCCCTTTTCATGTGATTTTGAAAGGTTCTTTTTTGGCTTTTGTGCCTCATCCAACCAAAACCTTCTAGATGGACATGTGTGAGGGGTTTTGGTGGGTTTTTTGCTTAAGTAGTTTTTTTTTGCATTTTGAAGTTAGTTCTTTCTTTCCAACAGCAGGATAGCTTTGTTTTTGGAGCTATTTTTCATCATGGAGCAGTATTGTAACTCAGATGGACTTGTGATACAGTAAGCAATTTGAATTAATAAAATAGAGCATTTTACCTTCTCATTTCATGTTTCATGGTATGGAACTAATAATTGATCATTTTGTCTTGTGAAAATTTATCTTTCCTTGCAAACTTGTCTCATGTTTAGGGATCTGTTTAGCAAAAAATGTATGTTATCAGGTTATAAGCTATGTTATTCAATAGTGTTGTTAGTTGTGAAACCTTTGTTTTCCTTCTAAAAGCCATGTTTAGAGACCTCCTTATAAATTACTTATGTAAATTGCATTTGAAAATGAGTTGTGTAAGCCAAGTTTTATGATATTGATTTGAATGTGATCGGTTATTATTAGGTCCTAGTTGTTTTTGGTGTATCACCTTAGATATTTTCAGTATTAGGTTCATTTTTCATGCAATTCTTACCCTTTGTCTCTGAAATTAGTAGTTAGGCGGCATGAAAAGGGGAAGCCAACCCATAATCTGGAGGTCTACTTTCGAATAGGACACCCACAACCTGAAAGCAGTCACATGTTACATCCAAACCTACTAAGTTCATTCACAACTTGGCATTAGTGTGCAGATTTGGATCCCTAATAGTTTTGGCACGCTTGGTGGGACTGTAAACTACTTTTCAGTTCATTTTACACATTTAATTGTTGTCTGTTGTGTGTAGCAGTAGTTTCAACCTTTTGGAGGCATTTAATTTACATACTTGGTGACTTTGAGAAATTTTATTAGTTATAGTATGATCAACTGTTGTTTAGATTCAATTAAATCTGATTTTGTCTCATGTTCCAACTTCTGAATGAATAAACATGTCATATCACCCAACATATCATGAAAATTCCAATTACCCACCATTCCATGAAAATCATGCATGTCTAACCTCTTACCAACCATATCACATCGAATAGCTTGTTGATTTTGTTTCAAATAACCCTGTGGCAACAAGTTACTAGCATTCTCATAATGTTTCTCGCCCTCCCATTCCTACTCAATCTCAATATCAACTAGTATATGCCTAGAACTATCCTAAAGAAGGATATTTTGTTCCAAAACAACAGTCATGTTCTCATTTGCAACCCCAAAATGCTAATGTTATGGGGATTAGCAATATTGATAGTATACTGCTAGATTTTCGTAGGAAGATGGATGAGATCAGTAAAGAATAAGGATATCAAATGCAACAACAAGAGGTTGACATGCATCAAGAGGAATTAGCCTACCAGACATACATTCAAGAGAAGGAGATGGAGATTCAAAGGATGTAGCATGAGGAATTTCTGGCAAAGAAGATGGCTACAGAGGAATGCCAACTAAGGTATGAAACTCAAGCAACCCCTTCCTTTCCTATTTTCAGCTCAATTCCTCATCTAATGTTGAATCATCCTGTGAGTGAAGAAGTTCCTAAGTACAAGTTCCCTAGCTTTAGACAAGAACTTGTTGAGCCATTGAGTGACCCTACCAACGAGCCTTCTACCCATAGGTTTTCAAGTTGGAAAGAGCCATCTGCCCCACCCTGTATCATTCAATTGGAACCATGCTCTAACATCCAAAAAGAAAAAGAAGAGAAAACCCTTGGCCCGCATAGCTTACTCAACATGGAGGAGACTAGAAATGTAAATTTGTTGCATTTAGCTATGGAGGAATACAGGCTACAGCTGCAAAAGGCTAAACAGGAGAAGATTTCTCAAAATGATTTTTGCAATGTTTTAGCTAATGATCCTCCTATTATTGTCAGAGACCAGTGAAAATGTTCCAACATGACAGCAAGGTGAAATGGTGGAAAATGCTAACCATGAAGAGTAGTGTGCAACCATAATGGATATTTTTGAGCATGCTATGGATGAAAGAGCTAGTATTGAGCTTTATGAAGAGGTGTGCACTGGATATAATTGAACATTTTTGTTCAAGATTGGATGGAAAGGAATCAGATCTATTAAATGAGTTTGGAACTCATGCTGAAATTCAACAATAGGTTCACAATTTTGAACACAAAACTTCTCATGAACCTGATGTGCAATGTCTTGTTTGGTCATAGGAGCTTCCTTTCTACTGTACAATACATCTTGAAGTTGATTTATCAACTAAAAGTATTTTTTAGGAAGCTACTTCACTGTTTGAACACTTGCCTACCTTCATTGAAGAAGAAGAGCATGTTTTGGAGTACATCTCTTTGAGTGATAATGTAGATTTTAGGGTTAAACAAGCTAACTTTAAGAGACTTCCAAGAACTAACAACTTTGATAAGTTATTAGCTACCTTGGTGGAAGGTGATTTTTCATTAACCATGGAGGAAGAATCGACATGTCAAATCATTATGCAAGGTGAAGCCACGAAGCATGACAACCATGAAAAATAGGAAGGACGAGAAGTAGCCAACAATGGTAGTGCATATTTCGTTCATTCTAGGGGTTGTCCAATCAGATACTTAGCCAATTCAGAGGCCACTAAAGTACCAGAGGTCATGCTTGCACCCAAGTATGAGGATGCAATTGAAGAAGAAGCTGATTTTGGAGTTACAGCTAAAGGTGATCGAATTCAGCTCACCTATCCAATTTAGGATAGCAATAGGCATGATCAAGATCAAGGTGTAAGTGAGTTTCTCTACATATTTCATGAAACATTGCAATAGTCTTTTGAATATCTACACGTGTTTCATGTTCTTTTAAAGCAGTGCATAATCATGTAGTGCATCAGTTGTTGATTAAAAAGGGGTGTTATTTTGCAAAACCTGTCAATGGTTTTGTTTGACCAACTTCTTTGTTGGTTAGAGTAGGTTAGGGTAATTTCATTTTAGATGCATTTTCAGTTTTCCCTAAGTGTTGTTCAACATAGCTAGATAGTTTTCATTCTGTAGTGTTGGGTTTCCAATAACTTTTCAAAGTGTCTCTTGCTAGTTTAGTGAGTTACAACAACTTACAATGCAATTTTCAAGTGATGGTAGTTTTTTGAGTGACTCTGTGCCCAATGGATAAGTTTAGGAAGCTGGTCTCATGTTTAGCAGGAAAACATATAGTAGATGTCGCAAAAAAATGTTACCTTATTTTTAACTTTCAGCTAAAATCAGGTAACTTAGTGTTTGTTCTTTTTGTGTTGTTTATTTAAACATTTAAAAGATAAACCATAGTATGCTAAGTCAAGTTCAATATGCATGAAAGAGATCGTCAAATGAAACAAATTATATTTTCATTCCAATGTTGTAATTACAAAAAATGAGAAAAGGAAACCATATGTGTTACAAATGTAATCTTTATTCATAATCATGAAGTGTGCATGTCCCTCAGAAGCCAAGGGACTAACTTTACTTATTCAATGAAAATAAAGAATAGCTTATACATGAATAAGTAAACAAATAAAATGTGCATATAGGGTGGAGACCAGTCATTTCCTAAGAATGAATAGTTTTGAAGGTGTCATCTTGTCCTATAGTTTCCCTGAGCTGCTTGTGTTTTCCTAGCTCCATAGTGCTCCTAGCTCCTGCATCTGGTAATAACAATGATATTAGAGCTATTCTCTAAGCAATGGAAGATCTCAAACCTTACATAAACACTTACCTATGCATGTATTATAAACTGGTCTCTAAATGCATTAAATAAGCATGCAAACCTTGCATGTCCTGGAAAATAATGAAGTCATCAAACACATCCAAAATATGCATCTATTTTACTAACTTGTTTGCTTCATGTGCAGATTTAGGACAAGTCTTGTTACTGTTCTGATTTAGTTAAATGTGGCATGTGGGGTAAATGTGGCTCCCATGAGGGTAAAGCTCAACATGCTTTGACAGAAATAGGAAATTGAGAAACTTGATCAATGATACACATGCTATTAATGCATTAATCAATATGGAATTAGATTCAAAAGATGCAACACATTTTGCTAGATATGTCTTTCAATCTTCTTAAGTGGATCCCTAATCCATCTTTTAAAAAGAAGCATGTTATTTTCGAGATTCATCAAGTTCAATTATGCATCTCTTAAATAATGGGGGAGCAATCCATAGTATTGTTAGGTCCCTCTCACCATAATCCTATTAGATAGCCACACATCAAATAGGATGGTGTTCTTTCAAGTCACCAACATAGGTGACATGTGTCTGCCCACTAGGATCATAGTGAGGAGACTGTGAATTGTTGCACATGATTTAAAAGGTAAACAACTGTTGTGGAAATTAGGTAGCAAACATGTGGGGCAGCCAACATTGTGAAAGTCATGAGGGTTGGGAAAGTCCTAAAGAAAAATGCATACTATATGTCATGAACATGACAACAACAATGGATAAAATCATGATCTCATGCATATGGGTAGTAATCATGAGTGTATGCTACATAACAGCAAGGGTATTCATTACCTTTATAAAGGGAGCAAGTGAGCTATGTTTTCACTGTGGTAGTGAATAATGAACTATGAATAAAGCTATGCAATGAAAAGTGCAGTCAACAAACAACAAGGAGCAGGCTCACATGCATTAATGAAATCATATGCTGATAGGAATCATGAAACCTGGAATAAATGCATTAAGCAATGGAAATGTAGAGGATCAAGAGTAGTGACAGAGGTCCTTGCAAGACATCATCCACCCAGTCACAGACCTCCAATGTGGAGGAAGAGTAAGGCAAAGAGAATTGGTTTTGAGAGCCTGAAGAAGCACACTAGTATGCCTCAATCTTACAAATGAGAAGTTGTAACAACATTTATACAAAAGGAATCTGTCTTGCTTAACTAAGTGTTCCAATGAAATGTGATCTCATGGAATGTTATTATTAGTGGATCATATGCTCATAATATTTCATGCAGGGGTTTTGGTCATCATAAATGATCCAACATGGATCAAGATTGCATGCACAAAAGTAGGAACCCAAGATCAGAAAGATAAGAATCAATTCCTTGAGAACAAGTATCCACAACAGTGACATGGAGAGGCAATGCCATCAAACAAGAAGTCCACAAAATACAACATAACATCAAAGAAGCAGTGAACTGTAATCTCTAAAGGATGACAGTGTTATATGATGTCAATGTTATAGAAAAGAACACCATTGAAATGTATGTATTCATGGAGATACTTAGTAACTTCAAAGAAATAAGGGAAGTCCATAGGAGCAAATGTAATTTCATATCATACGGGACAAAAAAAAACACAAATGTCTTTTGACTTTACTGAAGAAAAACAAGAGATGGTCACAACACATTGCATCACAGATGAAGAAGAAAGGAAGGGTAGTAAAGCTTTTCAACTTCCCTATTCGGTGTCACATAATGATCAACCACAACTTTCATCTACATTTTCTTGAGTTGCTCAGATTCAAGGATTACCTCCACAAGTGATATATGTAATTGACAATAACTTTATTGATGGAAATGGGGGAAGCAATCAAGTTTCACAACTTACAAGTGTAACTTTTAATGGGAATGATAAAAAGGAAGTAAAGTAATATGCCATTAATTGATAAATCAATACAAACGAGGGAGGCTTCCAATGCAATTTGCATCTACTTTAAATGAATAGAGGTTTCAATGCATGGGAAAACCCTTGGGATGCATAAGTATAATCTATTGAATATTTCATCTAATGAAGAAGATAACTATAGTCCTCCAAAGGAAAAATGTGATTATGGAAATCAGAACACAAGAGCAAGATGATAATCACATTCAGTTATAGAAAGAGTTATCTACAATTGATGAAATCAAGGTGGACTGCACATGCATAAGTGAATGTAATAGGAACTTACATAATAGAAATCACAAAATAAACATTTTTAGATGCAACTGTGAAGGCCAGAAGAACATATCAGCTATTCAACATCACTGCAATGGTCATTCTCTTTCAAAAAAGAGTGTAATGAGCTACACATTTACGATGTGAGTGCATTCTTAGAAGATGACTCAATTTATGTTGGGATTCAAACTAAAAAGTGCAAGGGGTGGTTCTTGTTTCAGCTTTTCACTCTCTTAGGAAATCCCATTCATATTATAATCTAGGTGATTGTCCAAGGGTTTAGTTACATACTCATGGCACCGAAAACAAGAAATCTGGATTTGTGTTTTGCAAAATACAAAAAACCCATCTAGGTTGATTAAAATATGCAAATACAGAGTGCAAGGGGTGCTTACTCTTGTGAGGAACCCATCTGGCTTATGAAAAGTTCCAAAAAATTAAAACAAAACAAAGTGTTCATGTTAACAAGAGCTACATAATGGAAAAGAAGTATATTCCTTTGACTTATACTCGTGCAATGGAATTGAATCATTCTCAACCATTTCTTCCTTTCAGAGAAACATTGTATTGTGAAACAATTGACAAATGAATCAACAAAAAAGATGGAGGCCTTGAAGACTTTCAATCATGCCTCTATGTTTTTATAGAATGAATATCTAGCATTTGGCTTCCACGGGTTTTTTTAAAACCCAAAAATTTACAAGTTTGGAGGTTCAGAATAAGTGAAACTAGAATAATACAAGTGAATACAAAGAATGCATGGAGGTTCTTTTCCCAAAAAAGAACAACAAAAACATTTAAAAGCTCGGGCATTCTTGTTCAGCTGTGGACAAAATTTGAGTCATTTTCTTCAAAATACCAAAACCCACTCGGGGTTTTTTGCAGAAATACAATCTTGCTACAAATTGAAGTAAACCCACTTGGGTTCTTACACAGAAGTTGCATCTACAGTTGTGACCCAAAATCTATGTTGTTATCTTTAGGAACACAAAATATCACTTGGGGGTTTCACTGAAATCACAAATTTCTTCAAATAAATAGAAACCCACTTGGGATTCGAGCAAAAAATTGTAAATAGAGAATATTAAGGAGAGTTTCATAAGATATTCAAAACAAGAAGTGTATTTGCAAAACCCAGTTCGTATGTTTATAGAGAAACACAATCTTGTTGCAATGAATAGAAACCCAATTGGGGTTCAAGCTACATAACGCATTTGGAGTTTCTAAAAAAGTAAATCACAAAGTATGATGCTATGAATGTAGGTTCAAAATGACAAACAAAAGAACCATTCTTCCATTCTTAGGCCACGGCCTCAACAACCATGTTTTCTTCAAAAGAACAACAAAAGATTGGGGTTTTCTTCTTTCAAAGAAAATGCAGAAGGAAATGAAGATTTATGCTTTATTAGTCCTAATGGAGACTCGAAGTGAGCTCTGTTTCTCAAATTCTAAGGAATAGAATCAATTCAAGGTGTACCTGAAGCTCTTTTGCTCATATTTTTGCAAACTTTCAATCTTTTTGATTTTACCAAAATCTTCATTAGAGTTTCTCATGGTAGCTGTAAAAGTGGAGAACAACAACATAGAACAAAAAATGAAACAAAGTTCATTAGTCTATGCTATAGGCCAAGGCCAAAATCAATGAAATGGCCTCAAAGAAGTGGAAAAATGCAGTTTTGTGTCGAATGAATTCCTTTACCTGTGTTTCCATACACTTTCCCTCAAAAAATGCCATGAAAATCAAGTCAAAACACCGGTTCCAATGTCAACTCCAAACCCTATGGTGACAACATGTCTACCAAAATGCTCGATGGTAAATGATGATGTTTTTTCACATTTTCCATATTTTGTTGATTAGGGTTTGACCCTATTTTGATGCTGATGGAATTTTGTCCCATGTTTTAAAAAATGAAACTCATGTTAATGCAAAATGGGGGTCTATGATAACTTTATGGCTTAAGCATTTTGATGCCTTAAGTCTTGATGCCCTTTTCAAGAATTTCTAATTGTTTCAAACATGAAACATTTGGAGTGTGCCAAGTCGCATATAATCTTTCTTTGACCTTTGGTCATGAAGTTCATGGTGCCTTGAAGACTTTCAATTGTGCCTTCCAAGAAGTGTGGAAGCCTTTTGTGCGATATAAACCAAATTTGAGCCTTTTATTTTTCGTTTAAAAATTAGAAGATGTTGACCAAACATGCGGCAACTTGGAGTGCAAAATGAATTGAGTAAAAATTATCAAGTGCCTTGGAGAATTTTTTATCTTGTTTAATGCTTTTGAAAGAATTTTGACATTTTATTATATTTTTGCATTTTGTTTCAAAGTATAAACATATCATTTAAGTGATTTTCTAATCACTTTGATATTATTCAAATGCAAATATAATGTAATCTAATATTGATGGTGGGCCCTCTTATTTTTTTCTTTGAAATGTAAAATAACTTGATTAAGTGATGTATTATAAATCACCTAATCAAGTTATTATCTTTAATGCCTTTTTGGAGTCTTGTCTTTTCAAAACATACATATTGCATTAGTCAAAGTTGGGAGACAAAATGATGACTTGCAGACATGAGGAGAGTGTGGGGGTGAAGCATTTGATTGTTTTGGAGAAACATGTGCTATTTTGGAGGTATTTTGTGACACTTTTGGCATGACTTGAGTCTAAGCTTGAATTTTCACCATTTTAGAGGCCTCTTGGTGTGATTTTGGAAGGTTCTTTTTTGGATTTTTTGCCTCATCTGACCAAAACCTTCTAGATGGACATGTGTGGGATTTTGGTGGGCTTTTTTTAAGTAGCTTGTTTTTGCATTTTGGAGTTAGTTCTTTTTTTTTCCAGCTGTAGGATAGCTTTGTTTTTGGAGCTATTTTTCATCATGGAGTAGTATTGTAACTCAGATGGACTTGTGATATAGTAAGTAGTTTGAATTAATAAAATAGATAATTTTACCTTCTCATTTCATGTTTCATGGTATGTTGTTAATGATTGATCAGTTTGTCTTGAGAAAATTTATCTTTCCTTGCAAACTTCTCTCATGCTTAGGCATCTATTTACTAGAAAATGAATGTTAACAGGTTATAAGTTGTGTTATTCAATAGTGTTGTTAGTTGTGAAACCTTTTTTTTCCTTCTAAAAGCGTTGTTTAGAGACCTCCTTATAAATTACTTATGTAAACTGCATTTGAAAATGAGTTGCGTAAATGAAGTTTTATGATATTGATTTGAATGTGATAGGTTGTTATCAGGTCCTAGTTGTTTTTGGTGTATTACCTTAGACATTTTTAGTATTAGGTTCATTTTTCATGCAATTCTTTCCCTTTATCTCATAAATTAGTATTTAGGTGGCATGAAAAGGCGAAGGCAACCAATAATCTAGAGGTCTACTTTCGAATAGGACACCCACAACCTGAAAGCAATCCCATGTTACATCCAAACCTACTAAGTTCATTCACAGCTTGGCATTAGGGTGCAGATTTGGATCCCTAACAGCTTGCATTGAGCCCAACATAATATTACTATGTAAAGGAACATTTTATTTGAAACTATCAAAATGTCTCTCACTTGTTAGATGTGTATGGAATAGGGAAAAGACATTGCAACACAACTTACAACAACAATAGGAGGCCAAATGTTGTAGGCTATGGAGCACAACACTCGTAGCACACTCCAATTTGCTATCTAACAGAGGTGCATGGTACCATTTTTCAATAGTTTGCTATCAAACCAACCTCATAGTGGGTAATTTTCAGAATACAACCAAAAAAATGTACATCCTCAAACTAAAATATTAAATATTGCATTTACCTCCCCCCACCTCGGTGCACAACAACAATAGGATGGCCAAGCAATGCGGTGAACATATATTAGGAAAAAAATACAATGTAGACAAGGACATACATAATATATGCGGTAATTGCATGGACTTTTATCATATATTAGGAAAAAATACAATGTAGACAAGGACATATATTTCTAAACGTAATATACAAGAAGAGCAAAAAAATGAAATGGTCAAAAGAGAATTCTAGAGGTGAACATTTCCTAGCTATGTGAACCACATAAAACTAATTGAAAAGGTGGGAAGAACACATAAGAATATGTTCAAGAAAAGAATCAAGGACAAATAAGGAAACCTAGGGTATATAGGCACGAAAAATGGAAAATGCAACATAGATGTAGAATTTTAAACTTATTATTCAAATGCAACACATTTTTTTTTAGAATGTTTTTACACTATGTGCATACATAGTTTAATATACTGAGATATCCAAAACATGTTACTAACTTATAGAACTTCTAGTACATTTACATATACATATACATATACGTGCATATACATATGCATACATATACATATACATATACATATACATATACATACACATATACACATACATGCATTTTTTGTCCTTTGTTTATTATTTGCAGTTATCTCTATGCATCTTTGGAGTTATACCCATTACCATAGGAGCAATTGCAGTTAAATCTACAAATGTTTGACCAGTGAACTACATAACCCATGATTACAGTTATCCAAATTTCTATCTGCAAAAAACAACATGCTCACTAGGGAAAAATAGCTTCATGTTTATCAATTATATGCCATGAGCCTAATGCACAGAGGCTTCATGAAACATTTTTCACTCTTGCAACTCTACTCCTTAATCACATCAATTGTTTCATAAAGCCTCTGTGCATCAAGATCATTCCTCTTGTCATGAATGGCAAGTATTTTCTCGCGCAAGGGTTAATGCATGTTGGTGTTGTTGTACAGTGATACAGAAGGAAGTAAATGCAGTGTTCAATGCTAGACTATGAAAATGTATAAAAGGATACACAGGAAAAGGGTTGAAAATAACATTGGATTATTGATATGTGAACAATATATAGTTGGCAACAATGAAATTTTTTTTTGGACTAGCCATGCTAAAGTAGACGTATACTCAACATGTAATCAACATGATTGCCATATGGAATAAGGAACTCATAAAGTGTCATGCCAAGAAAAACATATAGAAACATAAAGAACAGAACAAGTGAACTACAATAATGAACAATCTATTATGGGAAAGTGGGGAAAACAGCATCATGAAACATATTGATAGAAGAAAAGAAATCTATGTAACAGTTGGCTTGTCAATTAAAAATTGGAGCTACATTGCCTGACACTAAATATTATAGAGAAATTGTAAAAAAGTTGTTACAAAAAAACTCAAGATTGAAAAGTAAATAAGAGATGACCAAAAACCCACATTAAGTAGAACCTTAATAGAGGTATGAAAAAATACACAAATGAATGAAATTGAAAGCAATCCAAAGGTACAGATCAAAACCATGTTTGCAGTTTATAGCAGTCTACAAAATTTCAAAATTTACAAGAGGTAAACTAGCGCAATGAATAATTTATCACAGGGACCTCCAAGCAGATGAGGGGGGGAAAATATGATGAAAGATATTGATTGAGGGAAAGAAATCTATGTAATAGTTAGCTTGTCAATTCTAAATTTGAGCTACATTATTTGGCACTAAATATTATCGACAATCGAGCAAATTGTAAACAAAATATTAGAGAAACACATGAACACCATAGGAAACTAAGAGATGACCAACGATCTACATTAAACATAAAATTACGATGATGGATAGTTTCTTATGGGAAAAAGAATATCATGAAACATATTGATAGAAGCCAAACAATCTATGTAACATTTGGCTTGTCAATTTTGAATTTTAGCCACATTATTTGGCACTAAATATTAAAAACAAATAGGGAGATTGCAAAAAGAACTATTAGGAAAACACTTCAAAACCACAGGAAAATGACAAATGATAAAAAAACCAACACTAAATGGAAGAAGATCATAGAATTTTGTTTATTGTTTTAGCTATCTCTGTGCATCTTTTCCATTACACTCATTAACATAGGAGCAATTGAAGATTAACATATGAGTGATTGCATATGTATATGTATATGCATAGGGTTAGTGTGAAAGCATAAACATATTGGAGATAAAATTAGTTTGGTAGTTGTTAAGTATTATTCCTTCTAATATATCTTTTATCTGTTCAATTTATTTGTTTGAAGTTTCCACTAGGATTGTCGTCAGCACAACTGTGAATAGGATTTTTCGTGTAATAGCTCTTTTACAATTTCTCTATTTGTCTATTGTTGGTACATTGTGGAACAAGCCACAGTGGTCTTGGTCTATATATATGGATATATATTTATGCCTTTGCTGCTAGTCACATTTCTTTTGTCAAGCCCAACTCAAATGAAGAACCTAGTCCTAGTGAAGAAATTGATGTTACACCTTGTTTAGATATTGATAGAGTCTCAGTTTGGAGGGTATTCGAGCATGCCTAAAATTCTATCCGTATGTCAACAAGGTGTAACAACAATTTCTTCACTTGCAATGGGTTCTTTATTCAAACTGTATTCTTTGTTTTGATTGTTGTTTGGAAGTAATTTCACATACATACATGTCCACATATAGATTTTTTTTGGGGAAAGATTTCAAATCACAGCAAAACACTTAAGAATCACAAGAAAATGACACATGATTGAAAACTTGAAAAATTTCACAATTTAAAAAATTTAAAACAATCCTTCTTACAAGAACAATAGAATAATTTGTTACAAGGAGCTTCAAACAGATTAGGTAAAAAGAGTATCATGAAACATATTCATTCAAGACAAGCAATCTATGTAACAACTAGCTTGTCAAATCTAAATTCAAGTTGCATTATGTGGCACACAGTATTATAGGGAAATTGTAAAAGAACTATTAGTTAAACATACATACATATATATACATATACACATATGCATATATATACACATGTATATATATATATATATATCTATATTACATATATATATGTGTGTATATAAATATATATATATATATACATTTATATATACATATATATATATATATGTATATATATATATATATATATATATATATATATTTATAGACAATGTGAACTGTATGTGAAAATAAATGCTTCGAAACATACACAGATACATATATGCATATATATATTGAAGACAAATAGAGTAATTGTATGCAAGGTATTAGAATAACACTTATTCAATACTAAATATCATAGACAATAATTGGCACTAAATATTAAAGACAAATAGGGAAATTACAAAAAGAACTCTTAGGGAAACACTTAATCACAAGAAAATAATAGATGCTTGAAAACCCATATTTATATTACATATATACATATATATACACATGTATATATACATATATATGCACACACATATATATATACATACATACATATATATATGCATACAATGTGAACTGTATGTGAAATATCATTATATTGCACTGATCTCCTCACGGCATAAATAAAATGTATATATGTTATTTTAAACTCTTTTTAAAATCACAGTGTACCTTAGTACAAATAAGAATAGGATACACATTTGTTTAGATATACATATCCATATATAAATTCATGTTGCATTGTCAAATGAGCCACAATGGTCTTTGTTTGTATATATGGATATACATATTTCCCTATATGTATATTTTGAAATATGTATCGGGGCAATTCAATACATATATATATGTGTGTGTGTGTGTGTGTGTGTGTGTGTATCTATCAGGGAATTCAATATAAGATTCAATACCCAATAAGTGTTATTCTAACACGTCCTATACACTTTCTATATTTATCTTCAATATCTACTACCAAAAATGGTACCTCGAATCTTATATCAATATGTTTCATGATATTATTTTTTTCTCATATGTTCCAAGCCCTCTACAACAAACTACCCAGGCCTGCTTATAACAGTAGTGGAGCTTGCTATCTGCATGCGCTAGCAGTGGCTGGGTTGTTTGCCTTGACACACACAAGCAGAACGGTAAGTGTTTTCCCTTGTAGACAATTTTAAATTGACAAACTAACTCTTACATAGATTGGTTGTCTTGTATCAATATGTTTAATGTGGGCTTTCAATCATCTATCATTTACCTCTAATTCATATATTATTTTTCTAGTAGTTCTTTTACAATTTCTCTAAATAAAATCATTGTATCAAAGGTATTAGAATAACACCTATTTGCTACTAAATATTATAGACAAGAAAATGACATATGTTCGAAAACCCACATTAAATAGAACTTTAAAATATGGAGAATAGAAGAGGCAAACTACGATAATAAACAGTTTTCTATGAGGAACTGAAAAAAAGAATATCATGAAGAACAGTTTGTTATGGGAAACTTCAAACATTTGAGACAAAAAGGGAAATTGGAAAAGAGCTATTACAAAAACACTTAACAATCACAAGAATATGACAAATGTTCGAAAATCCGCATTCAATATAACTTTAAAATATGGGGAATAGAAGAGACAAACTATGATAATGAATTGTTTGCTATGGAGAACTGAAAAAAGAATACTATGAAGAATAGTTTGTTATGGGGAACTTCAAACAATCAGGAAAAAAAGAATATCATCAAACATATTCATACAAGAGACATAACATGTTCCATCCAGACAAAATAATGACAGAAAATAGCATTATAACAACCTTCTACACAAATAGAGAAATTCTAAAAGAGTTATTACAATAACACTTAATATGCAATTGCTCCTATGTTAATGGGTATATCGCAAAAGATGCATAAAGATAACTACAAATAATAAATGAAGCACAAAAAAATTACTAACCCTAACCATATTTTTTGATGAAAAAAAGAAGATTTACCCACAATAAATCCATCCATACAAAGTCATAATCTCTTTGAAGTCTCCAAAATGGGTATAATGACAAAGATAAAAACATATAACAGGGAACAATAAGCAAAGAGCAAAAGACATGAACAATAAATTAATCATTTACGCAAAATACCCATGTAAAACGACTTACAAATTTGGAGCACAATAACTACAAACAATAAACAAAATGCAAAAAATTTACTAACCCTAACCATATTTTTTGGTGAAAGAAAGATGATTTAACTGTAATAATCCATCCATACAAACCCATAATCTCTTTAAGGTCTCCAAAATGGGTATAACGGCAAAGATGCAAACATATACAAGGAACAATAAGCAAAGAGCGAAAGACATGAACAATATATTAATCATTTACGCAAAATACCCATGTAAAACAACTTACAGATTTTGAAGCACGACAGTCTTAAAACCCTCCAATCTGCTATAAAACGGAGCTGAAGGTGGCGATTTTTACAATAGTATGCTCTCAAACCAACACCACAATGGCTCTTTTGACAATGCAACTTAATCAATATACTTTCTCGCATATTTCGCAGCACATCAGTGTTAGAACCATCCAACTTGCTATGAAAATGAACAATAAGCAAAGAACGAAAGACATGAACAATAAATTAATCATTTATGCAAAATACCCATGTAAAACGACTTACAAGTTCCACAACACAATAGTTTTAAAACCCTCCAATCTGCTAAAAAACGGAGCCCAAAACGATGATTTTAACAATAGTCTACTATCAAACTAACACCACAATGGCTCTTTTGACAATACAACTTAATCAAAGTATACTTTCCCACACTGCAACATTGAATATTGCATTTACTTCATCTGCCGCCATCGTAGAAACACTTACCATTCAGCTTCCGCATATTGAGGCCACCAACTCCACCACCACCAACCCACGTAATTACGAAGCTCAAAGTCGCCACAAAAAAACCTGGTCAAGTCGCCGCCGGCAAATCCAATTCACGGCTCGGCTGACAAAAATCCCGATGGAAACTTCAAACAAAATAGCCTATCGGCTAATAATCTCATTTCTATCGTTAGTGAAACTAAATGAGAATGAGCATGGGTAGGTAGTAAATTTTCATCTAAACAATTATATAGGGTGAAATTTATCACCACATATAGTTATCCATTTACGTAAATATAGTCACCTACTCTCTCAAGGAAAATGTGAAGCGAGTCCAATCGTAGAACTGCTTTTTGGTGAAAGCGATTGATAAGAGCAAGAGAACCTGTGACGGAAAAAGCCATTAATGGCTGCACGCAAATATCACCTAAAAAGTTGAGCTTCTACTATTCCATGACATCTTTTTACAGTTAAAGTCGGTGGGCTGACGATGGTGACCGCAAACATCTCGTGTCCTCTAAATTATCTTACCCTCACGAGACATGGCTTCTTAAAATTGGTACAGGGCCTCTACATAGCAAAAATGGGTTTTAACTATAGCTTACATTCAAAGCTAAAACAGCAGTAAAGATGAGGAAAATAATAGATTTGAGAGGCACGCCAGGGATGGAAATAATGGAGGATTCAGCGTGTGTGGACTGTGAGAAGGACGTCAGAATTTGCTGCTGGCCGACCTTCTCTTTCAGATCTCTGGTGCACATTATTTTGCCCCGCCGCTCCTGTCAAACTAGCCGTGCTTCCCCACTTAATGGAAATCGACTAAAAGACTCGATCCTGCGTCGATCCACTGTCACAGGCAAGATTTTACTAACTCTCTTTGTACTGTTTGATATGATAACTGTATTATTAGGAAGTATCTGCTGTTTCAGTTAACACAGAGACTAAGAACTTTTTAAAAGTCTGTGCTTGGAATTATAGAGAGATATTTTACTGTGTTGTTTCTGTAAGTTGTTGTGAGGTTTATTTTGTAAATGCTTCCATGATATGATTCGTTTTCATTCTTGATTTTCTCCTTTCCCCCTCTGATATCTGATTTATCTAATTTGTTAATTTATAATGCCGTATAGAAATAAAATTTTGAAATTTTGTCTGAAGGTTTTGATTTAGATATTTATAATTGAGATGACTTTTCTTCGGTTGGTCTAAACTGGTATAGGATTTGTCAGCAAACCAGACAAATGCTTATGTTTGTTGCTGCTGCTGTTTGCCCTCGATAGATTAGTGAGATAGTGAGGGTTTTATTAAAGCCTGCCCGAAGAGGTTAAATGTTTTACAAGACCAATGGTATACAAAAGGATTAACCAAAACTAATTAAAGGTCAAAAATAAAAATAGAAAAATCATTTACAAAGAATAAGTTAGCAAGATGTCTTAAGATTAGTTGACAAAGAGCAAGGCTTTATCAGTTTGATGAACACCCACTACATCACCACTCTGAGGAACTTATCCCCACCATCCATACTAGACCCTAAATCCTTGTTGCAATATCCTCACATGGTTTAGAGTTAAGGAGAACACCATATTAATAAACCTCATAAATGGGAAGTATCAAAATAGACATAGACATATCTGAAATAAAGTGATTAAGTGCACTAACTTAGTGACACACTTTCAAGTTCTTATCATAAGTATCCACTAAGCTACCCTTTCAAGTTCTTAACATAAAGAGAAGATTTAACTAAGTTGATGTTTCTAGTTATTAAATTAATTAAGAATTGCATAAAAAAGAATCACAAAATTGATCAAGAGGCTATCTATAAGTTAATAGTGTTAACATATTGAACTATAAAATTAAATCATAAACATCTATATCAAGTAATACATCCTATAGTTTCTAACTCACAATGTCAAAATAAACTAGAGATAAGCAAGAATTTGACATAGTGGTCTCCTACACAACACCAAATTTACAAGCTTCTCTATGCCCACATAGACTCGCCAATATGATCATTAGTATTTGTTATGAGCATATCTATTAAAATGTGTAATAAGAAGATATTAGGAATCTAGTGTAGTAGAATATTTAGTTCAAAATATGTAAAAAAAATGCATATATAATTATGGTCTTCCATTACAATATATAAGATAATATAGCTATCATAGGCAGATATTCCATCTAAAAAATCCATACTTTAATCTCCACTAATATGCATAATTAATATTAGTGATACATAACAGAGGCCTTAACGTATTCTTCAAGAAACAATGAGAAAAATCATGAGGATGTTGACCACATAATGAACATGGGTTCAAGCCAGAATAATGAACTAAATCATATATGTGATATCATAATGATATAATTTTGGTAGAATTGTGAACAACTTAGAGTTGGACTTCATTGTGCACACATTTGAAGACTCAACTAAAATTTGATGAAGGGTTCTACCAAACATAAATTGGATGGGTTTGGAATATTATAGAACATAAGACCCTAATAAAACCTTATAGTTAAAATATTAAATATTACTCTATTAGTTTTTTTGAGAATTTGTAACCCATATAATTGTAGGAAAATTTATAGTACAAAATAGATAGAGAAAAATAATAAGCACACATTTAACATAGTATTTATGTGGAAAACTTGGTAAGATTATACTAAGGAAAAACCACGAGAAAATATCTCTAACATTTTTATTTGTCGAGAAATTTACAATTATAATAATCTTCAAACTGTAATTGAAAACATGACTTAAAAAGAGTATAATAAATCTAAGTAGCAAAGTCCTTGTCAAATAAAATTTTCCAAAAATATGAAGTGTGACTCATGAAACTACATGTCAAACATCTGTCAAAAGTAACATACAAAATCAGTTCCAAAAAAATCAGCTTCATTAGAAATACCTTCAGTGTAATGCTATTCGATGTCCAGGGGGCTATGACAATCCCCCTAGGATGCCCCATCATTTAAACATTCAGTTGAATAGAAGGTCTTTAGCCACCCTAGGCACATACCTGAAGTACTACCTAGGTATTCAATGTTGACTATTCATCACTAATGGAATAACAATAAAATTAACTTCATATTCCAACAATAATGGGTTTTGACTAAGAAGAAAAAAGTGTGACATACTCTTAGCACAATACATAGGAATAGGAACACCACATTACCTTATTCTGGATTTATGTTCTTTAATATTATTTTTCTAGACACAATACTCTTTATGTGTGACATTTAAGAAGGTTGAAACATAAAAAAATTAGAGGGAACAACACCTTTTTTTATGATTTCATATTCTCACCCATCATTTTTACTAAAGTTCTAGATATCTATTGTATGATATAAAAATATTTAGATTGTTGATTATCTTGCCACAACATTGTAATCATCTTGTAGTCAATTTAATTCCTTTTGGGATATATATATAGGTTATACAAATGCATAGAATATTTATATGATGACTAAGACTAATATTAATTTTTTATAATTTTGCATGCTTATATGATGTTGTAAATACAATGCATTATTTTATAAGATAGTTGTAGTGTTTAGAACCAAGAAAATAAAAATGAAATGATATAAAATCACATAATTGTCCAAGTCAAATACCACTAAAACTGCTCAAGGGATGAAAAATAATTATTATATCTTTGTGTTTGAATGCCAAAAAAATAATGAAGTTATACTTGATATTAGAAAACCAAACCTTATTTCTACATTCACTCTTATGTCTTCGAAAATAAAAAAATAAATAACTTCAATATTCTATTAACCTTGTAGATAAATAATAAATGTAAAATCACTTTGAAAAATAATTGTTATGTATCTATTCCCATCACAAATCCTTGAATGGTATCACTCACATTGAAGCTTGGATAAGAAGGAAATCTTTAGTTGAGCACTTTGGGGTGTTTGGATCTCTAACTATGGCATGAATACTTCAATATCTATAGGGAAATTAGTTTATCCCAAAATGAACATTTTAGAATAGTAGGTGCCTTAGGTAACATTAATTACATTAGATAGACTCAAAAGCACATACTACTATGCCATAAAAGCATAATCAAACATAGTTTTATTTCCCACATTAAACCTTAGAGGAAATTTTAAGCAACCTTAACTAGTCTTGACAACAAGCAATAACCAGATTCATTTAGCAGAATCATTAAACATGAAAGACATAACAAAAGAAATGAACACACAGATTTACATGGGGAAAACCCTTTTGGGTAAAAAATAAAACACTCCAAAAGTGTAGACACATTGTATTATTTAGCAACCAGAAAATATAGTTACAATAGAATAGGGGCACTAAGCCTTTAATAGAAATTTTTCATCTTGTTTTATCTAGAGGAACAATTCGACATTATAATGCCCTTGAATGAAAATCTCTTCTTTCTTGTTACATTTCTCTAATCAACCTCTTTGATTAATCTAGATTATTCTATTGATCCCCTCTATTACATCATGTTCCTATTACAAAGAATTCAATGCACTATGGCATTCACATACACATACACAAGTGTTCCTTAGATCTCTATTACAATTTTCCTTGATCTTCTTAGATTATTCTCATATGTTACAATTCACTAAGGCATTTGTATAAACCTTAAATGTTACTAGGAAGTTGATCATTCCAACTTCCACTAGGAAACCAAAAAAGAAGTGTAACTATAATTACATCCTTTTTTCAGAGTGTCGAGGAGACTAGAAATAGTCTCTCCCCAAACTCCAATAGTCACCTCAACATACACACTGCCAAGACATTCTTCCCATTTAAAGTGCATCAAAACTTTGAAGACACTTGAAACACTCTCTCGCCGAACCTTCATCATCACCCTAAAGTAGTTGTTGTTAGCCTTGACCAAGGTATCCACTCTCCAGATGTCGACCATGTCACCATCATACATCTGACTCATGTCTTACATGTCACCCAATTCTACCTTATCGAACTTGAAGGGATTTTCATCCATGTCCTAGTGAAGTCTATCACTCTCACTGATAATGAGACTTAGACAGTCTATCAAGGCATCAAGGAGACTCTATTACAACTCCCTTTGACACCACCCTATCACATCGACAAAGCTTAGTGATCCACTAATATAAACTTGCGAACACATTTATCCAAACACAAAATGGTGGAGGTCATCAGAGCATCAAGGAGACTAGCTACTTTGTCCTGTTGAAAATTCTCTATTAGCTGACATAACTTCACCTAAAATCTAGTACATTTGAGGCACTGTTTCTCAAAATTCTCCCACTTGAAAAAGAATGTACTTGCTACCAATCATTGCTCAAATTTATTGTATCAACATTCAAGATGTCTACCATCTTAGGAAATGGTTCCAACCCTCCTTCATAGGAAAGGAACGAGCCATGTTGTATCTACAATAGTCTAAACCAAGACACCTGCAACAGATCCAACTAATAGCAAAGAATACAACGTACTACCACCACTCCACTATGCTCACAGCTTATACAAAACAATCAATAGCATTAGCTTCAAATCTTCAAGTTTGAACACAATCAAAAAGACATCCTCCAGAAAATAATATAGAACACCAACTAGAACAACCAAAAAACTGACTGCTCCCATCCAACTATCTAACCCATGTGATTGAAAATATCACTCACAACACGTGCTAATCCATCCAATCACCCATACCTCCAAGGTATACAAAACATAGTAAAATTATGCCATAAATATATACACCCATAAACTAAAATCATAATATCCATGTGCAAACATGTCAAAGAGTGACATACACATCCAAGATCTCCCACTGCATGGGTAATGTAAATCTGAAAATGATCAAGGCATACCAAGTCTACCAATAGCATCGTACAAAAAGTGTAAAACATCATGTAGTACCAATGAATCATCCATAATGATATGCACAACCTATACATAAGAATAGTTCTCACAAGTCTTCACAGCTCTCCCAAGCTCTTCACACCCAAAAAATGGAAGAAATAAAGAAACCTTCATGTCATCACCCAAGCACATAAGTGAAAACACATAACCACAAGCTAGTGATCACAATAGCTCCAACCAAACCTCAAACCAATGTAATGTGAAATTAAATATCCAAGATAACCAAGACCAAAGAGAGAAAGTCTACACATCATGTACCTATATCAAATCCTCCTACATACACCTCTAAATGCAAATTGTGTCAAAACATGATATCCTTCCACAGCATCCCAAAAGAAAATCCATAACAACACCCAACCATTCAATCACCAAGATCAAACATAGCATATATATCATGTAATCACCATGGATGTAAGCCTCTCAAGCCAAAGAGGATCAAATTAAATCCATTCCCTATGAAGGAAATAAGCACAATGCATCTCCTAAACTCAACATTTACGAATGTAATTGTAGTGCATAAGGAGATATAAGCATGCCAAGACTCCTCAAATGAATCCTCCAAAACCAAGTACCCACAACTCAAGATCCATATTCATGAGAAGAAAATCATAATGCGCCTGAAAGAAAAAATGGGAGATGCCTCTCAATTGATAAGCTACTAAGTAGACCAAGAGTGGGAATGAGAATGCTCCTCCAAGATATACAAGTTATCATGACTCCTCCATGAGAAATATCCTCATAGGTCTCTATTATCTAACTCACATCCAAACAAGGTAAAGGCTTCTTAGACTTTTTGTTGAAATCTTCATCAAGAGTAACCATCAACAACACTTCTCTCCTCTCAAGAGAAATACAACCTCACCTTATTCTCCATGTATTCGTGAGCACCTGCAAACAATCATCTCATGCTAAACTCCAAATGCATCACTGCACTATCATGAAGTTCTCAAGAATATGACCAATGCACCCAAAACATAGAGAATCACTAGACCACTGGCAAAGCTCTAATCTAATGAAGAACTAATCATGATATCATGATTTTACCATCCCCCTTAGGAGATTTTACATTCCAAGTGAACGTACCATGGTCTTAAGAGCAATGGATCATGCCAAAAATCTAATTTGCTTGATCACGAGGATATCATGACATAAAAGAAAACAAACTTGAAACCAACATCACCTACCAAGCATCATCAGTACCTCATCCCAATGACCACAAGAGTCTTTCATGTCTCTGAGATACTACACATTTTTCAAGTAGTGTCCATGCAAATGCAAAAGAACCCTTTTGCAACAATAGGATCCAAGAGCTCCTCCTAGTAACATTTGCATTACTTAATGAAGATCATTCATTCATAGACACCGCTAAATCTCCCACTGAACCATGACATTTGAGCTCTCCAATCATCATGACCAAAATTATACTAATCAGAAAAATCCTTTGAGTCCACGCACCAACATGTCCATCTAACAAAAAATACCAAATGAAACCAAGATCTCCAAACCAAGCAAAAATACCATCACTATCAAGAGCTTATACCAAGTTAAGTATCCAAGCTATTCATGACATCATGATACACATGCTATTGGTCCCCATAAATAACTATCACAATACTCTCATACCATCCATCCTCTCATCTCAAAGCAACCAAACCAATACACAAGTGACCAAAGACAAGGCCAACTAACAAGTCTTCATTAACATTGAACCAACCTCATGGATATAGATAGTCCACTTATGAGTTATCCCACAACAAACGTGTAGGTAAAGACAACCCACATCTTGCATAACTGGAAGATCCAATCAATAAATCATGCAAACCCATTATTGCATAAGAAACTACAAAATTGAGATCTCAAAGAGAATAACCATGTAGACAACATGAATCAAAGACCAGATTCAACACAAATCATATTTTTCAGTTGTGTCCACAACGAGCACCATAGTCAAGGAAACCACCAAGCATCACCACAAGAATGTTGAGTGACTAATCACATACCAACACTCCCATGCAAAAAAAGAATCACACCTCCTCTTACCATGCATAAAGAATATATGAAGAACTACAACTATCTCATCTAGTAGAACCCCAAAATCCAAGGTCTAGAAAATAGCTTAACAGCAGCTCCACAAATTCACAAGTTTTTTTTTGTGTAAAATGTACAAAACCACTATCTTTGGAACAACACCTATGCCCATCCACACTCACTACTCATCTAGAAGAATTAAAGGTGTGAAAAAAAACACCATAATGGTTAAACCAAAATAATGAATTGTCATGAATGAGCATCACCATAGATTTTTATGAAAATCTACAAAAACTTCAAATCAAAGGAACATGAAATTGACCTATGCAAGTACAAAACATCCATAAAAGGAAAAATTGTTCAGAAATTCTAGGACCATTTCAAGCCAACTCCAGAACCACCAATATGCACATGAATTTGAGGGAGACAGACTATTTCAGAAGCTTCCAGATCATCTTATGATAAACTCCATAGCCTACAAGCAATCAAGGTATCAAAAGAATATCTTCTAATGCCAGGAAAAGGCGCCCAACATAAGTGCATTACTTCGTAGTAGAAAAAAAACTCAAGCTTCTCCATATCATTAGGGAGCCTCTCACATAGACACCCATTATGAAAGTGTTGCTACAACATAGCCACAAAGCAACATATTCCACCCCATGCATCAAGATTATTTTGTTGTTAACTACGACCTTCAAATCACATCAATTCAATATGACCAACTTTATTTTCTTTTTCTTCACCATTCTTCAAGCTACATGTTGTCTCCTGAAACTAAAAAAAATAGTAAACAAATTTCACTCACCAAAGGATCAATCATCAATCAATTACTTCATATTTCCTCAAGTTTTCCAGACTAAGAAATCCTCACAAAAGGAATACCCAAAACCAGAAAACTAGGAATAAGAAAACCCTAGAAGATGGCTTTGATACCATTTGTAAGGAAATTATTTTATCCCATAATGAACATCTGATAACATTAGGTGCCTTAGGTAATATTCATTACATTAGATAGCCTCAAAAGTGTGTACTATTATGCCATAAAAGAAAAATCAAACATAGTTTTATTTCCCACATTAAACCTTAGAGGAAAGTTTAAGCAACCTTAACTAGTCTCAACAACAAGCAGTAACCAAATTCATTTAGTAGACTCATTACAAATCAAAGATAGAATAGAATCAATAAACACATAGATTTATGTGGGGAAAACCCTTTCAGCTAAAAAATCCCACACTCCAAAAGCATAGACCCATTGTATTATTTAGCAACTAGAAAATATAGTTAGAATATAATATAGGCACTAAGCCTTTCATGGATACTTTTCATCCCATTTTATTTGGAGGAAAAATTTGATGGCATAGACCCCTTGAGTGCAAATCTCTTCTTTCCCATTACATTTATCTGATCAACCTCTTTGATTAATCTATATCATTATGTCGATCCCCTCTATTACATCATGTTCCTATTACAAAGTGTTCAATGCACTATGGCATTCACATCCACCTCTATAGGTGTTCCTCAGATCTTTGTTACAATTTTCCTTGATCTTCTCAAATTATGCTCATATGTTACAATGCACAAAGGCATTCGTATAAACCTCAAATGTTACCGGGAAGTTGATGATTCCAACTTCCACCAGGAAACCAACAAACAAATGTAACTGTCATTACATCCTTTTGTCAGAGTTTCGAGGAGACTATAAATAGTCTCTCCTCGAACTCCAATAGGCACCTTGACATACACACTACCAAGACGTTCTACCCATTCAAATTGCATCAGAACTTCAAAGAGACTCAAGACACTCTCTCGCTAAACTTTCACTGTCACCCCAAAGTAGTTGTTATCATCATTGACCAAGGTCTCCACTGTCTACATGTCAACCACATCACCATCATACATTTGAATCACATCTTACATGTCACACAATTCTTCCTTATTGGAATTTTGAAGAGACTTCCATCCATGTCCTAGCGAAGTCTATTACTCTCATCGACAATGAAACTCAGATAGTCTATCGGGGCATCAAGGACACTCTATGATGACTCCCTTTGACACCGACATAGCTTAGTGATCTACCAATACAAAATTGCGAACACATTTAAAGCCAAACGCTAAACAATGGAGGCCATCGAAGAATTGAGGGGACTAACTCCTTTGTTCCACTAAAATTTATGTCAGCCCAATGTAACTTCACCTAAAATCTAGTACATTTGAGGCACTATTTCTCAACAATATCATCACAAGTCTATGGATCATCAATTCAAAACATTACATCTTTGTAGGTTATCTAAATGGTGTAAAATTTTATTTCCTAATCCAACCAACCACACATGAATTATTCAATGAGAGAAGTGTTAAGTTTTAGGAGGGTCCTACTAACTCTATATTTGACATTTCTCCTTATATTATGGATTCACTTGATTTTGATGATTCCTCTTCTGACAACTCTAACTATCCACCTTTGGTTCCTAATGTAGAGTCTTTTTCTTCCAATTTCGATAGTTAGGATAGTGATGAGGACTCACCTTCATCTAATTCACCACATTCTTTGGAGGATGATATTTTAGCACCTAATTTGCACCCTCTTTGGGTTAGATAGACACTTGATAGAGCAAGTACTTGGGTAGGGAATCCAATAAATGATAGACATACATGATCTAAAAATGATCAAAATAGGAAACATGCTTTCTTATCCACTACCTATGATCCATGAAAATTTTGAGAGGTATTAGGCATATCTTAGTGGGAGAGGGCTATGTATGATGAATTTGATTCCTTACTCAGAAATTTCACACTTGGAATGTGATTTCACTTCCTAAAGGAAGGAAGATGGTTCAATGTAAGTGGGTATATCAAACTATTTGTAGTATATATGTTGATTGATAAGTAAAAGTAATGGTTGGTTGTGCTAGGTTTTTTATAGGTTGTTGACATTGACCACATGGAGACCTTTCTACCCATGGCCAAGATGACTTCTATTCAACTCTCACTAGCTATTATTCTAGCATATGGATGGGATCTATATTAGAAGGATGTGAAGAGTGATTTTATTCATGAGGACCTTCGAGAGGAGATCTACATGGAGAAAACACCAAGTTTTTTTTAGGATTCATCCTTAGTGTGTAGACTTAAGAAATCCCCTTCTAGAGTCCATAGGAGATAAATTGGGAAAAGATGAAGATAAAGAGAAGTTATTAGGCTTTATGGGATCACTGAGAAAATAAGAATTAGGATGGTACATGAAGAATTACCCACAACATAAAGCCACATGGGAGGAAGTAAGAAAATAATTATTAGCCAATTTTGAGACACCAGAAGTTCCAACCACAAGTGTTACTCAGATGGGGAACTTGAAACAGAGACAAACCATCAATTTAAAACTATAACAAATTTTTTAAAGAAGTATGAAAAAAATTGGAGGAACCTTTAACAAAAAAATAGTAGAATGGTTCATCTCTAGATTGTGTAAGGATATAAGAGTTGGATTAGATGGGAGATTCTTTGAAAAATTCATTGATCTATTTTATATGGCATACTAGAATAAAGCTCAACAATGGAGGAAACCAAAAAAAGATAAAAGAGTTGAAATCCTTGAAGATTTATAGTTGGAAGTTCAAAAGTTGGTCATGTAGTAGGAGATCAAGTCTAGTGAACCTAGTGAACTTGATTTAATTTGGTGCACATTATAGAAATAGGGGAGGGAACATCTAGAATTAATTCCCCCAAGGGTAGAGCGGAAAACATATTAGATGTAGTGAAAATAATAAAACCTAACTCTATGTATTGTACTCTTTGTCAAGAATGGGATATACATTTGATATAAGACTATCTAAAGAATAGACCTCCAATCTGAAATGGAAGAAACTAAGGGAATTATGGAACTCAATGATGTCACAATCATATTTACAATACATATGAAAACATTGATATCAGATACTGGATACCACCTTGGCAAGATAACTGAAAGGCATGTGCCACGCAAAACAATCAACAATTGGGTTATGAGGAGGATGTTGGATAATATAAAGGGGGCAGAGGAAGATTCTAGACTAGAAAAAGAATAAATGATGTAAACTTCTTTAACTATAGAAAATGGGACATTATGCCTCTAAATGTTGGGTAGAAAGAAAATAGAAATGCACCTTTTGTGGGCAAGATGATCACACAATATTTCAATGTGAAGTTTCTAGGACATTCAACCTTCCCAAAGTGATGAGTTAAAAAGAGGTACCAAAGTCATCCAAAAAGTACCACATGAAGTTAGAGTTTTTATTGAATGGATGTGTTGGATTTGGATACTTGTACAAAAGAAAACTCTAGAGAAGAACTAGTTGTGGATAAAAAGAAAAAGAAGAAAACCAAAGGTAGGAAGAAATTAAATGTTGTCACTAGAAAAGGTACTAATACTAGTAAAAAAAAAAAAGAATCCAATGGTACACGAAGCATATGAAGAATATTATAGTTCAAAATAATAAGAAGAAGATGAGGAACCAAAAAACTTCAAGTATAATAAAAAGCAACATGACAAGGTGGTATAGTAGGCCAAATTAAACATAATGTAGGAGCAAAAAGAAGAGGTAGGTTGCTTTACAGAGAAATAAGTTAAAATGCTAAAATACCTTGCATCCCTAGCTAGAAAAAAGGATTTAGTAGACAAATTAAATTAATGGGGAAAATTCTAGAATAAACACAAGTAGGTCAATCAATTATTAAAGGACTAGAACTAGAAGAATGGCTCATTATTGATAAAAGTACATTTTAATGATCACAAAGTTAAATAGTATGGTAGATTTGGGTGCTAATATAAATATATTTCCATCCACCACATGGGAGAAATTAGGTCGACCTGAGATTTTAAAAACACTTATGAACATAAGTCTTGTTGATTGTTTCAGAATGGAGACTTTGAGAACTTGGAAGAATGTTGAAGTGAATGTTAAAGGGATAAAACAATTGGTTGATTTTGAAGTAGTTAAAATGAAGGAGCCATTTAATACCTTTCGAGATTTACTTGGATTAAGATGATTTGTCAATTCTAATGTTATAATAGACTCCCTTAAAGAGGATATTTCATTTACAGATGCTAACAAAATTGTGTGTACTCCATTAGGAGAACTAGATGGCAGATCCTATATAGAAGAAGTAGCACAAAACAAGGAAGGGGAAGATATCAAAAACCTCTACACTATCTCCAACTTTATAGATGGGGAAGAGGAAGAATAAAATATAAATAATGAAGGAGAATTGTAATTAAATAGTGATGATTATAGCACAAATAGGGATGAATTATTGGAAGCATGAATACAAAATGAACCAAAGTTAACATCTCGAAGATTTTATTGATTCCAAAGATTATTCTTTATACAAAGATAGATCGAAACAAGCCTAGGAAATATAAGAAAATAGTATGGGTACACCAAGAGTTACAAATGAAAAATATCACAATCACCAAAACTTAGAATGGATGACATGTGGCTATTCGAAAAAGACATCAGAATGGCACCAGATGGACAATAATCATAGGAATAAAAAATATCAAAGGAAATGGCACATGATACATAATGAAAAAAAAAAACTTAAATATTATATCATATTGTATTATAGTATTCCATATAGGATATAATATTAGGTGCTAGGAAAATTTAGCCATAGAAATACCAATGGGTAGAAAAAGGTAGAAAATAACTAGAAAAGGCTACAATAATTAATAAGCTAACCTAGAAAATCTATAAAAGACCCTCACTAGACCTTTACCCTCACATAGCTATTTGGTTCTCTCAAAAAACTTACTCACTCCACCATTGTTAGATCTTCTATGAAAAACCATAGCTATTGTACCCTAACTCAAGTACGAGTTGATAGTCATGGTTGCACCTGCTCCCATTACTATAATTGAAAACCACCCCTTAACTATAAGAAACTTCCCTACAATACAATGGCCGTGCATCGAGAGGGTGCATTTTCAAGAGTTCCAAACAATGTTATCTACATGAAAGATGGAAGTAAATCATCCATGCACCTTCTGGAAGAGATGAAGCATTCAAAATTTAAGGATCTTAGAATAACATTACTACAACCCAAAACCAACACATATCTACCTAAGCATACCTAAATCAAAGAAGAGAAGTTGGATGTATGGAAGGAATTCTCAAATTTTGCTAAGGAGGAGGAATGGATCGACTTGGTGTTCAACAAGATACATGATGAATACCTTTACCTAGACAAACCCCATTGCATCACAAAGGAGGCCATCCAAGTTGTTACCTGATTGTTGGCACAAGGGGCGATTCTGTCAAAGAAGGGTATCAAGAACATCAAAGTCATCAAAATCACCGGCATAAATTTTGATGGGAGAAGTCTGGACATTAGTAACATCACCAACCTTGAGGCGAAATATTCCACCAAGGTAATTGCATATAAAGTTTATTATACAAAATACAAAGGTTCTACCACTATTTTTTCCATCCACACCCCCTATCAGATGGTTGTTCAAGGAAAGGAATTTTATCTATGTGCATTACTTAGAATGGAGCTCCTAGAGAATGTGGCTTCAACAAATACCCCAAGATATAACTTCTAGTATGGTACTTTTCTCATTTTCCTTATATTTATTTTATGAACCATCTCCCTCAATTTGCTAGAAAATAATGGGATGCAACCAAACTAGTAGCCGCACAAATTCAAGATTATGTAAAAAGGTTTATGACTAAACCAACATATATTCAACTATTTGATGGGTTCTTTAAAATGTTGCAAAAATATATGCAGGATTGATGGAGAGTTTCTTATAGCATGGTACAAAAGTACCTAGACTCCATTTTCTTTTTGGTAGAAAAATATTTCACCATTATAGAGGTGATAGAACCTTGAAATTCATGGATTCCCCCCATTTCCATAAGAGGTTCTAAATGCAGAATTAGAATTCTATATCAGTTGCTTTCCTAGTCTCCCAAAAGATCCCAAGGAAAAAATGTGTCCCACTGTTAAGGGATATATGGAGTGCATAGCCAAGGAGAAAGCTAGAGAACAATACAAAGGGAAGAAACAAGTAGAAATACCACCAAAAGATGCAAAGGGATTAAAATTAGCACTAGTCTCTATCCCTAGAAGGTCCAATAGATTGTAAATAGAGACTCCATCTTCAACAGAAATCAAAAGAAGCTAGTCAAGAAAGAGAAGGTTAGAAAGCACATCGAAAAAGACCCCTAGAAAAAGAAGCAATAGAGGTCCTCTTATAAATGAGAAAAAATAAAAGGGAAAGGAAGAAACAACAAGCAATAAGAGAGGTAGAACCCCAATAAGATATGGAAGAAGAAAAGGAGATAAAACTAGAGACATCCTCCAGATCAAGAAGCCCATCAATGGACTATTGGTAGATGAATACTAGTTATATAGTGCATTGTTCGAGAAAATATTCTTTTCCAAAACACTACAAACATATTCCAAGATGCCTCCTATCAACAAGAAAACTATGGAGAGGGAATTCATTAGATATATGGTAGCATCACATATTACCTTGGAAGAGTTTATGAGTATATTATTGGATCAAATATCTATCATACTCAAACTCTAGAGAGAGAAATTAAGGGAACTGGCCATCCAAAAAAATGTACCTACATTGAAAATTTTGAAGAAGGAAAAATAGAATCAGTTATAAGCAAAAGAACTCTGGTCTAAACAATGCCTAGATAAGCTTATGTTAGGAAAAATGGAGATTACACAGAAGGTACAAGGGAAAATCACAGAGACTATTGCAAAAGAATATAAAAAATTGTGTGAGGAAGAAGCAAAATATGATACTTCTTTGATACATACCCCTCCTCCTTAGACCAATGCACCCTCATCTTTAATACCTTCTCTAATGTAACCCATAAAGGATTTCTTGGCAAAGTAGTAACACATGCAAATAGTAGCATCTTCCCAATTTCTTTAACTACCAATGGTTGAAAAAAAAGTGAATATAGGGAGCATCTCACCTCTACAAAAGTTTCAATTAGGGGAAATATTTCATCAGGCAGCCTAATATGAAATCCTTAAAAAAATGTGGAAAATGTTGAACACATAGAGGAGATGATCAAGGAAATTCAGTGAAAATTTCCTCATTTAAACGAGGACTCTACTTAGGCACCTCCTCGACAACTTAAGATGATTATAGAAGAACTCTTACAAGACACTAGTATGTAGAATGATAAGATCAAGTAGGAGGTACAAGAATTTTAAAAGAATAAGATGGATGAAGTATAGAAAATCTACTAAATTGTCTGGTCACAATTGGAGATTCATCTCAACACAATTAAAGGCACATCCAAGGAGATCAGCTAGATGTTCTACTATTTCCTATAGTGTCCTACCATTGTGGGTTCTACCAAAGCCCAAATGAATACCTTAGAGGCCCATATTTTAAACAACTCACAATGTTATGATGCCACTAAAGATAAAGATAGGAGTATCTACCTGTGAATATTAAAGTTCTCCATGGTCAGTATCAACAACTACAAGATCAGAGGGATAAAATCTAAAAATGATTCCATTTTCTTTTCAATTTACAATTGATACATATTTTCAATAGTATCCATGAGGCTCAATAGTTTTCCAAAAGTATTCAAATCCTTGCCACTATTCTAGAATTAGAAAAGGAATTAGTCTAACTCCATACTCACATGGATCAGCTGCAGTTGGAAAAAAATAATGGGATGATCACCTTCCTACCCTCCAAGGCATGTACTCGGACATTCCACCAGCAAAGCAAGGATGACTTGAGGAAAACTCAAGGTTTTGAAGAGGGGATGATATTAGCCAGATAATAGTGTGCAAACATTGATCTAGAGATACATAATATCTAACAAAAAGGAACATTCCAAAACATGAGCTTAGGAAGATAGAATATACTCTAGGGATACTATCTAAGCGCCACATATCCTATTGTAACTATAATTAGATAGAAAAATCCATTCACCAATTGTGTAGAGAAGTATAGAGTAACATAGAGTGATTTATGTTAGAATAAGGAAGAATATGAAGTATTGACTATAACGAAGATATAAGAAATGTAATGAATAATTATTGATATAATGAATGTAAATAACTTTGAATTCTAATATGTCTTCTGTGTATGTTATTTTATTTTTATTTACAACTAATCTTGGATCCAAAATACCTTCCTATGCTACCTCAATAGGACCAACTCCAGGGTTAAGGAATTCAACTATCAAAGATCCCTTGGGTACAAAAATTTGGTCTATATCCCTTGAACTTCTTGCTAACAATTACCAACAAATAAAAAACATTGAGATTCACATGAATTTTATTTAGAAGATCATTCCTATTCAAATCATTGACTTAGTATTTTTCTAGTCTTTAGAGTAGGTTGTTGACATCTTCACCAAACCTTTTACTAAGAAAAAGTTCATTCATCTATTAGCTCTTCTTGGAGTGTAGTCCACTACAATATAAACAATATCCTGAGGGGGGACCTTCTAGTCCTCTTCATTATCCCTCATTTGAAAGGTGGGGGAGGGGATTTTTTCCCTTGAGGTTTTCTCCTCTCCTTTATGAGGTTGCCTTGTAGTTGGGTACCCTATTAGGCATTTTTTTTGTCCTAATCTTTTTTTCCCCACCTAACTTATGCTTAAAGAGGGTGTTTATGTAAAATTCATGTTTTATGTGATTTATTTTACTCTACAAATTAATCACTTACTTAGGTAGTGATTTGGTTGATAGAGAGGAAGATAATTCTCATAGTTTTTTAGTTTGTTATGAATTTTGAAAAACCTTTCCCTCTATTTTATTGAATTCAATTGGCTAAAAATTCTATTATATACACTTCATTTGGTGAATACAATTACATGAATTTGACATGCAATCTCTCTTATTTTGGTTGATTTAATACTAGTTTTCTGCTTAGTTTTCATGGCTCCATTTTTAATGTAAACAACCTATGGAAATGGAAAAAATAAGATATAATGGCTAGGATATATAGAATCATACAAATCTATTATTAATGGGAAAAATTTTAGGACAAAGAAATATGAAAACAAGGGAAAGAGAATGGAAGATGGATGTATAAAAGTTAATGAGGGGAAGGGATGGTGCAAGAGTAGTACATAAAAATGGAAGGGAAAATAAGGATCTAAGGACTATGTGTTAAGAAAAATAGCTAGCATGAAATAATGGAAGAAAATAATAAATAGTTTGGAAAGAGAAGTCATAATCCACTAATGGCTACAAAATAAACCTCTAGAGAAAGAGAAGACTCAACAAAATTTCAAGCCCTAATAAAAATTCTAAAGGTATAATCATAAATAACTCAAGAGAATAATATAAAATAGTAATTGTGGATCAAAAAAAGGAAAATATGGTGTTATTCATAGATTGTTTGAAGGGTTATAAGAAAATTATCACCAAAAAGGTACTAAGGTCTTTTTTACTTATTTGATGCTAAAATTTTGGGAATATTTCTATAAAATAACAACTTGGCATATTTTTTAATGCTAGGGGATGAAAAATATTAGGATAGGTAGTATCCGAAGTATAGAGGCCATTAGAGGTGATTAAAAGGACTTACAATATGTGAGAAAATATGGGAAAATAGATTAAAAGAGGGCTAAAATTCATGAGAATCCAAAAAATATTGAATGAGAGCTCAATGAGAATAACTATCACATAAGAATGATAAGAAAGGCTTACTTAAAGGCTAATAAACAAATTGGAAAGGGGAAAACTCATGGGCATGGAAAAAATATAAGGTGTAAGGATAATTTAAGGATAAACATAGAAACAAAAGGGGGTAAAACACATATTAAAATGGATTACTAAATTAGATACAAAAGATAGTAAAAATAATTGTAGAATAAAAAACTTACATTAATACAGCTCTACCTAGTTTTAAATGTATTTTTTCTTTGTCTACTAGCAAGGATGAGCCATAAATAGTGAAGGAAATTTAATCTACATTTAGTATGTCCTAGAAGATGCTCATTGATGAGGATACAATTAATAAACAAAACATTATTGCATGGGACTTATAGAATATTCCTAAGGATAGGAAAGTTATTGGATACAAATGATTTTTTATGAAGAAGTATAATTTAAAGAGAAAAGACATGAAAATTACAAGGAAAGGTGGTTAGTAGTTAAGGAATATTCATAGGTAGAGAGAATCAATTTTGAGGAGACCTTCTTTGTATCAAGCAAATCTAACATCTATCATATTCTTATTTCTTATTGTTGCTACATCTAACTTCAAGGTTTAAGAGTTGGATGTGAAGATAAATTTTATATGTATAAGGATTTAGAAGAAACCTACATAACAAAAATATGAAAAATCATTATGAAGGATGATAAATAATGGGTTTCTTGATTAAATTCACTTTAGGATCTTAAATAATTCTTAATGGTGTAGTATCAAAAGTTCAATGCTTAACATCTATCATATTCCTATTATTTATTGTTGTTACATTTAACCTTAAGGTTTAAGACTTGGATATGAAGATAAATTTTCTATATAATTATTTAGAGCAGACCTACATAAAAAAAAAAAAAAAAAATCATTATAAAGGATGGAAAATAATTGGTTTCTTGATTGAAGTCACTCTAAGATATTAAATAATCCATCATAGTCTAGTATCAAAATTTTGACACTTTATGTTTTAAAGTTGGGATATCTCAAAACTAGATTAGACAACTATGTTTACTTAGGGATGGATATCAGCAAATATATATATATATAAGCTAGAGGAAGTATGGTAACTCTATATTTTATCAATTATCAATGAAATGCTACAAACCAATCAATTTTTTTATTCTTATTGGAACAACAAATTCTATAGATTAGTTTCCTTCAATAGTAATTTATATAGACAACAATAAACATATCATATACATAAGTATAGTTTTTGAAAGAGGAAAAAATGGGTTTTACAAGGACCTGAAACCACGAAGTTTACAAACTAAAGATAAGATCACTAAAGATACCAAAGTTGGAAAGGCTGTAAAAACAACAATAAAAGTCCATAGCTAGCAAAAAGGATAGCCAAGGCTATAGAACCAAAAAACTAGACAAAACGACAACAAAAACTAAATTTGGGTCTTTAATAAATCTATAGTTTCAGCTTCTAGCTCATTCATATCTTGAACCCCCCTCTTTAATATCTGAACCATCTGGGTAGTGGGGGGCACTTTCTTTTCGAGATTGGCACAGGTCCTTTCTGAAATACCTTAGTCCTCATTCTTGCTTTCCTTGTTCTCTTCCAGATCTACAACCAGCGAACCCTGTTGCATTTTTTCCAGCTTTTCAAACATAGCATTGATGATAATTGCAATGTTCCTAGCCATTTAATGGTTTTGTTCCACAATAGTTTTCATGTTATTTTTAATTTTAACCATTTCAGCTTCTAGAGACTTGTACTTATCTTCAATGTCACCTCCTTCCATTCGAATACAGTTCATTTTATGTTTCCCTTCTTTGTTGCTGAGAGTGGACAGCTTTAGTTCCAGCCCCTCTGACTTACTATACAGAGCCCTATTTCTTTGATTAAGATTATTAATTTCTTGATAGGCCCATTTCAAAACCTTGAAAATGTCACTAATGTTGTTTCTTGCAGAAGCAAGAATGTCACCAGACTGAACCCAGTCTAATATGAGGTTAACATCATCTGGGTTGGGGGAGCTAGGAAATCTAGTACCATCAAATTTGAAAGAGGCAGGAGGGGAGGGCACATAATTTTTGCTAGCTTCAGGGTTCTCAACTTTGTCTTCCAAGAAATTAGCAGAGTAGGAAACCAACTTATTGGCAGGGGAGCCCTTGAGAACAAGATTCTTTAAGGGGATAGGATAGTCAGGGTAGGTCTCAGGGTTAGCTTTAGCAAGCTGGGGTTTTTTAGACATGGATTTCTTACTAGACATCTCAAAGGACGGGTGGACTTCAACAATTCTCTCCTAGTTAGGCTGATTCTCTGAACCCCCACTATCAGTGTCATAGTCCTCAAATGTCATGGAGGCAACAGGTATAGATAAAGATGGCATACTTTGATAGTGCTCATAAATTAACCTAATAAGACCAGGATGAAGAATAGGGTATCTCTTGGGATTTTTCTTATGTTCCTCAAGGCTATTACTCAATGAACATAATAGGTAATGAGGCAGAGAAATTTGTACCTTATGGCGGAAGTGGTTAAGAATGGAAAAATGATGACCATACACTCTAGTAAATCTCCCATCCAGGGTGATATACTCCATTATAACACGAAGCACCTTTCTCCATAGCACCTTGATGGTGTCAATTTTGAAATAGCTATTAGATATTTTAACCAATTTCAATTTCTCCTTATCCTTCTTAGAAAATATGATGACTGCCTCATCAGAAAACCTTCTGTCACAATAAAACTTCACACCCTCAGTGGACATTCCAGTAACCTCCCCTATAATTTTCTCATCTAGCTTCACCTTTCTTCCAAAGAGAATTATTTTGATGTTGTTCTAATTCTTCTCGAAGTAGTTCATGGCCATAGTATCGGGTCCATTAACTTTTTCCAAAAATGGAACCAACCCACCTCTTTCAATATGCTTCCAGACCTTATCATTCCTAGTGTGCATCTGATAGCTTTTTGGCTCAACTCTTTTTCTATCCCCCCAATTTTTGTTTGCAGCTTACTATAGACTCTACCAGTGTCAAGCACCTATTGCAGAATTATGCAACTATTCCAATGCACCCACAAAGCATGCCACTTTTTCTTCACATCTAAGTAATATGACACGGCCCCATAAAATCTCTTGATTTCGATGTACTTGGCCCCTTTCCTTTAATCATAAAATTTATTTTCCTCTTTCACATGGATAACATCATAATCTAGTAAGGCCCTAACTTCAATTCTCAAGTACCTATAATTTTGCCACATGTTCAATCCTTGCTTCCTAACCCCTTCATTCGTAAAGTAATATGCCATGCTGTTAGCTTCCTTGTAGATGTGTGAAACTTTTACTTTTTCAAACTTTTCTATAATAGACTTTTTTTCATCAATCCAATTCTTTATCAACCAAGAGGGTGGGGTACTTCCTAAGAGACAATCAATGATATTTTTAGAATCCCCTTCTAGCCATAAATTCTTTATATTCAAATTATGAGCTAACTTTAAAACTTGAAAGGCTCCTATAGCCTCTGCCACATGGTTGGTTTGGTGACCTATGGATATGGCCACAATCACCATAAAATTACCATTTAAATCCCTTAACACACCTCCACTTCTAGCCATGCCTAGGTTTCCCTTCGCAGTGCCATCGAAGTTGGCCTTATACCAACTGTTTGGAGGAAAGGTCTAGCACACACCCTCCCTACTTTTCTTAGTTGGCTTGGAAGCTGAAGAAATGTCCACTTTAATATTCCAATCTTTTGCTATCATTTAATCATAGGGAGTGCACACCACTGCTTCCAGATTAAGAGCTTTTTGAGGAATCACATTAAAGTTTTCCTTTATAAGCCTAAAATTTTTCTCAAAGACATTATTCTCCAACATCTCCTTGTCCCTGAAAAATTCTATTATTACGTTCTTTCCACATGCCCCAGGCAACAAAAGGGAATAAGAAATCCCATAACCTTCAAATGAAGGGATTTTGAGTAGGGGCTTTCCATTGTAAAAAGAACTCTTCAATGGTTTGGGGGAACACCCAGGAGATATTCCAGAGAGCTAATAATTTTCCCCAGATTAAGGAAACAAACAGACAGTGGAGAAATAGGTGGTTGTATGACTTTTCCTCACTCTTGTAGAGGTAGCATCTGTTGGGGATTTGAAATCCCCATTTACAAAGATTGTCCACCATAAGAACCTTATTCTGAAGCATAATCCAAAAGCATAATCCAGAAGAAGATATTGACTTTTGGAGTCAAGTGTTTAATCCAAGCTTTTGACCAGAAGTGAGGGGGAGCTTGAGAAAGGGACAACAAAGAGACAACCAAAGAGACAAAGTAGTTACCCAAAGGGTTGTCCATCCAAACAAGAATATCGTCCTACTGAGTCTGTCCCAAGCTGAAAACCTTTAAGGAGGATTGAAGCTGAGCCAACTCCTGACTAATCACACATAAGTTCACCTAGTCTCCTTCATACCAATAATCTTTGACAAGCTCCTTGAAAGTAGCTTTACATTGCTCTTCCCATCTATTGAATCTTTCAATATTGATAAGGGGTTCCTTAAAAAGCCATTTATCCTCCCAAAATATAGCTTGATTGCCACTTCTGATGTGCCATCCTATCCCTAATTCTAAAAATTTTCTACCAACAATCATATCATTCCAGCAAGTTAAGCCACGAGGGAGGATAGGAGAGTCCAACAGAGCTTTGAGGGACATACAGTCGACCATATATTTACTTCTTGAAATGTCTTTCCATTCTCCACTAGACGAGAAAGATCTCCATATTTGTTTGGCTAGGAGAGTATTATTCATAATTCTAATTTTTCTGAGACCTAAACCCCCAAAGGTTTTCGGTCTGTAAACCAAATCCCACCCTATAAGAGGCATTCTCTTTCTTTCCTCCACTCCAGACCAAAGGAATATTTTCTAGATCTTTTCAATGGCCTCAACATATTTAGCAGGGATTTTTAAGAGACTTAAAGCATAAACTAGGAGGTTTTGAAGAGAAGCTTTAAGAAGTTGAATTTTTCTAACTTGACTCAAAAGAGCTCCTTTCCAACCTACCAGCTTCTTTATGAGCCTATCAACCAATGAACACCAAAAGGAGTCTAGAGGTTTAAGGCATAATGAAAGTCCAAGATAAGAAGAAGGTAAGGATTCCACTCTCCAACTGAGGATTCTTGCAATCTTGACCTATCTATGCTCAGGGGTATTGAAGAAAAAGAGGGAACTCTTATGTCTATTAACCATCTACCTTGTCGCCTTCTCATACATGTCCAATTTTTTTTTCAAAGTCTTAGCCTCATTCACCATAGATCTTCCCATCAACATTGTGTCATCAAAAAAATGTTGGTGAGAAAAAATCAGATTCATGGAAGAAGGACTACAACCTGCAAGAGACCTCCATTCAATCAATCTCTTAAGATTCCTTCCCAAACTTTCAGCCATTATGGTAAAAAGAATAGGTGAGATAGGGTCACCCTATCATAAACCTCTTGAATTTTGAAAAAATCTAGAAGGAGATCCATTCACAATAATAGATGTGGTAACTGTAGTAACCAACTAATTCACCAACTGAATGACTATGCTACTAAAACCAAACCTCCTTAGAATTTTGAATAAAAACTCCCAATCAACATGGTCATAAGCTTTGGATATATCCAGCTTAAGAAGAAACTCTTTAGTTTTATATTCCACTATTGAATGAATATTCTCATGGACTATGACTATAGAATCTAAGATTTTCCTTCCAAGAACAAAACCATTATGTTGAGGGGAAATCAATGAAGGAAGGATAGAAAGGATCCTTGAAGTCAAGACCTTTCATATGATTTTATAGAGAGAGTTGCAAAGACTAATGGGTTTGAACGCCTTAAACTCCATTGCCCCTAGTTTCTTAGAAACAAGGACCACAAAAGTAGCATTTAGTTCCTTAAGGAGCCTTCTGGATCCAAAGAATTCCTTAATAGCATTCACAACATCATTTTCCACAATATCCCAAAACCATTGAAAAAAGAACATAGGAAATCCATCAGGCCCAGGGGCCTTGTTTCATTCAAAAGAAAAGACAACTTTCCTGATTTCCTCCTTAGAGGGGATGGCCGCAAGCTTTTCATTATCTTCCCTAACAACAACCTTAGGGATGGCCTCTAATAAAAAGTCTTGGTCATTTTAATTGATTTCCCCATTCACCAAAAGAAGGTTGTTATAGAAGAGGACAACTTTCTTTTTGATATCTTCCTCTTCCTCAAATCTCATACCATTGACTTCTATGGAAGTGATTCTATTGGTGGCCCTATGTTTAGAAGCATATAAATGGAAGTACCTTGTATTTTTTCCTCTAGCTGAAATCCATAATACCCTTGATCTCTACCTCTAGAACTCCTCCTCTTTAGCTATTATGTCATGCAATTTCACCAACAGCTCATTTTCTCTATCCTTATTATTTTCAATGTATCCTTCCTTTTGGATTTTGTCCTGGATCTCCACAAGCTCCATTTGAAGTTCGAATTTAATACCAAAAATGTTTCCAAATGATTCTTTTTCCATCTTCTTAAATTGTGTTTGACTTCTCTCTGTTTTTTAGTAATTTTGAACATAGCAGTACCCGAAACATCAATATTCCACCATTTCCTAATTTCATCAAAGATAGGGGGGTGGGACAACCACATTCTCTCAAATCTAAAGGGAGATTTTTTCTTCACCTTTAGAGGGTCTACCACAAAACTCATGGGAAAGTGATCCGACCCAACTCTAGAGAGAGCTTTAAGAGAGAAAAAATAGTGTAAAAGCCACTAATGAGAAATTAAAGTTCTATCTAACCTTACTTGAATAAGTTCCTTACCAATTCTTCTATTCGACCAAGTATATTGAGCCCCTTGCAAGTCCATATCAATGAGCTCCTTATTGTTGATGAAGTCAAAAAGGTCAGATTTACTCTCTTGATTCACCTGAGAGCCTCCAAATTTCTCCTCATTCAGAAGGGGAGTATTAAAATCATCCATTACTATCCAGTGGTCATTATCAAAATTCCTGTGAAAAGCAGAGAGCTCATTCCACAAATATTTTATAGCTCCTTTCCCATTGGAAGCATAGATATTTGACTGAATCCAACTAAAGTTGTCTCTGATATGTGTGCATTTAGTAGCCACATGATTGTTGCTCTCCAGCAAAGGTTCCCATTTAATGATGTTCTGGTTCCAAAAGGTAGCAATGCCTCCAGACACACCATCTGAACTATTTCCTTGAATCCCACAGTTCTGAAACATTTTGATCTTCTCTACCTTTTCTTTGGAAATTTTAGTTTCTTGGATGAGGAGAATATCAAGTTTATGATCCCTAGAAAAATTTTGTAAAACATCCCTCTTATGAAGGCTATTGAGCCCTCTTATATTCCAAGACATAATCTTCATATCTTACCAGGGGATTGGAGAATCTCTAGAATGGTCTTTTGAACACCATCTGCTATATCCTGAAAGCTTTCATGCTCTCTCTGCCATTTTCTTGATCTTCAGCCTTGGCTAAGCTTAGTAGCTCCACAATATTCCTTTTCTCTTGTTCTGGTAACAAATCCACTTGGAGTATTTTGATGTTTGCTTTTCTCCTTTTTCTTAGATCAGGAGAGGACTTCTTGCCAATTAGTATCTTCTTGGCTCTCAATGTCTCTACCAGGTTCCCATTCTTTATCATACATTCTTCTTTACTCCCAAGGGAGGGTATCCATCTAGCCATTCCTAGGCTGATTCAGATTATCACTCGAAAGTTCAATGATCTGGCTCAAATCCTCAAAGGTGTCCTTGACAAAATTCATGGTTGTATTTTCCCCTGAGATTAAGAGGGTTACTTAAAGGGGAGCATTCAACAAAGGTAGTATTCAGGATAGGGATGCCAATATCCAAAGACAGACCTTGGATAGGAATGTCCTCCAATCTAGGATACCCATTTTATTTTCCTTCTGATAAGATCTTAAGAGTAGAGGAAACAAAGTCCTCATCCCTTTTACCTTCCTCTGCATTCTCCAATGTTTTTTCATCATCTTCCTTAGGACCAGCATTATCTTCTACCCCTGTTTGGTGATTCTTTTGTGCATTAGGATCCTTAGGTTCTATTTCATCATTAAGGTCAGAGGTATTCCTCTGAGTTTCATCTTTCCTTCCAGCCTCCTCATTGAGGGTACTGGTATTGCTTGCTTGTCCTTCCCCGTCAGATTTCTTTCTCCAGACAATCTTAGGGTTGGACTGGTGGTTTTCTTTTTCGTTACAAACATTTAATGGACATTTCTTAGTCCAATGCCCTGTTTTCTACATTTAAAGAATGCAAAGGGAATGGACTCAAACTCTATAGTTTGCGTCGAGGTTCCCAACTTAGATTGAATATCTATTGAAGAAGGAAGGTTAGCACTTTGTGAAGCTCCCACATAGATTCAAGCAAACACCAACCGCTTTCTAGTTGTTGGCATAGGGTCAATAGATAGAAGTTCTCCAAAATTACTAGCAATGCTATTGAAAATGTCCTCATTCTAGTATTTCAAAGGGAGACCCGAGAGTATAGCCCAAACTAGAATGTTCTCAAAGATAGAGTTAGAGAGATCCAGGTGAGAGGCCCACTTCTTGAGGGCCAGGGAATATTTTTCAATGACCTAGGGTCCACCACTCCTCACAACCAAAATATCCTCCTTGCAGGTGAACTCATATGAAAAGAAACCTCTAGGAAGAGAAGCCACCATAACTTTCCCATTGGTTCTCCACTTATTTTTGAAAAACTCCCTAACCACCTCAACATTTGGTCTAGGGCTCATGAACTTTCCAACCAGGACTTTTTCCATCAAAGCAATATTATGATGAATAATAGAATCAGGCACAAAGATGCCAAACTTACCTTACACTGGGTCAGAAAGATCACTCACTGGAGGTAAAATCGATTTACCATTTGGCTTAACACCAAACAATGAAGACCAAGGTTTGCACTTTGCTCCTTCCCTATCAGCAATCCCTACCACTTCATTGGAATTTTTTCCTTTTTCACATTTTTGTCCTTCAAGGGACCGCCCCAGATTTTTCTTTTATCCTAGGTCCACTTGGATTTTGTTTTTGATGTCCTCATCAGCTTCATCCTTACCTTTTCTACACTCGGAACATGCACCAATTCTTCCTGGGAATCCTTGGATCCTGCTCCATTGTTCTGAGATTCAAAATTTTGCTTTTCCCACCCATGCTCCACAATCCCGCCCATCGTAAGATTCAAACGACAATGTTTTATGTATATACATAAGTATAGTTGGTATCCTTATGTAATATTCTACACTAAAGCACATATTTTCTAAGTAGTGGGAGTCCTATGTAGCTATACATGTCTAGTTAAGGAAAAGAGAATTGAAATACAATAAAGAGAGCCTTCATGGATCTTAGAGATATATTTAAGTGTTTAATTTTACACTAGGGAGGATAAGGTTTGAGAAAAATATATTTACAAGGATTTGTGGATTCTAATTGGACTCTTGATGTTTATAGCAGGAGGTCTACTAGCGGGTTTATGTTTTCCCTATTTGGTGGTGTAATAAATTATATGATAAAATTATTTTTATTTTTTTTTACTTTTTTCTACAAAGATAGAGTACATGGAGAAATAAATGTTCCTATTATCAATTCGTCAAACTTCAAAAATAGTGTCAAAACATTATATTAAATTTTAGATAAAGTGGTTATCCAATGTGATTGCCATAATGCCATTAGATTGGTAAATAACCCTACCTTTATATGTATAAAAAGTATATTTGTGTGATATCACTTTGTTCATGGCATTGTAAAGGATAAGATGGTTATGGTGAAGTAGGTGGATACCTTTATAAATTATAAAAGTATTTTGATGACGTACCCATGAGCACTAATAGGTTAAGGTAGTGTAGGATGGATGTGGGTATCATCCCTTAGCTTCAGTTCACTATATTTAGTACCACTTATGATTATTATAATGTATACGATAAGTGGCAGATTGAATAGACTAGGGGCCTTTGTTGAAAGTTGATATTTCAAGTCCCTAATCATACTCTTATCATAACCAAATAACATGTCAATATGAGAATTTAGAGTTAAACTTGGTGAAATCTATTCAATATGTTCATAATAGGGCTATACATATAATCTATACATGAAATATGATGATTTTATATATGTAACTTGAATATCTTTACTTTATATTCCATAGACTATTGCACCTATATTTTTAGTGATTGTGTGAATATTTATCATTACATTACAGGTTAATTTTGGTTTCATCATACCAATTAGAAATAAGCGATAAAGAATAACATATCACTATCCTAATTATTTTTGTTCATTTTACTTTTGTTTCTTTGAAACCATAAGGTCTCTATTTCCTTTTTTCATTCTATTAGATTTAAAATATATTAAAGGTAGATTATAAGTAGAATAGAGGTAGATTAAATAAAAAATTACTTGGGAACTTAAATATTCATTTACTATTTAAGATTTTTGTATGTACTAAAAATAGAAATTTCTTTAGTTTAATATTCACCCATCGTACCCCATTATTAAATAAATCGCATATACCTAGATTAGCTTTTCCAACCCTTACAAGAACTAACATAAAATGGACCTTGGATTTGATCCATCCTCATAATCTATAAATTTTTCAAGAGAAGTAGAGTTTTTATTGTTCTACTTGTGTTGGATGTGTCAAAAGACCCATCAACAAGATAACTCACTAATACAAATTTTATTTTATAATAGAACCAAATTTACTCTTTGCTATTTTTGTTTATTTTTCACACTTGTTAGATCCATTCATTTAGTTTATTTACTTGAAATATCAAACTTCATAATAATATATTTCTTGAGATATTAGTTTAATATGTGGGATGTTTAATGTAAAATTTAGTTTATGGATCATTGGTCTATTTTGAAATGGAATGGTTTTGAATGATTTTATCTAAGATGATATCTTATTGATTGTAAGGCCCTAATACCATAATAGATGAGATCAAGATCATACCTTGGGTGACTTTAAGAAAATAGATATCTCTCAATTCTTAAATCTCAATTGAAAAAGTTTTAACCTATGAATCTTGCTCTTGTATCAAATAATTAACTAATTTTATAAATTGTATAAAACCCTTCAATAAGCATATAATTTAAAGTAAAATATTTTCAAATATTATACTCTAAAATTTTAATATTTTTATTTGTAATAATACACTCCACATAACATATTTGCAAATATATTTTTTTAATGAATATGACTCCAGATACCATGTTTTCATATTTTCCTTCCTATTTTTTACATCTATATAATTTCATTAGTTTTCACATGGTATTTTCTTAATGGCCTTCCATCTTTATTGCCTTATTTTCCTACACGACTTTTACTATATGTTACCCCTTTCCTTCCAAATTATCATATGCAAGATGCAGCACCAAATCATGCCTATTAATTTATTTATTTTAGTATTTATTTCTTCTTTATATATTATAAGAATTTCATTCTAGGAGCTTAAAATTATATAATATTTACATAATTTATCAATATAGATTTTTTATTTATAACATTTATTAAGTGATCTTAAAAAATAATATAAAATATTATAAGAGTAAGATAAAAAAATTAATATGAATAATATTTGATATCATAGGCTTAAAAAGAAAAAAATCTAGAATATTCAAGAAGTTTCTTCTTAGTTTGAATTTTGATCTAGGATTATTCATTCCATAGGGTATCTATGAATCAATTATTTGTCTATCTACTTATGCAAGCCTTGCAAATTATACATAAAATTTTGCATTCACTTCAATTGTCTAAGATAATTTAAAATGTAACAATTCTAATCTCATTTAATCAAGTTTCTTATAATAATCCCTTAGTTTCATTATATATTTTGTGTAAAACCTTTGAAGATGTCCCAAATGAGATACTTACCTCATACACATTTTTGAATTGATTAGATATAATTGATTATATATCTAAAAGTACAATTAATTTAATAATTATAAGAAACTTCATTCAATGTAATTTATTATCTTATATATTTTTCATAAATATTTCTTGGTTTACAGTTATTATCAATATAAAAACTAACATATTATTGTAAGAGTGCATAATGTGAGATTGTTTACATCTTAATTTTATTTTTAATATTAAAATATTTTACTATAAATATTTAATTTAAAAGATTTTTTTTAATGTCATAGTAAGCAAATTTGGAATAATCTATATTTATTTTGAAGTTAAAATTAAATACCATCATAATATGCATATTATGTTTAACTGCATGATATTAAAGGATAAATCTAATTTTGATTGTAAATTTTAATGCTTCACTAATAATACCTATCTAAAAACTCATGTCCAATATACTATATTTTTCTTAATTTTTTCTATTTTTTTTTGTTTTTCTTATATATTTCTACCTTCTATAAATATATTAAAATATATTATAAATTTAAAAATTATTTTTGAAGATTTTTAAACACAAGAATCCCCTAAATTTCAAAAATATATATCTTTTTAAAAATGTTTTTTATTTTTAACTTGTAAATTAAAATCTTGCGAATTAGTATTTAATAAAAATATATTAAAAAAAAAACTTTTATAATATCATGTATACAATTGTAATAGCGTGTGTATGAATTATTGGATCCTTTCATTTATAGTCTATGTTTAGTTGTGATCCTACTTCACTCAAAAAAATGTTGGACCTAAATTTATCTTTGCAAATAATTGCTCACTAATAAAACCAAAATTTACGTTACAAACTTTATTCGTTTATAAAACTTATTTTATTAAAAAAAAAAAGAAACTAAAGATTACAATTGCTTGTTTCAAATAACGAAAACCAATATATGAAGAAAAGAAGATGTTTCATCTGTCCAAGCACGTTAAGTTTTCTGGTCAGGTTCAACAGCCATGAGCATATGCTTGAAAGAATACTAATACATTTTCATGGGGCCACAGGCACCATATTTGGACACAGGAAGGGGCGTGTGAGTTTGTGCATTCAGGAAGACTCGTCGACTCCTCCAGCGTTGCTGCTTGAACTGGGTGTGCCCACATATTTACTAGCCAAGGAGATGCACAACGGCCTGCTCCGCATTGTGCTGGAGTGTGACAGGGAGGACGAGGAGCCCTGCTATTTGCTCTCGGTGTCTGCATGGAACATGTACTTCAACGGACGCAAAGTGGGATCGGCCATCAAGAGACAGCCCACGGAAGCGGACCGGGCTGTATTGAAGGTCCTGCGGTCTGTTTCGGCGGGTGCGGGGGTGATGCCCAGGGAATACAGAGCAGAACAAGGGGACGTCACGTATATGAGGGCTACCTTTCGCAGGGTGGTCGGTTCGCGTGATTCTGAGTCGTTTCATTTGGTAAATCCCCTGGGCAGCACGTCTCAAGAGCTCAGTATATTCCTCCTCCGTTGTTAACATATTAACAACCCAAATGCATGGTTGTATTGTGGTG